>CM024638.1:30760506-31960506 GCA_014182715.1 Eucalyptus cloeziana
GAACGATAAGAACAATATTTATTTCTAATTTCTATTCCAAAAATAGAGAAGTAGAAAATTTTTACTTTTGATTTCTATTACAAACCTATTTCGGAACCAAAATCTATTTCAGAAATAGAAAAATGAAATAATTTTATCAAACGGATTTCTATTCCAAAAACAAGTCTAGAATAGAAAAATTATTTCTGAAACAGAAACAACTGGTTGTCATTCACCCCCGATCTACTCCCAAACATGCCCCGAACTTTTTTTGTCTAAGAAAAACTCCTAAACTTTAGGTCCAATTTCAAATCTATTCCAAAATTTTGTTTTGTCAAAAAGAAAAATAACCAATTTTTATTCTAGTCCTAAATTTGCCCCCATTAACCTTTTGTTCAACGTTGCAGTTAGTCATTCTTAATTTTTATATCCTAGAACCGTTTTATTTAGAAGATAATTTATCATATTTTTTTATCAATGTGGAAATACCACATCAAGTTGGGACGAGAACATATGGTAAATTTGATAATAGATCAAAAGTTAGTGATTTTTCTTTAGAAAAAAATGAAATTCAGGATAGATTTAGAACTAAACCTAAAGTTCTGGGTTTTTCTAAAGCAAAAAAAAAAGTCCAAGGAAAATTTAAGACTAGATCAAAAGTTCAGTTTTTTTTTTAGACAAAAAAGTTCGACACGGAATTGAAACCGAACCTAAAATTTAGAATTTTTGTAGGAAATTAGGGCCACTCATTTACCATCAAGTTATCAGCATATCAGTTTGTCGCTCCTTCAAAGTTGATTTGATTGGCAAAGAGACTGTTGCTGATCGCTCATACATAACAAAGGGAATATCTCTCAAGGGATGATGAGAAGTACTGTCAACACGAAATCATTATTAAGTTCGTAGAATTATGATCAAGTCCTGCGTATCTCCACTTTAACGTACTCAACCTAAGTAAGAAAAGCAAAGGCCTTTTATCCTTGCAACTCTCTCTTTTTTTTTTTTTTTTGGTATTTCGTCGTGGGTGAGCATAATGCCTTTTCTACTCTTGGCACGGTCGCTCGTTCATCATTATTGTCTTATGTAACGAACCAATGAATTTGTCCATCTAAACGATGCGCACCTCGTGTTGCATGGGCTGGTACTCATGTTCTCCAAGTCACTTCCTGTGAACCCTCGAGTCATCGCATGAAGATTTAGTACGGCCCACAAAGGGAGTGAATTTCGTCAACATTTCCACAGATTCATCATCACCAAGATGAAGGTTGTCGAATCAACGAAGATGTCGGATCCCCTGCCCCGGTATGTGCCCGCTAGAGGTGATCGAGTCTAGGGTGGGTAGAGTCTAGACCTGGACTCTGTACCCGACCCTGTTATAACCAGTTCTCTTTTTTCTGGATCATGTTCAAGACCCTGTTTGCATTGGACCCCGTTTACGACCCTGCTTGCATTGGACCCTATTCCTGACCCACCCTCTTTTTCCAGTTCGGAAATAGGGTTGACCCAGTTTATATTGGAACCTTTTTTGCATAAAAATTGTTGTATCTTTATATTAACCTTAGAGAAGCAAGTATGGATGAGTTCTTAAATTCCCTTTGATTATTACTAGGTCAATGTCCATTTCTTAACTTAAGTTCTTTTATATATCCATGATTTCTTAACTTAATTGCTTTCCTATATCCATAATTTCTCAACTTAACTAAACTTCCGATACCTAAGCATTTCTCATACCGTTTCCACTTATTTTGAATTAAATTAGGTTGAAGACTCTCTCCCTCAAACTTTGGCAGAATGGTCTTTTATGAGCATCAAAACGAGATTGAATTTGATATAGCTTGGCTATGATTTATTCACCACCGATGTATAGTGACTTACTGTTATACCATACGACAATTCAGTCACATAACCGAAGGAGACAAAGTAAACTGAAGCAGCGTCAGCGCTCGGATGGAACCAGGATCGGCGGATGGGCGGAGGTCGCAAGCTTGGGGAAGTCTGCGGGTGTAAAAGCCTAAGAGGTAAAGATATAAAGTAAAAACAAATTAGGGTTTTGCGTTTTGGTCTTTTTGGGGTGGCTTACAAACCAGTTCTCAAACCGGTTCCCAAACCAGTCCATCTAGTTCCCGGGTGGATAATCCCTCGAAACTGGTTCCAGACCGGTTCAAATAGGGTTTGAATTTTGGGACCGGTTCCCAGATCGGTTTCAACTGGAACCAGTTCCCGACCCTGTTTTCCGAGTGGGCCGATCCGAGAACCGGGTTGACCTGGTCCGGTTGTACACCCCTAGTGCCCGCATCGTCCGTCCCATTCATCAGCTACTGAATCACGTCAAACCCAATCGCCCCTCAAATCTAAGCCTCTGCTTCTGCCGTTTGTACATCAATTCCTTCGTCAATGAATCGCTTTCGAATTCCCGCCCTTCGTGAAAGTCCTCACTAGGCTCGTCCTGTATCCTCACAAGTTATTGATCTAGCTACTTTGGCTCTTTCAAGCATGAAATTAACCCCGGTTTCATCCACGAACCAAAATTTGTTAGGATGGAGGAAGAGAAACGGAGAATCAGAATCTCAACTCTGTCTCAAGTTCACCCTATTGCGCACAATGTCGAATTGAAATCGAATCCTCAATAACTAGGCACCACATGCATATATGTCTATCATGCATTTACTGTCTCACGGGATCAGTATATAACAATTTGCCGTCGCTTCTTCTAAGTTGATTTGATTGGCAAAGAGAACTTTTGCTAATTGCTCATACATAACAGAGGGAATATCTTTCTAGGTATGATGAGAAGTACTGTCAACATAAAATCATTATCCAGTTCATACTATGAAAAGGTTTGGCGTCTCTCTATTTCAACGAACTCGAGCTAAAGATAGCAGACTTTTTATTCTTGCAATAAAAGAAATCAACCCTTTTATTATCACATAGAGATGCAATATCATGCGGTCAATTCCATTCATCTAACAGTGTGCTCGAAGTACATTAAGCAGTTCACCCACTACTTTCTTGCCTCTATGAGGAATAACGATTCAACATCAAAGTTCACAATCGATGGAGTGAAAAGTGCGGAGGACCTTACTTGAACGATTAATGTCAAATGATAGTTGAAACTAAGTCTCTCTCAATTTCGCCCCTCAATGATGAGAAACTACCTAGCAAACCATAACTAGCTAAAGACTCCATAATCAGAAAGGGGAAAAAAAAAATAGAAATTAAGTGAGGCTAGCAGGGTTTCACGAATGGATGATATAATTATGATCCACTAAAGAGCAATTACTTCAACAAGTGGAGGCAAGCTTCAAACTCTATTACATGATTAATCCACGGCTAACGGAAGGCAAGCATTTACCTGGAAAAGCTCGAGCAGAGTAGAAATAGTCGACAAAGATTAGTTATTTCCCTCACCTAGCGAAAAGGAAACACAAAATTAGTCCCAATCGACAAAGGTAGCACACAGAGATAGCATATCAGAAGAATAAGACAAAACTTCAGTGCTCAGACAATGACTGACCTGAGAGAAGTTAATGAGTCAACTCCAAGATATTTGTCTGATATTTATCATACAAGGCACGTCTTTGCTTGAAATTTATTTTCTTCTTTGCAAAAATTGATCAACATCTTCACTAAGAGCATCAAGCAGAAGCATTAAGTTTGAGATTTGCAATGCTTTAGTACTGCAGAGTACATCTAAGCACTTCTCTTCAGAATATTCAATCCAGCAGTAATAGATTCTTGCTTTTATTGAATATGTATTGTCAGCAATTTAGCCAGATTTAAGGCATTACAGTATCTTCATTTACCATTCTAGGAACTCTAAACTTCGGATTCTGCTCCAAAAAAGCTGGTGGCCGCTCGTATACCACTGATGCAGCCCTTATTAAAATCCCTGCCGTCAACCCCCATATCAAATACTTCTTGTTCCCCACCTCATAGTCGAAGGAATGAATGATATATTTATTGCCCAACCACTCTCTCTCTTCATCTCTTCGGTTTTCATCCTGAAACAAGTATACACAGCTCTTGTCATGAGGACCTGCAAGTTCCACTGAGATAACTACAGTCACATGGTGTGTCGAATGAAGCGGTACCTTGATGAACATCTCCAACGGAGCATCAAATACTGCTTCCACTTCCGCAGGATTTGGGATGGGTTTAAATGCTTTTTTGTCAGTAAGTATGCCTATCACCGGCATGACTCTCAAGAGATGCTGCAAAAGATTAATTGGTCAATAAACCCAGAGATTCATACAAAAATAAGACCAAATGCTAACATTTCATTAATTCACATGATGGCGGGAAATAAGCAAACTGATGTAAACAATTTCTAAAAGAACTCATGAATAGGTATAGCCCATGAGGTATGTCATGACTAGTTTTGTTTCCAAAGTACAAGGAAGACCATCCTTAATCACTGGTCGAGAGACTCTTCAGAACTTCCTTTTGTTGATGATGAAATTCTATTTAAGCATTTTGTCAGGGGATGATAGACAAAGAACCCGGAGGAAGAACCACGAAATGAAAAAATGGGATTAGGCATATGTGCACTTAAATCACAATAATTTATTGAAGGACTAGCATGTTTTTTCCACAGAATTATAGCAATCTCCCAATGCACATGGTAAGAACAAGATAGTAAGACAGTTATATTTATCCTGGTAGGTTTCATAACATGACTCAGCCCAATTTCATTTCCTAAACATCCCAAGTATGTAACTCCTCCACAGTTGATGAGTTGAGGAGAACTGGATAGAAATGAAATAAGTTCCGGGTTAACTAGGATTGATTCCAAGGAGGGTTGCCAAACATGAAATGAGTACAGCGAACTTGTTTTTAAATGGAATAAGCAATCAGTTACACAAAAAGAAATGTAAATAATCATTGTTTCATTGCAGACCCTAAACCAAACCACATTAGTTCAGCAATTTCAACATTTTATCCTCCTCTTTTCCCATCAGACAAGTCCCTTCACAAGTCAATCAGTGTGTGAAATTCACAATAACAGATGGCAAACAATGATCATAGACCATTGCGTGTATCAAGCATGATTGAAGATGAAGTTCTTCTGTCATTCTGCTTTAAGAAGACCCTATAGGATGAACACCACTGAAGCCCATACACTGAAGACACCATAATCTCATACGAGAACCAGCATCCCCCCTTCTCCTGCACACACACTCCAAAAGCACAAGCATGCAAATAAAAGTATGCATCCTTCACGTTGAAGAATCAAAGTTGACAATGCATAGGCAAATGTTTGACAGACATTGGAGCTATTATGATCACTCCTTTCCTGAGCCCTTTGCCAAGAAAGTTATCAACTGAGAGCATGAAGGAAGAACATCCCACTAAGTATTGCCACCACTATTAAATGGACCGATGGTATCATTTTTTTCTAGAAAGAACATGCCAGTGTACACTCACCACACGATGCACTGAAAAGATCAGAATAAACAGGAGAGACTGCATTCATAACATTGTGGAGCTGTCTTAGTTTGAAAGAAAAATTGATATAAACCATTATTGTAAAGTGGTTTCACTAGCATTCAACTTGGACATGCTTTCATTGTTCCAACTGAACTGCAACTCAATTCTCACAGGGCTCCTATCAATGCCAACAGGCAAAGCACGTGCCATAATGCAGAATGTTCTGGAGATACCATGTCAAGAATGAAAGCCAATGGAAATGGCTGGAGAAATGAACATTGGAAACAAAGGAACGCTCCATTATGCAACATCAAACGTACACTCTTCTTGATGACTGTGCTCAAAAGTACCTACATTCTATTCAACTACTACAGTCTATTGTCAAGAAAAGTGGTGAATGCTGGTTTAATGATGCTTTATATTAATTGAGAAGAGACTGCTGACATAGTTCAATCTATTACTACTAAAAGCGGTTCAACTTTCAGCTATAAAGCTTGTTGTTCAGGTTCATACTTCTAAAATATTATCCATTCACATCAAATCCTCAGAAAAGGCCCCCACAACTTTCCATTTTATTATCACGGGAGAGAAGATTTTTAAGTGAAGTTCAACATTTCCATGGCAAGAGAGCGTAATGTATGCTAATACCTTGGACAAGAATGGCTCGAGTACAGTTACCACGTTGACAAGGCAAGGATCCAACCCGATTTCCTCATTGGCTTCCCTTGTCGCAGTATCTCCATCATCCTTATCACCCTCCTCTGCTTTCCCACCTGGCAATGATACTTCACCTGCAACCCAAACAACATTGAACTCAGATCACTTGGACAGCACCTTCATGCTCTTGTAGTCACCATGCTTATACCTACTGCAGATATCCTAATCAACTGACACGGTACAAAACCAAACTTTCTGCATTCAGTTTCATTGAAGTTTCAGTCCCAACCATTTCTGCTAGCATCGCATTTCTCTGCCTCGATTTTCTGGAAACACAGAAATTCAACTTGGCACTAAAAGTACTACAAGATCAAAACCTCCCAATTCAAGGACCGGAATTAAAAATCTACCACTTGATTAAACTGAACCCATATTTTCCGAATCATCAAGAAACCTACAAATACACACTTGAAATGTGACAGCGAGTTAAAGTTAAAGCAATAAAAGATCCTTTTTCCTCCCCATTTCTCTCATCTGAAACAAGAACAAGAATCGATTACTTCACATCTAATCAGTCATCGTACTCGAAACGATACAAAAGGAAGAACCCAAATTCTTGAAAACGAAAAATCCAACGACGACCATCGAAAGAGACGAACCCGAGTGGGTGGACAATCTGGAGGACCTCTTGGTGAGGATGATCCGCAACTCCCCATCATCTCCTTCAAAGAGGCAGATCAAGACCGCGGCTCTTTTGGGCGTGAACCTTCCCGGGTCGCGAGCGATCGGGGTCGCCGACTCCGGGAAGCCCACTTGGGACACGACCTTGCCGGCGGTCTCTTCGATCCGCTGCTCCTCGGCGTCCTCGGAGTCGGGCGGTGGCTTGTACAGCCGGAGCTGCTGAGCCAAGGCCGCCAGCTTCTGCGAAGGAGGAGGGGGCGGTGGGGAGCTGCTCATGAGGTTCAAGAATCGAGACGTCGATGCCGATGCAGAAATTCTTCGGAGAACCGAGATCATCTGCACTGGATCTCATACAGAAAGTGAAAAAGCTTTGTACTTTGTTGTTGTTGTTTAATGTGAATCCTGATATGAACATTTTCTCTTTTGGCAAAATGTCCTGAGACGTGAACCAGTCGTCTCAAAAGCTAAGTAATGACCGATCCATTTTCTTTTGATATCTTAAGTTTGCTTGTGCGACCGTCGTGCTTTCTGATTTGCCCACAACTAAGTAGCACCGATATTGACACGCGACACGCGACACAACACGACATGCTGACACGTTATTTTTTAAAAAACAAAAAATTCCGACACGTTATATATTAAATATATATTTTTATATATGCATAATAAATTATCATTTTTATGATTATTTCAATCAAATTAATTTGAATCAAATTCATAAATAAATAATTAAAAAAGCCTAGAATGAATTTACACTAAAAACATTAATCCATCATTTATTAATATCATTTATTGTTTCAATTTGACAAATTCAACCATATTTCAATAATTCATAAAATTTGAAGAAAAAACAAGCGATCTATATTCTGGACTTTGTTGGAAAAGGAGAAAAAAAATTAAGAAGTAAATTGTATATTACAAGAAGTGGGAGTCCAAAAAAAATAGAAGACTAAATTTTTCTTCTTTCTCAATTTGTTATTTTTATTAGTGTTTTATATTTTCACACACAAACACACACACACACACACATATACATATATACACACACACATATATATATATATATGTATATACATATTGACTTCTCATTTATTGAATTTTTAAAATTAACCTTAATATCGAAATCACGTGTCGGAAACTCATATGTCAAAATTTTGACTCGAATGTTGAAAGTGTCAAGAAAGTTAATCAGGTGTCGGATTTTCTGACACGTGTTGACCGAAGTATCGGAGAGTGTTAGACACGTGTTGAAATATCCCTCACGACATGAAGGTTATTGGAGAGTGTCGGTGCTTCATAAACCCACAACAATGTTGAGAGCAATGCGAACAAGCCACGCCCTATTGTGAGATGAATTTTTAATTTATTCAATATGATTCATTAAACTTTTAATTTATTCGATATGATCCAAAAAATTTTATACATGTTTAATGTAGTACTTGGATTATATGATATTTAATGTTTTCCTTAAATTTGAATTAAGACAAGAATAATATCTAATATTTTCATATAATTAAAGGATTACATTGAACATATACTAAAATTCAAAAACATTGAATATAATATTAAATTTAGAAATTATATTAAACAAATTAAAAATCTATAAACCAATCAAAGTTGGGAAAATTGCCAAACAATTACAAACCTATTAAATGTGTTAATTCAATTCTAAACTTCAATCTTAATTTTTTGTATTTGTGTTAATTTAGTCCATGCAGTTAATTTTGGTCAACTAGCATTGAAGTGGACTAGAGATGACATTGATATATTAATTTTTAATATTTTTATTTTTTTAAAATTTATTTTATTTTATTACTTTTTTTCTTTCGCTGAATGTTAATTTTTAATATTTTTATTTTTTTCAATTTATTTTATTTTATTCTTTTTTTCCCTATTTCTTATTCCTTTAGCTAGTTGGCCAGCCAAAGCTAGAGGCTAGGGTTAGTGAGGTCGACCTCGCCGGCCATGATAGGCTTGCCCACCCCCGATGCCTAGGGCGATGGCTCGCCTCGCATGGGCGAGATTGGGCTCAGCCTCACCTGATGTGGGCAAGATTGAGCTCGCTTAGCCATGGCGAGGCTACCATTTAAAGGGAAAAGGAAAGAAAAAATAAAAAGAAAGAAAAAAATAAGAAAAATATATATTAAAAAATTATTTCCTCTATACTGCTTTTGCCAAATGGATTGAATGAGCACGAATGTAAAAAGATTGACTGAATTTATATAATTATAATAAGTTTAAGATTGTTTTAATAATTTTTTTTGGTTCAAAGTTCGATGGTGATTTGTGTCATTTTCTCAAAATATTTTGGATATTACTGAGCATTGAGCTTCTCGAGAAGCAACATGTCGGGCGTAATGCTAAAGACCAACCAGGTTGTACTTCCACTCTTCATTTATGATGATGGCCGTAACTCGAGACAAAAGAAATCTGTCTTACAAACAACAAAGCCCTCACTGCAAACGGATGAGCATGAGCTATAAGAAGTCAACTCCAGGAACAACAACATACCACAGTTCTGACAAATGGAATCAAGGTACTAAATATATACAGCATAAATACAATATAAATCACAGCATTCAAAATTACAGGAGGAAAAAAGTGAACAGACAAGCTTATGTATCATGCAACCGTTTTATCCTCAAACCAACAGAATTTTTGAGCAAAAGCTATACACATAATTTCAGCAACAATGAATGATAAAATAAAGGCTTTTCTCTCGCCGTCTCTGCAACTCGAAGGATGAAAAAGAAAATGAACAGCGGCCATCAAATCTGTGCTAAGCAACCGTGGATTGTTTCTTAATGTTTGCTCCCTCAGATTTACTTTCTGAAAGCGGATTGGTAGGTTTTTCAGCCGATGGATAAGACAATCTCCTTGCCTTTGTAGTTGCCTTTCCATTGGAGGATGGAGGAGGTTTGGGTGAAGTTACGGCCTTCGGCGTTTGCTGGTTCAAGCTTTTGGCGACATTACTTCCCTGCTTGTTAAGTGGTTTCTTCGGGCTAATGGTCTGAATAGGTACTCGGCTTTCCCATGGGCGAGCAGCGATCCATCGCTCCATCCAGCTCCAACCCCAACCTGCTTTTCCGAGTTCATAATTCTTCAAGCCATTGGTATTAGAGTCGGCCCTCCACTGTGAATCATCAATTCATAAAATGTGAGGACAACAGGAATCATATTCAGAAACTATAATCACCTCTGATATGTGAGCTGGAAAGATAAACTCCTTAGCAGTATCATCTGAGAACCAAATCCTTCAGCGACATTCTTTTTTCTTTACAATTTATTTCCTTTTCCTTGAGAAGACAGGAATTATCTTGCATTGCAGAACACAGCCATGAGACCCGAAAAAACTAAAACAATACCAATTAACAACAAACCAAGCCTTATCCCACTATATGGTGAATCTTATCATGGCATTGTGCTTAATCCTAAATAGAGCCTTAAAAATAAATCTTGACGTATGTTATGTGATCTCCCTCACCTGATGGTTAAATGCATATGCCATGGTTCGCTCCCGTTTAACTGCTGCTTCTTCTCTCTGATGTATCCTTCCAAGAATTTCTTCCATGGTTTCAGAGCCACCGCACCAGTCAACCTGTCAGGCATGTAATGATGTAGTTGTAAGAGAATGCCAGGTGGTGTCATTTCAAACACATTACACATTCTTGCAGAACATGGATATATAACTATAAAGCCACAATGGCCACTGGAGAACATGCAACTTATTTCAATGACTAAAATTTGAAGTAGAAGGCTTCAACGACTACAATCCATAATCACATGCTGCAGTTGCCTTTTACGCTACAGACACAGAAAGTATGACTCGACAAGAATCCTTAATCTGGAGCTTTTATGCATAGAACAGGACCATTATCCCAGCTGGGTTTGATATGCTGCAGGGGACCATTGATCCCTTCCTTAATCAGTTTTCGATGTCCAAAAAGTTTTGATATGGCTGATGAAATTTACCTCAAGATCGTGGAGTTTAGCCTCGAGTTTCATCTGGTTCTCCAATTTCTTCTGTTTTATCCGCCCTTCTGTCACCATACAGAGACGGCGCTCTCTAACCTGAGACTGTATTTTGCTCCAGGAATGAAGATACCCCAATGTTGTCGTTGCTTGCTTTTTGACCGAAAAGTTTTGTGTCAGAATCTGCAATCTTACAATTCCTTTCAAACGTCGTAACATTTTCCGTGCCTGGAGCAGGATGAAAACAATTCTGTCAAATAAATGATATAGACGCATCTTCCAAAGAGTTAAGCAAGACAATCACTGAGGACCAGATATAATGGGGAAATTTACATCTTAGGTACCATATAAGTTGTGCCAATGATGATTCAATAATAGCACAATTGAACAGCAAAATTGCCAGCTGAAAGTGAAAGTGGAAACAAATATCTATAGGACACGCTGACACAGATGCAGGACATCTTCACAAGATGCTGTATTTAGCTAGTAGCTATCTAGCCATGGAAAGTTTTAAAAGATTACCAATCAACAGGATGAACCTAAAGGCAGAACCATACTTGAATAAAGAATTTGGTGAATGTGGTACCATATATGCCCGGAATGCTGTTTGAATTCGTAGTGCAGCTCTATTCTCAAGGGGCATGCCAAGAGAACTTTTTCCAGCAGTAGCACCATTTTCCAAAGTTGTAGACTCTTTATTTGAGTGGGTCTTCCACTTGAAGGAATTTGACTTCCCAGGAGATGAAGATGCCTGTTTTCCAGGCTGAAAGCATAACATCAAGCAGCAATGCAACATCAAAAGTATGAAAAGCACAACCAAATTTAACCCTATTATCACATATTTGCTCCCTAAGTAACAGAAGTAGAGATTTCTTTAACATCATAACCAGCTTCCAACTTTTACTCCAATTATAATTTTCCAATGGTTTGATATAGACAACAGAAAGAAAGAATTCACTTAAGACTTCATGATCTTGGTAAGCGCTAAAGTAGACATTTATTTGAATGTTCTACTCTGTGTCCATTGAATAGTTCATATTAGAAGCCTTTTCAGATGGTGACCTGAGAAGCACAGAACACAGCGGAAGCTCATTAACACTATCAAACACTTATCAAGCAACTAGCCATTACTTCTGGAAGCTGGCACCAATCATGGCAAGTTTCTTATCACAGTGAATCTAATGGGAAAGTAGAGACTACACAACAGATTTTATACAAGGAAGAACAATAAGATTTCAAAGGATAGAAATTTAATAACAAGCAGGAGAAAAGGCAGAACATTTTCAGAAAGCGGATTATTTCATCAAATGACTAATGTGTTCAAAGGGTCACTGTAAAAAGCATTACCAGGAAATGAAAAACTATCCACGAGATAAAGCCCAATCATGAATAGTTCCCATATGCATATAAACCCTTCTACGTCATTAGAAATGTTTGCGCAAAATTCTCACAGTTTCAGGAAAACAACTCCAGCAGAGATGTTTCATGATTAGCTAATAACAGAGAAGATGAAATTTATACAGGTAGAATTTAGAGCTGAAAGATCTTTAGACAAACTTGAAACAGTCTCATCATACCCAACTCAACTATGCTGGAAGCAAAAATGGTTGATCCATGCTTAATACAAATGCATCAGGACTAAGAAAAGAAAAAAGGTATCTGGACTGTTTTATACCTTCGACTGCTTCGAACCATTGTTCTTCACTTTCTTCAGGTTGATTATAGACTTGAACCAGTTCCCAGAACCCATACCTTTAAGTTAAATGTCTTTACCCGTGAAGAGCAATACCCTGTTTCACGAAAGATCAATGACATGAGTGCTGGCACAAAACACACCTTGGAAGATAGCACAATTAAGAACCACACCGCCATATATTCAAATCTCTGAATTTTTTTCATCAACTCGAGAATGAACAGTCATAAACATCATGATATCATCACAATCGATCTCAATAGCATCATATAACAACCCAAGATCCTATTTCTACACTTGTGATCGTACGTAATCAGTGCTTTTTCATAAAGAGAGCTAGAACATAATGTCATTGTATCTCAATTAGGAACACGTAACCACCTCCTCAATCAACCACTCTGTTAGACTGCTAATCTCAAACCATGTTGATCCAATTCTAAGAGAACAGCACTTGACATCTCATCAAATGCGGACCACATGGAAAACATCAAAACGACGCAGAACGCTCCATAATTCGAGCGAAATTGCAGAAACTCTAATCAGATTCCCAGATCAAGAAACCGAGCATTTGCTCCGCCATTCATTCACCGCCCCCGAACCCAGATCCCAGTCTCCCCCCATCGCCAAGAAACGCCTACCCCACATCAGATATTCAGGTGGAAAACAGAATGGAACAGAACAAAAAGCAAAAGGGCATTAGCTCTATAAACAAAGATGACATACCCACAGAAGCAGCAACAATGAGGTCCAGTCCAGCGACGACCTTTTTCTTCCTCTTCTTTTCATACAAATGGGTACTCAATGGTCTTGCCTAAAGAACTGTGGTGGGGATAGCATTAGTAGTAAAGCACAAGAAAGCTCGAAGAAAAGGTCAGGCTGTCATAGCAAAGAAGAGAGAGAGAGAGGGAGAGAGAGAGAGAGAATAAAAAGTGGGTGTGGAATGCGGATATGCAAAAGGTCCACCTCCAATTCTACCCAGAATTTCCTGTTCTTTACTTTAAAAAATCATTCATTTAATCAGATGGGGTCGATGGAAGATGTTTGTATTCGTCATCTCATCCTTGAATGGAGCACCCTCTCTCTTTCTCTCTCTCTCTCTCTCTCTCTCCTCTACTTGGTCCACCATTCTCGGCTCAATCAAAGTCTCAACCAACGAAATACAACTCACTCGAAAGGGGTCTGCAGTTTGGTGCGAGGGAGTGTTGTTGGGGTGAAGAAGTCAGCAAAAAACAAAGGAGTCGAACGAGTACAGCGACAGCAGAACAAACCGATGGGAGCTTGACCGTGATGGCCTGCCTCTCTAATTTGGTGTGGAAGAAAGTTCAGATTTTTATTCCTTATTTTTCGTTGAATTGTTTTGGATATTTTGAAGTGTTCTCAAACTGTGCTACAGTACAAGCAGGAGCTGAAATGATTGGCATTGTGATATGATGATTGGGTTGGTGCACTTTTAAGAAAAGGAAAAAAAAAAAAAAATTCACATGAATTTCTAAATCTGGATTGCCTGCTCAAGCAGATATTTATTTCTCAAATGTAAACAGTTAGGGAGCTAATCAAGATGAAGATTGCTGTCAAAATAGATCTTGTACCGGCATTTCGAAGTTAAATTCATGAGGAACTATCTTTAAGACTAAGCTTCCATATCCCGGGGTAATGCCAAAGATGTCATAACTCGCCGACAAGATTCGATGAGAGATTCGCGAAATTGTGATGTCAATATCATAGATCAATTTCTTGCAAAACTGATCGAGAAATGAAATGATTTTTGGGAGATATTACTTTAAGAAAGCATGCAGATGATCGCTTTTAAGAATGGAAAATCTCTAAAAATGAAGTAATGCATTCAATTACATGGAGGAGTAGTCTATATTTATATGATTAATCAAAATAATTGTATTTCCTCCTTGCGAGTTGGTTAGAAAAATATAACATAAGTTTAAAAATAGAAAAATGTAAGAAGGGGTCACGGGCATTTTTGAAGTTAAATTTGCAAGGAACCATATTAAATCTAAGTTTTCCTATCATGACGAATGCCAAAAATGCTATAACTTACCAACAAGACTACCCAAGAGCCTGCGAAAATCATGATATCAATAACAGAGACCAGTTTTTTGCGGAACTTAATCAAGAAATGAAATAAATTTCAAGAAATATTATTTAGAGAAAACACACGAATAATCGTTGGTAAGAGAAAAAAAACTTTGAAAAAGGAAGTATGCATTCAATCACATGGAGTAGATCTTCAATTTTCTAATGAAAAATAAATGTATTTCCTCCTTACAAGACTTGGCAAGAGTTTGCAAAATCGTGATATTAATATTAGACATCAATTTCTTGCGAAACTTGATAAAAAAATAAAATGATTTTCAACAAATATAACTTTAAGAAAGTGCGCAAATTAGTACTTTTAAGAACAGAAAATCTCCGAAAACAAAGTGTGCATTCAATTACATGGAGAAATACTTTTCATTTTTCTAGTGAAAAATAAATGTATTTCCTCCTCGAAAAATACAGTAAAGAGAGGAAAATGATAAAAGGGTGGTCCCGGCGGGGCTCGAACCCGCGACCTTCGGCTCATAAGACCAACGCTCTAACCAACTGAGCTACGGGACCGGGCTGCTTGGGATTTTCCTTGTTTAATTAATTTACTATAAATCAAACCTTCTTTCTGTCCCACATTTTCGGGACAAAGCACGCCGAGATTTTTCTCTTTCTTTTTCCTTTTTGTTTGATCACATCCACTTCTTTTGCTGATTTTCGAATTAATTAATGGCCATACGTGACTTTTGACTTCGATTTGACAATTTGCAAGGGAAGAAAAAAAGACTATAGTTGGGGTCGGTTCAACTGCCAAGCTCCCCATTATCAAAACATTAGATAATGGCAATAATTACTGAAATGATTTAATGGTAAGGAATATCAATAATTGTTATCGTTCTTATCATTATGCATTAGGTGCCTCCAGATATGGCCAGCACATTTTTAGCCAAATTTAGGTAGTGACACTGCAGGATCTGGACCCTGAGGCAGCATTCCAAGCCTGCTTTCATAATTAGGTCTATTTCGAGCAATATTCCTATCATCATTATATTTTAACAGCTCCTGATTTGATCATAAAATTATTATCATTATTTCTAGCACCTCCGTTGCGTATTTCAATTAAAGATGTTTTTTATGTGCTGAAGCCGTTGTAATTTTTATGGTCACTACCAACAAGAGTCTATCAAAAGGAATTTTTGGATTGCCGGTTTAGGTTCGGGCTATTGGTTAGACAATAGAGTTTGGGATCCGTGGCCCCAAGAGAAAAATTTGGAATTTTGGTGGGATTATCCAATTATTATAATGGGTATTGGCCATTGATTTTTATTTTTATTTTTATTTTTATTTTTTTACTGGAGGAAGATTTTCTAATCCAGACAAGATGACAGTTTTTTTCTCCCGAAAAATAACCTCGTGAGATTATTCTCCAACTAGATTCATGAGAGAACAATTTTTAAGATATAGACTCACATGTCACAACACCATATATCAAAAAAGGCATAGCAAGGAATATTTCACTAACTCCCCTCTTCTCTACGTGTATGATTCTCCTCGAGTGGTTACTCAACCCATCATCGCATAATCTCATCTACATGTTGCCTTTCGTCGAAATCCAAATTAGAAATTGTTGGGCAGAAATGCGTTGATGCTTTATTTTTCTTCTTGGGAAATGCAATTGCGTCTTAGATTTTTTTGCAAATGATATAATTAAGTCAATCGAGTTCTAAATCTCTATGGCGATGTAATTGAGTACTAAAAACTTCATGGAAAGAGTTGCAGTCCAATCATAAAATATTTACTAAAAAGTGCAATCTTAAGACCGACACAAAGAAAATTTGGGGGTAGTCACATAATAATTTTTATGTATTGTAATGGAAAGGACTTGATTGCATTCTATATTTGTCAATTTTTGATCGATTAAAAGAAAATTATTCAAAAATTTCTAAATCTATTGTATTTTCTCAATTAAGTTTTAAATCTTTCAATTTTGCTAGTTGGATCATAAACTTTTTTTATCTTTTGTCAATTGAATTCATACTACCAATTTTGGTTAGAAGTTGATGACATGGATATCAGCCATTCTACTTGGCATGGCTGACAATGTTAACATGAACAATTTTTAATAATAATTTTTCAATTCTTTTTCTTTTTCTTTTATTTTTCATTTTCTTCTCTATTCTTTCTCCATTTGTTTTGCTATAGTTGGCGAGGCTGGGCCCTCACTAGCCACTAGCAAGGGCAGAGACACTCTCGCCCTACCTTGTCTAGATCTAAGTGAGGCCATCGCAACCTGCATCACTCTACACAATGGCTCTAGGTCTGTCTTCTTCATCTGTAGCACTCCATCTGGCCATTGCCCAAATCTTCTTCTACTCCTTTGTCTTCTTCTTCAAAAATTCTTTGAAAACCTCTAGGGTTTCTGAGAGCTTCAACCTTGTTGTGACCTTGAACTTGTTTTGATTTCCACGTTGAATTCTCAATTCATCTGTGAAACCTAGGGTTTTCTTTTTTTGTTTGCTCAACCACCATGAAGCCGGAGCTTGAGCTTGAGCAGCCATGGCAGCTACAAGCTCAAGATCTAACAATCATGGCTGAGAGTCGAGCTTTTGTAGCCATGGGTAATGCCACCTATGCCTATGGCCAATGAGGCCATGGGGAGGCTGGGCTCGCCTAGATCTAGGTGAGTGCTGTACAACACTTGCCCTCAGCCAATGAGATTTCGGTGGCCCTTGTCGTTGGTTAGCAAGAATTCAAAAAAAAAAAAAAAAAAGAGAGAATGAGAAGACAAAAAAGGAAAAAACAAATATTTGAAAAATATATTAAAATATTATTTAAAGGTTTATGATTTAATTAGTAAAAATGTAATAGGTTTATGGATTTTTCGACAATTTTCCATTAGTCAAAAGGCAACTAAATCCTACTTTCTCACTACAAGGTCAATCAAAACCGATAGATATTCAGGTTTGTTGTCTTAGGGTTTTTTTTTTTGGACGATGTTGTTATCTTAGGGTTGACCAAAGACAATAGAGTCATAAGTTTGTCGCCTTAGGCCACTGCCAAGAGGCGATGAAACACTGATTTTGTCACCTTAAGTAGGGGGTGCAACCAAACTAGTTATACTTAGAAATTGGATCGGATTGATTGAAAAATAGGTTTGGGAATTGGCTCCTATTGGAACTGGTGTGGGAACAAGTTGTAGTGAATACCCACCTAAGAACCGGACCGGACTATCTTGTTTTGAAACCAGTTTCGGAATTGGTTTGAATTGGTTTTATAAGTTAAAAAACCAAAATCCTAAATTTTTTTTCCTAAATTCTAACTTCAGCACTTTTTCATCTTTTGTGTTTCCTCAAAACTCCTCTTCCCCTAAATTTTTATGGATGAATGGGAAATGAAGATTTATATTTTATGTTTTATGTTACGTGTTTTAACTTTATATCATTTATAAATTGTACGCGACTATGTATTCATATTATGGATTGTTGTTTTTTGTGGATTAAGATTTCTATTGTTCATCTTTTGCTTTGAATCGTATCATTACTCATGGCCTTATATAATTTTGTTGTTAAAAAATGAGCAAAAAAATAAAAATAGGTTTTCGGGTAAACCCTAGAACTAGACCCAAAAAATCAGGTAGGTTTTAGAATTGGTTCCAAGCAAATAGGGTAAATTCCAAGGTCTCAAAAACTAGGACCCAATTATGACAGGGTAAGTTCCAAGTTCTAGCATTAAAACCTATCCACCTTAGACCCAATCATCCCTAATCTTAAATTATGTTTGGTAATCTAGATTTGAGCCCGGATATGATAACAAAATGTTCAATCCAATATTTGGCGATGTCTTCTAGATTGGATAAACCGGATATACCTGAATAAAAAATTCGAGCAGACCACCGCCACAACAACCTATCTCTCCTGACCACTATACAATCATCATCATCTCCAACCAGCACCGGTTGTCATTGCCGTCCAACCGATTGTCCTTCGACGACTATCGAACCAAATTGGCTATGGATGATGAATGACCGAAATTGATAGATCGACCTGAAAAGTCATCTTTGAAAAAGAAGAACAAGAAAAGGCAAAACGCATGAAGTTTTGGGCATTTGTATGTTAGTCCTAAACGGTGGTCACTTGATTTTGCTGCGATGCTTCGGCATCTGATCCTATCCTCTACTCAGATCTAAGACTTTGCATTGACAATCGGAAGATTTCATTTGGAAAAGGAGGAGGAGGAGCTCTGGCAAAAATGACAATCACTTAAAGTGGTGGTGCTAGTCTCGGCCATGAGACATTACGTCAACAAGATGCTACCCTAGATTTGGAAAGTTTCACCTTTGTGAGCAAGTGAGATATTATAAGATTTTGAATCTTATCTTATATCGCACCAAATATGAGAAATGATTTTTTGCAATCTGGAGGATATTTGAAAGATTTCTAATCCCACCTTATCGTATCTTATTCCAATCCAAATCTGGACAATCAAATACGACCTTAGTTCATACTAAAGGCAAGGATATACTACTTTTGTTGTCTTAGGATTTATCCAATGGCGAACCAAAAGTGATTTTGTATCTTTAGGTCTACCCTAAGATGACAAAATTTTATATTTTCACCGCAGATTTGAAAGTTTTCCCATTCGATAGCGACAAATGTTGAATTTTGTCACTTGGACATGAACCTAAAGAGACAAAACCATGATTGTCACATCAAAACTCACTCAAGGAGACAAATTTCACGTTTGTGGCACTAAATTCAAAACTTAAGGCTGTGAAACTTCGATTTTGTCATCTTAGGATATGATCAAATCGCCTTTGGTTGACCAAAGGCGACAAAAACTATACTTTGCCGCTTTTGGGTAACCTAAAGGCGACAAAAATGTTTGGTCGCAAAAATGTTGTCGCCTTAAGGTATTTTAATGTATTTTTCATGTAGTCTAGCTTAGTGGCACTCTTCGTTCTGCTGAACCAACTCCAACTAAGAGTTGGCCCTTTACCAACGAAGACGAAATTGCACAACACAAAATGCTGCCCATCAAAGGTGGTGGACATGGACAGTTTATATAATAAATTCTTCTAGCAGGCATCATCCACACGTCATCCACGTAAAAACAATCCCCTCCTCCTTCACATGTACCTATCTCGAAATCTGTCCATTGCCTCACTTAGAATGCATTCATTTTTCAGAAAATGAATAATATGGATATTGTATTTCTGATTATGATTGTTTTTATTGTTTGAAATAATTAGCCGATGAAATTTTTGTCAATGTTTATACACCAATAATGTGGATGCCTTAAATTCACAAAATTCCTCTGATTAAAACATTCTTGTTATCCAATCCAAACAGGATGAACAAGTTACATATTCGAATCAAAATCACAAAAGACAATGCCGTCTCGAAATCAATCTCCTCTTCACCAACGTTCCATCTCTCTTCTGTATATATAAATCCGAATCGATCTGTGTATCGTAGAAATCGTTCTTGCTGTATATCATTTCGTGACACGACGGAATGTGGCCCTAAGACCAGCCTAAAACACTCGTGAGGATATAAAGAAGCAGAAGAGAGAAAGGGTAGAGAGCATACGAAAGAATACAAGTCCAGAGCGGGAACTTGGTGCCGAAGCTTGTGATGAACCCCATCAAAGTGCAGATCAGAAGCACGACCAGAACCTCGGCCGAGACGTGCCAGGCTATGTCCTTGATGTACACGAGGGCCAAGAACGTGACTAATCCCATCACGTTATTCATGAACACCCCGTTGTAAACCTGAAATGCCAAAAAATCAAATTCTTACAACCTAATTCTCGTGAAAATGCAGAAAGATCCATTAGCAAAAGCTTATACTGTGATTATACAGAACTAAAGTTGTCGTCAATATGAATGCGAAAGCTAAAGGATTTTGCAATTGAGATGGGTCTGCGCATATATGATTATCCTCATTTGACCCTTCAAGAATCATAAAGTTGATTAATGTCATGATGATCAATGAATTCTTCAAAATAGAGAGGTTCAACATTCTTAAATTTGCTTCCAGCATTAGAACTGTACCTGCTGCTCGCTAAAATCTATCTTTGTCAATGATTTCCTTCATCGAACTGCAAATCAGGCCTTGTGGGTATTATAAAAACGACTTATTGGCTGCTCAAAATGAGGCAATAATGATTTAGTTCTTGAGCCTATGAAGGTAAACTCGTTCTAGAATTACTTCAATGACATAACCGGGGGATTCATAGGATAGACAATTAGATTTCAGAGAGCTCTTGACATCTCTGGCCTCGATGTACACAAAAGACAAGAACATGAAGGAAGGAGAAGTACATGTGCTTATATATTCACCTCAGTTAATGCCCCGGAAATGTCCCTTTTGGTCTTCTTCTTCGCTGAAATAACAGCTGCGAGCGCTTGCCGGTAGCTTGTGGCCAAGGGAATCAACACGTAGGAGATGAAGAATGGGCGAATCCCCGCAGCACGCCCGAATTCTTGGAAGCTGTCTGCGAGGGGTCCTGCGAGCAGAACTGTTATGCCGGATCCTACGGTTATCAGGAAACCAGCTTTTGTATAGTTCCACCACACGTCAAATCGGCCTGTGGACTTGCTTGTTTTGTAATGAGGCAATAACAACCTCTCTTGCTCTGGTGTTGTTTCCTGCAGATTCATGGCACCAAAATAATCTCAGAGGTGAGCAGGTCATGTTGATAATATACTGCGAACACATTAGTTAAACTAAATCAGTTGCTAGTTTCAGAACATTTGGACCTCTTCTCATGAATTTCCAAGCCCACTAGGCGACAAGATGATTTTAGTCGTGAAAATCTTTAGAAAGCATTTCATTTTGCCAACGAAACCCTAGAAACTAATAATTGAGGCAAAATGCACCTCCATTTGCACCTCATGATGTATCGCAAAATTTGCTACTGATACATATCTGAGATTCAGCATATAATTAGTGATGTAACTCAGTCATAAAACTAAGTGTTGTATAAGACGACTATGAATGCGTTTGTACATACTAAACATAAGTTTGAGAATGTAACTAGAGTTTTTGTGGATGGTTGCACCGTACCTGTGACTGGTTGCCAGCTGAGGATCGAGCTTGAGCAAGACTGTTTACAGGGAGCGTGTCCTCGTCCAACCATTCAGAAATTCCTTGCACAAATTCAGATTCACTTATGGATGCATCAATTGAAGAGTCAAATAGCTTCATCACAGAATCGGTGAAGTCGTCTGTGTTCAAACCAGCTTCCACGATCTGTATTCCCAGCATAAATGAGTACAGTTCGGTTTTTGGTACCCGTGAATCCTTGTTCTGGTCCATCTTTTGAAAGAGGCTGCATGTACAACCAACTGAACTTCTCCAAAAAGCAAACAATAATAACAAAAGAGGCAATAGGAATCTGAAAATCTTGATTAATTTGCACTGTGAATGAAAAATGAAGATTAATTACTCTTTTATATGAAGTACGCTCGGCTTGCCGTGGATGGTGAGAAGACTCTGCAGTATGCTCTCTCCTTCGTATAATCGCACTAGATATTCAAGTCTCTTCTTCTGAATCCATGGCTTAAAGACCTGCACCAAGATTTTGTATTTCACCATTAAAATTGCAGGAAACCATCAATGAACTCAGTAATTCTAGCAATTCCTAGATGATCTAGAAAGAAGATTAATTTCGCTAGAAACTTTAGTAGATCATCGAATTTCTTTTTGCTTTACCTGGTAAATGCAATACGTGACGAGGAAGATGACCGTAACTATGAGACTGACCAAAATCACAATTCGTTTCCCAGCGGTAAAATTAACGATCTTCGCCAATTGAAGAATGAGGAATGGAATCATGGAAACGAACATGATTTTGGCAATGTATTTAGTCTCCGGGTCAGTTTCGACACCTGAACCTGCAAATCCAGAGCAGTAAAACATCCAAACCATCACGAATATCCGAGAATTGCATGTAATATGAAAGGAAAGAACCCCTTGTTCAAGGTATACGTTAGAAGGAGAGACAAGATTGATGGAGAGAACCTGTGAGACGGCATGGCTCTCTGGTGGGTTGTCGATCGGACGAAGAAGGCGAAGAGCTCGAAAAATCACAACTGCCAAAAGCAACAATGGAACCCCAAACTAGCGAGAGGCTGAAGATTGCCGATCCTGCAAGCATGGCCATTGCCATCGTCGCCACTGACTCAGTCTTCTCCGAGCTTGCTGATATTGCGTTAGCTACAAAGGAATTGAGATAATACAAGATCAAGAAAAAATAGAAGAAGGTGAAATTGCAAAGCTAGGTTAGGAAGATATTTAAAATATGTTTGTGTTTACCATATGATTCAAATCTAGTCAAATGTTAAAGTCTTGTTGTGACGTCGCAATGAATGTACATTAGACCGGTCAAATAAGTGAGTTAGGTCTGATAAAAAATGATTTGACCCAAATCAACCCATTAAATCCGTTATGACCCATTTCAAGCAATAAACATCTAACATATCCAACACCCAACCTATATTGCTAAAACATTTACGTATATAACCAAATTTAGGAAAACCCATTCCCAAACTAAGATGAAAAAACTAAATGAGTGAATGGGTGATCAAATGAGAGCAAGAGAGAGTGAAGTGAGTCATAGAGGTGGGTTGGGTCTAAGTAAGTGATAAATCTATTTAACATCCGTATTAAACCCGTTTATGACTCAAAGAGTTAGGTCTAAATCTATAAATATAATTAACCAATTTAAGGACCTAGCCTATTAAATATGAGTTGAAATAGGTCTATGGTCCATTTTGAAAGGTCTAATGTACATAAGCAAAAACATCTCAAATTTGCTGATTATTTTTGTTAACCGAGTGCATAAATGATGAATATTTTTAGACAAGAAATAGCCTCAAACTATATGACCTGTAGGCCCGCCAAAAAAAAAAAAGTGAGAACAGGCCACTTTAGATAATACTTCATACAATCCATCATTTTATAAACTGTACTGCAATTAGTCCCCGCGAAATTTTTCACATGTTACGACTTTAATATCCCACGTGACGTCATAAATCATGGTGGAGCAATTACTTGAACTTTTCATATAAGCGAGTCTACATGGTGACGCGATTTGCAAGAAGACGGTATTTAATAGTATTTTGATGTTTAAGCTATTGTTTTAGATAATTCTTTTTTTGACACCCTGGTGATCTGTGGTACGAAAGAGATTTCTCAGATCTTTTCCCCTCGAAATTATTTGTTTTAATATTGATCTTCTTCATTTGCGATCTGTGAAAGCTTCCAAGTTCGAAGGACCAAAGAATATTAATATAATTTAAGAGATTTTTATTACGTACTGAGATTGCATTAAATGCCCATCAGCAAAAGCTCCTTGGATCAAGTGTCACGTGAAGTGCACGAATGGTACAAACTTTTTTTTTTTCCCCCTGAAAATGTGGGGATTTGAATGGAGATATTGTAATATTTATGAGTAAAAAAGGTATAATAAAAAGATATTTTTAAAAAAATTGAAAATG
Source organism: Eucalyptus cloeziana (assembly GCA_014182715.1). NCBI lineage: Eukaryota > Viridiplantae > Streptophyta > Magnoliopsida > Myrtales > Myrtaceae > Eucalyptus > Eucalyptus cloeziana. Next base: position 30,784,458 of record CM024638.1, read on the forward strand.
GATAGAAATGAAAACATTATTCTAAACTCCAAGCAATAGTTTGGTTACGATAACTTATAAATAGCATCAAGGCCTTATTTGAGTTGTTATGAAAAGTTGAGAAATTAGACTAAACAAATTAAAAGTTTACAATTAGATTGAACATTTATAGATTGTTCAAAAACCACATTAAACAAATTAAAGTCTAAAATATGACATTACACATTGAATCAAATTTAGTGTCACTATCATATAGTAACAACATAAGAATATTCGCCCATTTGTTTGGCACGTGATGGGGGACTAGAGAAAAAAGTCATGATATTGATATTATATCTAGAAAACATAGATAGTGATGTTATGCGAGGAGAAAAAAACATGAGAATTTGAGAAGCAAATTTTATGTAATCGATGGAAAAAGGAATTAGTCTAGCAATAGTTCAATTGATGAAAATTGTGTAATCGGAGAGAAACAACTCAATTGAAGATGGTAGTGAATGGTGAGGGGAATCACGCAATCTATTTAATTTATAACGTGGAATCCAAATAAATAAATTATTTTGTACTTGCACTAAATTGATTTCTCTATATTTTTCCTTTTATTTTGGCCAATTTTCTCTTAAGAAAGTTAGCACTCGGCTAACCAGGCACATAAGTTACCTAGTTTCCTTGAGAGATTACGCGGTGGAGATAGCACTATTACTCTCCTAGTCGTAACGAGTAGTAACACTTCATATGTTAATCAATATAAAGCACAAGATAAATTTTTCTAGATATATAAAAAGGAGTTTATCACTTATCGGGAAAAAATGGTAAGAAGTAAGTACGAATATGGTCAAACTTGAAGTACCAATTTCCATTATCAAACTATTAACAATATCTCTTTGGCTCCATAAAGAGGGAAAATGCAAACCGACGTGTAGCATAAGTCATTAATACTCGCTTGAGGTTGGCGGAAGATCAAAGTTTTATTGACTAGAGAATTAAATTAAGGGTAATAAACAGTGCCACGTGAATAGTCATCGGTGCAAAAGCAAGCAATTGACATCCGATTACTTAATTTATTTACCCAATTTATCAAGGAGAAAATTATTTACAAGAAGAATAGGTGGACAAATGAGTATTCTTGGTTCTGTTTGTTCAGTGAAAAATAAATGATTTTGAGAATATTTTAAAAAAAAAATTGATTGTATTACTTGAAATAATTAGTCCATGAAAAATATTTTCATAGTTGATGGACATTTATGTCTAAAAATTTATGTGAACGATAAAAATATTTTATATTTATTAATTTTTTAAGCGATATAAACGATCATTTTTTAGAAAATATTTTATAAATCATTCATTTTTCGTAAAATAAGTGAAACCTTGGTGATTTGTGAATATTTAATGCTTAATGCAAATTCGACTTTTTCTATGAATTTAATGACATAACTAAGTACCGAATAAATAAGATTGGAAAGAGAAGGGTTTGTCTAACTGGAATAACGAGAAAATAAAATGAAATCAGAATTTCTTACCGAGCATTATGATGACTTGAGGGAAGGTTCCCAGCATTTGGAACAGAGAGGCACCGAAGATCCCAGTTCCGAACATGCGGAAGAAGAGCTCCGATCCCGAAGACACGTACTCGCCGGCGAGGGCGAGCAAGCATTCGTACACCGCCACAGAAACAGCTCGCCCCACAGCTCGGTCGTGCACGGCAAGAACCCGTAAGTCGGCTCGCACGTCACGGTCGCCGCCGCCGCCGCGAGATCCAGGGCTGAGGAAGGCGCCCCATCACACCTGCCCGAGTTGTCCGGTATCGGGTCGAAGGCTCCTTTAACAGACCGGCTGTCTGCCGAAGCGGTCAGTATGGCCAGAATCACGAAGAATGCGAGCCTCATTGAGAGAGAGAGAGAGAGAGTTGTGTAACTTAGAAGGGGAAGGAAGGAGAGACTCAGAAGAGAGAAGGAAGGGCGAGGGGTCACGAAGGTTTCCGAATCAGGGAGGGGAAATATATATAGATATATATATATATATATATATATATATATTTACGAGAGAATATGATTCAAGTCAGTAGGTGATGCACCAAAGTTCTGAAAAGAAGAATGTCGAGATAGAATATAATCGTATACTATATTCTATGAAGAAGTCAAAAGGGTTATTTACTTCGGTCCTTAGAATGATACCCTTGAAAGCGTGTACCACCTCATGAACTTGTCAGGGACAATGTGGTGATATGATATGTCAAAATGGGTCACGACGGGTCGGGTTTTTGATCCCCCCACACGCGTGTAATATTGTGAGTATCAATATCCGCTCAGATTTGACAAATAGGACACCTTGAGGCATATGATTTTCTCGGCTCTATTCGAGTAATTTGACTTGTTCAACTATATATAATTATTTTCTCAAAGATGGAGTTATATCAGGAATGATTTTTAATGAATAATTAAAAAACATATATTTATGTCGATTTTATCAATATATTTATGTCAGTTTTGTCTAAGCATCAATCGTTTCAATGTGTTTATTGTCTTTATTAATGACATGGTGGATAGTCTTTTAATCTTTTGGACAAAAATATTCAAGAACGTAAGATGTTTTTCAAAATTTCAAGACATCACTTGTTTAGAATTGGTAATTTTCTTGAGGGGATGTTGCTAATAAACTGACTTCATGAAAAAAAATTGCCACCTTCTTGCGTTATACGTGTGAAAACATATAGGCGACTTGATAAATAACAAATTAGCATAGGATTGGCGGACACAATTTTTTTGGCACAGATTACGATTACCATGGAACTCATTTTGTGACTTTCGATACAAAGAATTAGCAATACATGTGCATTAGATGAAAGTTAAATTAATTGTGTTTGAATATATTTTCCACGTATATAGTTAACATGTATCCACTATGCTAATTTTTGAGCCGAGATCAAGTTGTATTTTTCTATATTGCATCGTAATGCTACCTTGTTGTGTTAATTAATGTTGAGTGCATATAAATTTATTCTTTTTAAAAAATCACGAAACGAGGAAAAAAAACTTATAAAACTAAAGAAATAAAAATCTTGGAAGTTGAAGTAGAAAGTGGGAGTAGGTGAAGGTGAGAGTGGCACTTTGTTGACACCCAAAATGCCCGATATTTAATTATTATGAATATGCGATGATCGTTCGAAAGTAATAAAAGTGGACTCAACAACCTCATATGCAACCGTTAAAAGTAGCAATGAAAAGGGAAAATAGTGAAGAATATACTATCCGGACATATTTGAACCGCAAAGGAAGCCAATTTAATGGATTGAATATTGGTCGATATTACCTGTTTGATGACTCGGGTGTAAATGTTGACAAATATCGAGAAGTGGCAAATGATTGGGAATTATTTTAACAAAGTTGTCGATGAGCATGGAGCAAGATGATTGATCAAAAGGATTACATCAAGGCTCTAGCGTGTACACCTCCCAATGAAGATCATGGAGAATGGTTACGATGGGAAGTAAACATGGAAAATTGAGGCTGGTGCATTGCATCAAGGCTCAATTTGAAGAACGGTTACAAGAGCACGTGCAAACTTGGAGAATAGTCAAACCGTTGGAGAAGTGGAGGACTATTTCAAAGGAGCTCCGAAGAAGACTTGCCGACGTGTATTGAGGGGACTATTTCAAAGGAGCTTCGAGGAAGACTTCCCGACGTGGGAGCATGAGACTGAAATTTTGGAAGAAACTACTCCCAAACAATTATAGTAGAATGTCTGTAAATACCAAGTTTTCATCAACTAGAAAGCCCTCCTCGGCGATCAAAATGTAATATTTTATTATCTTTGCTTTCCGGCACTTTATTTTTCCTTAGTTATAGTTTTTCGATTCGTGTCATCGATTAAATTCTGACACGTATCTTTATCCTGCTACTTCACCGTTTTGACGTGCATATCTATCATGGGTGTCACGCCATCGATTAAATCCCGGCATTACATCTTTGCATGTTCTCGAGCTTTTGTCGTCGATTAAATTCCGATACACCTTGTGCACATGTATTGCTATGAAAATGGTTGTATTTTCAAGCTTTGTTGTTGATTGAATTTCTGCATGGTTTGTATTTTTTGTGGTTCGAAGTTCAAAAATAAATGTTTATAGTTATTTTTTGTCTGCCTAGATATTTCCTGTCTAGAGCCGTCATAGAACCTGTCTCCTCTCAGTAAAAGCCAAAGAATGACTTTAAAAAAAAAAATGTATCTTCGTCTATTAAATTCCAATGAAACACACTTTAATGCTACTTTCCTCTTGTGGGGTTAATTTTTTTTATCGACCTACCAATTTTAATGTTTTAAGAAATTCGTGAGAGAGGGAAGAACTATCATATGACATGCTAACTTGGCATACAAAATCACTGCATTATCGTCATTGTGTATTTGCTAACGTATTTATTGCCATCTTATGTTAAAAAATCGTGATGAAACTAATATATTTGATGCGTCTAATTATTTACATGTCAATTAGGGGGGAAAGTACAAAAAATAAGTCCTAAATATTTTATATCAATACCAATTTAGCCATAAATATTTTCAAATTGGTATCAATTCAGTCAATCTAATCAATTTAAACTGGAAATTACTAATGTGGACATTAGCTATCATACACGATACGGCTGATGTTAACGTGAACCTTTTTAATAATTGTTTTTGAATTTATTGAATTTTTTTCCTTTCCCTTTTCTTTTCTTTTCCTTTTTCTAGTGGCCATTGTCAATCGCAGGCGAGGGTTGACCTCGTCGGGCTGGGGCTGGGTGAGCATCGATCATCTAGGCTAGGACCCCTAGCTAGATTTGGCAAGTCGACCCTTGCCCAAGCTAGGACGAGGGGAGGTGTGGCGAGATGAGGTTGCCTTAGCTTGGGCAAGGGTAGGTCTCTCCCTTGGCCGCAATTGAACGGCTAGCACTCACCTAAGTGAGGCTAGCCCTCACTAGTTATTGCTTGTGGCCATGGCTAATGAGGGCCACCGGCAAAAGGAAAAGGTAAAGAAAAGGGAAAGGAAAGAAAAAATAAAATAAAATCAATAAATTCAAAAAAATATATTAAAAATGTCTATGTCAGCACCACCCACATCACGTAGGACGGTTAGCGTCATGTTAGCAATTTTTAGCCTAAGTTGGATGGATGGACTGAATTGATACTAATGTAAAAAAGTTTAGGATTAAATTGGTTCAATTGAAATGTTTATGATTTAATGAGTACTAATGCAATAATTTTTTTTTAAAAAAAAAATTGGTATTTTTCCTATCAGTAAGGCCACGTGGTACTACCACCTATATATGGTTTCTACAAATTTGAGAGCTTGAATTGGCGAATGAATGTATTTTAGCTTCCGTCAGCATCACAAAAAATTATTTGTTGGAAATATTGCATTTGATTTTTCCGAAAAATAAATTAATAAAAAAACTTCATAGATGTCAAACTTTCATCAAGTAACGTCTATCTTTGCAAAGGACTACTAGACACAAGCAAACGATTTTTTTTTATAGGCCCTACTATCTCCCTCTTGCATAGCTAGTCATGTAATTAGCACAAACGTCAATTAGAAACACAGATGCAATGCCATTTAGGCTCCGTTTGTTTCGTAGAAAACATTATTCAAAAAAACATTTTCCTCATTTTTTGCGTTTGATCATTTTGGAAAATGAATTAACAAAAAATGTTTTCATAGTCATAGGAAAGGTTTTCCCATCAAAGTTTAAATTTAGGTTAAAAAATAGGAAATCATTTTCCAAAATATGACTAGGTATCAACACTTGGACTAAAAACTCTACACTTGAACATGAGAATCCTAACACTTGTTCTTGTGCCCTTGGCAACAAGGCTAAGGTCCGTTTGGTTCGGCTTTGGGGAAATGCCTTTGGCAAAATGAAAATACATTTGGGGTAAAAGAGTTTTCGGGAATGCTTGAACGTTTGGCAAATTATAATTTAAAGGGTATTGGAAAGTGACTTTGGTATAAATACCATTTGGTAAACCTAACATTTGCAAAGGGCTTTTATTATTTTTTTAAAAAAATAATTAAAAAAAATCCGATGAAATTCCGTTGCCGATCAACGGCGGGCCAACCATCGTCAACCAGATTTGGCTGCTGGCAAGGCTGCCTAAGGTCGCGTGACCTCAAGTGGCGTCGCCCAGGCCTCGCCGGCAGCTAGATTTGGGCTTGCGCGACCTAGGCAGGCGTCGCCTGGGTTCGCGTGACCTCAGGCGACGCTTGCTTGGGTCACTTAGACCCAAATCTGGCCGCTGGTGAGGCCTAGGCGGCGCTACTTGAGGTCGCGCGACCTTAGGCAACCTCGCCGGCGGTTGGGGGTATGGGGAAGATGCTCGGTTAAAAAAAGAAAAAAGAGAGAGGTCAACGGATGAACAGTAGAGGTGGACTCACATTTCCGAATTGTTGAAAACCTAAAGCAAGTCCTCACCTGTTAGGGGCTTTCACCATTTTAAAGGCAAGCATTTGTCCAATGAGGCCTCCAAATACTGAACCAAACACCTAATATTTTTCCCAATGAGCTTTGGGGGCTCAAAGCCCCTTGGGAATGTTGAACCAAATTGGGCCTAAGTCCTCAATGCCTAGGCCCAAACCTAGGTCCATTGAGACTGGGCTCAAGACTCTAGAGCCTTGGTTCAAGTCCATTTAGGTAGCACTTGAACCCTCTGCCAAGACGCCTTGGTCCATCAAGGCTGAGCCAAGGACGTACTTGGTAATGTTGAAGCCAACCCTAAGTCTTTAACACCTGTGCTAGGGTCCATTGAGGCCAAAATTATGTAAAATAATTTTCAAAATTTTTAATATTTTTATTTTTTATTTCCTTTTCTTTCTTTATTTTTTCCTTCTTCCACCGTTGGTTGCTAGGCCTTGGTGATGATTGGCAACCAGCCACAAGCATGGGCCAATGGCGTGTGAGGCTCCACCTTGCTAGATTTGGAGAGCTCAAGCCTCATTAGCCTCTAGCAAGATTAAGCCTTCTTGAGGCAGGCAAACTTGAGCTCGCAAGATCCCCGCGACATTAGCAATTGTTGACCCTTGCTTGCAGCAGCTGCTGAAGCCAGACGAACAGCAAAAGAAGAAGGTAAAAGAAAAAGAAAAGAAAAGAAAAGAAAGAAAAAATAGAATAAAAAAATTTAAAAGACTAATTAAAAATCGTTTTTTTTTTTAAATTGCCATAATAGCGTTGCCATGTCATGTAGGATGGTCAACATCTATATCAACAAGTTCCGACCAAATTAGATTGTCTTTACCAAACAATAATAAATATTTACCAGTTTATTTCTAGATTTCAACCAAACACCGAAAAATTTTGTTATTTTTCTTAAAAATGATTTCCTAGAAAACGTTTTCCAAAATTATTACATTTTTCGCGGAAAAAGTGAAGTCTAAGTATAAGAAAATGACTTCTATCTTCGCAAAGGACAATTGAATACAAGAAACTTAAATCATTTTCCTTGAAACTCACTACCTTGGAAAATAATTTCCAACAAAGTTCACGGGCCGATACTCAACAGACCTTACCATGTCCACCTTCATATATAAATCGGATTACATTTCTACAACAGAGAAATTATTCTTTTGAGAGAGAGATATATATCGTTTCCCGACGCAACAAAATAGACCTAAGACCAGCCTAAGACACTCGTGAGAATATAAAGAAACAGAAGGGACAGCGGGTAGAGAGCATATGCGAGAATACACATCCAGAACTGGAACTTGGTGCAGGAGCTTGTGATGACTCCCATGAAAGTGCAGATCAGAAGCACGACCAGAACTTCAGCCGAGACATCCCAGGTTATGTCCTTAATGTACACAAGGGCCAAGAACGTGGCTAGTCCCATCACGTTGTTCATGAACACCCCATTATAAACCTGAAATGCAGAATGCTCTCTGTTGAGGAGACAAGAAAAGGGATTCTGTACAATTCTCATCCATGTCAAGATTGATGGTGAAAGATGTTGAGAAAAGAGTCGACCATTCTTATGTCGTATTAAAGCGCTTCCATGCATGGGATTATAGTTGAAATCTCTCTTGTTCTTTGACCGTGATTATGCTATAGATGATGGGCAAGTTACTTATGTTTACACAAAATTCATCTGCTCATAGATTTTCCTCCAAAAAAAAAAAAAAATACATGAAGAAATCCGATAAGACTCTTCAATAATAATAATAAGAAAGGACAATTACTCTCATAGACTGATTTTGTTAGTTGGTAAATTTAACGGATTGGTGACCAAGACAAATAAACTTTGATAACTCAACAGAAAAGTTAGATTTAAAATAACAAACCACGTTGGTAAATAGTTCAAACGTGAGTTGGAAAGTCAATACTAATCGGCCGGTAACCTAACAAGAGAAGGAATTTTAAATCACAAAAATAAATGTGGGTAAATTCATATAAGAGCTGACAAACTTAATATGTGTAGCAAAGAAAATAAAAAAGAAATACAAATAAACATTAGTAAGTAACTCAAATGAGAAATGATAATCCGACATTAGCTAGTAAAATTGGAAAAATGTTGTTAAGTCACTCAAATAAAGTTTAGTGAAATCTTATAAGGGTTCATAATTTTAAGGGATTGGTAAGAAGGATAAATAAAAGTTGGTAATTTTCTAATCATAAAAAAGGAGAGAGTAATTTTACAAAAATATTGGATTTGTCGATGAGTTATGGGGAAATCTGGTGACTAGGAACTTTTTTTTTTTTTTTTTACTAATGGCTTTTTGGCGCATACCAACATTTCAAAATACATGGAAGGAAAAAATCCATCATTTTTAATGGTGTATTAATAAAATCAGTTGACTAAATTAGGATCACTTCAACAAGAATACCGTGAATTCATAAAAAAAACTAGGTTCAGAGATTCAATCATTCAATTGCACATGCGATGACCCACTCGAAAGAGAGAAAATCAAGGAAACCGGTAGCATTTATATACCTCTGTGAATGCCCCGGAAATGTCTTTCTTGGTCTTCTTTTTCGCGGAACTAATGGCTCCGAGAATTTGCCGGTAGCTCATGGCCCAGGGGATCAGCACATAGGAGACGAAGAACGAGGGAATATCCGCAGCGCTTGCGAATTCCTGCAAGCTTTCCATGAGGGGTTGTCCGATCAGGATCATCACGCCGATTCCTAGGATTATCAAGAAACCGGCTTTTGTGTAGTCCCACCAGATTGCTAATTTGCTTGTGGGTTTGCTTGTCTTGTCTTGAGACAGCAAGCTCTCTTGCTCATCTGATGTCCCCTGCAAATTCATGTGCACCATGGAAATGTACAATTACAAATAGAATGACCAATAATGTTAGCTAGGCATAAACCTAAATATGCTGTATAAGACTACGAAAGCCTTCGTTTTGTATATAAACACTCTGAAGCAACTAGAGTTTCCAAAAAAGAAATTTGAGCTGTACCTGCGACTTGTTACTCGTTGTTTTCGAAGACGCTGATGATGATGACTGAACTGCAAGACCATTAGTCGTAGAATCTGTGTCCTCGTCCAACCATTTGGAAATCCCTTGCACAAACTCGGATTCACTTATCGCTGCATCAAGGGAAACGTCAAACTGCTTCATCATGGCATCGGTGAAATTGTCGGTGCTCAAACCAGCTTCTTCGATCTGTATTCCCAGCATGAATGCATACAGTTCGGTTTTCGATACCTTCGAGTCCTTATTCTGGTCGATCTTTTGAAAGAGGCTGCAAAGTACATATTTGAGCGAATAATAAAATGGGAAGAGGAATTTCAGAAATTTCAATTGCACCATAGAAAGAAGAAAAAGAAGATTAATTACTTTCTGATTTGAAGTTCATTCGGCTTGCCGTCGATGGTAAGAAGACTCTCCAGTGTGCTGTCTCCATCATATAATCGCCTTATATGTTGAAGCCTCTTCCTTTGAATCCATGGCTTAAATACCTGCATCAAGATTTCCTTTTTCAGCATAAACTTAATCACATTGAACCATATTCTATAGATATACACCAAGATTTAGCCATGGAATGATTAGCTAGGGATCTAAATGGAGCACAGAATTTTCAATTTACCTGATAAGTGCAGTAAGTGATGAGGAAGATGAGCGCGATTATGAGACTGATCAAAACCACTATCCATATCCCGGTAGTAGAATTAATGATTTTTGCCAATGAAAGAATGAGAAATGGAATCATGGAAACGAACATGATTCTGGCTATGTACCTAGTCTCTGTGTCGGTTTCAACACCGGAACCTACAAAATCAATATGAATAACAAAAGAGAAAAGATCAAATTATCACTATGATAAAGTGTTCATATAACATGTATCAAAAGAAAACGCATGCAATTTAATTTATGTGGGGATTTAAAGCTTGGGATTGATATAGCGTATACTTACTAGCTAATTTATACTTAGCACATGGCTCTATTATCTTGATATTCTGATCTTCAAATGTATTACAAGGACAGACAATATCAAAGAAGAGAACCTGTTAGGCTAATCGACTTTTTGGTGGATTGATTGGCTGATGTCGAAGATGATGAAGAGCTGGAAGAATCACTGCTGCCAAAAGCGACGACGGAGCCCCAAACCAGCGAGAGACTGAGGATTGCTGACCCAGCCAGCATGGCCATCCCCATTGCCGCCATGGACTCAATTGTATCCGAGCTTGATGTTAATGCACTTGCTATAAATGTGTATAGAGATAATTCACAATCATAACATAATGAATTAGTTACAGACATATACTTAAGAGTAAGTATTTGTCAAATCTAGCCTGGATCAATAAGTTGTTTTTGAATATGCAGATAAAGCTTGTTTTGCTGATTATTTTTGCTATTAAATGGATGTACAAGTGCTTGAATATTTGCAGAGAAGGTGAAACAAATCGCCTTAAACTAGAAGACCCCAACATCAAATCTGATACACCACTTCTTCATGCCCTTCAACTCGGGATATAGAGTCAGTTAACTGCATGCGTGCATGGGAAATTGCTCTCCAAAATTCTTAGGATTCTATCCTCATTAACATGCCTCCTTATAGTGACATAAGAGCATCGGCATGAATGAATCATATGGTTATTGCTACCAGGTGATGTTACAGATGCATACTGGACTGACTTTTCTTCATTTTATCGAGGCAAAATTTGCGAAGGATGAGCTTTGGAGGTCATAAATCCTTATCGAGGCCACTAAGTAAGCTAATGATTACTTGTGTTGGATGGTCATGATTGTTGATGAAGTCCGACATCAATGGATCTATATCATAACTAGTCCCTAGCAAACACCAGCAGATTAAGCAGTACACAGCAAGAGTTCACGTGCGACGACTTTGTGATCCATGTGACTCCTCAGGATTTATCATACTGCAATAATTAGTAAGTTTTTGGATTTAATAATCGCTACAACTTGCATAAGTTTCAGTTAATGAGATTCGCTTTTGCTTTTTGTTGTTTAGCCTACGTTATCTTGTCTGCAGACAAGCCTCTCTCACCACCTTTTCCGGTGGCTTCGATGGCGTGAGAAGTGGCGAACCGCTCTAGATGGTCTTCAGCCGATTAGGTTGACATATTTGGCGATTGTCTAAAAGCTATCCTTTTCGACACCCTGGACTTGGAGCGATCTGTATTAGGATTGGTCATCCTTTCTTTTTCTTTCTTCTTTATCCAATTCTGATTCTGTTTATATTGTTTTAAGGTTCTTCAGGTTTACAAGTAATATAATAGTATATATTAGCGAGTATGGGTTATATTTTTCGAAAATCCTACTAGGAAGAAATTTACTACCATCTATACACAATCCTGATTGATAGATTCAAGTTATGAACATTGTCACTTGGCAAACTTAACTAAATACAATTGTGAGTGATATCTGCATTTGTAATCCACCAATCAAAAGCATGATTAGAGGAAGTTTTCTCCAACTAGCCAACCGAGGCCCTTGCGATAAGGAAAAATAGACCATATATCAACTGTGCAAAGGAAATTTACGTGAGCCACCTTATTCGCCCTTAGTTTAAAGATGATAATAACCCATAGTCTCAAATTAACGATGTATAAAGCCATTTGTGTAACTTCTTATTATACCGTCCGAGTGAGCTACAATTACTCTTTATGATGATGCCCAAAAAGAAAATTTGAATATACACAGGCAGTGTAAAGAAAGCTCTAGACAGGCGATCTAATCCATATTTGATTTGAGGGTTTCAACTGCTTATTCTCTCACTCGCCATCAATCAATGGTGGATAAGACCACCTGTGGAAATATTTTTGTCTACAACTCTAGTGTATGCTATAATTACTCTCAAAAGAAACTAGCTTTTTGTGACAGGGCTATTTTTTTTTCCTCAATTATGCCTCTAATTGGCAGGTTATAAACAGTGAACTTAGTTAAATAAGATTGTGGGATGGCACTCAGCCACAAAAGATAGTTGGATCAATTGTCAAGTGTGCCTGCTATCTCTCTAATAAGGGTCAAAGTTCCACCTATTTGCGTGACGAACTTTTGGCCGATCTACAAGTTTTATATTTCTTTAGCAACTTTTCAGAAAGAAAGCATAACTTTTGTAGTGCAAATGAATAAAGAAACATTTATTATTATTCTATATGGGCTGCACGAAATTGATAGTCATTTCCAAGGAATAGATTATTGTTGAAATAGCTATTCAGTTTTCGTTTTAAGGGGTGAAAACATTGTAACTTACCAACTCTTGTCACCTATTGACTCATCATTCTCCCCAACAAGAATTTGTAAAATCATGCTTTCATGCAATGGGTCCTATAAGCATATTTTTACACGCGAGTGTAATCCACCCATAATTTATTAACATCATCAAAATCGATTAATCTAACATGATTTAACTTGGACCTATCAATTGAATTTAATGATTGATATGGATATAGAGTATAAGAATTCGATTTATCTAATAATTTCTAGTAGATGTAGAAGCTGAGGAAGCTAAGAATGGTAAGAATAAAGTACGAAGATAGTGGACAGCACATTAATAATTTCTCCTGCAGCTAAAAGGAGTGTAAGACGAAAGCAAGATCTAAACTATGCATCGTGAGTGCTTGATTGGGGTATGGGTAGGAGCGTAGGACTGAAGTGAGAAGCACGTTCGTGGACCGACGGATGAGGATCTAAAAAAACACTAAACAATACCCTCAACTTGCTCACCACCAATCAGAATATGGAAACCACGATTAATAATTTGACGAAATCAGAGCCGGATCGAGGAAATCTGTAAATTCTATGTAGTCCCTCTTGAATGGTCAGAACCGGAGAGATTGACATGCGAACCTCCCCATATATTAAGAAGAGAAATATTGGAAGAATCCACAAAGTTGGCGATCTCATTTAAGAATCCGTCGCAACCCAACGTGCGCCTTAATTGCTTTGAAAATGTCCACTTTAGAGAGAGTTTTGGGGATGCGACTTGAGACTTAGATATGTAAATGTGTATTGAACATATGCTATTTGAGTGTATAATAATCAAAGCATAATCTTCTGAAAGAAGAGAGGATAGATATATACCACATGGTAGGTAAAATTAGAATAATCTAAATCATTAATGTATAAGAACTAAAAGCTTAGAGGTACTCTTGTCTCTTTGGTTTTGAAGGGAGCCTATAAGAACCCTTTTCCTACTTCAAATTTCTGTTTTCAAGTACATCCGCTACATTGTTCAAAGTACAATAGAGGGATTACTTCTTTGTAAGTTTGGTCCTCATTTTGGTCGGGAAGATAAGAACAAAACCATTGCAAGGACGTTTTTCTTTCTTGCCCATGTTTTCTAACCGGGGTTTCATAATTTCACTCGAAATGCAAACTGGAGATAAAAACGAAAAATTCTCTAATGCTCTATGACGCTATGAATACAAAATACCGAGTAGATGATGGGAAATATTAGATCAAAGCAAGAGAGAAAAGGTCAAAATTACAACAAAAGAGATGAAGAAGAAGGGTTTCTTACCAAGCATTATGATGACTTGAGGGAAGGTTCCAAGCATTTGGAACAAAGAGGCCCCGAAGATACCAGTCCCGAACATGCGAAAGAAGAGCTCTGACCCCGAAGATAGATAGTGGCCGGCGACAGCTAGCAAGTACTCGTACACCACTATGAGGAACAACTCGCCCCACAGCTCCGTCGTGCACGGCAAGAACCCGTAAGTCGGCTCGCACGTCACGGTTGTCGCGGTGAGACCAAGGGCCAAGGATGTCCCATTGGTGCGATCCATGCTGTCGGAAATCGGATTGAAACTTCCTCGGATAAACCGGCTATTCGCCGACTGGGTCATCAGGACCAGAAGCACAAAGAATGCGAGCCTCATGGTTGTCGGACGGAGAGAATGGTGGCGTGGTGTTTATTGCTCAGGTGGAAGGGGAAGGGAAGAGACTCAAGAAGAAAAGAATGAGGAAACGTGATTCGGCCATCAGTACGTGATGTACGAAAATTATAAAAAATTTGATGGGATTGGATATTGAAGAAGTCAAGGGAAGGCGCGCGTTTACTTACGTTTATTTTTACTTTAGTCAGTAAATACCTCGATAATTTGTCTAAACAACATGTTTATATATCTATTTCTATTAATTAAGAAAAGTCCATAGTCACTTCAGCCTCAATATGCTTATAAAAAATTCAGTGAAGAACTCATGCATACAGTTAAAACGCCCTCTAGCAACACATAAATATAAACGGGTGAAATTCGTAATTTTATGATATTCAGATGATTAGCAAGTCATCAACAGATCTTCCATTCTAAATTTGAATTCGAAATAACTGTCAGGCAATTGCAACATGTTCTCATATGTCTTTTTTCACAACAAATTCAAATTACATTAAAAAAATACCTCAAAAATTGTACGTGCTTTTTCATTCTTCATTAATGTAGCAGTTTATATCCTATGACATGATAAGCTAATGTCAAAAATCAGTGAAGCATCACTGATTTTTTAATTAATATGTTTCCCCTGTGAAAGATCTTAGTGATTTAGTACTTTTGATTGATTGTTTATAGCACATCTAGCACAATTTATCATGCTACTGTCCTTGACGAGAAGGCGTGAGTTGATGTTTAAATGCTGAATGGATAATCGTACCGTGAGAGAGAGAGAGAGAGAGAGTTAAATGCTAAATTGATAGTCATACTGTGAGAGGGAGAGGGGGAGAGAGAGAGAGAGAGAGAGAGAGAGGGCGAGTAGGGTAAGGTACAAGTAACGTTAGATAGACTCCATAGAGAACTTTTAACAATGCATGATTTTGGAAAGATTTTGCTAGCCGCCTCCCTCCATGTTAAACCTTGGTCTTCAACTATTCTGATAAAAAAAAAAAAAAAAAAAAACGATGCTCCGCATGCTAAATTTAGTTGGAGCATTTGAGCTAACATTCCACCAGTTTGCCGAGACCCACGTGATTGTTCTCCACAGTATGCCAATGAACATGGAAAACCAATCATGGCATATTGACAATTCATAAATCTTAGGCTCCGTTTCTAATAAAAAAAATTATTTTGAGAAATTATTTTATGACTGTCCAGTATTTAAATGATAAAAAACTAATTGATCTAAGGAAAACCTTTTCCATAAACCAAAACAACTTAGATCGAGGTAAAACGATTTATCCTTTTGATAAGAAGGAAATC
Organism: Eucalyptus cloeziana; assembly: GCA_014182715.1. Lineage (NCBI taxonomy): Eukaryota > Viridiplantae > Streptophyta > Magnoliopsida > Myrtales > Myrtaceae > Eucalyptus > Eucalyptus cloeziana. The sequence goes on from CM024638.1 coordinate 30,800,058, forward strand.
ACTTATTTCTAAAACATAAAATAAAGGAAAATTAATTATTTTCCTTAAAAATGATTTCATGAAAGATATTTTCATTTATTAAGAAGTTTTCAATAAAACAAAATGTACTCTTAGGTTTCGTTCATTTCTCAAAAAAATAAATCTTTTGGCAAACATTATCCTAAATAGATTACTCGGACTATTTGAAATAATTAGTTAGTAGAACATATTTTAATTGTCGACAATAATATCTGTTTAGACATTTTTGTAAATGACGAAAATATTTTTTATTTGTTCATTTTCGTGAGTAAATAAGATGAGCGATCGATTTTAGGAAAATAATTTTCAAATTATTCAGTTTTCGAGAAAGCTGTTGTATTCCGATAGCATGGCATACTTTCTATCCTCAGTCCTGGGTTTATGAGGAGTTACAAGGTAGTTGGATGCCGCGCCTGACATTGTATGATCAGCTATTAGATTTACATTCGAGTTGATGATGCTTCCTTTTTCTCAAAGAGAACTACTTGCTAGATGGCTATCCGACGTTTTTCTTATTTTATTCGCATAAGAAAGAGTGGACTCTCTCGTGGATTTTATTTAGGCAAACAAATTCTAACCTTTACAAATTAGTCAAAGTCGGACAACGTGAAGATCAAGCACATCGGAAATAATCGTCTTCCAATCTTGCATCATTTATAACAGCAAGGCTTTTTAAGAAAAGAGATTGCTCTTACGATTTTTTTTTTTTTTTATTGTTAGTGTTATTTCGCATTTTCAAAAAAAAATTATAGACAAAATAAATAAATAAATAATACATATTTTTCCCTTAAAGTGTACACGGGACGGATTCATGGGGTCGGGAGGGCTGATTTAGCCCTGCCTAATGCCTCGTGAGGCATTTTTTGTGAGGAAATTCTTTGTCAAAATCGTTTCAAAATTCAGGAATTCCCTTGGAGGGAAATTTTATCTTTTTAGATATCTTTTCAATACTATTTGCATGTTAAATATAATGTCATATTTAAGAATTTAGCTCTAATGTGCTAAATTTCATGTGAATGCTCGCGTCGTTGTGTTGGGCAGGGATTGGACAAGTACTGGGGGTCGAAGGCAGATTTGAGAACACACCCCCGCCCTGCCCTACTTCTATGACATCTTGAAATATGACTTGGCAACCTCCATTTGTTAGTTTGGGAGCTTCCCATAAAACAAAAGACAGGCTGACGAAAGGCAGCATAACAAATCCTGAAAAAGATGTCTTTGCTAATGGTACATGCCAAGGATTAGCTAGGGAAAGTTGCTCTCATTTTCTTTATCGTGTAGCCAATCTTAGAAGCGAAAAAACAAGAAAGGTTTGATCATGCAGCTTCCTGACAAACCAAAAAGGAAAAGAGAAAAGGGCAGAAACAAAAAGAAAAGATATTCAATCTTTTTATTATCAGAAAAAAAAAAAAAAAAAGACTCAATGCATCACATGCTGAATAGAGTCATTTGACTTGAGCTAACAGTCCACATGTCAACTTGACATTGTTCACACAAAGGGGGCAAGGAACCATGTCCAAGAAACCCGACGTTGATTGGTTAGTTCTAGATTATAATCGACATGCATGTTGATGTCTTTAGTATCTTGACTTGACATTTCATGTTCCTTTTGATTTTGTTTACTTGGACTGGCAGGTTTATCTATGAAATAGAAACCGGCCTTTCCTGGTCAGAAGTCTTGAGTCAAAGTCGCCGGTGGCTACTTTCTACCTCTTCAAGCATAGTCCAGTTGTCGGGGGAAAAATAGATGTAGTGGTCAATTAATTCTATTCTGTTGGATAATATTCACATGGTTTACCGATTAATCCAAATTTCATGCTCTTTGAAAAATGCAATGATGTCAATCCTCATAAGAAATTATTATCAAACACCTTTTTTTCAAATTGTGTATGCTGGCAGACGGGCTTACAAAGTGGGTATATAAGTCCATGCTGGAATTTTTTTTTTTTATTTTTTTGGGGGGAGGGGGCGGAGGGAGTATTGGGCTTGAGGTTTGATCATTGTGAGCAATGCACACACATGTACATAGTATAGAGAAGTGAGACAAAAAAGTGTGTACATCCAGCTCGCCAAAAAAAAATATTAAGAAAAGAAGAGAGAGTATGATTTGGATTACTTTAGGAAACAACTTCAAATTATTGAATGTTGAGAAAGATTTGATACAAATTTAAATTCCATGAGATGTTTACGGGATAATTTATTCTGTTGATTCTTTGAAATTATTTCTTTAATGCTATGTTGTTATTATACGTTCATATCAATCATGTACATCACTGGAAAATTTTGGCTTGCATTTTGAGATAGAAAATGAGTAAGATTTTGTCAATCCATTGCTTTAATTTTGAGAGATTATTTCGTCAGAAATTATGAGATTAAATATTGTGTAAATTATTAGATGTAATTGGAGTTAGAAAACACTAAGAATATTTAAGTTACTCGAGTGTAATTGTAACTCCGTTATATTGCTTGATCTATAATAGAATTATTTATTACTCTTTCCGTGGATATAGGTCATATCAACAAAACCACATAAATTTATTGTCCAATTTATTTTCATACTCTTCTATACGAATCAGGCAAACATATACACCTCCTTATTATTGAGCCTGGACATGAACCCTGAGGAGCTAATTCTCAAAATCCAAATTGAAGTTTAAGTTTGACTAAAAGAATAACCTTATTACTGAAAAAACACTAAGTGGTATTAAAACAAAAACGAACTAGCTGGCCCCAAAAAGTAGCTCTATATAGACACTAAATACTTTTTTTTATAGATATTTTCTTTAGTTTTCATTTCATTTTATTTCATTTTTTTCTCTATGCATTTTTTATTTTTGATCTTGCTATGTTCGTCATTGAGGGAAAAACTATCTAAAAATGCAAGTTGCCCTTAAAATCAAGAAATGGAATTTCCTAAACTATATGCGCACTAACTAAAATGAAACTGAGCTAAATCTAATCCTAAGATCTAATTATCTAATTGAGGCTTGCCTTTTCCTATCTTTAGATATTATTTTTTATTATATTTTCCAGTCTTTTGCTTTTCCAGAACACGAATTCTATTTTAAATCTTCTCTCCGGCAAACTTTCCTCCGTTCTAGCTTACTGAATGCACATTCTACAGAGATTCTTCATATAAATTACCAGAACAACCATGACTTCCCCGGAACATCATATATTCCTCTGGTGACCGTCTCCGACCACCACTGGACCACCACCGTCAGCCATTGGCCGTCTCATATTGACAGCTCAGCTTTGCAGACATGTACAATATCCGGACAAGGAACGAGAATACCACAGAGAAATGGAAGTATGGATGAACATCATTGGCCATTGACTCCAATCCGTTTTCTTGCTGGCGGCCACCACAGAGTCATCATGGAGACAAACAACACTGAAAAAAAAAGGGAGGAAAATAGAGACTTAGTAGGACTCTTGGCAAGCTAGGAATACATCAATAACTATAGCTAATGACCTAAAATTCTGAGATTATCATATAAACCGAGCTAAAACACATTCAGAACGATCAACAACAAGGCAAATTCGCACAGATATGGTTTTTGCATTTCGTCAAACAGGTAGTGAGCAACTTCCATCGAGATGTTTATGCTCAAAACAAGCAAGAGATCAACATTCAGTTTACTGTCAAACTCCATCGTATTTTACTCAAGCAGAGATGAGATCTCAAAACTTCCGTTCTTAATAAAAAACGAACCGAGCTGGAGTATTTGGATTTTCCCTTGAAGATGCGATTGCCGGTCGTGGGCAGTTATCAAACCAGTGATTGGAGGTTCAGGAAATGACTCCGGTGAGTATCGTCGCCGGCGAATGAGCTCCTACCGGTGACGAACCGATTCGAGCTACTCGGCCCGAATGCATGGTTAAACAGAGCAACACCAGCGCGACCAGGAAACAGAGACCGGCGGGACCTGGACCCAAGTTGTGGGCTGGACCGGTAAGCAAATTGGGCCTGGGCAAATCCATCAATTGAAGCATTGTCCCGGGCTTTCGAGTTGAGCTTGAGGGTTCTCGGCCCCATGAATTGAGTTCATTCTGAATGGGCTGTGACGAGATGGTCGAGTTGGGCTTTCTCTCTCTTTATTTATTTGTTTGTTTGTTATTTATTTGTTTTTTTACAAAATAATCATATTCAACGGGTGTCAACATTGCCAAATTAAAATAAAAAAATAAAACTGAATCGGCAGTTGCACAATAGGTTCATGAATTTTTGGACAATTTTTGCTATTGAAATAAACTGGGTGAAATTGTAATTGCTATCAATTCATTTTGGTAGAGAACAAATTAATAAAACGCTGGCTTATTTAGTAAATTAAGTGATTTTTTTACTTAATTAAGCACTTTTTTTTTTTTTTTTTGTATTAGTCGGGGCAAAAGCCCATTAAAAAATTAAAAATTAATCGAATGTATCATCGAAGAACATACTTGATCTCATAGAATGGAAGGAACTAGAGCCAAAGGGGGTCGAGAGACGATCTCATTAACACATTTATTATGTAAAGCTAAATTCACTGACCAATTGCACATGAGTTGCCTTCTTTATAAACATGTTTTGAAATAAAGCTCTCCAACTAATTGATTACCCATTGCATTTTGTAGAACCAAATTCTCCGAATGCAACAACGGAGCCCCACACTATTGTGAGGCTATAAATTGCCGATCCTGTGAGCATGGCCATCCCCATCGCAGCTGTCGTCTCGACCGTATCCGCGCTTGATGAAATACTACTAACTGTGAACCAAGTTAAGTGCTTAATAACCAGAGTTTGAAGCACATTAATAGAAACTAGAAACGTCTAGTTCAAGAAGGGTGACTGTAAAGGTGTAAATTCGTGTCGTACCCAGTTTTAAGACGCGAAATATAGTCGAGGAAACATGTTGAACTAATAAGTGCATTGAAATGGATCTTTTTTCTTACCAAGCATTATGATCACCGAGGGAAGGGATCCAAGAATTTGGAACAAACTGGAGCTGAAGATCCCGGTCCGAACATTGGAAAGAACAGCTCCGACCCTGAGTTGACATAGTTGGACGCGTACCCAAGCAAGAACTCGTACACCACAATGAGAAAGATCTCGCCCGACAGCTTTGTGGTGCACGGCAAAAATGAGTAAGTAAGGTTGCACGTGACGGTCGTTGTCTTCAGTTCCTGACGAACTGAATAAGTACCGTTGATTCGGTTCGCCATGCCATCAGGTATCGGACTGAAGCTCAGCATGATGGAACGGCATTCTGCTGAGCGGCTCATCAGGAACACCAGAAGAATGAAGAGCGTGATCCTCATCGCTTGCCGACTGATATTAATTGCTTCTTTGTAATAAGGAGGAAGCTGAACATGAGCAAAGATAAAGAAAGGGTGAGTTCGCAAAGATTTTAAATTCAGTATAAAAGCATGCATCATTTTACGAACGTTCATATATTTTTCTAACTGGACGAGTCCATTATCTAAGACATGCGCACACTAGAGCATGGATTTCATCAGCATGCATGAGAAAGAGAGAGAGAGAGAGAGAGAGAGAGAGAGAGAGAGAGAGAGACTTTGATAATATGACTAGGGTTAGTTAAAAAATGACATGGAGTTGCCGGCAGGGCAACTACGTATTTATAGGCATTCTCCTCCTTATTTTAATGGGGTTCTTCCTATTCATGTTGTCCACTTCCGACGTTATAATTTACTAAGACCAACATTCCACTTGTTAAAATGAGTTGACGCATTCGACCCAATGAGAAAATAGTAGTTGTATTTAATGTGCCGCGTGAGGTATGTAATAAATCACTCAGGGATCGATAGTATCGATCCGGGCCCATACACTAGATTATTCAAAATTTCTGAACGACCCTCTCTCTCCCAGTTAAGCTCCATCCCCACGCTTAAATACCCCCCCTTCGTTCAAATCCCCATATTTTCAGGGGGGTGGGGGTGGGGAAGATTTCATTTGAGGAGTGGGTTTGATTTCCCGCGCCTGCGGAGGAGGGCAGCAAAATTATGAGTGAGTGTTAGAGTAGGATTAGCGTAGGACTGACCAAAAGAAAAAAAAAAAAAAAAAAACACCCCCCCTTCTTTTCTCACCTTCGCTCCTTTTCACCATTTTCTTTTCTTTTTTCTTTTTACCTTTCAAAGCCATGGATGATGCCCAAGTTGTGGATCGCAGCATCACCACTCATCCATGGCCGTCATTGGCGTCGTTCGGACATGCTATTGATCCCCATCCACCACGGACGCCAGCCAGGGACAACGCTCACGGGCTAGCCACAAATGACGCTCATCCATGTCCATGGCCATCGTCAGCATTGAGCAATGCTGGAAGGGGTGGCTCGATCCGGAAGTTTGGCCAGATCTGGAACCATTGCTCGCGGCCAAATTGCAGAGATTGTGGCCCCACGAAGGCATGGAGAAACAAAAATGAAGCTCCGCTTCTGCACCGTGGGTTGATGGTGTGCTTCTGGTACGTGTACCAGTCGAGAGCCAACAGTCCACCTATCTCCTCAGAAAGTGACAAACCAAGGGGACCGAGCAGAGAGAGAGCAAAGTACAGCATAAGTTACCTTGGCTACATCCAACCACTAACATTTTAAAATTATGTTGAAGTTACTTTAGATTTTAGGAACAATAACACTAAAGTGTCAAAATTGTATATGATACTCATTCTAATATAAAAAAAAATAAAAATAAATTTCACATCACTTAAGTGGCGCTTTTAAAATTGAATTCCTTGCTGAACGGATTCATCTCTCTCTCTCCCCTCCATTTCTTCCACTAAGCTCTGCAACATCCAGCGATCTCGACTGAAAGGCACTGCTCTCACAGATCTGAACCATGTCATGCCTCGCCCTCTCTCTCCAACCTGTCAACAAATCCAACATACTCCTATAGACCCGGGAGTGGTTCCAGCCTAACCGCGCCTTGTCGTTCTCTCCGCCTCCCGGCACACCCACCTCTCCTTCGCTAAGTTCTCCGCCGCCCCCTCCTCCGCCTCTGATTCCAATCCCTCTTCCACCTCAGATTTAATCGGCAACGACCCCTTCGCCCCCTCCAGCGACCTTGCAACGGCCATAGAAGCCCTGTTTTCCTCTAAAACCGCCCTTGGTGAGAAGGATCCGATAGACCTGTTTTTGCATTTTTCTTTGATTTTGGGTATTTCATCGATAAACCACTTCATGGCAATGCTTTGTCCTCGCAGCCCCTATCCCTAGCGATGCTCGTACACACAGCAAAGCCTCTCAGAATGGTGAAAACTGTTGGAAATTTCCTAAAATATGGGCTTACATTAATTAATTAATTTTCTATTTTAAATAATCGGGTTAATAGATATTTCAATATTTCTTAAATCCTTAAGTGATCTTATTGAATTGGGTTATGGTATCCATTAATAACAGGCCTAATTGAGCAGCAAAGTGTAGGTAATTGTGTTTAACTGAAACCCGTAATGGGAATGACCAAGTTGACACGCTATTTATTAGGGTTTGTTAGGTCCCCTCTCTAGCTTATAAAAGGGTAGGTTATACCTACAGTTGCTTAATCCTATTGAAAGCTGCTATATTGAAATATGTCATAGAAAGGAAGATCTGGCATTCCGATAAATCTCTGATTATCATGTTGATCTATTTTGCTTCAAATGAAATAATGGATCAAATAGGTACGCTTTAATTCCGCTATACTTATTGATGTCGGAATTTTACAATCATATATGGATCCAATTGTTATTGATTAATTATTTAGTTTATGTGAATAACTTTCTATATGTGGTATCAGAGTAAGTCATGTATGATTGTAGAACCCAAGAAAATTTTTTATGAACAAAATTCGAAACTTTCCTCTTTGAGCCGAATATTGTCATTATTTTTTCGTGCGAATTTTTTGCTCATTTTTTCATGAAAACTTAGAGCTTTTGTTCTACATGTTGAGATCTTTCCAACCACATATAATTTGTATAATTTCATTGAGAATTGAGTAAGAATTTTAAATTTGAAATTCTAGGATTTATACATGAAAAAGTTCTAGAATTTTCAAATTACTTGCAATTGATTGATATTCGTTGTAAATCGTTGTGTGTGTGTGTATGTGTGTGTGTGTGTGTATATATATATATATATATATATATATATATATATATATATATATATGTTTTAGCATCCTTTTGTTACGGGAAAGGTGTTAAAAAGTCCTAAACTTTTATATTTGTGCCAATTTAGTCCTAAACATTTTTACTTAGTGCCGATTCAGTCATTTCTGGCTAATTTTGGCTGAATTTTGTTGACTAGACACCGATTGGGCGACGTGGCCTCGTCGATGCTGATTTGGACACCTTTTAATAATATTTTAATATTTTTGAATATTTTATTTTGTATTTTTTCCTTCTCCACCTCCAGTCGATTGTCGGACCTCGGCGACTAGGGGTGAGCGCGGTTCCCGGGTAGAACCGGGAACCGGAGAACCGAACCCGAGGTTCCGGTTCGGTTCTCGGTTCTTAAAGGACCGGTTCCGGTTCCCAGTTCCATTTTTCCGGAAACCGGCGATCCCAATTCCGATCGCGGAACCGGAACCGGTCGCGGAATCGGTTTCAGAACCGGTTAGGATTCTCATTTAGACCCAATTTCTAGGGGACAACACTGTTTTTTTGTAGCTTTCAATGGCCGAATAGTCATCATATTTACAAATTTGATATATATGTGCAAAAGAGGGACGAAAAAATTGAGACAATTGTGTTTGGAAGATCACACCCAGTGGTCCTTGCAGGCTTGATCAAAACACTGGAGACTTCACTGATTGTTATCCATGGGAGTGAACCTCTCTCGTAAATGTATGGTACGAAAAAATGATGTGGTGAACTTATACATCACAATTAAGATAGAATAAGAATCATCTCACTTTTTTTTTTTATTATCAATATACTCCCAAATGTTGTTTGTTTCTTCTAATATCCTCATCAGTTCACTTTCTATTGGCATGTCACAACTGAATCCCAAGGGCTAATGGTTTAGTATAATGAGTGAATAACCCTCTTACGAGGTGATGCTTACGCCTTGCACACACTCTGCCAAGTCGCCTCTATCATATTCTAGGTCAATTAAGGGAGCAAGTAAGACGCCGGAGATTGCCTTTCTTTATAAATCACATATTTCTCGTTTGGAGATTAAGTTATAATAGTTTTACCTAACACTCATCATCAGTAACGTGCGCGTACATTATAGTTTTTTTTGGTAACGTGCGCGTACGTTATAGTTCAAATCTGAAAAAATAAAAAAAAAAAAAAAAAGAATCTGTTGGAACTTGGGAACCGACCACGGAACCCGTGACGGGGTAGGTTCCGGTTCACGGTTCGACGGGTAGGTTTTAGGTTCCTCATTTTGAGGAACTCGTACCCGATGGTAGGTTCCAGTTCCGGACGGAACCGAACCGTAACCGGAACTGCTCACCCCTATTGGTGACGGCTGGCGAGGTCGAGGTCGCCGGACCTCGCCGGCCACCTTGCTAATGGCTGCGAGGGCGGCCTCGCGCTGGGTGGCGAGGCTCGCCCTCGCTGGCATCGCTTAGGCCGTGATTCGGTGAGGTCGAGCCTTGCCGGCCATGGGCGAGGCTCGACCCTCGCCAGCTCGGTGTGAGGCCAGCTTGAGGCCGCCTTGAGGGCGGCCTCCCTCCAATCTGGCGAGGGCGAGGCTTGCTAGCCCAGCTCTAGGTCGCCCTCGCGGCCTGGGAGGCACTGGCAAGGCTCACCCTCATTGAATTGTGGCCTGGGTGGCACCGACGAGGTTGATCCTCGCCGGCCATGGGCGAGGCTTGACCCTCGCCAGATCCGGCGAGGGCGAGCCTCGTCGCGCAGCGCAAGGCTGCTCTCGCGGCCACTGGCGAGGTGGCTGGCGAGGTCCGGCAACCTCGACCTCGCGGCCGTTGCCTCTGGTTGGTCGCGAGAGGTCCGGCGACCGGCTGGAGGAGGGAGGAAAAAAAAGAAAATTCAAATAAAAATATTAAAATATTATTAACAGTTGTTGACGTTAGCACCGATTAGGCCACGTTAGCCAGCCGGCATCCAGTCAGCAAAATCCGACCAAAATTTGCCGGAAGGACTGAATCGGCACTAAGTAAAAAAGTTTAGGACTAAATTGGCACAAAAAAAAAATTTAGGACTAAATTGGCACAAATACAAAAGGTTTATAACTTTTTTAACACTTTTCCCCTTTTGTTACATTAAGGTAAGTTTTTTGAGTTTAAATTAGTGGAAATCTGAATCGTAGCTATGGGAGTGTTAGATCTGAATTTCTTGAAGCTTGAATATGGTTGAATTCTTAGATCATTCTTGATCAATTAGTTGTTCATGTGATCTCTCTCTCTACATGCTTGCTATCTTCCACGATCCGTCGGAGCGAATTAGGGCTACATGCGTTGGGCTGACCGCTTTCATTGTGCAGATGACGATTTGAATGCTAGTCTATGTTTCTTTCGCTTGCTCTCTCGCGTGTATTCTATGGTTCGCGGTGGATTGTTTCCCCGTCGTCCCTCTGAGTAGATTGTGTCCATGGATGGATATAGGAGCGCAATGCTCACGAGCACCCATAGAAATTCAAAGAATAGATGGCATCACTAACTTGAGATCGCTCAAAACCAAATAATGTAGCTATATGAGTCGATAACCTAAACTTAAAGGCTTACAAAATGATTCTCATGTGTCAACAAACCATTCTCTTAAAGCGATTATTCAAAGCTAGCTACAACGTGGAACTCGCATACGAAATTTTAAAATTTCGCTGTGGTCAAAACGTTACTTTAAATCAACTCCCATCAAACTCCACAACTCCACAATGCCCTAATCCATGATTTTCATGTAATTCCACGGCGTAACAACTCTAAAATCAGATTTTGTAGTTCAAATTCATATAATTTTGAATTTGTGCACTAATTCCGAGAATTACTCCATTTACAATCTGGTAGTCATGATAAAATTCATCAAACGATAAAGTTTATTATATCCCACTTTTGATACCTACTGAAGACAAGATAAAGTTAGATATAAAAGGGATATATCCCAACAAAAATTATCCCATGGAAGAGGAGTTGTTACGACCTACCTTTGCTATCCGAAAAGGAAAGGACTTAGGTTTAGGAGTATTGCCTAAAATACAAACCTATGGCCCTAATTTTAGACATAGACTCTCCTAAGCTCATACTTTGCATGGTGTTGGTATTCAAATTGACACGATAGGAATTTTCAAATGAGGAGTTGTCACTGGTCTATTGGGATCAGCTATAAATCAAGTGAAGCATTGGAGTATACTTCATTTCATACGCAACTAGAGAATCCAAAGTCCCTATAGTGTCTTTTTGGTATTTAATCTTGTCTATTTCATGAAGATTTTCATCAAGCAGTCTGGATTGATTTTAGATCTATCTATTAACATGTGAAGTGATCATGTAAGTGCGCAGTCATTAAAATAACAATCAGCAACCAAATAAAGCATTAAATAAATTGCAAGGGAAAGCAAACATCTAACGATAAGAAATAAATAAATGCCAATCCTAACTAGGCTAAAGAAAAGCCATAATTATCATATGGAAAATATGCAATGAAGAGCATTTGTCTTTAAGGACAATTGGAACCTTATGGTAAAACCGTAAGAGCTTGTTCAATTTTGAGCATAATTTTGTATCAAGGATTTTCACACATTTTCAAAGAAAGTTACTCAAAAACTAATTTCTGAACTTTTTGCTAATTTTTTGGATCTTTGGAATTTTTCTATATAATTTTCTTAATTTTTTTTACTATTTTTGATATTTTTTAATATTTGCGAAATTTTTTAAAATTTTTTTAATAGAAAATTCATTCAGAAAATAGGGACTCGGGCTGAGCTAGGGGCCCGATCCGAATAGGGCCGCGGCTGGGCTTACGAAACTGGGCCGCATATATAAAACATGAAGAGCCGAGAAAGAGAAATGGGCTTACTTGCACGAGCCCAAACTGATTCTAAACTGAGTAAGCCCGAATCAGAAAATTCCCAAGTTAAATCTGGACCTCTCAGGCCGAAACCCCAATCTATTAGAATTGGCTTAATCCTAAGTCTAGGAAACTCTAATTCAGCCCAAATTTAGCTATTAGCGTAATTAAGCCCACTTCCTTGCTGTTCTATCTCTACTGCGGTCCTCAATCTGCCGTCCTCTTTCAATAAGCATGGTCCACGTGGGTGGTGATGGGAACTGCCTACTAAGGACTGGTTCTGAAAAATTAAAATCGAGAACTGTTTGTTGGTTTCATGGATTCATCCAATAATTGGACCACTAGTTGGGTTTGGTTCTCGGGTGGGTCTATGTTCCATCAAGTTTCATTTTCCGTCAAATCAAAGTAAAGCAAAAAATGAAAAACTTCCCTATTCTTAATTGCAAGATTAATAAAAATATTGGACTTATATTAAAAGTTGAGAGTTGACACAATGAGTTGATAGGTATTAAGTTTGAGAGTCAAGACCGTGAGTGAGAGATAAGAGACGACTCATACGAGGTAAAAGTGAGACAAGATGAGCGCTTAGTTAATGGCTGTTAAGTTTTAGATTAAGGATTTTAAGGTTTTCATTTTTCTTAAATGTTTTTTGGTTGGAAATTTTTCTTAAAAATTAAATATACTTTTATATATTACCAGTTTGGTTTGTGTGGATGATTCCACACTTAGAACTGGGAATCGCCGGTTTTCGTTTGGTTTCGAACAGTTCTCGGTTCTTTTGCATACTCCTACTCAACACTTTCTTCCGAACCAACAGAACACGAACCCACCATGGTTAAAACTCACTAAACCAAAATATCAACGAACAAAATCCCTACACACCAAACCATCGAGACACTGAACATGCGTAATCAACAATCAAAGCTAAAGGGTCACTACTACCGGATTCCTCTAGTCATCGAGCTGCTCTTTGCTCGGTAGAAGCTAAGAGGAGAGCCCACACACATTTACAACCGAGACTCCCCGAAACATAACGTGAAGAATTCTTCTCGCCGTCAATGACGCAACCATCCCCGAATCTTCATAGCAAGCGACTTTCAGCCGGTCACTAGACAACCAGTTGTCTCCGCCACTAGTAACTCGAGAGGCTCACGCTCCCTTCTCGGCGACGCCAGCTGCCCTGACCGATCTTCTTGGTCGAGCGTTGCGGGCAACGTTCACCTCGCCCTCTCCTCCTCCGTATTGTCCTCGCGTCCTTTTCTTTTTTGTTGTTTAGCCTGCGTCCAAAGCGAGAGCGGAGAAGGAAGGAGAGAAGTAAGGGCTGGGCCAGGGAAAGGAGAGGAGGGCTGGCCGGTGCCGGTGGGAAACTGGGGAGGTGGGGTTTGGGTGGGGCGAGGAAGAAGAGGACAGGTCCAGCCCTGGCTCGGCCTCACTCTATTTTCCATAAGAATTTTTTTAATAATAGAAAATAAAATTTAATTTAATTTTTTAAGTTTTAATATTAGTAATGCAAATAATCCTAACGTCTACATGCACTGCAATTTAATGAAAATTATTTTTGTTTAGGAGTAAGAAATTAATCCTTAATTATCTGTGTGATTGAACCCTAAATAAATAGGCAAAATTTAAGTGTTAACATTAGGGGTGTGCAAAAGAACCGGGACTTGCCCGGACTGCTCGGAACCGGATCGGAACCACCCAGAACCAGTGGTTCTTAAGGGAACCAGTCCGGTTCTCGGTTCCATGGGCGGATCCGCCCACCTGCCCACCTGGACCAGACTGGTTATATTATAATAATATATTAATTTTTAATATTTAAAAAATTCAAAATTAGCAAATCTAAAATTTATGGCTTCGATCACCATCTTGTCTCAATTCACTACTCTCCTACTCCATCTCGTCTCTCTCAGTTCAAAATCTCCCCAAGCTCCCTCTTCCTCTTCGATTCACCTCCGGATCTACTCATCTCTCTTTGAGTCCTTGTTTGAACTCGGCGAAATAGTGAGTTAAATCTCTTTTCCTCCCTTGAATTTGAACTCTCTCTCCACATCGTCACCACCTCCGCATTCATTGTCACTATCGTCCTCTTCGTTGTTGGGCTCGTCCCGCTTCTACCTCCCCTCTTCCTCCTCCCCCTTCTCAGGCTTCTCCCCATCATCCTCATCTTTGGGGATGGGCGAACTCTAGGTCTAAGAATGGCTCATCATCCCCATTGTCCTCCTCATTGTTGGTCTCAAGGGAGGAGTGGGAGATGATGGAGGTGGTGGCCAAGATGGTGGTGATGGCCGAGACGGAAGCGGAGCGAGGGTTGCAACTAGTTAAAGGCGAAAAGGGGAAGGCGTGGAGGTTGGACCGGTTTTATGGATTCACCCGGGAACTGGACCGGACCGATGGTATGGTTCTTGGGTGGATCCATGAAACTAGCAGACGGTTCCGAATTCCAATTTTTCAAAACTGGTTCTTAGCGGGCGGTTCTCGGTTTTAGGTCAGGAACCACCCGCCCGGACCATGCACACCCCTAGTTAACATGTGGGATGGAGGTGGATATGATTTTTAATATTTGTAATAGGAAAGTTATTATTCTAGAAAAATAAAATTTTAAATTAATAAAATTAAAATTATATTTCAATATAGAAAACAATGTGAATTCTAACATAAGAAATTTTAAAATAAAAAAACAACAATTTAATTTTTTTTAATCTAATCTTACTTTTTTCTAGCAAAACAATTAATCTTCTTTTGATTTATATATTTGTATATAATTCTATCATATAATATACATTCAATAATATAAATATAATTTATTTATATTTATTACACATTTTAAGTATTTTAGTATTTTAGATGGAAGGTGAAAAAAGAAATAAAAAATAATTAAAAATAGAGAAAAAAAGAGTAAGCAAGAGTGCATTAAGAGATTTTTACTATATTCGTTTGTAACTTTTAGGTTCATTTACATTGATATGCCATTTTATACCAAATAATATATATAATATGATGTGGAAATATATGATTTTTATTATTATGATTTACCAAACAATGCATGTGTATATCAAAATTCTTAGATTTTACTAGGTCTTGCGAATCGAAATAAATTTGGCTCAACGAGCTCCGGATTGTACACACAAAGCTCTTTTTCCTTTTTTCTTTCCCTTACTTTCTTTTCTTTCCCTTTCTCTTTCGGCTCTCCTTTTCCCTTATATTTCTTCTTTTTCTCTTCTTTTTCTTAAAGCCCACTTTTTGACCTAGTCAAAAAGAAGGGCAAAATATTGCAAAAAGGGCGGACCACGATGGGCATGCGTTTGTCTATTGTATCTTTTGTCCGAAATATGGAGGAGGGCATGTCAACAGCACAATCTTGAATGTGTAAAAAGATAGTGTGAAAAAATATCAGCAAGTACAATTTTTATGACAAAAACCGAACAGGTCAGACAGCCGGATGGAGCAGGGGATTTGCCTGACAATGGCGCAGAAAAAAGACTTTACCGGAGACTACCAATCGATGCATGATCCGCCTGCCGGTGGAAATTAGACTCGAAGGTGATCACTACGATATCCGTTTGGTCTGCTGGGTCGTTTGTGAAATCCAGGTCCGTTCAAGTGCTTCCAGGTCTTTGTTGGCGTTCCAAGGGTTCCCTAAGTCAATCACTTGAAGCCCTAGATCCTGCCTAAAGCCCCTCACACGTTTCCTTCGCTCGAATCCATTGTAACAAAGTAAAAACCAGCATTGAACGTCGCGGTTTAAGTTTTGCATTTTTCTTTTGGTGTTTGGTGTCCGTTTCTCATTATATCCGTTTCATAAAATGCATGTCTAGAACTCTAGAATGTCAATGTCAATTGTAGATGAATGAATTTAATATTTTCAACGTTGAGGTTCAATTAACTAATTGGTTGATTCGCGTTTGGTCGCTGATTCACTTGTTGCCTGTTTCACATCTTTGCAGTAGATTATCATTTTTGAGTCATTCTTTGTTCGACAATCTATTTGCTTGAAGGGGGTTTATTACTCGGTTCAGGAGGCTGAGACATGGCCTAAATAAGGTCAAAACACCATTGCAATACTAGTTTCCCAGCAAAATTATCCAAAAAGTCCTAAACCTATTGCACATTTGCTAATTTAATTCTAAATGTTTCAATTTTGCCAAGTGAGTCCTAAATTATCTTTATCAGTTGAGTCTATCCAGCCAAAATTAGCCATAAATTGCTGACGTTGACATTTTTAAAAAATATTTTAATAATTTTTGAAAATTTTATGGTTTTTTTCCCTTTTCTTTGCATTCTTTTATAGGTTTTTGGAGAGGGCTGGCGACCCTCACTAGCCACAAGCAAGGGCTAGTGCTAGCCTTGGGCAATGGCGTCACCTCCGTCACTAGCTCTACGTGAGGGCCATGACACCCTCGCTAGCCAAAACGAGGGTGTGTGTGCCCTCATGTAGAATTGGTGTGACATCCTGATTTTTCAGGTTCTGATTTCGATTGGATAAGTTGGGCCTTTAATCGATGTGCCTATAGTGCTTTTCTCTGAGATGGCTACTCGTGAGATAACTAGACTATTTGGGAAAGTCATTAAGAGATTTTAATGCAATAGACTTGAGGATTCGACTAGGAATCGGTTGCTCGACCATGCTCATCTGCTGAGATCATTACAGCATAGATATAAGTCGATTAGGAATCGGAGATATGTCGGTTCAATTGAGATATGTGGTTAAATGTGGGTAAGCCTACTAAATTGCAAAATTCTCGTTGATCGACACTAGACTGATTTTTCTATCGTTTTGGTATCCTGTATCCGTATTTGAAACCTCGAGATTGTCACAACCACCGAAAGTTGCCAATGTGTCGAAAGGGTTCATTGTGGTTCGAAGAAAATCGACCACGGGTCATTTGCACTAAAAATTTCTAAAAGCTACCTAGTAGCCTTGGTCACGCTAAAATCACGCCAGATTGAAATTAACCACGAATTTGAATCCGATTTCAGAAATTTAAAGTTCTATGCAAATCGAGATTTTTTGGGAAAAAGTCGAGGTAGGGTTGTTTTTGTCTAGAAAATTCCGAGGACCATTTTCGATCGTGAAATTGGGATGCAAATGGGATCCATTGATGTGGCATCCCAAAAAAAAATTAGAGACAAGCCCTAAGATGTATTAAAGCTCATAATTAGGTAATGAAATTACCTATGGTTTATGCTTTAGCCATTAGTTTTCTCTTAAGGCTATGTGTTATGTGCTTGTGTTCATAAATTTTTGAAATTTGGACTATAGGATAAATTAATGAGAATAATCTATGCTTGGCTATGCATTTTATAGACTAAGTTCCCATAAATAAAATGTTACAAGATTTTTGGCTATGTGGAATTTAGTAATTAAATTCCTAAAAGAAAGAATAAGAAAGGGGTAAAATTTGATTCTTTATTTAGGTTGGGCCTAAGGCCCAAGAGTGGACCTTTAATGGGCCAAGTTGGCCGGCCCATTAAAGCCCACAAGTGGGCTGCCGTCGACCATGAAAGGGGGAGGAGTGGCCGGCCCATTGCTGGCCCAAATGCCTCCAAGCCCAAGCCCAAAGCCCATTGCATGGGCCTTGCCAAGTGGCAAGGAGGACTTGCATGCATTGGCCATTGGAAGAGGCAATCTAATGATTGCAAATGATGAGGAATTGGGGAAATAAAAGGAAGAGGAGAGAGAGAGGGTGGCCGATTGTGTTGTTCGGCCAAGTGAGAGAGAGAGAGAGAGAGAGAGAGAGAGAGAGAGAGAGAGAATCGTGCGAGAGAAAGAGAGAGTGAGGCTGAGAGAAGAGAAGCCGAGAAGGGGGAGGAGTCGCCCATCGCCGCTGCACGCCGCCCGTTCATCCGCCGTGTGCCGTCGTTCTCCTCGGTCTAGAGGCAAGTTAGGGTCCTCTTGCTACTCTTGCATGTGTGTGTTGCATGTATGTTTGTAGAAATGTCGAATTTTGGGCGAATAGGAGGGAGAAACCGAAGCTAGAATGACTTGTTCTTGAGTGATGTTGCTGTTTTCGCATGAACCGCCTGAGTGAGAATCTTGTGAGAGCTTGCATGCATGTTTTGAGTTCTATTTTGACTTTTATTTCTTCATGAAAGTTGTAGCCAACATCTTAAACTACAACATACTAAAATTTGGTGCAAAATGATGGAGATTTAAGGGGTCAAACTCTCATCCTACGGAGACACTAGATCTGGAACTGTTTTGCTGACCTTGTGGTAGATTTGTGGTTGCATGTTGATTTTTATCAGGAATCTCTCTTCGACATCTTCATGAAACTTGTAGAGAACATCTTAAAGACTAACATAATAAAATTTGAAGTAAAATGAACAAGTATAGCCTAGTGAATCGACCTACTCTTGAAGACGGTAAATCTGGAGATGCGGTACTGGACACCCGAGACTTCATGGACCCATATGGAGACTGTTCTTTGGAAATTTGACTTAGATCCCTCCATGAAAGTTGTAGGGGACCTCTTGAAGTAAAACATATCCAAATTTCAGAGGAAACGAAGAAAAATAAGTGGGTAAAAACTCGGTATTTTGGAGATGACTACACTGGACGTTTCGATATAAGGACCAGAAGCTTCGAACGACTATAGGAAATTATCTAAAACGAATCTGGCCTAGAAGCCTCCATAAAAAATCTAATTTAGTGTCTTAACTA
The DNA here is from genome assembly GCA_014182715.1 of Eucalyptus cloeziana. Lineage (NCBI taxonomy): Eukaryota > Viridiplantae > Streptophyta > Magnoliopsida > Myrtales > Myrtaceae > Eucalyptus > Eucalyptus cloeziana. Next base: position 30,818,681 of record CM024638.1, read on the forward strand.
TAACCTGGTAAATTTCATAATTTTCGGAGGTTGTTTGTGTATTTTAATCAAATTATTTCAAAAATTGCACATTCTGTTTTTATCCGAAATTGCATGCGGTGATTGTGTGAATGATATCTTTTGTGTGGAACTTTATTGGCCATGTGTTTTCCATGAAATCACTATCTTACTGTCTTGTTTATCATATGCCTTAATCTCATGATTTTTGGGAATCATGTGGATATTTAATTTAAATATTTTCAAAATGGTGAAAGCTGGAATTTAAATAAATTCCAAAAAGGCATGATAAATGGACTATTTGAATGGTACAAATTCCATAAACTTGATTGTTATGAATGATTGCGTCTTGCTGCATGTATGATGATGACTGATGATGCATGCATAGATCAAATGATGAAAGTGATTTTGTTTGCCATTACATCATGTGCCATGTTAAGTTGAGACCTAAATTGGTAAACATGAACAATGATAAATGAGGAAACTGTTTGTGGCGGATGATAATGCCCTGGGAGTATCAGGATGCCCGGGATGGGGGGTGCCGGATGCCCGGAATGTATAGAGATACATGGCCGGATGGCCCTGGGAGTATCAAGATGCCCGGAATGGTTGGGTGCCGGAAGCCTCGGAGGTCTTTGCCCGAGGGGATGCCTCGTGATGCCAGTTGGGATGCGAGATGCCCGGAATGTGGGGGTGCCGGATGCCCGGTGGCCTTAAGTGGCTGAATGCCGGAGGTTTTTCTCGCGATGCCAAGATGGGGTGCAAGTGTAAAGTATGGGATAACATTGATGATCCCGAGAAAGAGTGATGTGGTGATCGAATTGAAAGTTAAAAGTGGAAATTGAATCATGCATATATGACATGATATGATGATGATTACCTATGGCATGATGATATGCATATATGATATGATATGATATGATGATGATTACCTATGGCATGATGATATGCATATATGACATGATATGATGATGATCACCTATGACATGATGACATGTATATAAGATATGATGATGATATGCATAAATGATATGATATGATGATCATTCATGGCCTGATGATATGTATGTGTTATGATTGTGATGATGATGTATGATGGTATATACATGGCTTCGAGGTAAGTATGCTTGGATGCATGAGCGACATGTATTGTATGATGCATTGAGTGGTTATTGGATTTCTTTACCTGCTGAGTGGTTGTACTCACCCCTTCGGGGACCAACATTTCAGATTAGTACGATGCCGCTTCCTACTGTCACGCGGGGCGTCTTTTACGGCCTTCCTTCTGATGTGGAGGTCGAGTGGGCGGAGATCGACTGTCCCACCATCCCTGGTCTGACGTTCACTCGGATTCGTACATTTGTGATGTATGATGTGGGCCTAGCTGGGGGCCCGGTCGTTCAGGAGTTCGTATCTGTTCACGTTCGTCGAGACGGAGTGATGCAGGGGATGCTACCACCACCGCCGCTTGACGCACCAGGATGGGTGTGATGGCTTGCGCGTGAGGAGTACGAGTTGCAACTTTTTGAGAAATAGCCGACACTAGTTGTTGGGGGGGGGAGAATCGTACACGTTGAACATAGTGGGTCGAGTGTTTCTTTTTGGGGTTATGGCCGAGTGTAGCGAGGAGTCTTGGCTTTTCTTTTGATGTACCGACCCGTGAAAATCCATCATGAAAATATGTAAATAAAAGTGGCTCGGCTTTATCCTTTCCTATGGAGATTAGTGGTCTGCATTGTATCATGTTTGTTGGAGGGAAAGATGGTGATATTAATTTATGCTTCCGCTAATGAGTTGTGCTGGGACCGTTTTAAAAAAAAAAAGAAAAAAAGAAAAAATGCCTAGGAACTACGATGCTTCTACTAAGAGATGTACTAGTGTTCACTAGGCGTAGCGATAAGTATCTGTGGCGACCCTACCGGTTTTGGGGGTGCCACAATTGACAAGAAAAAATACCAATTTGACTGTTGACTCGATAATGGAAGTTTGAGGGCCAATTGGTGTTGATTCAAGGAGGAATTGAAGTCCAATTGAACCAATCTCCACCAAAATTCGTAGCACCCCCATAGGCCCAACAATTGGACCACTTCAAGCTTCTATAAGAGGGCATTTTTGGCTGAAAATGGGCTGTGGATGACAGCATTGCAAGGTGTACTAGTTAAGGGAACCAAGAAGATGAGATTGAATGAGAGTTAATGGAATTGAAGGGGAGATGTCACAAATTCGTAGTTGAGGGGGGCGGGGGGAGCAACCTTTTTGGACCCTTTGGCAAGCTTCTTGAGGAAGCCAAGGAGGGAAAAATGGCTAAGGATAAGTTAGCAACAAGGGGCAAGTGCTTGAGTGTTTTGTGATATTTAACTTGACTTTTGAGGCAATTGGGCCCCCTTCAATCTTCAGCTGGCTTCTTCTTCTTCTTTGAGCATGCTTTATCCATTGTTGGAGCTTTGAGAGCTTAGAAAACCAAAGGAGACTAGCAAAGAGCTAGCAGCAACTGCCAAAGCTCCTTGTCGCTTGTTCGTGCACCGTCGAGACGCTCGCAAGCCGAGCCGTCGCTCGCGCATCTCGCGCGCTCGTCCCGCACCTGGTCGCTGTTCCAGTAAGCCTAGCTCACTGTCTCGAGCCCCTCCGTCGCCGTTCAAGCCACCGGAAGTCCTGCCATCAACTGCAACAGCAACCTGCCTAACCGTCTCGCCGTTTCAGCAGTGAAACCCTTTCGGCTTAGCCTTTGCAGCGCAAGAACAAAAGCAGAAGTTCCAGCAAGAGCTGAGACTTCTAGGCCCACTTTAAGGCTCGTCCGGACCTTGCTTGGTGTTTCCGTGGGCTTGTCTTTCGCTCACCGTCATGTCGCCGTCGCCATGGACTCACTAAATTGCTAAACAAGTGAGTTTGCTCACTAAACCTTACTTAGTAGGTTAATTATTCTTAAAGGTTGTTTAGATTAGCTTAAGTATGGATTAGTGATAAGCTAGAATGGTTAGATTAGCTTTAGAATGGATTAGTGTTAGTCTAATTAGTGAGATTAGTACCATTGATGATGGATTAGTCAAATCCAGTGAAATTCATGCTGTTCGGGTTTCTGGACCCTCGCCGTTTGCCATTTTTGTAGATCGAAATGGGTTACAAATTTCAGGTTAATGTCTCATTGAGAAATGTTATAGACATACTCAGCTACAACATATAGTGTTGTCAAGATTTTTAGGGATTTAAAAGAAGGAGATATTGGCTCCGTCATTTACAAACAGAGTCTCAGTTTTTGCTGAAACTGGTGACCTTTTAGGATTCTAGGGGTTTTAATCAACTCTTAGAGTTCGAATTTCAAAATGGTTTCTTAACAAAAGTTATTTTTCACCTCTTCTATTATAACATACTCAAATTTCATATTAAACGGACATGTTTTGGACCTCAAACCAAATTGATTTGGGAAAACATACTTTCTGGAAACGGATCCAGTTTGTGATGCTGGATTGAGCGATTTACTAGGCCTAATCTGGAAGGAATTGGGTTAAGGTGTCTCAATGAAAAATGCTTTTTTATGTGTCTTCTATAACATATTGAAATTTGATAATTTGCTGAGCTCGTTCGAATAGGTTTCTGGAATTAAACTTGGAGACGCACGAGTGGCCTAGTTTTTGCCAATTAGGACCGGTTAAGGTTTTGTGGTTGATCTTGACGTTGTGCTTGCTAAATAAGGTATATTTAGTGAGATGGTGGACTTGTGGCTTGCTGAGAGCTTATGTGTGAGGTCATGAGATGGATTGCTCTATGTTGGTTGGTTAGTGATATGCATAGAGTTTATGCTTGATGATCGTGTGAAAGTTAAGGGAATCCATCCCCAGTGTGTGTTGGTGAACGTTAATAGTTGAGAGAATCCATCCCCAGCGTGTGTCGGTGGATGTTAATAGTTAAGAGAACCTGTCCCCAGCGTTTGTTGGTGGACGTAGTTATTTCTTAACCCCGGCGTGTGTCGGTGGATATTATTTAACCCCGGGGTGTGTTGGTGGATATTACCTAACCTCGGCGTGTGTCGGTAATTATTATTCTTCCCTGGCGTATGTCGGTAGTTGTTACTCTTTCCCGGCGTGTGTCGGTAGTTATTACTCTTTCCCGACGTGTGTCGGTAGTTATTATTCTTCCCTAGCGTGTGTCGGTAGTTATTATTTTTTCCCAGCGTGTGTCAGATAAAACTGCTCGTGTGGGTAGTAATACTTAATTAATTGGAACGCATGTTGAGTTGAATTGATGGATCGACGTGTGTTAGTAATTCTTGCTTTGATGTGTATTGGTAGTTCTTGCTCGTGTGAGCAGTCACTTAATTATAATTATTGCTTTGATGTGTATTGGTAATTCTTGCTTGTGTGAGCAGTGATTGAATTGTGATTCTTGCTCGTGTGAGCAGTGATTAAATTGTGATTCTTGGTCGTGTGAGTAATGATTGGTTTGGACGTTCTAAATTAGTGTGTGAATTTGCTTTATACACATGGTTGTGATAAGAACTGTGCCGATCTACAGGGAGGAACTAAAGCCAAGGTAAGCCTCTGTGATTGTATGATTGTGTGATTAAGACGTCTTAGGCGTATTATCCTCTTAATCGGGGTTTAGTGAGTGAACTCGCTGAGATTTATATCTCACTTCATCGTGGGCTTCATTTTTTAGGACCATAGGGTGGAAGACCTAGAGCCGAGCTGAGGTGATCTGAAGTGTAGGTTAGATAGAGCAGTTCCTTTTGAGAGTCTATTATTTGAAGTTTTGTGTTGGTAGACTTTTGTGTTTGACTCGGTGTGTATTTAAAAGCATGTTTTGTTTGAAAATCTCATGTCCCGCTTTTCTATCCCGAGATGGTTACTGTCAAGGGATTCGTTATTTGCTTCCGCATGTGCAATAAAATGAAGGGAAAAAGCCACCAAAAACCCCAAACTTTGCCCAAAGTGACAAATTTACCCCAAACTTTTTTTTGTGACATAAAAAACCCCAAACTTTGCAAACCGTAACACATTTACTCCATTAAGGGCATTTTCGTCTTATTTTTTATATTTTTTTTTATAACTTTTTTTTTTTTCTTCTCTCTTCCCTCCACCGGCCATGGCGGAGCCCTCGCCCAACACCGGCGAGGGCAGCCCTCACCGAATGTCGGTGGAGGGAAGAAAAAAACAAGAAAAAAAATAAAAAAAGTTAAAAAGAAAAAAAAAAGACCAAAAATGCCCCATATAATTTGGGATAAATGTGTCATACAAATGAAAGTTCAGAGTTTTTTGTGTCACAAATAAAAGTTTGGGGTAAATGTGTCACGGTTAGCAAACTTTAGGGTTTTTCATGTCACAAAAAAAAGTTTGGGGCAAAGTTTGGGGTTTTTTGTGGCTTTTTCCCTAAAATGAAAGGGTCGGCGACTCGTCCTGAGAAGTCGAAAAATTTTATTGACCACCGAGGGATGGGCACGCGCTCAAGGATCGAGGCGTGACATCCCCGTTTAATGGTATTAGAGCATGGTCGTTAGAGATTAGAGTGATAAGGTGCGATGGGTCCTCGGGATAATTAGTAGGACCGACCTTTATCTCATGCTGATGCATGTTTGTGATAGCTGATTGGTAGAATTGTTTGTTGTTAATGCTCGACTTCTAATTCGTTGTGGAATTGGAAGGCAGGTCTTTGTAGAAAGCCTGCAAAATAAGCGATCAGAAGTAAAGGACTCCTAGTAAGAGATCTGTTAGGCCTGCCGCTCGGGGTAGAACGCTAACGAGGGTCGGTACCCAAGGAGGCCGAGGTAGAGCGCCAGCTTAGGCTAGCGCAAGTGGCGTAGCACCGCCTCCAGTCGGTGCTGGTGTAGGAACACCTGGTGATTCAGGTGGGATCATGCAAGCGCTTAAGGCGATGAGAGATCTGATGGGACAACAAGCCCAGAACCAAGCCGCTGCCTTCATCGCCGCCGTTGCAACCGCCACTCAAGCTACTGCTACTACTGCCGCCGCTGAGGCCGTAGCCACTGCCGCGCCTGTTGCCACACCTGTCGAAGTTCTAGCTGGGAACATAATTATGGATAGAGAGAGATCGATCCACAAGTTGGTGGAGCAATTCTTGAAGTTGAACCCGCCGATATTCATTAGTGCAGAAGATTTGGAAGCTGCATTGCTCTGGATCCAAGACCTCGAGAAGGCGTTTGCACTTCTGATGTGCAATGAAGAGGAGAAAGTAATTCTGGCAGTGTATTAACTTCAAGGTAACGCAAAAATCTTGTGGAGAGCCGCCAAAGAGACAGTGTTTCCGAAAGGTGTGGTGCCGGTGTGGGACGCCTTCCTAAGAGCCTTCAATGATCAATACTTTTCAGGTAGCGCCCGAGAACAAAAAATGGAGGAATTCCAGCGCCTCCATCAAGGATCAATGTCTGTTGACCAGTATGGGGTCAAATTCACGGAGCTTTCTCAGTATGCTCCGAGGTTGATTGAGGATCCTGAGGAAAAAGCTCGAAGGTTCAGGAATTGCCTTCGACTAGAACTAAAGCAACCACTGATATCGTTGGATTTGATAGACTATCGAGAAGTTTACCGTCGAGCCCAGATGTTAGAGAGAAGTCTAAACGAGGGAGCCACCGCATCTGAGTCACGGTTTGGATCTAACAGAGATAGGAATAGGTTTGGGAAGAGACCTATGTATGGAGAAATGTATCCTATTCCGCTCAACAAGAAGGGTGGGATCGGTAAGTCAGCGCCAAGACAAAGTGGTGTGTGTCACTTCTGCGGAAAACAACACGGACCGGCCCCATGCCATTTTGAGATGGGTACTTGTTACGAATGCGGCCAGCGAGGTCATATAGCTAGGAATTGTCCTTGAAGACCGATCGGACTACAACAGTTACTGCCACCGCCACCGATGGGTCAGAACCGAGGAATTGCACCGCAGAATGCACTGCACGGTGGATTGAACAAGCCGCCAGCTCAGAGATGAATCGAGTTATGCACTGGATAGGAAGGGCGGTGTTCCCGGAACAGTTTCATCATAATAGTGCAGTAGAATTTTGGTTAAGTTTATAGAACCTCAGTTGTTATAATGGAGTCATAGAAAGGAGAATCACTGGCTAAGGTTGTACTTAAAAATGTTCTGCCTATGTATAACTTTGATACCATATATAAAAAAGTTTGGCTCAAGGAGCTTTTGTGGTAATGAATTGTTGTCATAATGTGATACAGTTTAACCTGTCAATGGATGAAAATTTCGAATTTATTGGAAGTCGAGGAGGACCCTCGATCCCTTTAATCTCGTCACTTGAGGCATCCCATTTGTTAGACGGAGGTTGCCAAAGTTATTTGGCGAATGTTGTGGATATGACAGTTGAGGAGCACGAGAGACGGTTGAGGACAATACTTCAGAATCTACGAGATCATGAATGTACGCAAAGTTCAGCAAGTGTGAGTTTTGGTAGACTCGTTTTGCTTTCCTAAGTAACGCGATTTCAGGCGAAGAAATCTCCGTGGACTTGACCAAGATCGAAGTAGTTATCAGTTGGCTAAGACCAACGACAGTGTCAGACATTAGAAAGTTTTTGGGTTTAGCCGAATACTACAGAAGGTTCGTGGAGGGATTTTCTGCAATTGCTCCACCTTTGACTCGACTGCTGAAGAAGGAAGAAAAGTTTGTGTGGACAGACAAGTGCGAGCGTAGTTTGCAAGAGCTTAAGTAAAAGTTGACTACCGCACCTGTGTTGACCATACCTTCTAGTCCTGGAGGATACGAGATCTATAGTAATGTGTTATTAAGAGGGCTGGGTTGCGTGTTGATGCAATATGGTAGGGTTGTTGCATACACCTCTCATCAGTTGAAACCTCATAAACTGAACTACCCGACGCATGACTTAGAACTCGCAGAAATTATTTTTGCTCTGAAGATTGGAAGACATTATTTATGTGGGGAAAAGATTTTAGATCTTCACAGACCATCAAAGTCTCAAGTATCTATTCTCTCAAAAGGAGTTGAATATGAGACAGCATTGTGAATTAGAACTTTTGAAGGAGTAGGATTGTGATATTTTGTATCACCCTGGAAAGGCAAATGAGGTCGTTGATGCGCTGAGTCAGGAGTCTTTAGTTGCGTTGATGGTGGTCAAAGGATGGACTTTACTTGTGAACGCTCGAGATTTGGTTTCAAATTTGAGGTAGACTATCTTCCAAACCTTATAGCCACCCTCAGAATTGAACCGGATGCTCAGATTAGAATCAAGGCACAACTTTGTAAGCCGAGAGGACTCTTGTAACCTCTCGAGACCCTAGAGTGGAAATGAGTGAACATCACGATGGACTTTGTGACGGACTCACTCAGAAGTCAGAGAGGTAATGATCCCATTTGGGTAGTGGTTAACAGATTGATGAAGTTGACTCACTTCGGTGCAGTACAAAAAGGTCTCAATTTGAATAGGCATACAGAAGTGTATATGTGTCAGATAGTTCGTCTATATGGAGTGCCAGTGACGAATTTATATCAAATCTAGACCCGAGGTTCCCAGTTTCAATAGAATAGTCAGATGGTTCCTTTTGAAGCAGGACAGAGCAGAGTGTACAAAACTTCAGTTTGTTGAGATGAGGTCAGAGAAAGAAAGATCACAGGCCCAAAGTTAGTTCAACAGTCAATGATTGCAGTTGCCGTGATCATAAACAGAGTAAAGACCGCTCAGAGCTGCCAAAAATGTTGTATCGTTGAGCATCGAAGGCCCTTAGAATTTCAAATTGGTGAGTACATCTTTTTGAAGGTATCACCAATGAGGGATACCTTGCGCTTTGGCAAGGAGGGAAAATTGAAACCGAGATACAGAGGTTCTTTCAAGATTCTGAAAAGAATTAGGATCCTAACGTATCGTCTTGCGTTGCCGCCGAGATAGGCACAAGTTAATGATGTCTTTCACATGTCGAGGTTGAGGACGTATGAGCCTGACCCGACCCACATGCTAAATCTTGAAGAATTAGACGTGGACGACATAGTGTCGTACGTGAAAAGCCCGGTTCAAGATTGTGGTTCAGAACAGATTCTGTGTACCAATATGGTCCCCTTGGTCAAAGTGGTTTGACAACACCACGAGACTGAAGAAGCAACCGAGGAAAGTGAGACTCGATGAGACGACGATACCCCCACATTTTTGTTTAAGGATTGGTAAAGGTTTAAATTTCGAGGACAAAATTTTTATAAGAGGGAAAGACTTGTGACATCTTGATTTTTTAGGTTTTGATTTCAATTGGATAAGTTGGGCCTTTCATCGACACGCCTATAATGCTTTTCTCTGAGATGGCCACTCATGAGATAACTAGACCATATGGGGAAGTCATTAAGAGATTTTAATGCGCAATGGACTTTAGGATTCGACTAGGAATCGGCTGCTCAACCGTGTTCATCTGTAGAGATCATTACGGCATAGATATAAGTCGATTAAGAATCAAAGATAGGTCGGTTTGATTGAGATATGTGGTTAAACGTGAGTGATCCCACTAAATTGCAAAATTCTCGTCGACCGACATTAGATTGATTTTTCTATCGTTTTGTTACCATATATCTGTATTTGAAACCTCGAGATTGTCACAACCATTGAGAGTCGCCAATGTGTCGAAGGGGTTCATTGTGGTTCAAAGAAAATCGATCACGGGTCATTTGCACTAAAAATTTCTAAAAGCTACCCGGTAGCCTAGGTCACGCTAAAATCGCGGTAGACTGAAATTAACCGTGAATTTGAATATGATTTCAGAAATTTAAAGTTCAGTCATGTCACAAGTCATTTTAGGAACGTCAACTCAATCTTCAAAGATTTTTCTGCAAACCGAGACTTTTTGGAAAAAAGTCGAGGTAGGATCATTTTTGTCCAGAAAATTCCAAGAACCGTTTTCGATCGTGAAATTGGGATACAAGTGGGATCCATTGATGAGGAAAAATACCAATTTGACTGTTGACTCGATAATGGTTTTTTTGAGGGCCAATTGGTGTTGATTCAAGGAGGAATTGAAGTCCAATTGAACCAACCTCTATCAAAATTTGTAGCACCCCCATAGGCCAAACAATTGGACCACTTCAAACTTCTAGAAGAGGGGTATTTTTGGCTGAAAATGGGCTATGGATGACAGCATTGCAAGGTGGACTAGTCAAGGGAACCAGGAAGATGAGATTGAATGAGAGTTAATGGAATTGAAGGGGAGCTGTCACAAATTTGTAGCTAATGGGGGGGAGCAACCTTTTGGACCCTTTGGCAAGCTTCTTGAGGAAGCCAAGGAGGGGAAAATGGCTGAGGATAAGGCAGCAACAAGTGGGGGCAAGTGCTTGAGTGTTTTGGGATATTTAACTTGACTTTTGAGGCAATTGAGCCCCCTTCAATCTTCAGTTGGCTTCTTATTCTTCTTTGAGCATGCTTTATCCATTGTTGGAGCTTTGAGAGCTTAGAAAACCAGAGGAGGCTAGCCAAGAGCCAACAGCAACCGCCAGAGCTCCTTGCCGCTCGTTCGTGCACCATCGAGCCACCCACAAGCCGTGTCGTTGCCCGCGCGTCCCACGCACTCGTCTCGCACGCTCGTCTCACGCGCTCGTCCAGCACCCGATCGTTGTTCCAATGAGCCTAGCTCATTGTCTCGAGCCCCTCCGTCGCCGTTCAAGCCGTTGGAAGTCCCGCTATCAACTGCAACAGCAACTTGTCGAACCGTCTCGCTGTTTCAGCTGTGAAACCCCTTCGGTTCAGCCTTTGCAGCGCAAGAACAGAAGCAGAAGTTCCAGCAAGAGCTGAGACTTCTAGGCCCATTTTAAGGCCCGTCCGGACCTTGCTTGGTGTTTCCGTGGGCTTGTCTTTCGCTCACCGTCATGTCGCCGTCGCCATGGACTCACCGGATTGCTAAACAAGTGAGTTTGCTCACTAAACCTTACTTAGTAGGTTAATTATGCTTAAGGGTTGTTTAGATTAGATTAAGTATGGATTAGTGATAAGCTAGAATGGTTAGATTAGCTTTATAATGGATTAGTGTTAGTCTAATTAGTGAGATTAGTACCATTGATGATGGATTAGTCGAATCCAGTGAAATTCCTGCAGTTCGGGTTTCTGGACCCTCGCCGTTTGCCATTTTTGTAGATCGAAATGGGTTATGAATTTGAGGTTAATGTCTCCTTGAGAAATGTTCTAGACATCCTCAGCTACAACATATAGTGTTGTCAAGATTTTTAGGGATTTAAAAGAAGGAGATATTGGCTCGGTCATTTTCAAACAAAGCCTCAGTTTTTGCTGAAACTGGTGACCTTTTAGGATTCTAAGGGTTTTTATCAACTCTTAAAGTTCAAATTTCAAAATGGTTTCTTCATAAAAGTTGTTTGTCACATATTCTATTATAACTTACTCAAATTTCATATTAAATGGACATGTTTTGGACCTCGAACCAAACTGATTTGGGAAAACATACTTTCTGGAAACGGACCCAGTTTTTGGTGCTGGGTTGAGCGATTTACTGGGATGAATCTAGAAGGATCTGGGTTAAGATGTCTGGATGAAAAATATTCTTTTATGTGTCTTCTATAACATATTCAAATTTGTGAATTTTCTGAGCTTGTTCGGATAGGTTTCTAGAATTAAACTTGGAGACGCGCGAGTGGACCGGTTAAGGTTTTGTGGTTGATCTTGACATTGTGCTTGCTAAATAAGGTGTATTTAGTGAGGTGGTGGACTTGTGGCATGCTGAGAGCTTATGTGTGAGGTCATGAGATGGATTGCTCTATGTTGGTTGGTTTGTGATATGCATAGAGTTTATGCTTGATGATTGTGTGAAAGTTAAGGGAATCCATCCCCAGCGTGTGCTGGTGGACTTTAATAGTTGAGAGAATCCGTCCCCAGCGTGTGTTGGTAGACGTTAATAGTTATTTCTTAACCCCGTCGTGTGTCGGTGGATATTATTTAACCCCGGCGTGTGTCGGTGGATATTACCTAACCCCAGCGTGTGTCGGTAATTATTTATTCTTCCCTGGTATGTGTCGGTAGTTGTTACTCTTTCCCAGCGTGTGTCGATAGTTATTACTCTTTCTTGGCATGTGTCAGATAAAACTACTCATGTGGGTATTAATAGTTAATAAATTGGAACACTTGTTGAGTTGAATTGATGGATCGACATGTGTTGGTAATTCTTGCTTTGATGTGTATTGGTAGTTCTTGCTAGTGTGAGCAGTGAATTAATTATAGTTTTTGCTTTGATGTGTATTGGTAGTTCTTGCTCGTGTGAGCAGTGATTTAATTATAATTATTGCTTTGATGTGTATTGGTAATTCTTGCTCGTGTGAGCAGTGATTGAATTGTGATTCTTGCTTGTGTGAGTAATGATTAAATTGTGATTCTTGCTCGTGTGAGTAATGATTGGTTTGGACGTTCCAAATTGGTGTGTGAATTTGCTTTTTACACATGGTTGTGATAAGAACTGTGCTGATCTGCAGGGAGGAACTGAGGTCAAGGTAAGCCTCTGTGATTGTATGATTGTGTGATTAAGACGTCTTAGGCATATTATCCTCCTAATCGGGGTTTAGCGAGTGAACTCGTTGAGATTTATATCTCACCCCATCGTGGACTTCATTTTTCAGGACTGTAGGGTGGAAGACCTGGAGCCGAGCTGAGGTGATCTGAAGTGTAGGTCAGATAGAGTAGTTCCTTTTGAGAGTCGGTTATTTGAAGTCTTGTGTTGGTAGACTTTTGTGTTTGACTCGATGTGTATTTAAAAGCATGTTTTGTTTGAAAATCTCATGTCTTGCTTTTCTATCTCAAGATGGTTCTTGTTAGGGGATTCGTTATTCGCTTCCGCATATGCAATAAAATGAAAGGGTCGATGACTCATCATGGAAAGTCACAAAATTTTATTGACCACTGAAGGATGAGCATGCGCTTGAGGATCAGGGCGTGACAATTGACAAGGGCCGCAATGGCCTCGCCTGGTTGGTGAGGGTGTTGTGGCCCTTGCTGGCCCCATGTGAGGGCGGCAACACCCTTCGCCAAGGCTTGTGAGGGTTGGCCGGGAACCCTCACTGGCCCTCTCTTTAAAAACCTAAAAAGAAAAGCAAATAAAAGGAAAAAAGTCATAAAAATCATAAAAATTCAACAAATTATTAAAATATTATTAAAAAAATGTGTACATTAGTGCCGGTTGTGCCATGTAGGACAACAAGTGTCCAAGTCAGCGAATTCTGGCTAAAATTGGCTTGGTGGACTTAATAGGTAAAAAGTAAAAATGTTTATGATTCAATTAGTAAAATTGAAAGGTTTAGGACTAAATTAAAAAAATTGCATTAGGTTTAAGAGTTTTTGGACAATTTTCTCCTAATTTCCCGATCTGATTAGGGACAATCAGCCCTCGTTTGTGCATGTCTTGTGATGCATATTCATTTTTACATTTTCTTTTTGGTCGAAATATGGAGATAGGATGTTAAGTATGATATTCTCGCGTGTTTCTATAGTCCCGCTTATTGTCATCATTGGAAATGAGATGTCTAGGACGACGGTTTTAGATTTGAAAGTTCGATGCATCCTTCAAGTTTACACATGAATTGCTTGAATCACTTCGACTCACTTCCCGTCGAGTCGTCATAGTGTTTTGACGTCAAACTTATCATCCTATGCACGTTTATACGGTAATACTTCTTGTACTACCTCATCTTTTGCTATATATGTTAGATTGCATTTCAAAAAGTATTAAAACGGCATGCCCATTTAGTACATATGTTAGATTGCATTTTTCGCATCATAAGTTGCCAGATAGAGTATATAGATTATTAGATATAAAAGGCTAGCGACACAAATGCAGGAAGAGACAGATTTGGGATGAGAGGTGGTAAATGGGTTGGGGCCAAGAATTCCTATTGAGAGTTTTCGTAATGTTACAAGAAAATGCAAAAAAGTATATATGATCCCGAATTCTAAAGTTTTATAGGAATTGAACGTTTTAGGAGAGCTTGCATTCCCCTCATAGATCTAGGCACATTTATTTTTCATGCAATGCTCACCGGTCCTAGTCCGAGGTATTTGGAAGCATGTAGTAAAAGTTTGCTATCTTCACATGGGAAGATTGTCAAGGAGGAGTTCAAGTTTGAGTCTGTTAATATTTAGTTGGATCCACATTCACTCAAAAGCTTAAGCCGTTAAGTTATGGGCCAATTAAAATATATGAACTACTCCACACCATATCAATTTTCCGATGTGAGAATTTTACACATGTGAATCATAACAATCTCCCTTCCACGTGTGAGCTCCAATGTTTTTGCTTCCTCTTAATTTTGCATTGGTCACTAGATTTCTCCTTGAGATATTCACCAAATACCACTGGGCCACCAATCAATTATCGTCTCTGATATCATTTGTTGGGAGTGTGCAATAGAAACCTGATACCTTCACTTGGGGAGATCTCCAAAAGGAAACTAAAGTACAAGTCCATCTACATATCCAGTTGACCTAACTTTACTCAAAAGTTTAAGCTAATGAGTTATAGACCAACGGGGATATATTAAGTACTCCATACCACATCAATTTTCCGATGTGGGAATTCTCAAACACAACTCACACGTGTATCATAACACGATGTGTATCATTGTATTAATTTTGGCCAATACGACTTGGATTATTGGTAAATTTGCTTTAACTCCTATGTTTATTATTATTGAGTGTTTTATTACTCAAGCAATTATGCATGTTCTTATAGATTATTTGCATGTTCATGAATAAAAATAAACATAAAAAGATCGTATAAAATAATGTTTTTTCTTAACAAGAAAAGGAATCGGTAATTGCTATTAGACAAAACTAGCTTAACCAAGTCCCAAACCCGAATTTTTGATTCGTAGAAGTAAGATGGCCTCTCATGTCCGTCTTGCTCAGTTTCTAATCCGGCTAGGGTAGGTTAGTGATACACACAAAAATAAAAAGATCATCATAAGTGACGAGAACAAAAATAAAATGATTATCACAAGTGGACTAACTTTTGATGACCCGCTCTCATATTCCTACTTTTTTGTCTCTTTTTCGAAAAAGAAAACCATTTTCCACAACAATCTCTTTTTAAATGGAAAAGTCATCCAACATATTTATACTACGACAACCAAGATGTTTTTTTTTTTTTTTTTTTTTTATGACTAATGAAATGGGCTGGCATCTTTTCAATCTACAAAGGTGAAAGCAAAAGTAATGATGCGTTTATTTCACGGAAAACTTAATGATAAATGATTTTTTAAAGTATACGGTTAGTTTTCTTTTATGTGGTAATATATGATCAAAAATATTTTATGATGTTTGGATCTTATTAGAAAATGATTTTAATTACTTTATTTCATGCAAAAAATTTGAATTTTTAAAATTTTACTATTTTAAAAATCAAATTTTCTTTTTCTTTTATTTTTAAGAAATTGAATTATAAATAATTTTATTTTATTTTATTTTTTCCCCCTCGTTAGTCGCTAGCTTTGGCAATGGTTAGTCCACAAGCGTAGGCCAGCATGGCTCGAGTCCTATGAGATTAGGATGGCTCGACCCTCACGGATCGGTGAGCTCAAGCGTTCGGCCTTAGCAAGTGTCAAGCCTCACTAGATTAGCAAGCTTGAGCCTCACAGGCCTCCAAGGGCAGCGAGCTTGAGCTTGCCCTTGGCCGATCGCTGGCCTTCATTGTAGCTGATGACCGACCGAAGAAGAAGAAGGAAAATGAAAAAAATGAAAATTTGAATTTAAATAAAAATATTAAAATAAAATGGTTAAAATATTCAAGATAAACAATTTCGAAAAGTGTTTTCACCTCTTTAGATCTAAGCATTCACTTTCCTAAATTCATACATTAATGTTTTCATTGACCGAAATGTATTTTTGGTTGACTAATTATTTTTGCAAACCAAACTGATGAAAGTCTAGAAAATTAGTTCTCGATAAATATTTTCCCCTAACCAAATACACCTAACTTCTATTAAAGCAGAAGTGGTCTCTTTTTAACTTCTTTAATCGTAGTGTGATGGCGACCGTTGTAGTCTCTCCCCTTAGTAAAAGTCGTTTTTATTGTTCTCAAGTGAGGTACATAATGTAATTAGTGCAATGCTTTTCACGCTCATCCCATCAATAAAAGCACTTGGGAATTTTTTTTTTTTTGGCCCCCATAAGAAGGAAAAATCTTATTTTCATATTGCTTTCAGATTAAAAATATAGTCAAGGTCTTACAATTCACTATTTTTGAGAGAAGTCTTGGTCAACCTATAATGGACATCACTATCAAAAAGGTAAAGCATTTAACAGCTTTTATCGCAAAGTGACCAAAATGACTTGCTTTCATTATGCACAAGTCCTTAGATGATGAAGGAGGCGTTTAAACATTCAACATAACATAGGTTGTATGGATCTAAGTATGTCTTTAAACTGCACTCTAAGACATAAAACTCAGAGATATTCTCTCTCGGATAGGGAAGATAAATATATACCTAAGAATTAAGGGACTCTCTCAGGTGGGGAGGGTAACTCTACTGCAACTTCTTTGGAAGTTGTTTGAGGAACTAGTAGGCCAATATAGTAGCTGTCCAAGCTAGTGAAGGTGGGAGAGGGAGGTGAAGGCCCTTATACAAGGATGAACTGTGCTTTGCTCCGTGTCTTTCAACTGACTCATTGGCCTAATATCCCTAGTTAAAAGACACTATGTGAATTAGTGCAATGTTTTTTATGCTCAATCCATCAATAAAAGCACTTGGATTTTTTTTTTTTTGACCCCCAAAAGAAGGCTAAATCTTATTTTCATATTGCTTTCGGATTAAAAAATAGTCAAGGTCTTGCAATTCACTATTTTAAGAGAAGTCTTGGTCAACCTGTAATGGACATCACTATCACAAAGGTAAATCATTTAATAGCTTTTATTGCAAAGTGACCAAAACGACATGCTTTCATTATGCATGAATCCCTAGATGATGAAGTAGGCAATTAAACATTCAACATAATGTAGGTTGTATGGAACTAAGTATGTCCTTAAACTACACTCTAGGACATAAAACTCATAGATATTCTCTCATGGGTAGGGAAGATAAACATGTACCCAGGAATTAAGGGGCTCTCTTAGGTGGGAAGGGTAGACTCCACCGCAACTTCTTCGGAAGTTGTTTGAGGAACTGGTAGGGTGGTATAATAGCCATTTATGCCAGTGAAGGTGGGAGAGAGAAGTGAAAGCCCTCCTACTAGGTCAAACTGTGCTTTGCACAGTGTCTTTCAAATGACTTGTTGGCCTAGTACCCCTAATTGAAAGATACTATGCAACTTAGTGCAATGCTTTTCATGCTCAATCCATCAATAAAAGCGCTTGGGATTTTTTTTTTTTTGGGCCCCCCCAAAATAGGCAAAATCTTATTTTCATAGTGCTTTCAGATTAAAAAAATAGTCAAGGTTTTACAATTCACTGCTTTTGGGAGAAGTCATGGTCAACCTATAATGGACATCACTATCAAAAAGGTAAAGCATTTAACACTTTTATTGCAAAGTGACCAAAACAATTTGCTTTCGTTATGCACGAGTCCTTAGATGATGAAGTAGGCATTTAATCAAGGTTGTATGGACTTACGTATGTCCTTAAACTACACTCTAGGACATAAAACGCGGAGATATTCTCTCCTGGGCAAGAAAGATAAATATTTACCCAGGAATTAGGAAGTTCTCTCAGATGACGAGGGTAGACTCCATCGTAACTCTTTTGGAAGTTGTTTGAGGAATTGGTAGGTTGATATAGTAGCCGTTTACATCGGTGAAGGTGGGAAAAGGAAGTGAAAGCCCTCATACTAGGTTGAACTATGCTTTGCACAGCATCTTTCAACTGACTTGTTGGCCTAGTACCCCTCGTTGAAAGATACTGTGTGAATTAATGTAATGCTTTTCATGCTCAATCCTTCAATAAAAGCATTCGGGATTTATTTTTTTTTGGCCCCCAAAAAAGGCAAAATCTTATTTTCATATTGCTTTCGGATTAGAAATAGTCAAGGTCTTACAACTCATTTTTGGGAGAAGTCTTGGTCAACCTATAATGGAGACCACTATAAAAAAGGTAAAGCATTTCACAGCTTTTATCGCAAAGTGACCAGAATGACTTGTTTTCATTATGCATGAGTTCCTAGATGATGAAGTAGCCATTTAAACATTCAACATAATATAGGGTGTATGGACCTAAGTATGTCCTTAAACTACACTCTAGGACATAAAATTCGGAGTTTTTCAGTCAAGTAGGGAAGATAAATATATACCTAGGAATTAAGGAGCTCTCTCAAATGGGGAGGGTAAACTGCATCGCAACTTCTTCTAAAGTTGTTTGAAGAACTGGTAGACCAGTATAATAGTCACCCACGCTAGTGAAGGTGGGAGAGGGAGGTGAAAGCCTTCCTACTAGATTAACCTGTGCTTCATATAGTATCTTTCAACCGACTCATCGGCCTAATACCCCTAGTTTTTTTTTTTTTTTTTTTTTTTGGTTGGTTAATACCCCTAGTTTTTTTTTTTTTTGGTCAGTCCTACTCTATTTCTATTCTACACTCACTCTCAGACTTTTGCCCTGCCTCTTGCAAGGCGTGGGAGTAGAAACCCACTCTTGAAACTTACGCGTCCCCACCCCATCCCCCCCGAGAAGGTGGGGATTTGAACCCCTCATCTCCCCCTTCCATGTTGGAAGGGTGGCCACTAGGGCGAATCCCAGTGGTTAGTTAATACCCCTAGTTGAAAGACACTGTTTTTAGGAGAAGTTTTGGTCAACCTGTAATGGACATCACTATCACAAAGGTAAAGCATTTAACAACTTTTATTGCAAATTGGCCAAATTGACTTGCTTTCATAATGCACAAGTCCCTAGATGCTGAAGTAGGCATTTAAACTTTCAACATAATATAGGTTGTATGGACCTAAGTATGTCCTTCAACTTCACTCTAGGACATAAAATTTGGAGATATTCTCTCTTAGACAGGGAAGACAAATATATATACCCAGGAATTAAGGGGTTCTCTTAGATGAGGTGGGTAGATTCTACCACAGCTTTTTCGGAAGTTGTTTGAGGAACTAGTAGGTTGGTATAGTAACTGATTACACCGGTGAAGGTGGGAAAGGGAGGTGAAAGTGCTCCTACCGGGTTGAATTGTGCTTTGCACGGTGTATTTCAACCAACTTGTTGGCCTAGTACCCCTGGTTGAATGATACTGTGCAAATTAGTGCAATACTTTTCATGCTTAATCCGTCAATAAAAGTGCTTGGGAATGGTTTTTTTGGCCCCCCAAAAATGGCAAAATATGATACTGTGCAAATTAGTGCAATGCTTTTCATGCTCAATCCATCAATAAAAGTGTTTGGGAATGGTTTTTTTGGCCCCCCAAAAATGACAAAATATTATTCTCATATTGCTTTTGGATTAAAAAAAATTGCCAGGGTCTTACAATTCACTATTTTTGGGAGACATCATGGTCAACCTACAGTGAACATCACTATAAAAGGTAAATCATTTAACAGCTTTTATTGCAAAGTAACCTAAAGGACTTGCTTTCATTATGCACGAGTCCCTAGATGATGAAGTAGGCATTTAAACATGTTTCGACATCCACGGTTATAATTCTGCATTCATTGGTACTTAAAAGTTAATTATAAGAGAAACTTAATGTTGATATGTGTTATCTCGATGGCTTTATCAAATTGATCAAAATTGCCTTTATCTTTCGTTCAATGAGTCCAAACATATTATTCATTTACTTAATATTTCTTTGCAAAACAACAACGAACATCAAATCTTAGGCTCTGTTCGTTTGGCGGAAAATAATTTCTGGATTTTCTAGCGTTCGTTTCGCGGAAAATGAATTCCTTGGAGAAAATGTTTTCCACGAATTGAAAAAAGTCTTTTTAATTAAGGGAAAATATTTTCCACTTTTGAAAAGTGAAAAACATTTTCCTCACTTGATCTCTCTTATCTCACACCTCTACAAATCCTCACTTCCTCCTCCCCTTTCTTTGTCTTCTTTTCTTTTTTTGTTCGAATTATTTTTAATTTCTTTTTCTTTTTTAATAAGAATTATTTTTAATTTCCTTTTCCTTTTCTATTTATTTTATTTTATTTTTATTTTTTTCTTTTCTTTGTTTCCTATCTTCTTCTTTCTTGGTTAGTCGTCGGCTGTTGCCAAGCGAACCTCGAGCTCGTTGATCTCAAGCTCGCGCTCTGTACTCTTGCTTATCCTTTTCTTTATTTATTCTACCCTACAATTGTACATTGCTAAAAAAAAATGGCTCTATATGCTTTGCTTCTTTTTTTCTTTTGGTTATTAGAACACCAAAGATGCAAGGGGAGAACAGGCCACTCAACTGGAAGATTCTCACTAGGGCTGTACATGCTTTGCTTCTTTTCAAAATCTATATGAACATTTTTTAGAGTAGATGAGCGTTTAGTGACAATGAGGGAACAAATATATGAAGTAAGTTTGCTTGAATTTAAAGGCAAGTTCATATTTGATAGATTTATAAGTTGGTAAGTGATGCATGCCTAAGTGGTGAAGTCTTAGAAAATATTTTCCTTACCGAACACCAGAAAATATTTTCCCAGAAATGGCTCATTTTCTGCGAAACAGATGGACCTTTAGAGACTTGTAAATTGTTTTTTTTTTTTTTTCTTTTTGGGCATTAATTATGTGTTCTCACATTCAACCACTGAATCCTACCACCTAACCGACCAACAAAAAAAAAAAAAGATCCTATCACCTAGCAATACAACAGAAGATGAGACTATATTTCTCATATTCACACTTACAACAAGCAAAGATATTTATAATTAAATTTTCTTGCTATAACCAAATAAAAATGCGAAGCTTTGCATTTCTCTCTCCTGATTTTAAAAGTTTGAGATGTCTGACCCTACATTGAACATTATTTCGTAAAAAAGAGAAAAGTGTGGCGTCTAGGTCATTCTTTATGTTTCTTTAGTAGTGCATTCTGCGTCCATGTTACTCCAAATGGCTCTCACATGCCAGTCAGTCATGTTTGGTTGCGTCTCTACCTAGTTTGTCTCATCTTGATGCACGCTTGATTTCTCAGATTTGCTCTCCCTACAGAATCTGCCGGTAGATGGATCTCACTACTTCCGACGTTGAACCTTATATGCAGCACTCTAATAGGATTACTTTCGATACGTCTTCTTGATTATTATTATTATTGTTGTTACTTTACTACTCTTTATGAAATCTCAATCCAATTGAGAGGCTGTTCCGACACTCACTGGCAGAAGCTAATACTTGAGGAACTGCGAGCTTTAGAAAGTCCAGCGTAGGATTTGGTTGATCTTTCACCCGGAAAAATTACCAGAGCTTAGCAATTGGGTTTAATTATGTTAAGGCTCACTTTAATGATTCCGTAGAGCATTATTAGATTCGCTTAGTAGCTTAAAGTTTTAAGTAGGAGTATGACATTAATTATTAGTACAATTTCGAACCAATTGCTCAGCTTAAATTTGCTAACTCTATTGGTTGGGCTATATTGATGTTTTTCGTTGAAATTTTTGAAGTGCCAATTAGGATCACATGTATAGTACACAGGCCATGTGGGTTGACCGATTACATCACATCAATTGCATGTAGTAGAGGGCTAGTTTAATCTTTCACTTTAAAAATTTTCGTCTAAAGACAAACATTGCTACGAATGTCAAAAGCTGAGAAGTGTATTCGATACAAATACAAAGTTTGAGGAGACCTTTGAAATTTTCTCTAATATGATTAAATTAAGAAAAGCTCAAAAACCATTTCGGTGTTCTATCCCGATTTCATTTTAAATCCTCTGCTTTTAGAGCTATGAATCTTTTATTTTGTGCCGTGACTTTCGTAGCTTTGTTGTTACGCTTCAGATTTTAAATTTGTTATTAAATGAATGGGACGAGGAAATATTTGGAACCAAACATGTGACTTGATTTGAAGAAGAGATTGTGACCCATAAAAAAAAAAAAAAAAAAATGGTGTTGCCAAACTGAATATACACAAGTACACGTTCAATTCACCTATTGATATGAATTGTAGGTTCTTATTATATTAAGATTATTGCTTTAATGAAAAATAACGACGTTTCAAAACTAACACGAATATATATGTTTTATAAGTGCAACTATTTTGCTTTTACTTCAATAGTAAACCTTGTCATGTCGTCTGCCTAAGGGCGAGGGGGGTAGGGGGACTAATAAAAAGTATAAAGAACATGTCTATCATTTTTCTCCCCCAAGAAATCATTTGGTGTCATATTTTCAAGAATTTCTTGATAAAGAAGACAAATCGAGGGATAGCTACCTCGATTGAATCATGGGGGGGGAGAGGGGGACTAATAAAAGTATAAAGAACATGTCTATCATTTTTCTCCCCCAAGAAATAATTTGGTGTCATATTTTCAAGAATTTCTTGATAAAGAAGACAAATCGAGGGATAGCTACCTCGATTGAATCATGGATGACAACCTTAAGACTTGAGAAACTCATATCACTATTAAAAATAACAACAAGGTAATCAGTTTAAGATAATTTAGAATCAAAATTTGCTCAATCAATTGACTCAATTTACTTAATCGAAAGTTGGACGCACCATTATCTTTTCATATATAGGTAATGTGTTATATCTCAAGGAGGTAAATAGAATCAATTCATATTTCCTAAATATCTACTCATAAAATGTCTAGCGTGTTATATCCCAATAATGTAATGAGTTCACATATCCATGGCGATGTTCCAAAGAGAAAGGCTCATTCATGAGGCTTTTGATATGCATCATAAAGTTCATTTCAATTGGAAGATCGATGTAATTTCACTAATTATTAGTTAAAAATGTATTTCCGTATTGTCATGTGAAGTATCTCGGAATTCTCGCTTCGTGTTACTTGGCACATGGACATGTTTTTGTCAAAAAGCAACACAGCCAAAATCAATATATCAATAAATAGATGGATGAGAGGCCAGCCATTCTTCTAACCTCGGTAATGGGAAGGAAACAGCTTTGAAATTCCCTCTCCGAGCTTTAAAAATTCGAGATGTTTGACAATAAATCAAAACCTCACTTCAGACAAAGAAAAAGAGAAAAGTGTCGACTAGATCTGGTCAATCTACTACCTTTTCTGTCCCTCTAGGTCATTCTTTATGGTTCTTTAGTACTCCATTCTGCATCCATGTGAAACCAAATGGCTCTCACATGCGAGTCAGTCATGTTTGGTTGCGTCTTTATTTCTAGTTTGTCTCCTCTTGATGCACGCTTCCGATGTAGGACCCTATATTCGTCACTCCGATAGAACCTACCTTCAATACCTCTTCTTCAATATCATTGTTATTTTGCTACTCTTTATGAAACCTCGATCCTATCGAGAGGCGCACTCCAACACTAATTGGTAGGAACCAATGCTTGAGGAACTGCAAACTTTAGAAATGACTCGAATGTAGGATTTGGTTAATCGTCCACCCAGAAAAATTACAAGAGGTTAGCTAGTGGATTTATTAAGTTAAGGCTCACTCATGATGATTCCACAGAGCAATAGTAGACTCGCTTAGTAGCAAAAGGTTTAGGGTTCGTTCATTTCACGGAAAATAATTTCCGGGAAAACGTTTTCGGATTTTCTGGCATTTGTTTCACGGAAAATGAATTTCTTGAGGAAAATGTTTTCCATCAAAGGAAAAAAATCTTCTAAAGTAGGGGAAAATGTTTTCCACTTTTGAAAGTGGAAAACATTTTCCTCACTTGATTTCTCTTATCTCACACCTCTACAAATCCCTGACTTCCTCCTCCCCTTTATTTTTCTTCTTTTCTTTTTTCATTCGAATTATTTTTTAATTTTCTTTTTCTTTTTTAATTCAAATTATTTTTAACTTCCTTTTTCTTTCCTTTTTTTCTTTTTCTTTTCTTTTTCTTTTCTTTTCTTTTTGTTTCCCATCATCTTCTTTCTTGGCTAGTTGTCAGACCAAGTGAACCTCAAGCTCGTCCATCTCAAACTCGCGCTCGTCGATCTGGCAAGCCTCGAGCTTGATGCTCGCGCTCGCCAATCTAGTGAGCGGAAAATATTTTCCTTACTGAACACCGGAAAATATTTTCCTAAACATTTTCAGGTTTTAGCCGAAACTAGAAAATATTGTCATTTTTCTGGAAAATGACTTCTACGAAAATATTTTCTGGAAATAACTCATTTTCCGCGAAACGAATGAACCCTTAAAGTTGGATTATGACGTTGACTATGGACAATTTTGAAGCAACTGCTCGACTTACATTTGTTAACATTCTATTGGTTTCTTGTATTGATGTTTTTCATGAATTGACAATGTACATTGAAATTAGTTTTTACTTCATCCAACAACATAATGTCTGAGGCACCCTACATTTACTCCATTTATAAATTTACATCTAGGCTGTTTCACCGCTTAATTTCTAAAATCAAGTTGGTTTTACTACAATCATCATATTTTGAGTGGGATACTAGATATAATTAATTTGATTTTGTGTAATCTTCGTTGATACGTTGCCTGATTTGTTGAATCTTCATATATTCAGAATATTGTCGGCGTCTTTTATATGATTGTCCTTGTGTTTGGCGACAATGAGGGAACAAAGATATGAAGTAAGTTTGCCTAGATTTAAAGGCAAGTTCATATTTGATGGATTTATAAGTTGGTAAGTGATGCATGCCTAACCACGGGGTCCGCCCGGTGGCCACCCTTCCATCTTGGAAGGGGAGGTTGGGGGTTCAAATCCCCACCTTCTCGGGGATTGGGGGTGGGGAAGATTTCTTTTCGGGAGTGGGTTTCGACTCCCACACCTGCAAAGGAGGGCGGGCAAAAGTCGAGAATGAGTGTTAGAGTAGGATTAGCGTAGGACTGACCAAAAAAAAAAAAAAAAAAAGTGATGCATGCCTAAGTGGTGAAGTCTTAGAAAATATTTTCCTTACCGAATACCGGAAAATATTTTTCGAAGCATTTTGAAGTTTTAGCTGAATACTAGAAAATATTGTCATTTTCCTGGAAAATGACTTTTGGGAAAATATTTTCCAGAAATGACTCATTTTTCGTGAAACGAACGGACCCTTAGTTATTTCTCTCTCTCTCTCTCTCTCTCTCTCTCTCTCTCTCTCTTTTGCGAAGCAAACCTTGAGCACATATTTTTATTTCATAACTTTGGCGAAATCATTAGTAACTTTTTTTTTTTTCCATTTGTTGATTTGCTAATAACTATCTTTATCGTTTTACAATACTCATTTTGTAATCTTCATATTTCTCTTTGGAGTTATGCTAGCATGACAGTGTGACCATGCGACAGTAAACAATAGCCATAAAATTTTCCTTTCTCCAACATGTGTGTGGAAATTGCCAAGCAAAACACAAGTCAAGTCAAGTCAAGTCAAGGGTGATAATCATGGGTTCGGTGGAGTTGGCCCCAGCATCCTTGACTTTGAGGTCATTCCATGGAGTTGGCCCAACCATGATAATCACACAAAAGGGAAAGAGTCTGCATGTATAAATCAAGTGCATGAGCCTCATAAGTTTAAAGCAGAGAAACATACAACACACAAAACACCATACAAACATGAAGTGTCTTTCATTATGTATGTGGACTTGGATGTTGCTGGTATCGATGGGACATGGAAGCTTGGGGTGCTTGGAAGAAGAGAGGAATGCACTGCTCAAGATCAAGGCCGCCTTCAACTACCCGGATGGGTCCTCTTTCCCCTTGTGGCTTGATGGCGATAGTGATTGTTGTGGTTGGAAAGGCGTCGAGTGCGATGACACTACTTCACGGATGACTGAACTATATTTAAATGGTACACGGTTTTGGACATTTGGAGTGTCATCGCCTTTCGTTATTGATGCATCTTTCTTCCTTCCTCTGGAGCAACTTCAAGTGTTGGATTTAAGTGAAACTTTTCTCTTAGGTGAATCTCGCTCTCTCAAGCTAATTTATTCATTTTTCTTTTTTGAAATATGTTTATCATTTCTAAATAATAAGAAACGTCATACCAGCGCTGTATAAACTATAAAGTGGATTAAGTGAATAAATAACAAAGACATGATTGCACAAAATGATGCAATTCTTAAAGTAGTTGATTGCACACATCATAAATAAGTAAGACTCATCTCCACGAGGATAAGTCCAAAAAGCAAAAATAGAATTAGCTCAATAATCAATATTTTATGAATGCCGATTTTTTTGCCATAATACTTGTTTGGAGATGGACCAAATCTACTTAATACTTTTATTTGTGACTTTTTCTCAAGATTAAAAAAATAAGAAAAGGAAAAAAAAAAGTTTCATCATATTATGAAAGAATTATACATAATTCTACATATCAATATTTACATTTTTGGAAAGGTTTTGAGTGTTTCATGATAAATAACAGTCATATTGCCAGAGCCATAAAATCTACGGTAATTAAATATTAAAATTAAAAATCACCAAAAATAGATTGGTTGAGGGGATTAGTTTAGAATGAAGGGAAAGAATTTTAAAGGTACTGTATTGCCTTCAAAGGTACAGTATTTGAATTTCTTATTTCCTTTTTTTTTACTTACCTCTACCAAACACCTATATTTATCTAAATGCATGGACTCTGCCTAGTGGGTGAAGGCAAATGGATCCACAAACCCAAGCAACTCCACCCATGCATCCAAACATACTAGAAAACCAGAACACCCCTTGGTCCTTCCCAGGTCAACATTTAGTCTACTTAGAGGGGGAAATTCACATTTAGTATTATGCAGATAAGGCAATCAAACATAAATAGACATTACTCGAATCAGAAAATAGATGGCACGTTGATCAAACACGCTAGATAATTTTTATGAATTGAGTTCCTCTAAATTTAAGAGTAGAGTAAATTTACCCCCTCTTGAAAGTCTAATATCTGAGCACGGGGACCATTGGACAATCTAAATTGATTACCCATTTTATTTTCTTTTTGCTCTCTCTTTATTTCCTTCTCCCTGCCTCTCCCTCCTCCTCCTCCTTTAGCTCTCTCTCAGCGAGTGAGCAAATCAGGCCATGAAGGATGCCACGATCCGAAATATGGGATTGTTTAAGACTGAGGCTATCAACATATTCAGTTGGACCCACCATCATTCAAAAACTTAAGTTAATGAGTTGTGAGCAAACTTGGATATATTAATTGCTTCACACTGTAATGATTCTCCAATATAGGAATTTATAACACTAACTCATATGTTCATTTTAACATATCAAGTTATAGTATTTATAACTTAGTAACGCATCATAAAGTAGGATTGAAAGATGATAAGAGAAAGAAAACACGTCATAATCTCACGTTTAATAAGTCGTGCAAAACTAGCAACAGATAAATTTCAAATGATTAATCCCTCGATAATATTAAGCTAAGCAAGGTAAATAATGATGTAATAAGTACGGAAAATTAAATCATATATATTTTTATTTTCTTTTCTGGATTTGCGAAGTTTGCTTCGAATCTTTTTGGCTCAAGTTCTGTATTGCAAATCAATTGGATGCCCATGATCAGTAAACAATTAGAAAAACAATAGCAAACCTCGTGACCTGTGGGAGATTTCTGTCAAAGAAAGGAGGATGAAGATAAAACACCCTTTTCTTTTACTTCTATATACTAATTAAGCTAAGGGAATGCTTATTTACATAGCCTAAAAAGCTAGGAACAAAGCCTTTTCCTTTAATGGACCGAAATCCCTCTTATCCTTTGGGCGTCATTTAGAAAGTGATGGAAAATGGAAGGATTGAGAATTTTGGTGGAAAATTTTAAAATGTTTACAATTTTTGTTAAGATGGAAGTATATGCTAATTTAAACTTTCAGTAACTTTCCTTCTTGATTTTCTTTACCATCTTTCTCCTAAATAGAGCATAGTCCAAAATATATTGCCTGATTCGCATCACTTCATAAGAGATGGTACTCAATTCACCGTATCTCCTTACACCATCGAAGTTCTTCATTGGAAAATACGATCCCCATTTCCTCCAAATGCATAATATTAAGTTTGAAAATATAATTCTTTTTATTTGATTATACAAGGACATTTTGGTTAGTTAATACAGATCCCGGCCATTTAGGCCGGGGAAACGTCTGTACCCTATACTAAAAGCTTCCACCTTTAACCTTCATATTACTCAGTTTATTTGAATTGTCATAAAAAGAAAATGTTGGAGCACAACAAACTAATGCTCATGAACTTCACCATTATGGATATATTCGACATTTTTTTTTATGTCCAATCAAGTGAATTCATAAATTAAGTTATTTTAATTTGAATAAAAATTACAATATAAAACAGTATCCTAAAGTTTTAAATTATAATATATTTTATGTGTGTGTGTATATATATACACACACAAATCATCTTGTATCTTTGAAGTAACATGCATTTCACATTTTGTTTTATATGCTTACAGTCAACAGAAATAGAGCGAGTGTATTTGGATTAATTTATGATGTGCTAAAATTGTGTTTATTTTTTTTATTCAATAAACTGAACTATTTGAACAGAATGAATCGCATTAGTTTATTTGATAAAAAAAATGTTCAAAAGTATGTTCCATTTTGTTTGCTAATAAATTAAGCCACATTGCAGTATCCTCTGTTTATCACTCAATTATTTGAAATCTACTTGAATTGTGAAATTGGAAGAAAATGCTGTAGCGCAAAAAAAAAAAAATTATGGACTTTATTCTTATTTATATCTTTGAAAAATTTTGAATTAAAAGTAAGTGAATTTATAAATTAAAATTTTAAAATTCTTAGTCTTAACTTCTAAATAAAATGTGCATATGTTACATTTCAAATAAAGTCGTGATCTTTAGCTATTTATAATTTTAAAGACATTGCAAGTTTAAAAGTTTTATTGTAATCTTCAAGTAATAGGATTTTATATTCTACTTAATTTCCTTATAATTTAATGTAAGAAATTGATTAAACTTTATTAAACTAAACACTTATTGAATAAAATATTAAAGTTTAAAAAATTGATATTTCATGACGTATCAAATATATCACTAGTCTGCTGCATTTTGCTGAGTTTTAAATGCAGCCGATTTCTTTGTTGGAAATTTTTCTATGTTTGAGGAACATGATAATTTCTTGTTATGCGTTTTTTGGCACTAATTAATAGGATTTGAAGTTTGGGATTAGCAAAATAAACTACATCTTTGGAGATCAAAAGTCGTTAAACTAATGCTTATTAGTCAAATGGGGCCACATGGCTAGACTATCCCATGAATCTAGCCATACGAAGGTTAAACTAAAATGTCACATGGTGAGCACTTAATGGAACATTCTCCTGGCAAAATAAACAATATATTCAATAATTTATCTAAGATTCTTTTCTTTTTATTCATGTTTTGAAACTTAAACTCAATCAGAGATGGAAGTTCAGAAATGGCAAATCAAACGAACTAATTCTTTATAGTTCGAATGCGGGTCACAGGGCAAAACTATGCCATGTATCTCTTGCGACAATGATAGAAGTAAAGTCAAAATTCACATGTGGAGCATATGAGGGAATATTCTCTTAACTCCGCTAGTTAACTACATATACTAGTAATCATTAAAGTTATAAGTTATCTGTTTATGAAATTGGTTTACGAAGTCATGTGACATGAACTTTTTTTATGCTTACATATGTTGGACCAACAGGTTTTTGCTTATAAATCAATTCTCATAAGGAGAAGATAGTTAGACATCTTATATATGTAGATAATTAATTAAACATAACGCATTTATGGATCTTTCCATAATTAGATTTAAATGGAACACTACCCTTGAAGAATCTGGAGGTGCTGGATCTTTCAAGTAACAATTTGATCAATGATGCCCTCACAAACCTTGCGAGGATAACATCTCTTAAGGCCTTAGTCGTCAAATCTTGTGGATTGAATGCTTCGAAGTTTTTGGAAGGTACTTCTATGAAATTGCATTTGTTTATCATTATTGGTAACTTATCACCTTTTTAAATAAGATAATGAGCCTAAAAGGCATGACTGCATTCTATTCGGCGTCCTCCAAAGATCATATTTTGGCTGCACATTTTCTGCATTATATTCAATGTCAATGACTCCCGGAAGCAATTGACTAGAAGAATTACATTAGAATATCAAACAAATATTTAGGATTACATTAGTAAAATTGGATAGTTTAGAATTAAATTGGCATCCATACAATAGGTTTAAAATTAATTTGGTAATTATTCCTAAAATTTTACAATGGATTTTCCATGCAAGTCTTTCATATATGAAAAAAATAAAATAATGCATATCCAGATTCTTCAACATTATCATTACCATTACTGTGTATATAATTCATCAATGATAGTGCACTATTTTCCTTGAAATTTTAGTATATTTTAGCTAGGGAAATAGATTATCCTATTTAATTGTGCTGTTTGACTTACAATATGTATTGCTTTTTTTGACGTATACTGATCCTCGAAGCCATCATACGGTGTATCTTACCATTTTTTGTTAATGAGTGCAAAATATGATAACGAGACATTATTTCGTTAGTGGCTACTAGCTCCAGGAGTGAGGGTAATAGGGTTAGGCGAAACTGTAAGGGCCTTTCTCGAAACTGAAAAGTACATTATAACTAACTGCTACAAGGATACTAAAATATAAAAAAATTATGAAAAAATCACAAAAACCCTAAATTATATTCACCGTGAGATATTTATACAAAACTTGTACTCATATGATACATTAATATTTTTTTTTTCACTCAAAAATCCAAATTTGTCTTAATGTGACATATTTACCCTCCATAAATATTCCGTCAATAACCACCATTAAAAATGTTACGTGGCTGTTGACATGGATGATATATTGAAAATTACTTACGAAAACTTCACCGATGTAGTTTTGAATTAGGGAAAATTGTCAAAAAAGTCAAAAACCTATCATGCGAAGGCTAATTAAGTCATTAATTGTATAAATTTAATTCTAAACCTTTGACAATTTGACAATGTAATCATTTTGACTAAATATCCAAATAAAGTACAAAGTCACACCTCAAAGTGATTTGTCATGATGTGGTCATGAGTCATATAAATGAGCTCCTGACTCTTAAGGACAAATTAATATGTAGTGAATAGAATAAAGTTGTAATAAGTTGCTTATGAATAACAACGATGATGTAAATTGATGTATTTGATGGATGAGCCTCATACATTACGATCATGAGAACCGCCATAAAATTAGAAAATAAGAATAAGATCTGGGCCCATGCGAGCACGACACAACCAACTAAATTTATCCTAAAACAAAGTTTTAAATACACTAAGAATTGAGATAATTATTAAAAAAGTCTCAAACTTATTATATTGATGTCACAAACTTTTCAATTTAGCCAATTTAGTCATAAACTTTTTAAAGATTTACCAACATAGTCATTCAAGCCAATTTTAATATGCAATGACTAACGTGGCACTACTGATAGCAACATGGATGATTTATTACATTTCTTTTATTTTTTATTAATTTTTTTATAAATGGTATAATTTTTTTCATTTTTTCTATTTTATTCTTCATTGGTCACCATGTCCAGCGGCCTACCACAAGGGTTGGCAGGGGTTGACCTCTTTGAATTTTGCGAGGTCACCACCAAAATCTTTGGCTTTAGTTTTTTTTTTTTCGGGCTTTAGTTCATTAGGTAAAAATATCGCCATAAGATGGGATATCCTCAAGGGCTGACCTAGCTAGATTCGGCCAGCTCTCAGCTAACTAGTTTGGCCCTTGTGTGTGGTTGGTTGCCAACTATTGCCAAGGGCCAATGATTCACAGAAATCGTTGAATAGGGAAAGAGGGTAACTTAATTTTTTTTTTTTAATGTTACCGTTAAAAAATGATTTTTTTTTTTCACAAAATCATTTTTTTAAACAGAAATTAAAAAAAAGGATAATGATACATCTCGTTGATTGTCATGTCAATATGTAAAGTAAATACATTTCACTGAGATTTAAAACATCATAATGAAATTAATTATGGAATAAATTAAAAATAAATATCAGTAAAATAAAATGAGAGAGATTAAAATAAATAGAAACACATTTGTAATGAATATGTTAATTTATTTGAAAAAATGGTTTATATCCTTAAGGGAATATATATATAGAGTAGAATAAAATGAAAATGATGAAAAAAACTCAAGCGGCCTTAAAAAACTTCGCATCTTTAGCCCCGCTGACGTCGCCGCCTCCACCCACCTCAGCATTCAGACCCATCATCACCACTTCGGAGCATACAGCCAGAAGATCCTCGCACGGCCTTTGGTTTGAGCCCCGATGACCCCAGATCTGAAGTGACGTGGCCTCTGGTCTGCACTGCAACGGCCTCAAATTTGAGGCGGCGACGCCTCCGAGCTGAGGTCAGGATGAGGATGGACAGTCAGCGAGGTGGTGGTGATGGATAGTGGGCTGGGACAATGGTGCGGATGGTGGTGGACGATGGCGTGTTGCGGTGGGAAGTTGGTGGCGCAGAGGACACTGAAGGGCAGGATTGGGCTCCCAGGCTCCCGGGGGTGGCGTGGGGTGGTCGGGGGGGGGGTTGGGATGGGATATAATTATATACGAATTATAATTATTCTAGGGGGGGCCCCACTGCTTCCTTGGCGGGCATACAGCAGAGAAAGTACATGATCTTGCACTACATAACAAAAGGATAAGATTGCATCGACGTGAATCATGATCCTGAGGTGAATATATTGGGTGACCAAGTGATAAACACCTCAACATTACACAAATTCATTTAACATATGATACATGTCATTTTGAGCCCACCATTCAGAAACCTTGCATGCTCTCTTTTCTCAATTAATGTTTTTACTTTTTATTTTCTTTTTTCCTATTTTCTTCTTCTTATTTTCTCTCTTCTTCTCTCTCTCTTCTCTCTCTCTCTCTCTCCCCCCTCTTTCTTTTGCATTTTCTTTCTTTTTTTTTTTTTCAAAATGCTCTCTCGCTTCCAAGTCCCCGTTGCCTCCGCATGTCGCCTCCATCTCTACCTCCATCTTTGCCTGCTTTGTCTCCAACCTCTAGCATCGTTGCCTCCTACCCAACTCCTCTTGTGCCCTCCATGTTAGACAAGCCACGCTGCTACCTTCGAATCTGCATCCGCCTCATCCATTGCCTATGCCAACCCTAGTTGACCTCGAAGGTTCAAGGTCGAGCTGAGCTCTAGATCACAAACCTAGGGCTCACTCGGGCTTAGATCCAAAATATGAGGCTCAAGTTTGCCTGATGGAGCTCAAGCTCGACAATAGAGGACCGACGATGGAGGATTGAGATGACAATGAGGTGGTGGTGGAAGGCGATTAACTAGATTAAGTCTCGGCGTAGTGAAAGGAGGAAGTCTTTGGTGGAGTGAAAGGACGAGGAAGAAGAAAAAAAAAAGGAAAAAAAAAAAATAAGTAAAAAATAAGTAAAAACATTAATTGAAGGGATAGAGAGTGCAAGGGTTTCTGATTGGTGGGCTCAAAATGACACATGTCGGATGTTGAATGGACTTGTGTTATGCTGAGGTGTCTATCACTTAGGCACCTAATATTTTCTCCGATGTTGAGTGTTTTAATCACATAGTGATGATACTAATAGTTACAATGTCCACTTCAACAGGCTTGTGCCAATTGAGGAAACTTGAAGAGTTGGATATTAGTGATAATGGATTTGGGGGTCCTCTTCCTTCATGCTTGTGCAACATGACGTCACTCCATGCGCTTGATGTTCGAAATAACAATTTTAGTGGGGCCATTCCTCCATCTCTCCTGTCTAATCTCAAGTCACTTGAATATATTGTGTTTTCTGGAAATGCTTTTGAAGGATCACTTTCGTTTGCTTCCTTGGCTAATAATTCTAACCTTGCGGTATTCCACCTCATCAACAACCATAATCGTTTGGAAGTAAATACAGAAAAGCCCACTTGGTTTCCTTCATTTCAACTAAAAAAGTTTGGTTTATCAAACTGTATGCTCAACAAAGATGCAAATGGCGTGATTCCCAGCTTTTTGAAAGAACAACATGACTTGACCAGTGTTCAATTCAGCCACAATGGAATGTGAGGAAATTTTCCAAATTGGCTATTGGTCAACAATGTAAATCTAGCACGGCTTGATCTCACAGGCAACAATTTTTCAGGTGCTTTTGACTTGCCTTCCAATTTGATTCTTGAGAGCATGTGGTGGTTTGATGTGTCTGCAAATGTTATTGAAGGAGAGCTTCCACCATGGATTGGTTCCATCCTCCCAAGTTTGATATATTTGAACCTGTCAAACAACTTATTAAATGGTAGAATCCCTCCCTCAATGGGCTTTATGAAATTGCTACAAATATTGGACTTGTCAAATAATGGCTTCTTGGGAGAGATACCAGAGACACTTGCTAAAGATTGCATGTCACTTTCTACATTGATATTGTCAAGCAACAAATTGGAAGGCCAAATGCTCCCGAGGTATACTAACTTGAGAAAGTTAAACTTTTTGTATTTGGACAACAATCGTTTCACAGGGGACATATCACCTGGTTTATTGAATAGCTCCATATTAAGTGTTTTGGATGTAAGTAATAATTTCCTATCTGGAACACTTCCCAATTGGCTTGGAGAACAACCCTTGTTTGGGCTTATGCTCTCGGGCAATTTATTGAGAGGTCCTTTACCATTGAGCTTGTGCACCTTAGCAATTCTTGAGCGTTTAGACCTTTCAAATAACAACCTTGGGCCAGATATACCTCCTTGTGCCATGTTTATAATTTTGAAGTACTTGCATTTAGCAAATGACAGGCTTGTTGGGCATTTTCTTGAGTTTCTTTCTGGAGTTTCTTCAATTGTCACATTGGATCTTAGATACAATGCATTGTCGAGGAGATCCCTAGGTGGATTGGTTCGCTTCGAACTTGAAGGTTCTTCTATTGCAAGGAAACAATTTTGAAGGTTCAATCCCTCTAGATATATGTTTGTTGACAAATATGAGCATGTTAGATCTCTCCAATAATAATCTTTCTGGAAAAATTCCTTCTTGTTTGAAAGATTTGACATTTGGAGAATATGGGAAATCGATGCAGTATCTTCTCTCAGGGAGATGGGTAGAGTTTTGGGAACTACACAACTATAAGGTCAGATTCAATTTCACATATTGGTATAATGAAGGGGACATATTTGGGAATATGGATCTACTAGAAGAAGTAAACTTCATGACAAAGAGGAGATTGGAATCTTATAAGAGCAACATTCTAAAACTCATGTCGGGAATGGATCTCTCTCAAAACAATTTTACTGGCTTTATTCCCCCAAAGGTTGGTTACTTGAGTAAACTTTTGGCATTGAACTTGTCACATAACCATTTGACAGGACCTATCCCAAAAACGTTTTCCAATTTAAAGAACGTAGAGAGCTTGGACTTGTCCTACAACAGCTTATTTGGTCCCGTCCCTCCACAACTATTAGAGCTCTATGCCTTGGCAGATTTTAGTGTGGCTAACAACAACTTGTCAGGCAGGACACTAGATCAAAAAAACCAATTTGGAACTTTCAGTGAAGCAAGCTATGAAGGTAACCCTTTTCTTTGCGGACCACCATTAAAAAGCTGTAATGGATCAAGTCAGGAGCCAAGAACACTACCATCCTTTAATCATACTAGGGAGGATGACTCTTGGACAGAAACCTTCTTGTGGAGTTTTGCAGGATCATATGTGGTGGCGTTTCTTGGTGTGGTTCTTTTCCTTTGCATAAACTCATACTATCGATATGTGCTATTTGAGATTGTTCGTAAGTTTATCCCATCTTTTCCTAGATTCTAAGAATTTTGTGATGAAAAATACGATGAAATAGTGGAGAACCTTTTTTAATGGGATTGTAAGTGTTTGAGTCTTGATTATGCCTTTTGAATGATTGATCCTAAAGTATTCGCATTGTATTGCTTGGAGAACCTTTTTTAACGGGATTGTAAGTGTTTGAGTCTTGATTATGCCTTTTGAATGCTTGATCCTAGAGTATTCGCACTATATTCCTTGTCCTGCTAATTTGAATATTAGGAGATCTGATTTAATTGAGAACTGATAGAGATAGTTTAGTTCACAACCAAAATTGAAGCCAGCATTCAAAGAATTTTGTAAATATTACTCAAAACATGAAATATCTGATCGCTACTACCAACAACATCAAACGAAAGCAACATCAAACAAACCAGGGTTTAGCGTCTCAAGAATCCTACTAATACGTATCCCGATCCTCCCGAAATGAAAGTTTCCTCAAGGAGGTTTGATAGATTGCCAAATAGACACGGACGCTTTCTCCCGTGAAGAGGTGCCTGCACTTACCTTGGTTTCTTCCTAGCCCTACCGATAGCAATTTGGTTTCCTAGATTGATTAAGAAAGTTGATTTTCACTTTTGGAGTCACCACTAATTTATTAGAGGCCAAGTAAAAAGTGAGAAGCCATTGAGATTCAGGTTTGGAGATTTGATTGCTCTGAAGATTTATCCAACGGCCAAAATTGGTACGTTTCCTCTTTTGAAAACGTTTATCACCCAATATTTTCGATTTTCAAAAGCAGTAAACTTGTTCATGCATGTGTCCACCCATAATTCAGCTCACCATAACGGGCTAAACATGTATTGTAAACAGCCAAATAAATAAGGTGTAAACTCTGACAGAAACTATTGACCAAAAAAAAAAAAAAAAAAACTCTGACAGAAAAAGAGAGGTGTAAACATGGAAGTCAAAGTGCGAAGATAATAAAG
The DNA here is from genome assembly GCA_014182715.1 of Eucalyptus cloeziana. NCBI lineage: Eukaryota > Viridiplantae > Streptophyta > Magnoliopsida > Myrtales > Myrtaceae > Eucalyptus > Eucalyptus cloeziana. The sequence goes on from CM024638.1 coordinate 30,855,367, forward strand.
TAATTAAAGTGCGGTAAGTAAACCGTGATACGAGTTGGACAAATAATAGACATGACCTTGTTATAAAGCTCCAGGACATAATCCTCGTCAGCTATGCATAAATCAAACGTGCAGTTAATTGAAGACTATAACATGCAATTCCCTGAACTAAACACCAATATTAAACTAAATGCAAAGAACTTAAATGAATACTGTTCCTCAAATGCAATTATTGCATGAAGAAACATATCCGTTTTTACTTTTTCAATTTTTTTTTTTTTAATAACAGGAAATGATCTAAATTAGAGTTAAGAATATTATATAAACTATGCAATGCAACTTCCTAAACCAAATGCTGAATAGACATGGTCCTGAATATGATAATTTAAACTATTTAAGATGCAATTACTACCTAAAAATACAATACCCGTTTTTTTTTTTTTTATCATTTTTATTTATCCGTTTTTATGCATCCAATTAAATGGATACTGTAAGCACTGAAAACATTTCACCTAAGCCCTTCAATTTTTTTTTTCTTTATGGGTAAGTTAAGCTTTTACTTCACAAAGTAAAATATGGGAAGACTAGAACTTTTTCATGGGAAATGTGATATTTATGGAAAATATTTTTCAAGAAGTCATTTTTCAAGAAAATGACCATAATAGAAAATATTTTTCGCCATTTTGTATGAAAATTTGATTTAATTTTCTTGAGGAAAATTATCAAAAAATTAGAATTTTAATTTATTTTTCTTCTTACTTTTTCTTCTCGTTTTCCTTGTTCCTTGGCCGGTCGCAAGCCACGGCAACGTCCAATGACTGGCCACATGCAAGGGATGGGCTTGCCCAAGGTCAACGAGGCTTGACCTCGCCAAATTTTAGCGAGCTCTAGCATTGAGCCTTGTCAGCCTTAGGCGAAGCTCCACCTCATTGGATTTGGCAAAATTGAGATTAGCCATGGTGAGGGCTAACAACTGGCCACCATCAAAGGACGAGTTCACTTGAGGTTGATGGGGCTCAAGCTTGCTAGATTTCGATGATGTCAAGCCTTGCCAACCTTGTCAAGTCATCCCTTACCTATGGCCAGTCGTTTGTCATTGCTGTGGTTGAGGATCAGCTAAGAAAGAAGTAAAAATAAAAAAGTTAATTAAAAATTCAACTATTTAAAATATTTTTATAAAACTAACATTTTGTTAACCAAGGACCTGAGCCCTAGGGCCAAGGCCCGCGCATAGTCTTTGTGGACCTCGACCTAAGTGCTAGAGACCAGAGCTCGAGCATGGGGGCCCCAAGCAAGACCTTTATGGACCCAAGCTTGGGTACCAGGGCATTGGGCATGGGCACTGGGGTTTCTGACCCGTCCTTGATGGGTTCAAGCATGGGCAGCGGGGCCGAGGCCGGGGCCTGGCCATGGGAAACTTGGTCCTGAGCACTGGGATCCGGGAACCAATGGGAAGGACTTTAATGAGGTGGCCCAAAGAAACAAAAACTCCAAACAAAAACGGGCGGAAGATGATCTAGTTCAAAGGTAAAAATTCCATGGGTTGAACTAGTAAGTCACTTGCTTCCAAAATCAAGTCCTAGCTTTGATTTTCAATGTGAATCCACATTACATATGCACACCAACACACCGACATGTCACAAACAACTGGAGATCAATTCACGACTCACCCAAGAAATCCCTCTTAGAGCCGCAAATTCGCCACTCTTGGAGCTACAAATCCGCTGCTCTTGAAACTGTAAATCCACAGCTCATGATGCTACAAATTTGCAGTTCCTGGAGCTGCTAATGCAGCTCAGTTGAACTACGAAGCTGCCATTTGTTACGCAATTCACACAGATACACAACAATATGCACATCTAGTGCACCCACAGCAGCACACACAACTGGCATCTTATCATACATACACAGCCCACGCATTTGACACATTCACAGCGCGCACAGATACAATTCACGCAATACACAGAGCACTCACATTGTCACACATGTTCCTCTCACACGTTGCACAATGCAACAACATACACATATACATAGCTTGTTAGGACTAGAATTAGCACCTAGAGGGGGTGAATAGGTGTTTAAAGCAATTTTAATAAATTAATCCGAATGAGAGATTAATAACTTAAAACCAACAATTGCAGTAAATGAAAGCAGTTAAAGATAAAAGGATTAGGGATAGAGAATCAAGACTCCAGATTTATAGTGGTTCGGCCTAGACCAAGCCTACGTCCACTCTCCCGCACGGATAGCCCTTCTGGCTGGATTTCACTAAGAATCAAAAAGAGTGATTACAGTCTCACACTCTTGAGTCCACAGTGTAGAAAACTCTACTACACTTCCTCAAGGTCTCACTACAATATGATCTCTCTTTTGATTACATATAACGCTCGAAGAATGATATCGCAAAATAGAAAAGGAGATTCAGACTTTGGAATTTTTCTATCCGGCACCCTTCAACAACTAGAGCATATCTCTTATATACTTCTTCATGCCTTCAATACCGTTGGCACCTTCCAAAGAAGTTCTTCCAATCAACCCGTTGGACAGAATCAATTAGAGATATCTTGAACTCTTTAAGGTAAGTGTTGATAGCCCATCAATCCTGCTCGCCCATACAATCAGGATCTCGGTTTCCATAAGTAGATCCTTCCAAATATAAGTTGCGAAATCTTTAGAGAATCTATACATATTCGAATACGAAAGTAAGATCTTTTAGTGCTGAATCCAGTAGAAAGATATTCTCTAATCGTTAGAATAAAGATCATATAAGATCAGAATAAACGTTGGTCTGGAAACTGTCCATGAGAGTAGACTTTGAAATATAAGTCTTGAGTCTTGCTAGCTTCAGACTTTAATCTTCAGACTTTGTCAATAGAGTCTGTAAGTCTTTAGACTAGACAGATGAAAATGTTTTGTCAACTTCAAAATACTTTAAGAGAATTTTATCCAACATAGCTTACTTTTAATCTCATAGTTCACCCTCACTTGCAACCTACACAGTACACAGCACACCCTCACAGCCCATCACTCACCTCTCATAGGCGCACACAATCATACATCAACTGTCCTAGCCACCCTTCACACAAGCTCAATTTAAATAAATTCACATATGTAATGTACACACGCTCAGCATACATGCTTAGCTTATACTTGTAGACATCAACTATATCACATCATCAACGCACTACACAAGCTCACGAATCACCTACAAAGCTAGTTCACCCATCGAGTGCGCAGCAAGAATAAACCATTTTCATTACTACTCTCGTATCAGCTTAGACCAGCAACAATGGCAGAACCTCTAACTTGATTTTTTCTCCTTGAAATAATTTAACAACTCAACTATGATGTTTATCTGAAAAAGAAAAAATTGGGATATTTAATTAGCTTCAAAGTTGTGGCGTCCCAATCCGCCACTTTTCTAATGCGAAATATTAATCTTTCACTTTTTAGCACATGCAGAAGACAAATTCAAACATCAAACAAACATCAATCATAAAGGACATACACCAGAGAGAAACAAGCAACGACTTTTGTGTCTTGCATCATGTCTAAACAGGGGCAATAATAGGGCTACGGTAGGGGGTCAAAAGGGTAATGCTACTCTCACAGGCTAACCACTCAGCCTTCATCTGTGCCCTCAAAGTCAGCTGGGGTGCCGTAGCATGCTGTTGCGGGGATAGCAGGAACACATCCATGACTAAGTACATGGAAAATGTAAACAACCACAAGGGTGAGCTAAAGCCCAGCAATGAAATATCCAAAATGCTATACCATACGATTCGCCCTTCATACGTATGAAGAAAAACCGTCTAAGATACGCGACTCACTTTCCTTTGGATTTGGTCTATCCCCACCATTCTTAAGATCAATGAACTAGAACAACAAGACCCTAGGGTGATCTAGACCCTCAATATCAACTTGTGCCATCATGATCTATTGATCTTGAAGAACACATGCGCACAAGCATCTTTCACACATCTTTTAGTTTTCACTTTTTGTTTCCACTCCAAGACACATAGTCGGTGCACTCATCGAACCACACAAGGAGGAATAATCCCATCTAGTGGAATTTTGGTGCCACTCCAGTCCGCCGTGTTGTATGTTGGTTTGTTGTCTAGCCCACACAAGCTTCATGATCCACTGACCATGTCATCCCTACTCCAAGGTATCTAGGGTTCGTTGTCCCTAGGCATTCAGGTTCGCTGTCCCTGAGCATCTCGAATTTCTCTTCAACTCCATAGGGCATTGTTGGTTTGTTGTTTGATGGTATTCATTAAACAGTATCTTAGGCATGCAAATTCACACACAGTTATCTTGGTTTAAGCATGCGAATAACAACCATGTCACATTTATGCAAGGATCTATACCATCACGCATCCAAGGACTCACCCTCTAGTCGACGCTAATAGAACTAATCATGCAGTCAAAACCTAGAACTAACTGTCCAGACTCCATTAGGGAAAAAGAGCGTAGTGTTTCTAGTCCTAGCTGAAACAATCAACTTACTGCAACTTGGTTCTTCCAAACCTACGACACTTTCAAAATCAATCCAAAACATAATAGACACTTTGAACCTTATATAACCTACTTAGTGGCCTTCACAACCTCATGAGATACTTCACTGGCCTCACGACCCCACGACAAGTCTCAACCTTCACAATCCACAAAAACACTCTTGGAACCATGGCCCACTAATACCACACTCAGGCCTCACGACTCTCATCTATGCCGCACTCCGACTCACAGCCCACTTGCAACCCAATCGGGCCTTGTGGTCCACGCATACCACACCTGGGCCTCGTGGCCTACTTGCACAACATTTGGGCCTCGCGGCCCATTCGTCCACTCTTGGGCCTCACAGCCTGCTTGCTCACTCAAGCCTTGTGGCCCATTGCCTAAATCGGGCCTCATGGCCCACTAGGCCAAAATCAAGTCCTTGTGGTCCACTCTCCTAAATCAACCTTCACAATTTTAGCTCAATTTCCACAAGTAAATGGCATTAGATTAACATCAAATACACACTATGGGTAGTCAAGTAAATGTAATTTCTATCGTCAATAGACCACTATTTAAGATTTCATAATCTTCCTATGGAATTGAACCAAATTCAGACCAAAGAATTGAACCGACCAAAATTGCACAGTCATGGAATTCAAAGCCAAAACCATAGTAAATGAACTTGAAAAATTATAATTTTTAATATGTTATAGAGAAGACCTTAGAAAACATTTTTATAAAGGAGATTAAGTCCAAAACAGTTTGTATAATGAGCAAAAAATTGCACAAAGTAACTCAAAAATCTAGTGCACTGTTATAGAGCAACTAGTCTTCAAATTATGCTCAGCTCACAGCCCTAAACATGTCAAAACATCTTGAACTTTGGATATGCTTCCTCTACAACTTTTATGAAGGAAGCAAGTCCAAAATCTAAAAGGAAAATTTTTTAAAAATTCGGTAAGACAATCGGTACATTATTCCTACTGCACTGTATAGATCAAGCACGGTGAAAGAGTAGGCCATCATACCATCCATATCATCTCAGAAAATTCCAAAATTAAAATATGTTATACTTCAAGATGTCTTGTCCAACTTTGAAGGAGGAAGTTTTCTCAAATTTGAAACACAAAACTCCACAAAATTGACAAACCAGCTAGGTTTAACAACTCCAGTTTCAGGAAATCCAAACTAAGGCTCTAAACACAAGTTCACAGCCCAAGAATACTACAAGATCAAACATTTTTGACCACATACAACATATATCTTTAGCCATAGATCATAGAAAACTTCTACAAGTAAAGTACAAGCGCTAGAACCCACATGCAACATTATCCGAGCAGTGAAAACAGCATGCATATCAACCAAAATCCCGACCATTTCACTGCAACAGCAATCTTCCAACTCTCGAGACACGCTTCCAACCATCAACAACATGCAACCAACAACTCAGCATATCCAAGACAGAATTCATCGATCCGCACGATGAACAAACTGATACAACATAGAGAGTTAGAATTTCACTTGCCTCAACAACAATGGCTGGACGTGGCACGGTTCGAACAGGGGAGAAACAATCGCAGCTTGGCCTTCCTCGAAGCCCGACGTCACTCCTCGAGGCTGGAATCCCCACGGAACAGCAAAATGAAGCCACCGTGGAGGAGGTTGAGAGGCGGAGGAGCTTCAGGATGGGAGAAGGAGAGGTCGAGGGGAGAGGGTAAGGGAGGGGAAAGAGACGAGTCACAGGAAATAAGCGAAGAGAGAAAAAAGAGAGAGAGCTTCGGGAGAGGGGGACACTAAGAGAGAGAGAGAGAGAGAGATGAAATGATGGCAATCATTTGCCGTTGAAAGGGAAGGCCATGATGGCCTCTTGGGGAAGAGATATGCAAGCATGGGCATGCATTGGTAAGGAAGAGAGGGGCTGCCACTTGGCAGCGGCAAGAGAGAGGAGGAGAGGAGAAGAGACATAGAGAGAGAGAAATAGCGGGAGGCAGCCGTGCCCTCGAAAATTTGGCACCGACCATGTGCAGTTATCATGTACCACAAACATTTGCGATCGAGGATAGTGTCTATGACTCAAACAAACAAACTAAAATTTCTTTTCTAATATGCAAATAAAGGCGCCATCATTCCTAAAATTCCATAATTATCTAAAATAGGACTAGTGCCCATCGGCACCACCTCAATATCTATACTTGAATTCACTAATATTCAGGCGGATGGAAATTGAGTTGTCACAAATCTTCCCCTCTTAAAAATTTTCGTCCTCAATATTTAATGCTTACTCAATCAATCAAAAGGATGTGGATAACAATGTCTGAACTTCTCCTCACTTTACCATTTTATTAATAATACTAACGAAGGTTCTGGTACATTTCATACCTCTAGGATGAATGCTATAACTACTCCCATGTGCTTCTGACAAAATCGCATAAACGCCCACGATCATGATCTGCTACTTGGTCATCCAATTTCTTTCCTTTCAATGTCTTTTCGTGTATCTTTTAAATTTCTAGGTCAGATTGTTGTAGGGCCTTGATCTAATGTATATTTTCTAGCTCGATCCTCAGAGTAGCTAGTATCTAAGAAGCACCGACACTCTCCGGGAACATTCGTGTCGTGTCTAACACTCCGACTTGTTGTCCGACATGCTCCGACACATGGTCAACGAGTGTTGGGAAATCCGACATGTAGTCAACTCTTCCCGACACGTGAGTTTGAAATTTCGACACGTGATTCCGACACGCACGGGGTCAATTTTAAAAAATTTCAATATTTGAGGGATCAAAATATAAATATATGAAAAAATAATGAAAATAACAAACATAAAGGAGAAAGAAGAAAATTATCACTCTCAAGTTTCTCACATATAAGTTTTGACTTTCCGTAAATGATGATGGAACGCCCCTCTTCTTGTCAACGTCACTCCGTCACCCCCGCAGACTTAAAGTTGTGATTTTTTTTTTTTTTTTTTTTTTGCTTCTTTCTGCCTCTCGTAAGCATCACCTGCTAGTTATCTCTTTTGGTCTATGTCAGCTTTGAGTTATTTCATATTTTTCATGGCCAATTTAGTTATTTCATTTTCTTTGAGTTCTTGTCCTAGATTTTCATTTTTCTCAAACCTTGTTTTGCAAAAGAGCTCCAAGCCAATTTATATCATGAATTTCAAACTCTGTCTGGGACTAAGAAATCTCACTAATCTTTGACAAGTGTAAGAAAACATGACATGTTTCTTCAAATTTACTCTTTTATGTTAGCAATTTTTTAATTTCTCATTCAATTTTTGTCAAATTAAAACAATGAATGATATTAACAAATGTTGGATTAATATTTTTAGTATAAATTAATTATATGCTCATTTTATTATTATTTATATATTTTTTCATTTATATATAAAAATATATATTTCATATTTAACGTGTCGGAATGTGTCGGAATTCTCTATTTTTTTAAAAATGACGTGTCGGCATGTCGTGTCGCGTGTCGCGTGTCCGTGTCGGTGCTACATAGAATAGTACATTCATAATACCATCTATCTCAACCATGAATTCGGCATTTGAAATCTTTTCCATAAGATTCCATTCTTTAACCATCATACTTGTCACTACTAATATTGACTTTCAACTAAAAGCATCCACCACCTCATTTGTCCTTTCCGAATGATACAAAATCTCATAGTCACGATCCTTCGGCAACTCCATCCATCTTCTTTGTCTCATGTTCAACTCCTTTTGAGAAAACAAATACTTCAAGCTCTTACGGTCTGTATAGATTTCTAACCTCTTTCCATACAAATAATGTCTCCATAACTTTAATGCAAACACTATTGCTACAAGCTCCCCGTAATGTGTCAGGTATTTCACTTATACAAATTTAATTGTCTTGAGACATAAGCAATGACCTTCCCGTGTCAGGTATTTCACTCATACAACTTTAATTGTTTATTTTGTTTATTCGATCATTTAGTTAGTTGCTCAAGCTTAGATATACAACCTAACCTCGAGCCGAGCCATTTCCCTGGTTCAACATGTCCTTTATTATTATTATTATTTTTTTTTTTAAATTCATGTTTCTTGTAGTTGCAGGTGAAGAAGATGAGTCACTTGCAATCTGCTTTCTAGAACGTTCAAAGCAGAGACAAGAGAAGAAAGGAGAAGTCAATAAAGTAAAGCAAATCCCTAAAACTTGCAGCCCAACAAGTGAAATAGATATACTTGTATTTTGAATCAATAAAGCACACCCCAATGCTAACCCTATTAAGTAATTTTGAGTGTGTAGTTGCTACACTTTGTCGGCTCATTTTCACACTCTTGCAAACTTCTAGCAACCTTCCTATTTTCATCCCTTTCCCCAGGACTCTCTTTTCTTGCAATTGCACTGGATCTACTTCATTAAGAGAGAAAAGTCGAGAGAGAGACAGAGACAGAGAGAGGAAAACCCTAAGAAAAGACGCACAACTGCTTATACACCTAGGGACCTAGGGTTGTTTGACCACAAAAAGCAAAAAGAATCATCTATAGGTTCTGTACGGGTTGATTGATTTTGTTCCAAAACCAAGAATGAAACCATACAGTGTCGGTCCCAAAAATTTGGAATCAGGAATTAGACTGGAATTGGCTAGTCGAATCCTATTCCGTGGTTGACCCAAGGCCAGTGTTCCCCTCTACCTTTCAATACCTTAATTCAATTGTTTATCAATAAATTTATGAGTCTTAAGGTTCTTTTCCACTAAATGTTCGTGCATACTGTTTTTATTTTTTAAATCATAGAGTGTGATCTACCCATCAAATGAAGATAAATGAATCATGTCATGGAAGTTATAGAAGGAAATCAAAGCAACACATTGAAAATAGTGATAAAGAGCAAGTAAGAATAGAAGTGCAGAAATTAACCCAATATAAGTAGAGCAAAGAATGTTACATGGTCTCCTTACTAAACCCTGGGACAAGAACCCCATAAGCTAAAACTGAAAATCTTACGCCACTCAAATGATTTAAAAGAACAGTAAAAAGTAAAATGCAAGTAAGTAACCCAATACGAATTAGACAAAAAATATACACTGCCTTATCATTGGGACGATACATTAATGCCAAGGAACTAATTTTTCAAAATCAAAAATGAATTTTAAGTTTGACTAATAGAATTACCTTACTACTAAAAAAAAAAAAAAAAAACGCTAAGTGATATTAAGGCTTCGTTGTTTCATAGAAAATAATTTTTAGAAAAATGTTTTTCGAATTTTCCGACATTTGTTTTACGGAAAATGAACTAACAAGGAAATCATTTTCCACTATTGAAAAAACACCTTCAAAATTAAGAAAAGAGTGGAAAACATTTTCAATAATTTCTTCCACATCATTTTCTTTCACAAAACACATTTTCCTATTTTATTTTTATGTTTTTTTAAATTGAGTTTTTAATTTTTTTTTTCTTTCCTTTCCTTTTTCTTCTTCCTTGACTTGTCACTGGCAATGGTGATGGCCGATGATTGGCTACAGGCTAGCTCGAGCCTTGTCGGCCTGTGGTGAGGCAAAGGCTAGTGAACTGGGTGAGGCTCGATCACTAGAGCCTTGTTGACCTCTAGTGACCTCGGGTGAGGCTCGAGCCTTGCCTAGCTCTCCCACCATTACCATAGCTGGCGACTAGCCAAGGCTAAGGAAGAAGAAGAAGAAGAAAAAAGAAAAAAAAAAGAATTAAAAATTAAAAATGATTTAGAAAAAAAACTAATGAAAATCATTATTGAAAAGGAATTGATGGGGGAAAATATTTTCCTCACTGAAGGGCAGAAAATACTTTCTATTTTATTTTTAAATTTCAACTAACACTGGAAAGTATTTTTATTTTCTTGAAAAATTGCTTTTTGGAATGCAATTTCCCTGGAAACACTACATTTTCTGTGAAACAAATAAAGCCTAAAACAAAAATGAACTAGCTTAACTTAAAAGTAACTCTAACCTAAACGCTAACAACTTTTTTTTTTTTTTTGTTATTAGATATTTTACTAATCTTCATTATTTTTAATTTAATTTTATTATTTAATTTTTTATTCTTTATCCATTTTTTTACATCTTGCTATATATTTCATCGAGGGAAAACTATCTAAAAATTCAAGTTGCCCTAAAAATCAAGAAATGGAATTCCCTAAACGTTATGCACACCAACTAAAATGAAACTGAACTAAATGTAATCCGGAGATCTAATTACCTAATAGAGGCTCGCCTTTTCCTATCTTTTATTATTTTTTAATTCTATATTTAATATTATTTTTTTCCGGTCCCATGTTTTTCCAGAGCACGAATTCTATTCTAACTCTTTTCTCCGTCGATCTTTAGTTAGTTCTAGCTTACGGAATGCATATTCTACACAGATTCTTCGTGTAAATCACCAGAACAACCATGACTTCCCCAGAGCATCATATTCCTCTGGCAACTGTCTTTGACCACCCCTTGGACCACCACCATTAGCCGCTGGCCGTCTCACCTTCACAAACGTAGCTACGTAGACATGTACAATACACGGACAAGGAACAAGAGATACCCCAGAGAAATGGAAGTATGGATGAACATCATCAGACACCGATTCCAAGGCGTTGTCTTGCCGGTGGCCACCACTGTTAAGAATATGAGAGGAACACAAACTCAGAAAGTTTACAATGCTGATGATGCTGTTGCTGCTATGGAGTTAACAAAGGAAGAAAGTAAAGGAGTTGCGAAGATCGGTGTTGTAGAGAAGAACCAGAAGAAACAAAGTGCACAAGTCAAAGCCAAAGATGCTATCAGCTGTACAACATGAAAGGTCGATGTAAATAGCACGTGTCTTGTATTCAAAAGGAGAAGGAAGTTTGTTATTAGTTCAGTTAGTTGTATAACAGAATTGTTGAGAGAGCTCTTTCTGTTTGTAGCCTTAGAGCCTTATAAACAAAAGACGTCGTATGATTCTTGGGTATGAAGATTCATTGTAACAAATAGCTGATATAACAGAAGAGTATATCTCTGAAATGCTCTCTGTTTTTCTGTATTGAAGAACTAGAGAAATATACAGATAAGAAGAAAGTCTGATTGTTTCTCTTCAATACTTTTCCATCTTGTTCATCTTGTTCATCTTCAATACTTCCACATGGAATCAGAGCTCTATCGATCATCCATGTCATGAATACTCAATCATTCGTGAAATCAAATCTGAGATACTGAAGATGCAGAAGATTGAAGTCGTCTCTGAAGTTCAATGATCGCAGTGATCATAATGAATCAAAGTAGCTGATGATCATTCTCGTTTGTTGATCTGGAAAGTTCAAAGTGCTTTGCACTCGTTTCAGCTGTTCTTCTAAGATCTGAACATTACGAGTGACAATAACAGAACGTCGTCTTGCAAGATCAACAGGTAAACCTGATTCTCAATCACAAAATCGTCTTTCTTCATCATCAAAACCCTGCAAACATAGAAATGGCAGTAAGAACACAGAAGTATCCTTTTCCAATACATGTTAACATCTCCAATTTTGTCACAATCAAACTTGCTGAAGACAATTTCCTGCTTTGTGGCAAGCACAGTTTCATAGATTTCTTCGAAGTCAGGAACTTTTTGGGTTTATCAGTGGTGAAATCTCTTCACCTCCTCAATTATTGCAAGCTGAAAATGAAGAAAGCGAAACTGAAATCATAAATCCAGATTACACAGATTGGACAAGGACTGATCAGCTTGTATCATCATGGATTAGTGGAGCTGTTTCTGAAAATATTCTGAGTTTAATCATTGGTTTAGAAACCTCTTACGAGGTATGGCAAACTCTTCTCAATCGCTTTACTCAGAAATCAGTTGCTCGAGAGTTTGAACTTAGAGGAAAGTTGCAAGCTTGTCAGAAACGAGATCGAGCCCTTTCAGTCTATCTAAGAGAGTATAAGTCCATCTGTGATCAGCTAAATGCAATTGGAAAACCTATAGATGAGATAACCAAAATGTTTGGTGTTCTTGAAGGACTAGGTTCTGAATATGAGAATTTTCGAACTACTATCTACTGTCTAAAACCTCAACCGGATTATGATGAAGTGATAGCACAACTTGAACGATTTGAAACAAGACTAAAGACATACTCAATGAGTCAATTTAATCCTAATCTAGCCTATTTTGGCCAAAGAAATTTTGAAACACAGCAGAGAGGGAATTCTGAAAGAAACTATAGTTTTCAGAACTCTGGCTTTGGAGGTCAAAGAGGTAGTAACAGAGGAGGACGTAATTTTGGTCGAGCTCGTGCGATGAACAATACAGGTCGTAATTATGGTTATTCCGGAAGGAACCAGCATTACAGACCAAACAACTTATCTCAAGATCGAGTAGATCAACAATTCAGGCAGAGGATTGATTACTCGAATCCTGGTCAGGGATTTCGACCATATGCCAGCTCTTCTCAAAGGTACCAAGACACCAAATCCTATCCAACGTCAATGACAATGCCTCAGAAACACCTGCAGGATGAGAAATTAACAGAAAACACTCGGTTAGAATGTCAAATTTGCAAACGACCAGGACATAATGCTCTTCGTTGCTGGTATAGATTTGACAATTCATATCAAGCTGAAGATATTCCCACAGCTTTGGCAGCAGTACATTTAGAGGATCCCAGAGGAAGTGAGTGGTATCCTGATACAGGAGCAACAGCACATATCAGTGCTGATTCGGGTATTCTTCTCAACTCTACTAAATATACTGGAGTTGATACAGTCATGGTAGGAAATGGCTCGTGTTTACCTATTGCTTATGTTGGCAATACTCAATTGAATACAGAAAATAATACATTACCTTTAAATGATGTCTTGATTGTGCCTCGAAATAAAAAAGAATCTGCTCTCTGTTTCCAAACCGATTGCATGACTATCCTTGTTCCTTTATTTTTGATAAACTTGGGGTCTATATGAAGGACAACCAAACCAACAAAACAGAGATGATCGGAAGGAAAATTAGAGGACTTTACTGTGTGGATTCTCAACCTACAGCAGCATTCTTCACTCAAAGACACAGAGTGATAGCAGCAGATGTGTGGCATCAGAGACTAGCTCACACAAACCAGAAAATAGTGAAGCATTTACAGAATCAAAACTTAATTTCCTGTAATGCTCAATCTGCAGCCATATGTAGTAGTTGTCAAATAGCAAAGAGTACAGCTTTACCATTTCCTTTATCTGAATCCACATCTGCTATACCCTTAGAAAAGATACACTGTGATATCTGGGGACCATCACCAGTTAGATCTTTTCAGAACTTTCAGTACTATGTCATCTTTGTTGACAATTTCTCTCGCTATAGCTGGATCTATCCTATGAAGCTAAAGTCAGAGTTTTATGATATCTTCCTTATGTTCCAGAAACTAGTCGAGAAACAATTTGATCATCAAATTAAAATGTTTCACTGTGATGGTGGAGGAGAGTTCTTGAGTAATAGATTTCAGAATCACTTGAGGAATTGTGGTATAAAGCAGAGTATGTCCTGCCCTCATACACCAGAACAGAATGGCATCTCAGAAAGGAAGCATCGCCATATAGTTGAATTGGGGTTAGCAATGTTATATCATTCTAGAGTTCCATTGAAGTTCTGGGTAGACGCTTTCATAACAGCCAACTATATTGTGAACATTCTTCCTACACCAAAGCTACATATGGTATCTCCCTATTATAGACTTCATAATCAGCAACCTAGCTATGAACACCTCAGAGTTTTTGGATGTGCTTGTTATCCTTGTCTTCGATCTTATGCAAGACATAAGTTCGATCCCAGATCTCTTATCTGCATCTTTCTGGGCTATAGTGAACGACATAAAGGGTATCGTTGCCTTGTTCCTACTAATGGTCGTATCTATATTAGTAGAAATGTGGTATTTGATGAAACTTTCTTTCCATTTACAAAGAAGGTAATCTCTGACTATGATCAGTACACAACTCGTATAAACAATGGGCGCACGAAGTTATACTTCTTGATTCCACAAACACAACTTCGGTGGATACCTCCAAGAACCATCCAACACTTTTTCAGATACCTCCTTTAGAAGTTGATTCCACTTATCCATCGCAGCCTGATGATGTGCCACATACTTCACCTGTTTCACAGCTACAGTCTGACTCTGTTACCACAGAGCAAAATGGTTCTCTGTCTACTGTTCTTGAACCTACTGACCTTCACATTGATCATCCACAGCAACCACACTTAACAACTACTTTCTCAGGTACTTCCTCTGCTCATCCTATGCAAACTCGATTGAAATCTGGCATCATCAAACCGAATCCCAAGTATGCATGTTTAGCTGACTATAGAGTACCTTTGGAACCAAGATCAGTTAAAACAGCCTTAGCTGATAAAGGCTGGTCCAAAGCTATGCAGATGAAATGGATGCCCCGCATGAGAATCAAACCGGATATTAGTTCCTCGAACTAAACAGATGAATGTTATAGGCTGCAAATGGGTCTTTAAAACCAAATTAACCCCTGATGGCAGTCTCGATCATTTAAAAGCTCGCTTAGTTGCAAAAGGATTTCACCAGGAAGAAGGGGTTGATTTTACTGAAACATTTAGTCCTGTTATTAAGCATACCACTATTAGGATAGTTCTCTCTGTTGCCATGATGAAGAACTGGCCAATACATCAGCTTGATGTTAAAAATGCTTTTATCCATGGCACGTTAAATGAGATTGTACACATGGAGCAGCCTCTGGATTTATTGATCCTCAACAGTCTCATTGTGTGTGTCTTCTCAAGAAATCACTATATGGTCTTCGCCAAGCACCGCGCGCCTGGTTTGATAAATTTAGCAACTTTCTTCTTGAGAATGGATTTTTCTGCAGCACCACTGATCCATCCCTTTTCATGCTTCACACTGGTTCAGATACAGTGTTGTTACTGCTGTATGTTGATGATATCGTGATGACTGGTAGCTCAGCTCAGCTACTTCATACTCTGATCAAGTCACTGAGTCTCCATTTCCATATGAAAGATCTAGGTTATCTTCATTACTTTCTCGGCATTGAAGCCAAACGTACATCTCGTGACTTATTTCTCTGTCAAACCAAGTATGCTGTTGATCTTCTTACCATAGCTCATATGACCAATTGTAAACCTGTTTCAACTCCTCTTCCACTTCGCTCTGTTGCTATGACAAATGATACTGTCCTACTCTCTAATCCACTTGAGTATAGAAGTCTCGTGGGTAGCCTACAATATTTGACACTTACACGACCTAATCTTGCTTATGCAACAAATACCCTGTGTCAAAAACTGCAATGTCCAACGGTTGCAGATCTTCATCGCCTAAAACGTGTGCTTAGATATGTTAAAGGCACTACTCATCTTGGTATCTTTCTCCATTCTACAAGCTCAACAGCACTATATGGCTTTTCTGATGCTGACTGGGCTGGGTGTCCTGACACCAGGCGTTCCACCACTGGATATTGCACATATCTTGGTTCGAATCTTCTTTCCTAGTCAGCTAAGAAACAACCAACTGTTTCTCGATCTTCTACTGAATCTGAATATCGAGCTCTTGCCTCTACTACAGCTGATCTTACTTGGATCAGTTTTGTTTTGCGAGATATTGGAATATCACTAACATCCTCCACTCTTCTCTTCGTGATAACAAGTCGCCTATCTCTCTTACAGCTAATCCCATTCTCCATGCCCGTACCAAACATATTGAGGTTGATTTTCATTTTGTTCGAGAAAAAGTCTCCTCCGGGTCACTTAGTCTTCGATATGTTCCAAGTCATCTTCAACTTGCTGATATTTTTACAAAGCCTTTGTCGAGTATTGCTCATTCTACCCTACGCACCAAATTGGGTATGGGATTTTTATCCCCTCCCCATTTGAGGGGGGATGTTAAGAATATGAGAGGAACACAAACTCAGAAAGTTTACAATGCTGATGATGCTATTGCTACTATGGAGCTAACAAAGGAAGAAAGTAAAGGAGTTGCGAAGATCGGTGTTGTAGAGAAGAACCAGAAGAAACAAAGTGCACAAGTCAAAGCCAAAGATGCTATCAGCTGTACAACATGAAAGGTCGATGTAAATAGCACGTGTCTTGTATTCAAAAGGAGAAGGAAGTTTGTTATTAGTTCAGTTAGTTGTATAACAGAATTGTTGAGAGAGCTCTTTCTGTTTGTAGCCTTAGAGCCTTATAAACAAAAGACGTCGTATGATTCTTGGGTATGAAGATTCATTGTAACAAATAGCCGATATAACAGTAAAGAGTATATCTCCGAAATGCTCTGTTTTTCTGTATTGAAGAACTAGAGAAATATACAGATAAGAAGAAAGTCTGATTGTTTCTCTTCAATACTTTTCCATCTTGTTCATCTTGTTCATCTTCAATACTTCCACAACCACAGAATCATCATAGAGACAAACAACACAGAAAATAAGGGGAAAAAAGAGACTTAGTAGGGCTTTCCTCAAGCTAGAAATACATCAATAGCTACAGATAATGACCTAAAAATCTGAAATTATTGTATAAATCAAGCTAAAACACATTCAGAATGATAAAAAACCAAGGAAAATTGGCACAGATATAGTTTTGGCATTTCGTCAAACTGGTAGTGAGCAAACTCCATTGAGATGTTTATGTTCAAA
The DNA here is from genome assembly GCA_014182715.1 of Eucalyptus cloeziana. Lineage (NCBI taxonomy): Eukaryota > Viridiplantae > Streptophyta > Magnoliopsida > Myrtales > Myrtaceae > Eucalyptus > Eucalyptus cloeziana. The sequence continues at coordinate 30,872,451 of CM024638.1, forward strand.
GCAAGCAAGAGATCAACATTGAGTTTATCGTCAGACAATACAATGTGCCAAGGAATCACCCAAGAAAAATGAAACTCCATGTGTTTGAGTAAAGCAGATGAGATCTCAAAACCTCTGTTCTTAATAAAAAGCAAATCGAGACTTGAGTATTTGGATCTCACCCTGAAGACGCAATTGCCGGTCGTGGACAGTTAACGAACCAGCGATCAAAGGTTCTGGAAATGCCTCCAATGAGTATTGTCGCCGGCGAAGGAGCTTCCATCGGGAACGAACCGATTCGAGCTATCGGCCGAAAGGCATGGTAAAACAGAGCAACACCAGCGCGACCTGGAAACAGAGACCGGCGGTGACGGGTTTGATTTTTAGCCGGTTAGGTGGACCCAAATTGCGGGCTGTACCAGTGAGCGAATTGGGCTTGGGCAAATTAATGAATTAAAACGCTGTCCGGCGTGCTTTTAAGTTGAGCTTGACTGTTCTGAGCCCCGTGAATCGAGTAAATTCAAAATGGGCTACGACGAGATGGGCCGATCTGGGTTCTTGCATATGTGGTCGAGTTGGGCTTTGTCTCTCTTTACTTGTTTATTTGTTTGTTGTTTATTTATTTATTTTTATTAAAAAACATCACATTCAAATTGCCGGTAAAAATTCAGTTGTTAACGTTGCCAAATTGAAATGTTTAAGAGCGAATTGGAACTGCTATTAATTAGTAAATTAAGGGAATTTTTTTACTGAAAGTACTTTTTTTGTAATAGTCAGGGCGGAAGCCCATTAAAAAATTACAAGTTAATCGAACAAAATATCAAAGAACTCACTTGATCTCTTAGAAAGGAAGGAACTAGAGCCAAAGGTGGTCGAGAAATAGATCCAATTAACACATTTATTATGTAAGACTAAACTCACTACTAATCGCACATATATTGCCTTTTCTATAAATATGTTTGGAAACAAAGCTCTCCAACTAATTGATTAACCAGTGAATTTGTGGAAGCAAACTCTTTTCGGTTGCATTTGCCTTACGGTCAATCTAATGAGAGAAAGGCTTACTTCATAATCACTTTTATCTTTTGGAAGCCTGACGAAATTACGGGATTCAAACTACGCGACCAAAGGCCAACAATCTTGAGTTAAGCCAACGGGTAATTGCATTTCTGAGTTACCCACGGCCATCTCGTTCATGAACATTTTAACTCAACTCAAGAAACCATTATGGGCCTCCTTTGCCATTAATATATCCCTTACAAACATTTGAATAACTTAAAGGGAGAGTTGAGTAACGTAAAAATTAGTTTTGAAAAGTCCGCCTATCCTTTTGTTGCCAAATTTTGCCAACATTTGACACCAAATAAAGCTGGCCATTGACCGATGAAAAAAGAAAAGAAAAAAAAAGCTGGCTAGTGAATACCCCTATGAAGAAGATGAATTTAAGTGTTGGGGAGAACCAGGGGACCAGCAGTAGTGCATTCTACCAATACAACCTCAAAACAGTAAATACAGTGCTAATTAAGGAAACAAAGTAACAATAATACCAAGATTTTTACATGGAAAACCCAATGCGGGAAAAACCAAATGCTACTCAAAAACTTCCACTAATAACCAAGGATAGAGGCTCAACATTAATGATACAACAATATTTCATTACCATGAAGGTGAATTTACACAAATGTAGTAAAAAACCCTAACCATGGTTGAAGAATACGAGAGACAACTTAGAGAAGGATTTTAACAAACAAAATCAATTATCTTGTAGACCTTAGTCTCACGAATAATAAATTGAAATTTTATCTATTTCAACAACACTTGGGCATCAAAACTGGACTGCCCAGCCTCCTTCTTCTCCACTCTCTGTACATGCCTTCTACCCTTTGCAAGAACACTCTCACTCTCCTCTCCAGGATGCTAGAGAGTTTTATCTCTTCACGTCTTTTCTTTTTGACTTTTGACCTTTTCTTTTTAATGTTAGCTGGGCCCATAGAGGCAAACCCAACCAACAAATCTCCCCATTGTCTATATTCTAGTATCGGAGTCTCCTCATAATTTTTTAGTATTATTGGTAGAGCACGGCAGAAATCTGATATCTTCATTTGAGAATATAGCCAAGAGCTATCTAGTTGGATTGCTCCCCCTTAATCCAACTATTCTCCAATGCCTACCTTCATTTGTGGTCTCTTTCTATAGACCAAAAAATGGAGGATACCATTGGGACCGTGTTACAATACCACAATGCTCACCGCATTAATATTTCTTTTTCATGATATTCACCAAACACTGAAATAAATTGGGGAGCCCAACAACTTACCTATCTTTCATATAAATTATTGGGAGTGCGTGGCAAAAACTTAATACCTTCACCCTAGAAGTTTTGAACCTGTTAACATATCCAATTATTTCAACTTTCACTAAAAGTTTAAAGTAATGAGTTTTGGGTCAACTAGGATATATCAACTAGTTACCACCACATCAATTCTTTGATGTTGGACTTCTCTAACTTAACTCATACATGCATTTTCAACCTTTAGGCTTTTTTTTGTTTCACATATAATAAATGATTTAGAAAATATTTATAAAAAAAAATTGATTGTTCATATCACTTGCAAAAATAAAAGGACAAAAAATATTTTTATCATTATAAAAATATTTAGATATAAATTGTTCTTAATAATGAAAATATTTTTGATTGAATAATTATTTTAAGCAATACAAATAATCATTTTTAGGAAAAAAATTTCAATTATTCATTTCTCGCAAAACACATAAGGCCAAATTTGAAAGCGGCCTGATACTCTAAAAAACCATTAACTTTAGATCTAGTTCCAATTTTATCATAATTTTTTTTTTTCGTTTGATAAAATATTCTTAGCCTTTGGTTTTGTCCCAATTCCACCCCAATCGTTTTTTTTTTTTTTTTTTTTTGTCTTACAAAAACTACTAGTTTCCAATTTTACACTAATTTTTTTTTTTTTTTGGTATATAAAAATCATCAACTTTTACTTGAGTCTCATATCTACCTCCATTAACACTCCATCTAAAATTGTACTTGGTAATGTGGCATTTCCACATCATTGCTCTATTTTTTCTCTAAATTTCAAATCCAAAAGGATGTCTTTTAGAGATGAATTTCCACATGAGCCCAAAAGATGTTATCTTGAATGTGAAATTGTGTAAAAACTAAAGCAATTAGGTTGGCTTTCTTCAATTGCTCTTACTCTTATGAGAGTTTTCCTTTCATCTCACTTGAGGATCTTCTATTTTGTGCTCATCATTCAATTTCCCGTGCTCGTGAGCCTTCCATCTCTCGTGGTTGGAGAGTTTGTGCTTAGGATACTTGAACAACTCACGCTCAGGAGTTTTTTCATTTCTTGGTTATCAAGAGAAATTTTGGATAGAGGATTAATACATGTAGATTTGGGACTGAAATAAAAGTTGATGGTTTTTTATTAGATAAAAAGAAGTTTAGGGTAGATTGGAATTGAACATAAAGTTGAGGATTTTTTTATGAGACAAAAAAGTTCATAGTAGACTTGAGACAAGACCTAAAGTTAGAGGTTTTTTATGGGCAAAAAAAGATTTAGGATAGCATTAGACCTAGACCTAATGCTGATTTTTTTTTTTTTTTGAATATTAGGCCATTTGAAGGCTATTAATTCCTCATTGAGACAAGAGAACAAGAATTGGTATCAGAATAAGAAAAATATTAAAAAAATTCATAAACTTATTGCATTTATGCTAATGTAGTCCTAAATATTTTAATCTAGTGTCAATTTAGTTCTTTCAATTAATTTTGGCCAAATTTTGCTAACATGGGTGCCTATTGTCCTACATGGCACAACCAGCGTTAACATGGATAATTTTTAATAATATTTTAATATTTTTTAATTACTTTTCAGATTTTTTTCATTTTTTTTTTAAATTTCTTTGGTCAGTGATCAGCCATCGGCCATGGCAAAGCAAGCTGGCCTCAAATAGGCGAGGGTCGTCATCACCAACTACAAACAAGGCTTGGTTGGGCGAGGGTGAGCCTCGGCGAGGGCTCCCATTGCCAAGACTAAGGCAGCCTCACTAGATCTAGTGAGGGGAGCCCTCGCCCAGGCCAATGGTGAGGCCAACCCTTACCCAACCAAGCCTCTCCTATGGTGAGCGACGGTGACCCTTGCCCAAGCAAAGCGAGCTCGCGTTGTCATGGCCGATAGCCAGTCATTAGCCAAAGGAAGAAGAAAGGTAAAAAAAAATAAAAATGAAAGAGACAAATCAGAAAAAAATAATTCAAAACATCAAAAATATTAAAGCATTATTAAAAATTATTCATGTTAGTACCGACGATGGCACATAGGCTAGCTAGCATCCACATTAGCAAAATCTTGTTAAAATTAATAGAAATGACTGAATTGACACTAAATCAAAAGGTTTAGGATTGAATTAGCATGGTCAAAAGGTTTAGGACTAAATTAATATTAATACAATAGGTTTAAGACTTTGTTTTTAACACTTTTCCCATATTAGTTTGGAATAATGACTACTTTATTCAAATAAGTAGTCACCAAAACTTTCTTTCCAAAACGAGCGAGAATCCATCATTATCTTTCAAACATAGTTCTTTTATAATAAACACTCCTTTAATTTTAGTTTCCAAGAAAATTCCATCGTCACCACTATCGTATTTGACACCGTTAGATGAGTGTCAATGCAAAAGAATGAAAATGACTTGTACAGGGTCTTTGGCAAGGGTTTACATGTGAAGAATGATGCGTAGAACCCTTCACAGATAAATATTGCCAAAGAGCAGAAATATGTTTTGAACACATTTATGTAAATGTGAAGAGTAGTTAGAAATCAATGGGTTTAATCCACCTTGCAAATCTATTAAGAACACTGACGTTTTGCTTTTTGTTCTGTGTCCTTTTGCCCTCGTTTCCTCCCTTTGAAGGTTTGATCGGATTGAACTATAGTTTCTTTTATCGGACTAATCCATAAATCAATTAACGAAATAGGGAGCTCTACATCTTAGAACCCTTAAACTCATGAGATAATTAAAATTCTTACATCCCATATAAATATGAAGTTGAACAAACTAAAAAATGAAAAATACAAAAGAAAAAAAAGAAAAGGAGAGACATCATATAGTGCATTTGTTTTTTTTTTTTGGGTTGAAAATGTAAGTATTGTAGAGCATATGAAATACAACAACTTAGGGGCATTCCCCAGCATTTTAAATAGAGAGAATAATTTAAAAAGATGGAGGTAGGATGTCTCCAAATAATAGCCAACACAACATTTGATGAGGAAGGTTTAATTTTTTGGTAAGGTGAAGCTCTATCCCTTATATTTTTACACACCTTGGCCAAAATAATATGGATGTCAGTTGATTTTTTTGAAATTATCTCTAGTTGCGTTCCATCCAAAAGCAATGTATGATTATTAGGAAAGACACCTTGAGGAGTCTTGCCGCCAGATCTTTGCGCTTCATCCAAATGCAGTATAGTGCATATTTCTGTACTCTTATTTAGAGGGGAACATTTTGAATTTGGCGCAACATCTTGAAAACAGAGGATTAAACATAATCATGTGAATTGTTAAGCAACGTGAGTTTATAACTAAGTGGGAAATTAAAGTGTTGGGGTGTTACAAGTGCCTCGTCTTTGACAGGTCATGGCGATATGATCCATGCTAATTCCCAACCACCATGGTCGGGTTTGCCAGACTATGGGTTCTAGTTAGTGAGATCATTTGATGCCACATTGATAGATCACTAACTTTTTCCCTAATGGATCTTTTCAAATTGTCAAATTGAAAACAAGAAATAATTCTCCATGTCATTTATGAAATTTATATCTATGCCAATATGAAATCAACTCTCATCAACAATAATTAACAAGTTAAAAATGGATAATTGTCCAAAAAGTTCTAAACCTATTGTATGATGGCCAATTTAGTTCTAAACCTTTCAATTGCATCAATTTAGTCCTACACATTTCGATTGTACCACTTAGTCCTAAACCTATTATTTGGATATTTGCCGAAGGAATACATTGGCAAATCGTTAAAAAGTTTATAATTGAATTGACAAATCATCAAAAGTTTAGGACTAAGTGGCACAATTGAAAAATTTAAGACTAAATTAACAAACCGTCAAAAGATTTAGGACTAAATTGGCACAATTAAAAAGTTTAGGACTAAGTTGGCCTCCATACAATATATTTATGACTTTTTGAATAATTTTCCCAATTAAAAATGAAGAGGACTAGCATTCCTCCTATCATCACACTTGAAACATTCCTAGTTTCCATGCTTTAGATGGGATATAATTACCAAAGAAGTCATAACCTATTATACTTGTGCTAATTCAGTCATAAACCTTTCAATTTGGTCAATTGAGTCTTCAACATTTTAACGTTTTACCAATTTAGTCCATCTTTGATATGGATGTCAACCTACATGGCATGACTAAAGTCGATGTGGACAAATTATTTCATTTTTTTATAAAAAAAATCGAATTATTTCTTTACTACTTTCCTTTTTCATTTTATTCTCTTTTCCTTCTTTTCTTCTTTTTTTTCTTTCACTGTGGCCGCAAAGCCCTTGCCAGCACTAGCGAGGGCCACGGCCCTCGCCCAGATCCATGCACGATTTCACAGCTATGAGCAAGGCCGCCTTGCCTAGATCTAGATGAGACCATGACATCGGTGCTTCTACGTATAGTCTTATTGTCGGCGTCTCTCGTCCAAGTTCAGTTCTTATTAAGGAAAATCTGGGATAAATTTGCTACTCGGCTTGCCACATCCAAGATCCTCAAGACTATTTCTTCCAGGGATTGATCCACTTCACAGTCAACGTCTGCCGCCGAATGTTCGATTCATCTCAACCGTTCTAACGCAGATGGTAAGCCCATGTTGGTCAGCGAGGAAGATATAATCCTCTGAGCAAGTGATGACGGCGAATTATCCACGGATCGTGGGGATAGTGGTACCAAAGCACTGACTTGTCGTCTAAGATAGTAAACGGTAATCCAGCGTCAGGTTGATAATATGATGTAATATCGTAAGCTACCGTCACGGGACGACCATGTTGAAGGGATCGATCCTGTCCGATCATGGGGCTCACGGTCGCAGTGACATAAAGGCTTGAGTGCTATATTGATATCTCCATGGGATTGATAATTTGACATGTTGATGGTCTTGTGAAGCCGATCCATACTACTTCGGCTCTGGTGGCGGAAACCCTAGCCATGAGAGAGAGGCTGTTCTGGTTGAAGAAGAAGTTGGACACACGAGCCCCTTGAACTGAGTTCAGTACAGTTTCTGACCTGTGCTTTCTCTTTGCCTCAGATAATTTAGTGGCTGTTGAAAGCATCATGGGACAGAGGGAAGCACTGTGGGCTGCCAAGTCCCTCATAAGCGATTGCACTTTTCTGTTGGGCCTTCATCCTCAAGCCCGGCTTATCTTTCAGCCTAGAGATGCCAACCAAGCGGCCGATTGGGTTGCAAGGGCCCATCGAACCAGCTCCCTCCCACCGAGTTGGATTGATAATCCTCCCCACCCCCTTCGCTTAATCCTATGCTTAGATGTTGAATCTACTTGTTATCCGATTTTTGGCAAGTAATGAAAGCTACTTATTTCGACCAAAAAAACTCACAAAGCTGAGGCCAAACTACAGATTAATTCTTTCCTTCTATAGACCTCTGATCCAATGGAGTCGTTAGTTTTTCTGTTGCAAGTTCCTAGGCCTAATAAGAAAGTATTTGCTTGTGTTGGTCCTTATACCGTTGCCAAGTCCTGTTTGACGCATGGTTTTCTGACAATAATTTAATAACAAAACTCCACATTCACTGAGCGTTAAAAATATTAGGTGGACAGTAAGTATTCCTTTTGTTTTGTCTAAAAGCTTATGAAAAAGAAAACTTCAGTTTGTTAATTTTAATATATAAGATAGACATCCTACTGGGATAATAACATTTGAGAGAATCTTTTTTTTTTTTTCAAAGATTAATAATAATCCATGGGCACAAACGTTAAGACCCAATTATCTAAAAGCTTATGAAACACTTTGTAAGCCCCATAAATCGAATAAGTTCATACTTTTGGCCTATATTAGTGACACCCAAGGTAGTTTACACGCCATCTATGGAATTTCAATAGGTGATTTTCAATTTTTGAATGGAAATTCATAATGCCCTAATCAACCACGCCAATTTTGGGTTCCATTCGAGAAAATCACAGTCACTAATTACAATATCCCTATGTAAATTTTCTCTATCATGTGTATCTTTTGAATCTCTTGATGAGTTTTGTACATGCTCAGCAAATTTTGAATTTCTAACTATTTGGAGGATCATGAAACACTCTGCAAGGCCATGAATCAATTAAGTTCACATATCTTTGGTCAATGTTAGTGACACCCAAAGTAGTTTGCACATAATTGGTGGAATTTCCATAGGTGATCTTCAATTCTTGAATGAAAATCCATAACGCCCTAATCAACCATGCCAATCTTGGGTTCCCTTCAAGAAAATCACAGCCATTGATTACAAATTTTGACTTATCCCTGTGTAAATTTCCTATATCAAGTGTATCGTTTGAATCTTTGATGAGTTTTGTACACGCTTGCCAAATTTTGGATTTCTAGCTATTTGGAGGATCATGAAATACTCTGTGAGCTCCATGAATCGATTAACTTCACATATCTTTGGTCTATGTTAGTGACACCCAAAATAGTTTGCATGTAATTGGTGAGATTTCAATAGGTGATCTTCAATTTTTGAATGGAAACCCACAACGCCATAGTCAATTGTGCCAATCTTGGGTTCCCTTCGAGAAAATCAGAGTCACTGATTATAAATTCTAACTTATCCATGTGTAAATTTCCTATATCATTTATATCCTTTGAATCTCTTGATGAGTTTTGTACATGCTCGCCAAATTTTGAATTTTCCTCAACCCATTACTTTTTAAAGTTGCTATATTTTGAATTTACAATGTCCGAGCATTCAAAGTTTAGATTTGATCTCAATCCGTTCCTAACTTATTGATTAAGAGGTTCGGTAAAATTGTTAAATCAGGAATTTCGAACAGAAACGTGTGTAATAATTGAGAGATGTCGGACAATGGAGATAATGCCTACAAAAAATATAATAAATTCAGGGATAATTCCACAGAGACTTGAACTTTGATCCGCCATGCTTTAATTAATGCATGTACCCAATTATCCATTCGACCCCGAGTTAACATTCTCTGCAATTCTTCTTAATAAATACAATGGTGGGCTGTTACCCCTCTGGGCTTTATTATAAATGTCCTATACCCGCTACGAAATGTATGGTTTGAGTGATTGAGACTCCGCACCACATGCAAACCAAAGATCTAAGATTAACGAGCCTCACGCTGCAAACTTACCAAAATTTTTGTAGCTGGGATGTCTTTTCACATGAGATGTGTGCTAACAATGCGGCATAAGCCGTTCAAAAGTTTGTTCAAATGTGAATCGAACTCATGAAAGACTTGCGACCAATTTACCATTAGGCCAATCATCTTGTTGGTCAGTGTGCTCTGCTTGTACATGCCTTCCATGTGGCTTTCGAAATTGTCTTTCTCCTTATATTTGTGTTAAACGACACTGTTTCATTGTTTTTTTTTTTTTTTGGTAAAGGACACTGTTTCATTGTTAGTTTTTACCGTACAAGAGAAAACAGGAAAATGCCAGATGTGCAAGAATATTATTTAGTGAAACTAATCTACTAATATGAACTAAGACTGTCACATCGAGTGAGACCCATATGGGGGGCTCACACGACACCCGCAAATTTTGATGAGCAGTTACTAAACTTGTATGATATTTTGTCACAATGGTAGATCATAAAGAGGGAGAGGATTCCTATCAAGTGTGAGCAAGAGTTGAACATCCTTTTTCGCTATTTTTAATAAGTGAACAGATTAGTAAGGGGCAATCCTAATTGGCGACCCTTATGGACATTACTAAAGAGCTTCTGCCCCTGCAATATAGCATCGAGTTGAAGTTTAAGTACCACTTGTCACGCCCCGAACCCCGAGCGCGTACCCATCCCTCTCTGGTCGATAAAATTTTGCGACTTCCCAGGACTTTCTTTTGTTGCACATGCGGAAGCGAAAACAAATCCCCTGACAGTAACCATCTCGGGATAGAAAAGCAGAACAACAAGTTTACAAACAAACATGCCTTTATAAACATATACTGAGTCAAGTACAAGAGTCTATGGTCAAAAGACCACAAAAGACTATTCTCCAAAAAGAAGCGGTCTTATCCGACCTATGCTTCAAATCACCTCCTCTCTGCTCCAGGTCCTCCACTCGATGACCCTGAAAGTGGTTATACAATAACTAGTGAGACAATGTCTCAGCAAGTCTAAGCTCTAAACTGCGACTAGGAGGAAAAAACGCTAAGAAGCGTTCTAAGCACGCAATCACACAGTCAATGAGACTTACCTCGTCTCAGTTCCACCCTGCAGGTCAACATATTTCACATCACAAATAAGAGTGTCACTCAAGCTCAATTAATTGGAACACAATACTCAAATAAACATGCGTTCCTAGTTTTGATCTCGGCATATAGCACGGCCTACTCTCTGTTCGGCGGTCTTCTGGCATTGCCAGGCATCGTCTCACCCCATTGAGCACGGCACGTCACTACGTCGACGGCTTTCCCGAAGGAGTATAGGGTCCGAGAATCCATCGACCGCTTCCCTTTAAAAGGGGTATCCCAAATAGGGATAACGTCCACTCAACAGCCCGGGACGATTTCTCTTTGTCATCACACGATCACTCAAATATGGCCCAGGGCACCGTGCATTGCACTCAAATGCTTCAATTAAAATGGTGAACCTAGCCTTTTTCTTCGTATTAGAAATCCGCATGAAAATAGTCGTGTGTGGAGACACGGTCAACTCGACCAAGAAAAATTGACATTCTTCCTTTTTAAAATCCCACTATTTTATATATTATATAAAACCATTTTCGGTGTTAAAACCCGACACTCGGAATTTTCTGAGTAAATATTGAAAATTCACAATTTTTGGAATTAAATACCAAAAATCCAATCATCACTCAATTTGCATAATTTAACACTCAATTGCAGAAACTAACCACACTATTGCAATCAGCACGAAATTCGGTCACCGGCCATCCCGGCCTAATTTCCGGAAAAATAATTAATAAATAATTAATTTCGAAAATTAATTAATTAATGCAATTTAAATACTAACCTAGGCCAAAATCATTAAATTAAATACCAATACGGACCTGGAAAATTTCCGAACCCTTCTAGATAAATAACACAATTTAAATAGGCCTTAGCTAAACCATTCTAACCACCTAACATGCTCAATTAAATAATTAAATCACTAATTTAATCTAACTAACCACCTAATTCCTAATTAAATAAATCTAAACACCCCTTAGCATCAAAACCTACTAAGAAGAGTTTAGAGAATAAACTCACCGGTGTATCGCGAAAACCGGTTCACCGCGACGACGACGCGACGGCGGCCGAAATCTTAATTTTCGGCGGTGTCGCGAACTCTCCGGGCCGGGCTAAAACGGGCCAACAAATCTCAGCTCAACCGAGATTCGTTTTCAACTTGGGCTGCTAGTCGCGGGCTTGGGTCTTCTTCGCGGGCCCAAAATGGGCTGAACTTCAACTAAACTTGGGCTTTAAAATTTGCTGGAGATGGGCTGCTTGCTGGGCTAACTTAATGGGCTGAGATGGGCTTTGAAACTTGACTGAGATGCTGGGCTGGACTGGAGAAGATCACATGCGGGCTGGACTGAAGAATTCTTGGACTGATGGGCCACTCGATTGCACGCAAGCAGCTGGCGATGAAGAATCGTGGACTGCTGCTTCGATCGGTGCTGCCCGCGTGAGGAAGAAGCGCGGGTCAACAGAGGGGCATCTGCTCATTCGTTGTTGACTGGAGTTGGGAGACGCGTGGAGGAGTCTTCAATTGATTTCGGTGGCCGACAAAATCGATGGAGAAATCGCTGGGCTTCGCTCGAAAAAAATTCGTGGACCGCCCAAATGAAGTGAAGACTCGGCGATTTGCAGGCGTTGAAGTGGACGAAGGGAGCTGTTTCAATTGCTGGCTTCGTGTGATTGAAGAAGAAGACGCGTGGATGTGGCTTCAGTCAACAATAAAAGAAAGAGAGACTTGATTGTTGACCAAGGGTGGGGGCTTGCGGACGTGGAGAACAAGAGATGGTGGGGATGCGGTCTTCGAAGCCACCCTTTGAGAAGAAGACCGAAGCTGATCGTCCAAGGAATGCTCGAGCAAAGAGGTAAAAATAAAATAAAAAGGAGAGGACAGAGGTGGATCGGATGAGGGAGATGGCGACGGATGAGCAGCTGGCAATCTTGATCAAGAAGATTGAAAAGAGTCAACAAGCTTATCCAAAGAATTGAATGCTTTGGCCCCTCTTTGGCTTGCATAAATATCCAATGTTCCCCTTTACTTTCTTGCTTTGAATATCCATAATTGTTCAATTTATTACCCAAAATTCAACCCTCAAACCATAGGTCCGAATTTCACTAAGTTTAGCTTCAAAGTCTTCATGAAATTTCCCAAATAAATGTCCAATTTTGGTGTAGAGAAAGCCCACATAAATTCTACAAGTCCCCTTCGCAATATAGCTCGATTTGCAAGTCGAAAATCTCTTCATTTCGCCAATCCGAATTTCCGCTAATTTTCCGCGCGTCCGATTCGAATTTCCGTAAAAATCTCGGAATCTCTCAAAATTTCTCGGAGGATGAGTCGACGTCCCTAATATAGCTCGTGACACCACGTAACTTTCAATTTCGAAATCGGATTCAAATAAGCGGTTAATTTCAATCCGGCGCGCTTTTTTAGCGTGACCTAATCTATTGGGTCACTTTTAGGAATTTTTGGTGCAATTGACTCGTGATCGATTTATCTCGAGTCACATAGTACATCTTCGACACATTGGCGACTCTCGGTTGTCGTGAAAATCTCGCGGTTTCAAATACGGACACAAGGTACCCAAAACGTCAGAAAATCAATTTAGTGCCGATTGGTGAGAATTTTGCAATTAGGTGGAATCACCCACATTCGATCACATATCTCAGCCAAATCGACCTATCTCTCGATTTCGATCGATTCGACAAAGGCCGCAATGACCCTTGTAGACCGACACGGTCGGCAGATCGATTCCCGTTCGAATTCTCAAGTCCATTGCATTTAGATTCCTTAATTGATTTCCCAGATAGACCAGGTTATCTCGTGAGTGGCCAACTCAGAGAATAGCACTATAGACACGTCGACGAAAAGCCCGATTTATTTAATCGAAAACAATTTAGAAAATTCAGGTTGTCACACCACTCGTTTTAAGCAATTCCTTCACCGCCGCCTCACCATGGTGCTAGTAGGAGTAGAGCTGGGTCACACCGTGTCAAAAAGTCCCAAAACCAACTTGTGTCGCTAATAGAATGCTAATCAATTATCGATTGGAAATGGAATGCATAGGACCAGCATAGACATCCATGGACAATTAAGCGCCATTTCAAGTAAGGAAATTATCTGAAAATACATCACAATGTTCACTTGACCCCCAACGGTCGCCTGATATTAGACCTAAAATCTCTAGATGACAAGAAAATATAGCTTTTAGAATAAAGTGATTGAATTCAAGGCCTTTGGTAATGCGCCACTGCAACTTCTGAAATTAAAAACACTGTTCTCCTTCATCGTTGAATTCTCGGAAATAGCGGAAAAAAGGAAAGCCCTAAGATCAGCCCAGAACACTGGTGAGAACGTAGAGAAGCAGGATCGAAAATGGGTAGAGAGAATATGCAAGAACGGCGGTCCAGAGGGGGAACTGGGTGCGTAAGCTTGTGAGGACGCCCATGAAACTGCATATCAAGAGCACGACCAGAACTTCGGCCGAGACATTCCAGGATATGTCCTTGATGAGAAGGAGCAATAAAAAGGTGACTAGCCCCATTAGGTTGTTCAGGAACACCCCACGATAGACCTGCATTGCAGAAAATTGAAGTATGTACTTCCTGTTATTAGGAGGAGAAATTGAACAACATATCATGCCTCAATGTTTGCAAGTGGATGTGCGATGGAAATGTGGGGGCTTATGCTTTCCCTGTTCATGTATACTTAAAATGCTTGATTCGAAATCTATAAGCATTTCCATTTCTGGAAGAAAAGTTGAAAAATAAATCCGTCCAGCAAATGTTCGCTCTGTAAATAGTGATGTGATATGTACAAGGGCTCTTTTTACAACAACGGGGTATCGGGACCTCTGGTTCAACTGATCGGTCCCCGAGAATCCATGTAAGCCACCATGCTCACATGTAGTGGGCACGTTCAATATTAAAGAAGATATTTTTTGTTCATTGGTAGAGATCTGTAATAGACATGCCACTTTTACTAAAGATAATTTCGTTTGTGCTTTCTTTCGTGGCAGGAAAATGGGCAAGTTATTCATAATCCGTAATGGTAGAATGAGGAACGCCTTAAGAAAACTTCTTGTACCTATCGATTGTAAGATTAGAGACTTGCTCATCCCTTGTTCTAGGTAGAGACTCTGTGCGTGCAAGCGCACGTGCATGGTAAGTCATTGAAATATGTTAAGCCCCACAATTAGGTTATGAATTTTTGACTGTTCGTACATGTTAAGTCTGTGGTAGATCCAGATCTAATAGGATCGATGAGATTTCAAGACTCGTTTCATACACTAAGAAGTACTAAATTTAGCACATGAGGACAGAAGGATGTGTCTATATACCTCACTCATCGGCCCAGAAATTTCCTTCAATGTCTTCTTTCTGGCAGAAGTAATGGCTCCTAATGCTTGCTTGTAGCTCATGGCCAAGGGAAGCATCACGTAGGAGACCAAGAATGAGGGCATGTTCAAGTCGCTTGCAACATCTTGAAAGCTTTGCATGAGTGGTGAGCCAAGAATGACCATCATCGTTGTCCCCAGAACGATCAAGAAACTGGCTTTTGCGTAGTTCCATGAGATTGCAAGTGCACTTCTGGGTTTGCTAGTCATATCTTGTTGCGACAGTAACCTTTCTTGCTCTTCTGTTGCTCCCTGCGTACCCATAGCAATGTATTACGAATATAACAAGGTGATATATTGCAACAGGATCACGACGACCTCTTGAATAAGGGGCTAGGGTCTATCAGCATCGAGAATATGATAATCGAGATGTGTTTAGGTTTAAGGTGTCTACCGTGGAATTGTTGCTTCGAGATCTCGATTTTGCCAAATCTTGAGCAAGACTATTTGAAGTTAATGTTCCCTGATTCAACCATTTGGCTATTCCTTGAACAAATTCCATTTCACTGAGGGATGCATCATGTGAATCGTCCAATTTTGTCATCATAGCAACTGCATAATTATCGGTGCTCACATCTGCTCCCTCCTGTAATCCTAGCAGGAATGCATATAGCTCCGCCTTCGATACTTGTGAATCATTATTCTGATTGATCTTTCGAAACACCCTGAAGGTGCATGAAATGGTGAAGGTCAAGCCCGAAAATTTAAAGAAATAAAAAATAAAAATAAAAAAAACGTGGAAGAAGAAGAAGCACAATGCTTATACATTGAATTTGTAAATTTTATTGAAAAAGTCGAGAAATTTTCTTTTACTCTTTTATACGAGATTCACTGGTCTTCCCATCAACTATGCAAAGACTCCGCAATTTGCTGTTTCCTGAGTACTTGCTTGTTATGTATGCAAATGACTTCTTCTGAATCCATGGTCTAAACACCTGCACAAAATTTCTTTTTCAATGTAAGATGGCGAAGAATAAGGGTTAACTGAAATCATACGCCATACAATACCTATTGCGCATTTTGTTATACAAATTACGAAAGTGTCTCCGTATAATTTTCTTGAATGGAGAAAAGAAAAAATAATGAGAAATTAATCGAGGTTGTTAGAGGGATCTTGTAATGACATGGAATATCATTTTACCAGGAGTGTGTAGTCTGCAATGAGCAAGATGACAGTAACTCCGAGAGTGATCGAGACCACTACTTTTGTCCCAGTAGTCGAATTGATGATCTTTGCCAATTGGAGGATAAGAAATGGAATCATGGAAACGAACATGAGTCTGGCAATTTTCTTGGTCTCCGTGTCAGTTTCTATGCCAGAACCTACAATACCAGAAGGAAGAGAATGACCAGAATATATGTAGAATCTCTTCTTATGCAACATCTATACGAAACTTGAAGTGATGGTGCATGTATACAAGAGCTTAGAAACCTTACAGTCAAAGGAAGTGGCATATTTCAATACCCCCTCTTGTCATACTTAAATTAGTTCATTGAACATGTTAAACCCGAGATTACTTTTTATATAGTAAAGATTAATAATTCTTTCGGACCGAAGTATTGAAGGGAAACCTGTTAGTAGAGTGACCAACTTCCTAGTTGGTTGACTGGACCACGTGATTGAAGAAAATGAAGTTTCTGAGATACTATGGGTTCCGAATGCAACAATGGAGCCCCACACTATTGTGAGGCTATAAACTGCCGATCCTGCGAGCATGGCCATTCCCATTGCAGCCGTTGTCTCGACCGTTTCCACGCTTGATGAAATACTACTGACTGTGAACCAAGGTAAGTGCTTGATAAACAGAGTTTGAGGTACATTAATAGAAACTAGGAACATCTAGTTCAAGAAGGGTGACTGCAAAGCTGTAAATTCGTCTTCGTACCCAGTTTTACTCAACGCGAAATATAGTCAAGGAAACATGTTGAGATAATAAGTGCATTGAAATGGATCTTTTTTCTTACCAAGCATTATGATCACCGAGGGAAGGGATCCAAGAATTTGGAACAAACTGGAGCTGAAGATTCCAGTCCCGAACATCTGGAAGAACAGCTCCGACCCTGAGTTGACATAGTTGGCCGCATAACCAAGCAAGAACTCATACACCACGATGAGAAAGATCTCGCCCGACAGCTCCGTGGTGCACGGCAAGAATGAGTAAGTAAGGTCGCATGTGATGGTCGTTGTCTTGAGTTCCTGATGAACTGAATAATTACTGTTGATTCGATTTGCCATGCCGTCGGGTATCAGGCTGAAGATCGGCTTGATGAAACGGCATTCTGCCGAACGGCTCGTCAGGAACACCAGAAGAATGAAGAATGCGATCCTCATTGTTTTCCGACTGATGTTAATTGCTTCTTGGTAAGGAGGAGGAAGCTGAACATGAGCAAAGATATTGAAAACAAAGATTTAGATTCAGTTTAAAAGCATGCACCATCTTACTAACTGGACGAGTGAGACATGCACACTAGAACATGCATTTCATCAGCATGCATGAGAGAGAGAGAGAGAGAGAGAGAGACTTTGATAATATGACTAGGGTCAGCCAAAAATGACGTGGAGTCGCCGGCTGGGCAACTACGTATTTATAGGCATCCTCTTCCTGATTTTATTAGGGTTCTTCCTATTCATCTTGTCCTCTTCTGACGTTATAGTTTTTTTTTTTTTTTTTTTATCTGAAATATAGAAAATTCATTCAAGTAGGAATGTTAAGTGGACCCATAAAATGGGCTTAAGTACATAAAAGGTCTAAAAGATATTAAGGAGGTGAAACAACCCAATTTGAAGATAAAAAGTTGCGTCCATGGGCTTTGGCGACTAGTCCGCGATAAAATTAGCCTCTCTTCTACAGTGCTGGTGCTGGATGTGGAGCTTCGGGAATAAAGGGAGCAGTTCAGCACGCTCCGCCAACCACGCACGTATCTCCCACAGAGTCAAACTTGGATTTAGAACTGCATCTACTAGTGTTAAGCAGTCTGACTCAATTATTAGTAAGGGTGAGCATGGTCCGGGTTGGGCTGGTCCACCCCCTAACCCTAGGACCAACCCGCACAGTGTTGGTCCTTAATTTTTGGGACCGATGACCGACCCTATTGAGCTTGGGACCGAGGACCGGACCGACCCAATGGGTTCGGTCCGATTTCAGGGTTAACCCAGGACCAACCGATAATTTTTTATTTTATTTTTTGTACTCTTTAAAAAAGCGATTGAGGACCAAAGTGACCCAATGGGTTCAGTTTAGTTTCAAGGTCAACCCAAGACCAACCAATAATTTTTTATTTCATTTTTTGTACTCCTTGAAAGGGCAACCGGGGATCGTACCGACCCAATGGGTTCGATGATGAGCGAGGTCAGCTAAGAAAGGTAAGTGGTGAGGGTCAAGTGGGATGAGCGTCAAACAAAATGAGCATCGAATGTCGAGCGGGGAGCAACAAGCCAAGCGAGCATCAAGCGACGAGTAGCACGAAGCGATGAGCGGCACGAGTGACCCAAAGCAAGCGAGACGAGTGTCGAGTGACGACCGAAGAAGTTGTTTCTTTTGATTTTGGAAAATTGAAGACTAGAAGGACAAATAAAACATAAGAGAATGAATACTAGAGGAGAATGCCATCAGGTGCCTTTATGGACGTCGTGAGGATTCCTTACAAAAACATTTTCCTCCTTCATAAATTATGACTATTGACGCCGTAAAAGATATTAAAAATCTAAGTTATTAAAGAATAATGTAAAATTACTTGAACTCCTCACTAAAGAGATGTGTAATGTTGTTGATGCCATTTATTTTAAGATTTTCTCTATATAAAAAAATAATAAATAATGTTATATATATAGTCAGGGTTAGTTCGGGTTGAACCGACTCGGAACTCCTAGGACCGAGGACCGACCCGCACAGTGCTGGTCCAGGATTTCTAGGACCAAGGACCGACCCAGTCTCCCTAGGAACCGGACCAAGATCGGCAGAATTGGGCCTGTCCAAGGTCGACCCTGGACCGATGCTCTATGAAGCACGAACACGTTTGTTCGTGCTTCCATGTCGTGTCCGACACGTGTCGAAGCGTGTCGGACATGTCGACACGCTCGGACACGGTCGGACACGCGGTCAACGCGTGTCGGATTTTCCGACACGTGGTCAACCTTTGCCCGACACGTTTCGACATGTGTGTCCGAGAGGGAGCAGACCGCAAGAGACGGCCGAGCATAGACTGAGGCGAGGGCCGCCACTGTGATGCTGTGATGGATCCGACGAGGCTACAGCTGCGAGGGAGAAAGGATCAAAGGCGAGAGGAAGAGGAGAGGAAGGCAGTCATGCGGCGAGCAATGAGCGGTGAGCAGCGAGGAAGGGGGTCAGGCGAGTAGCGGCGAGCGGCGAGGAAGGGGGGTCGGGCGAGGAGCGGCGAGTGGCGAGCGGTGAGGAAGGGGGTCGAGCGAGGAGCGGCGAGGAGGGAGGAGGAGAAGAGGAAAGGTCGCGAGCGGCGAGGAGGAGGAAAGAAGCTAGGGTTTCTGAGAAACTCAAAAATAATAAAAAAAAAAAAAAATGGGAGTCTGATGGGTACGCATTTTGGGGGAGGGAAAGTGACGGACAGGTGGGGGAAATGGATGGTGGGAGGGAAAGAATAAAAATTAATTTGAGGGTGGGGGAATCGACCCATTGGGTTGTCAGGTGGTGGGGAGAGAAAAAGAAAGTGAAAAAAATTTCGGGGGAAAGGAACGAAGGAAGTTTGGGTGCAGGTTGGGGGTGAGTTTTCGAAAAATAAAAGTAAATTTAGGGAGAGGGAGAATTTCGAAAAATAAATGTAAATTTGGGATAATAAAATAAAAAAAAAAAAAGTATAAGATTTATTAATATTATTAGTATAAATTCATTGTAAACTCTTTATTTATTTATTTATTTATTTATTTATTTGTGAATTTGAATCAAATTAATTAAAAATAAAAATATTTATTTAATATTTAACGTGTTAAAACGTATCAAAATTTTCTACTTTTTAAGAAATGACGTGTCGCGCATCGTGTCGTGTCGTATTGCATGTCCGTGTCCGTGTCACCGTGTCCATGCTACCTAGCCTATACTTACCCCTAATTATTAGGTTCTCTTTCTCTCTCCTCCTCTGCAAAAGGTGCTCTAGGGTTTCTATTAAAGCTTGTGCCTCCACTTGCAGGAATGAAGCAACGCGGACAGATATAGAGAATCCCTCCTCTGACGTTATAGTTTACTACGCAGAATATTACACGTGCTGAAATCAATTGTTGCATTCGAGCAAACGGTCAACCGATCTCCTTAGAAAGTGACAAACCATCGGACCGAGCGATGAGCGAGCCAAAAATGACGTGGACCGGCTGGGCAACTACGTATTTATAGGCATCCTCTTCCTGATTTTATTAGGGTTCTTCTATTCATCTTGTCCTCTTCTGACGTTATAGTTTACTACGCAGAATATTGCACGTACTGAAATGAATTGTTGCATTCGAGCTAACGGTCAACCGATCTCCTCAGAAAGTGACAAACCATCGGACCGAGCGATGAGCGAGCCAAAAATGACGTGGACCGGCTGGGCAACTACGTATTTATAGGCATCCTCTTCCTGATTTTATTAGGGTTCTTCTATTCATCTTGTCCTCTTCTGACGTTATAGTTTACTACGCAGAATAGTACACGTACTGAAATGAATTGTTGCATTCGAGCTAACGGTCAACCGATCTCCTCAGAAAGTGACAAAACATCGGACCGAGCGGTGAGCGAGCAAAGTATAGTACTAGTTGCCCCGGTTACATCCAATCAGTTACGTTTTGAGATTATGTCGAACTCACGTTAGATTTCACTATAAAACACAAATTTCCATAAAATTTTGGAAAAATTACCAAAGAAATCTTAAATCTATAGCATTAATTCCCACTCATTGGCCAATTAATTCCTAAAATTTTTAATTATACTAATTTAATCCTAAACATCTTGACGATTTTTCTATTTATTCATTCTGGCTAATTTTATCTCGAAATCGCTAATATGAAGTCTAGTTAGCGGCCCCAATAATCTTATGTAGCATAGCTGGTTCTAATGTGGATAAGTTTTATAAAAATTCTATTAAATTCTTTATTTTTTTTTCTCGTTTTTCTTTCTTTTTTTTTTCTAATTTTGGGGTGGCGAGCTGCTAGCGACCCTTGCTGGCCATATGTGAGAGCCAGCGGCCCTTTCTTGATTCCGTCCTTGAATTTGGCGCATATTTCCTATCAAGCCCTTATAATATGCCTAATGAAGTAGTTTGAACTAGCATAATTTTTCTAATCAAATTCTTTTCACCCCGGATGTGCTTAATTGAAGCTAATTTGTCTCTGAAGTTGACAAGAGTTGGACATGGAAAGCTCAAACACAGTGATTGTATATGGTGGAGCGGGGAAAATTACCATAGCCCTAAACTTATTATAATTTTTCCAATTTAGTCATTAATCTCTTCTTCTTCTTTTTTTATCAATTTAATCCTAAACCTTTTGTATTGTATCAATTCAGTCCATCCGACCAAATTTGATCGGCCAACACTGACGTGGCTGACCAATTTCTGATGTGTCAAGTTTTTAATTTTGATTTATTTTTAATTTTATTTTTCTTTCTTTTCTTTTCTTTTCTTTTTTTCTTTTTCTCTTCTCCCTCTCTCCCCCTTCCTTCTTCCCTCAGCCGTTCACCAGACCTCAGCGATCAGCCAAAGGCCTTGACGGGTGAGGCTTGACCTCACCCGTCAATGAGGCTCGACCTCACCCGTCAATGAGGCTCATCCCCACAAACCACTAGCAAAGGCAAGCCTTGCCAAATCGATAGCGAGGTCCCATTGCTGGGCAAGGCCTCGCCAAATCCATGGTGAGGGTAGCCTCGCCCTGGGTGGGCGACGTCGAGCATTTCTACAACTGGGCAAGGCCCTCGCTAGAACCACGGTGAGGTCGGCCTCCCCTTGGGTGGGCGAGGCCTTGCCCTCGCCATGGTTGGGCGAGATCGAGCCTTACCAAATTTGGTGATACATTGCCCAACGATGGGACCTTGCCATCGATTTGGCAAAGTTTGCCTTCACTAAAGGCTAGCGAAGGCAAACCACGCCATTGGCTAGCAAGGTTGAGCCTTGCCAACCAAAGCCTTTGGCTAGTCACTAGCTAGGGGAGGGAGGGAGAGTAAAAAATAAAAAATTGAAAAAACAATTATAAAAATTGAAAAAAAAAATTAAAAAATTGACACATTAGTGTCGGCTAGACGGCCAGTGTTGGCCAATGTCCAAGTTGATAGCTAGTCAAATTTGGCCGAATTGACTAAATTAGCATAATTGCAAAATTTTTATGACTGAATTAGCCAAAAAAAAGTTTATGACTAAATTGAAAAAATTGCAATAGGTTTATGACAATTTTGGTAATTTTCCTCGGTGAAGTATGTAAGAGATAGGCGTGAGTCAACATCCAATGATCTTCATTTGATCTACAACAATAGAGTTCGAACTCCATTGGTGATTCAAATTTGGGTTATGAATATAATGTGGCTCCAAATCCATGGTGGTTTCATAATGTAGTTCTTTTGACAGTTGATTTCATGATTTTTGTCGTGCGTAAAACTTCTTATTTGAAATTTTGTAAAAGGTTTGTGTTTTTTAGTGTAACTTGGCCGATCTAGTGCCGAGTTTCTTCCAAATAATTGGTCTCCAAATTGCAAAACTGTGTCAAACCCAGCAGTAGGAAAACAAGGATATAGCCAGAATAAGGTTATAAAGACTTTCCTACTCGAAATTAAGCGGAGTGAAAATAATTTTCCAAAAAATGCACTTTCCTTTTCTTTCTTTTTTTTTCCCCTCATTTTTTGTACATTTTATCCCGTTAGCTGGCATTTAAATCAGCATGTCCCTAAAATCCCAATCGTCAAATCACCAGGCCAAATGCCTCGTTTGCATAATGTTAAGAAAATCCTCACACCTAGGCACCGTTTGGTCCAAACAAAGTGCCTAATTATGATTTTTTGTTCCCTTAATCGCGTTTGGTAAAATTTTTGTTCCCGAGAACAATTTTGGACAAGAATTGAGAATAAAAAAAAAAATGTGATTCTTGCTCCGGAAACAAAACTGAGAATCAAAACTCTTCTTCTCCTCTTTTCTTCTTCTTCATCGATTGCCATCCCGTGACTATTGCTCGCTGCCACCCGCTGTCGTCTGCCGCTATCTGCTACCGCCGGTCGCCGGCAACCGGTCCAGTGAGCTCACTGGAGGCTCACCAAGCCAAGCCGATGTCCAGCGAGCTTGCCGGAGGCAAGCCAGCCACCAGCGAGGCTCGACCTCTCCAAATTTGGGGAGGCTGAGCCTCACCGGTGGCCAAGCAGGCCTCGCCGAGGCTAGGCGAGGCCCCCCGGCCACTAGCGCCGAGGTGGCTAGGCGAGCCTCGCCGATGGCTAGGCGAGCCTCGCGATGCCTAGCCCCACCGGTGACCAGGCAAGCCTCGCCCAATTCTAGCGAGGCTCGCCTAGCCACCCGCAAGGCTTGCCCACTCGGCAAGGTCGGCCTAGCCACCGGCGAGGCTCGGTCGACGAGGGCCGGCCTTGCCGAGGGTCGGCAACGCTCCGATAAGGTTGCCGCTTGAAGAAGAAGAAGAATAGGAGAAAAAAGAAAAAAAAAGAAAATAAAAAAAAAAAAAAAAAAAAGAAAGGAAAAATTATAAAAATTATTTAAAAATTAAAAGAAATTGATTTGAAATAAAATCAATGAACATAATACCAAACACAATTCTATTCCAAAATCAGAAATTTTGTACAGTTACCAAACGCGTTCTTTTACTCAGAATCAGTTCCCCAGAATAGAAAAAAAAAAAAAAATCATTTCTGCTCAGAATTTGCTCATGGGAATAGAATCGTTACCAAACACACCCAAATGGTGGAAAAACACTTGCCTAAATCCGAATTTAGTGAACAAAGTGCATTACAACCATTGAACTTGTGAGATCCACAAGTAATGTGCATGTGAGAACCAAAAATTAATGGTTGTAATTCAGTATTGGACAAAAATTTTAAAATGGAGCCACTTGTTAGCATTAAGAAGTTGAAAAAGAAAGAAAAGTGTACGCATCCCATTGGGCTTTGCACCAGGGCATCAATTTTTCTCGCTAGTGGATAAATTTAAAAAAGCCCACTATGCTTGTAATTACATTACAATGTTTCAAAGCTTTGTCGCTTTTTGCTTTGGCGTGGACGAGCAGTTAAAACGTGGCCTCGAAGTACAGTTGCTTAGAATTGCAGCTAATTGAGAATTTGAGGACCACCTTGGCAAGCCTGAAAAATTAAGGATCGAGTTAACATTTGTATAATAAGTTTAGGACTACTATGGTTATTATTTCGTTCAAGTTATATTATTAGCCGAAGAGAAAACTAACTGTAATTCAAGATGCATTTGACTCACTTCGCAACTTAAAGAAGAACAATAGCAATTCATGATGCATTTGACTTGAGGCTTATGATTGAATTGATGTAAATATAATAGATCTATGACTTTTGTTATCTATATAATAAAGTCCTTTTGACCATCAATCTTGCGATTTTTGGTATGCCTCCCTGGTGCAATTTTGTCGATATGATGCCGAGCTTATGCCAAATGATTGGTCCCCAAATTGCAAAACCCAACAGGTGGAAAGACGATATAGCCATAATAAGGTTACCTTTGACTTTTCTTCTAGAAATCAAGGAGATACAATAGAGTAAAAATAACTTTTCAAAATGCACTTTCCTTTCTATTCTCTGTTCTTTTCTTTCCTTTATTTTTTTTTTATTTTTATTTTTTTACATTTTCTTCCGTTGGCTGGCATTTACTGGCATTTAAACCAGCACGTCACTAAAACCCTAATCGTCAAATCAGCGGGCCAAACGGCTGGTTAGCATAAAGTACAGAAAATCCTCACATCAAATGGCGGAAAAAATACTTGTCCTAATACAAATCCAATAAATCAAGTGTATCACAATCATTGACCGTATGAGATCCAAGTTCTTGTAAGAACCAAAAAGTCAACGGTTGGAATTCAGTACGTGACGAGAATTCCGAAATTGAGCCACTTGTTGGCAATAAGAAGTTAAAAATGAAAAACAAAAAAAAATGTATGAATCCCATTGAGATTTGCGCTAGGCCAGCAATTTTTCTCGCTAGTGGATAAGTTTTAAAAAGCCCACTATGCTTATAAATTTATAATCACAATACAATGTTCCAAAACTTTTTGGTTTTTTCGCTTTGGTGTGGACGAGCAGCTAAAAAGTGGCCTTGAAGTACAGTTGCTTAGAATTGCAGCTATAAAGAAATTGCAGATATTGAATTGGTCCTCAGGATGAGACGATCTGCTTAATTCCAATCTCTCCACGCATCCGATAAGGATGTCTTGTGAGTTCATAGAAGACCGAAGATTACCCTGTACATTTCTAACCTAGTCAAAAGAATCAATGCAACATAGGATCAGGTCCATCCTGCCTGTAGAAATGTGGTGCGACTTCTCTCAACCATGACGGTTCGATGGTCGCAACATTGCGCATGTATTGTCGGTCGGTCAAGACAATCGAG
The DNA here is from genome assembly GCA_014182715.1 of Eucalyptus cloeziana. Lineage (NCBI taxonomy): Eukaryota > Viridiplantae > Streptophyta > Magnoliopsida > Myrtales > Myrtaceae > Eucalyptus > Eucalyptus cloeziana. The sequence continues at coordinate 30,897,831 of CM024638.1, forward strand.
TGGTAGACAACCCACTTCGGATTTACTCTGCAAAGTGACGTAGTTTGAGCAAGAATGAATAAGGAAGATCAACTCTCAGAGCACACAAAATCAATATATATATAGCATTGCTTACTCACCGAAATAAAACTGAGGACGGATGAATGTAAACTTCCTGGGACGTTCTCACAGTCTTGTACATCCCATCATGACTAAATGGCTTTTTAACACATTAAAGGCCACAAGAAAATCAAAGATCAGCTGACCCTGACTTTGACAAATTACTTTAGTGTAACTAGAACACCAAAGACGATTAAGATTGCAAATGTAACGAGCAGCGGCTAGCCCAGTAGGGGAAGGAGAAAAACTCACCTCAAGACGACAAGCATTTGCAAAGAACCCCATAGTGACTGCCTTTCTAACAACCTGCGAGAGATTGTGAGAATAAGAGCTTTCCTCAAGAACTTTCGCCGTGAAAATAATGGTATCTTGTCAAATGAGCAAACAAGAAAATTGTGGCAAATTGAGGAGGCTCTGTTATTTTTTATTCTGATGTGCAGTTTTCATGAGCATGTCATTTGAGATGGCCGTGCATGACTCAATCATCCAATCTCTGATGATTCACCATGCCATGTATGCCCATATGATCGGGCCATACTCCTGTGATTCTATATTTTAACCAAACCACCTGATGAAATAATCAATATTTACCCATAAAATTGAACCATGAAAGTGATCTCCAAAAAAAGGAGGGAAAGGGAAATAATCCCAATTGCTTACATCACTCATTCTCTTCGTTTTTTTTTGGTAAGAACATCACTGATTCTCTTTGGTTTTCATACCAAGGAAAAAACACAATAAAACGAGAGAGAATTACTAAGGGGAGCATAGAAGTCTCATCTTGGTACTGAACTAAAATGCAACAGCAGCAGATTAATGTTTAAAAGCTAATTGCGCAATAAACCAATGGCATAACAGGAAGAGCCAAATACAGTAAATTTCGACAATAGGTCAAAGTTAACGAGTGTTACCCAAAACTTCTCATAAAACATGAGGACTTTTTGCTTGGTTTTAAGAGCGAAAGCAGAGCACTGGTTGACTAATTCTTTTCCCCAGATATATTTTGGTTCATTATAATTCTCTTGAAACATAATTAAAAAAACAACATTTTGATGTCACCAACATTTATTTTTCTATGATATCATTGCTTTGACAATATTTTACTTAAAGCTTAAGTGCAAATTTCAGTGAGAGCAATTAGACCAGCAATGCTTCATGGCTTCTAGGATGTTAGGCGGTCAACTTTAGCATGCTATTATAATGAGTTTAGCGGATAGGGAGATGTCCATTGGATGTGCAGACACTAAAGAAGAGATTGCTAGAAACAAGTGTATCAGAGGAAAGGTTGGTGTCGGCTGAGGATAAGATGAGAGGTACTCATTTAAAATAGTTTATACATGTGAAGAAAATGAAATCCAGAGGCTCCAACAGTGAGATGCGAAGTAATGATGGAGATGGAAGCTAAAAGAGGAAAGGAAAGGCAGAATGACACGAACAGATACTTTGAAGAAATCCTGTGTAGTTGTATGCTATGGAGAAAATTACAGGCTAGGGTAAGATGGCATAAGAAGATCCAAGTTAAAGATGCCACTTTGTCAGCAAAGACAAAGTTTTCGATGTCATTAATGTTCTTAAAACTCAGTTCACCTATCATGCTGTTGCTTTTGGAGACATTCCCAAGAAAATCGCTTTCTCCTTAAGAAAAGCTTTCTTGAGAAGATGATCAAGATTCACTTGAGCACTTATGTCAGTGGAGCTCTACCTCAACAGCCAACAAATTTAGACCTGAATAAAGTGTTGACATTAAATGTGAGTAATTGATTTTATGGCCCGAAAATTTTGGAAGAAGAGCTTGTGGGTCCAGAATCACTCAGCTGTTGCGAAAAGCTCTCTCAGTAGGCAGCAAGTGAAGTTTCAGACTGATAATAAAGATGAGAAAATAAGAAACCAGAGTGTGAGTAAAAGCGTTACCAGCATATCATTGTCGCAAGATTTTTGAGTTACTCCCAATCTCTGAGCAATTCTCCTTAATTGTTCTCTGATATCAACCACCTTTTTCTGTGGGAAAAAGAACATCGTGGTAAAATGGATCAAATGTAAAGCAGACGGGCATACAAAAACAAATAACATCAGTCTTCTATACTGCAAAGGTGCATACCATTGCATGATAATTAATGTAGTTCCTATGACACCACTGTGATGATTTGCCAGACTGAAGAAATCCTTTGTACACATTTAAGAACGTTACATGATCGCCCTGCATCAAATTAAGAAGGTAAACCCAATAAAATAATTGATGGTGGAAATGTTTGCATCAACAGCTTCAAAAAATCCTAAATATCTTAAGGCTAAACCCGTAAGACAAATGAGATGCTTCAACAAAATGAACAATTTTTTGGGGAATGCCATAGCAAAATACTAATAAAGAAGTCTCCCAAGCACATATAGCCGACTAGTAGATCAAAACCAAGATGCTAACCTCAGCAGCGGCAAATCTCAACTTTGCTTCATCCAGTTCCTTTTGTATTCCCCTACTGGAAACCCAAATAGACTGAAAAAGCAATTTCCAAAGGTAATTTAAGCTCAAGAACTTCCATTACCATCAAATAAGTGTAGCTAATGATGGAACAGGCAGAAACTATTACCTGGATAGAAAGAACAGCAGCAATAGTGAGGACCTCCTCAGAACAACCCAGCTGGTCCGAAGACAAGATCATCTTTGAGATCATTGGGTCCTACACAAAGCTCAACTGATCTAAGAAAGAGGCTCAATTGAGATAACAAAATGCAGAGATCTTCATGAACTAAGTTAAGTTAATCATGAAAACTTTACACAGAATTTTTCTAAAAGTATATCATGAGGGCTAAGAGAACTAAAAAATAAACAAAAAACCTCAGGTGCTTAACCAGTTGGAAATCATAGCTGAAAATGCTGGTGCATAAGCAACTTCAACACAGAATGAATAATCAGCACCACCAAGAGGGAAAATGTTTGCTCCCAGAAATAGACATCTACAACCCAAGTGGAAAATCAAAGTGGGGTGGAGAGTAGTAAGGATAGATGTGTACCAATATGATAAAAAATAAGTGAAGAAATCGCTGATTTCTTCTCTCCAATTTTGCCTCTCAGTCTATCTAGAATAAGTGTGTTCAAATAAAACCAGATTAACAACATATTTACCAGAGACAGAGATGCCAAAGAATTGGAATATAGGATTGGGAGTGGCAAAAGGAATAGTAGCTAAATAAAAGCATGGCAGTATACATAAAAGTATCTAATAAAATTCAGGTATCCAAAGCAAAATTTGCTTAAAAGGATAATAGCGGTGATGAAGAGACCAGTGCTACATACAAGTGGAATCTCAGCTACTTGAAAACCAAGAGGTGCCGTAAGTTTGGCATCATCATCAAGTACTCCAAGAGAATATAGCACTTCAAGAGCACGAATCATTGACTCAGGGGATGGAGATGCCGGCCAATCAAAACCCAAGATATTATCTATCCCTAGGGCTTTCAACTGAAAGATCAGTAAAATATGATTAGCTTAAGAAATTTGAAGAAGAGTACACATTCATTATAAAAACATAAAATGCTTATAGTCAGTGAATAAGTCCAAGAACTGTTAATTGCACCGAGGACACTATTTTTCATGCTACACCAACATTAAGTTATTTGTCAAGCAGAGTGGACTCTCCTTTCCGCATGTTGCCGAAAGGTCCCTACATTTCTTTTGGCCACTAAAACTTACAAATGAAAGATAACATGCTTGTCCTTCGATGGAACAGTAAAGTAAAACAAAGGAACAAGAGAAGTTGCTTAAGCAAGTAAAATTCAAATGAAGTACAATAGAAGAAAACTCTTCTTTCTTCCCAGATTCCTCAACCAAAATTGGACAAAGAATTTTTAACTACTGCTTAGAGCGTGGTAAGGCTCACACAGGAGAGAAAAGTGTAAGGCGTTTTTTATTTAGCTACAATTATGCCATTGACAAATAGACACAACTTCATATTAAATTTTTTATTCAGCTACAATTATGCCATTGAAAAAAAAAAAGGCAACTTCATATTAAAACTACATTGGGTCGAAACTCATCCTCGTCACTCCTGTACCAATCCTCCCAAGTTCAGAGGCAGTTTGTTATAAATGTAATAATATCATGAGTTATGCATGTATTCAAGGAAACTTTATGTGACAAAATCAGGGCAAGAAACCGCACACCTGAATAACACAAGAAACAAGATTTGATCTCTGTATCTCTGGGATCCCCTCAGCAGCCATTTCATTGACAAAATACTCTTCTGTATATAACCTGGTTGCACATGTGGAAAGCCAAAAAGGCAAGTTCATTAGACCTGAGCATAGCTAGATGATAAGGCATGGCAACATGCAAAAAGGAATACAATGGATCATGGGGCTCAAGAAAGACAGAAGGTATCTTCATACATCACTCTTCTCTTAGTTTTGGCCAAAGAGTCTTCAAACACTTGTCTGAGCAGACTTCAAATGATTAAGTACACAAAATTTATATATTGCTCTAGAAAGAGACTACAGATTTATTCTGCAAAGCTGCAAATCAAGCAATGTGTTTCCAACTCTTTGAATGATATTTGTCCATACAAGTTTAAGCTTGCTCAACAGGTGACCTCATCTACTGATTATGATTGGAAAGTCAACCCTCGTGAAGTTACCATCCAATGCTAGTAATAGAGGTAACAGAATTCTACTTTTCTTTTCTTCTTTGAGGAGGGGAACCAGGAAAAAAGGGTGGAAGGGTGGTTTGCCATATCATTAGGCTTACTGTTGCTATTTCCATCATGAATTGCAGAAGTCATATTTAGTGCTTTCCTAATGTTAGTGCAAAATTTATGCAACCAGTGCCAAATTATCTAAAAAATTACGTTATTAGATAAATGTGTAGTTCAATATCTAAATGCTGCAAATTTTTAACCTCACACATAGGCTATGTGTGGCCAAAATAAAATTGAACATCTGGACTCCTATTCTAATTCCATTGAAAATTATGTAAGACAACTAGCAAATAATTTAAAACTTAAGCTCTTGAATAAAGACATGATTTTTATATTTAGATACAACGAAATTTCAGATTGTATGATTATTTATGTCTGTTAAAATAAACTTATTGATCTAAAAACATGTCCTTGAGTGATTGAAAACACAAGCATCAACTCCTCAAATGTTCTAGTCTTTCAGGAACACCACAACACTCAAAAAGGGAAATCTCCCAAATTTGAAGGTTTTGTCTCCATTCTTAGTCAAGCATCTTGAGGTTGCTGTGATTTATGTCATGTGCTCAGACCAGTTTAAACATGCTTCTTTCATCATCTCCTCAACAAAATGCACAGGGACTTTGTCTCAGGTAATTCATATATTGAAAGTTAAGTCAGCTTCCAAGTAACTCTTTGGAGAGCATAAAGTGGACAAAGAACTAATAGACAATGTAGCAACCAATAAGTGGTTGTCATAACTCTCACACAATATGTGTCAAGTGAATCAACTTTTCTTGAAAGGGGGAACTTCCAGAGGTTAATGAGGCTGTCAGAAGAACAGGCTATGGCACAGAGAAGCACCAAGCGATCACTTCCTAGGACATTCTCCAGTACTCTGTGGTTCAATACTCCTTGTGTGTTTAACTTATCAGCTAGAAAAGAAGAGGCAAATTTGAACATCATCAGCTAACTGAGAGTTTTAGCTGAGAAGCAATTCATGGAGAATTTGACTGTATGATTACACAATATCCTATCATAACTGAAGAAATGAATTATCAAATAGCTAATAGTTGCAGTCAGGTTTTTACCAAAAAAGAATATAGTTGCAGTCAGGACTTAGAAATAAATATAATAATTAGGGGCATAACCTCTAGAAAAAAGATGGGTACTTCATACATATATCGTTAATACTCACCTGTAACACTTCCCAGGTCTAACTCTTCCAGCCCTGCCAGCCCTTTGTCTGGCAGATGCCTTAGATATTGGCGCCACCACAAGGTTTTCAATGTCTGAGATCTGCATCATGCCCGACAAACTAAGTCAACATAATCTGGTACTAACATGTGTGCATATCCTAGAATGATAATTCCTTTCACATCCAGGCAAATGACACACGACACTGGAAAAACAAAACGAATTGACGAATAACTGTACGAGGACATTGTCTAAATGAGAAAGAAACCAAATAATCATCTTTGACAGGCGCATAACATTATAGATGTTTCGATAATCTGACTTATTTCAACTTATAGGGGTGCTCAAGAGCTTCTACCAGTCCGCCCTATTCTAGGTACTCAAACACAGTAAAACTTTCTGGGCTCTCAAAACGAAACTAGGAGCGTTCCTGAAAGATTCATAAGATGTGACAGAAATGTTAAGTTACTTTAATTAAGTTTCCTTTATTATCATAGTTTTATTTCCTTCTTTTATTATCAGAGTTTTGTTTCCTTTTTTACTTACATAAAGATATTATATAAATACAATGGGTGTAGGGTTTCTGTTACTACAGAAAACTACAGCCCTCTCTTTCTTTCTTTTACGTTCTCCTTCTCCTCCTTCTCTCTATTCCTTCTCTCTTCCTTCTTTCTCTCTTTCTACTTGTTGCGGGTTCTCTGATCAACTTTGTGACATGGTATCAGAGCGGGTCTAACTACCTGATTACTTGATCCTATTGCTGGTTTGAGAGTCCCCTAGGGTTGGTGCGCAGCCACCTAAAGTTGCAATTTTTATCGGTTTTCTCTTTGAGTCTCGATATGTATGAGATCAGAAGATATCAGATTCATCAGATTCGATTTCTGAATATGGATTACAACACTTACTGATCAGCGGATTCAAGAATCAGAGTATTTCGTTGATTATGGTTAACTGATGGAGCCAATTACATCTGATTCAAGAATCAGAGTATTTCATTGATTATGGTTGACTGATTTTGCTAGGTTCCCTTTGGTTAATTGATGGAGCCAATTACATCTGATTATACATCAGTGTTGCTATTTTGTTTCTTGCACTAAAGTTTCAGCCTTCTTGATTAGTGGTAGATATATTTATATTGAGATTATCGTCATGAGTGATACTACTATGACTCCTTCTACTACTCCTCCTACTACTGCTATTGCTATTGCGGCTTTTGCTACTACTACTGCGGCTTCTGCTGTTGCTCCTACTACCGTTGCTCCTACTACTATTGCTCCTACTACTGCGGCTACTACCGCTGCTGCTACTTCTGCTGCTGCTACTACCGTTACTCTGCTGCTGCTACTCCTACTACCGTTACTCCTACTGCTACTACTACTACTATTACCACTACCGTTGCTGCTACTATTGCTGCTACTATTGCTGCTACTGCTGCTGCTGCTACCACCGTTGCTGCTACTATTGCTGCTGCTACTATTGCTGCTACTACTACTACCGTTTCCTCTAGAGATCAGTTTGCTGATATGTTTACTAAAGCATTATTTCGTCTTGCTTTTGTTGCTGGTTGTTCCAAGCTAGACACGGGTGACCTATATGCTCCAGCTTGAGGGGGAGTGTTAAGTTACTTTAATTAAGTTTCCTTTATTATCATAGTTTTATTTCCTTCTTTTATTATCAAAGTTTTGTTTCCTTTTTTACTTACATAAAGATATTATATAAATACAATGGGTGTAGGGTTTCTGTTACTACAGAAAACTACAGCCCTCTCTTTCTTTCTTTTACGTTCTCCTTCTCCTCCTTCTCTCTATTCCTTCTCTCTTCCTTCTTTCTCTCTTTCTACTTGTTGCGGGTTCTCTGATCAACTTTGTGACAAGAAACAAAATGGTTGTCCAGGACTGCTATGCAGCAACACCAACATGTCAAAATTCTAAAGAAGATGAGACCTAATCTGTTCATAAGATCTAAAAGCTCGTCTTGATAGACTTTTGCTTTTCCTTCATCTAAATCTTGTGGCCAGCCCACTTTGACTTTTTACTAACTTGAAACACCAGAAACTTTTACAATACCCAAATGTTGGCATAAAATTCAAATACCACTTTTTAGTTTTTTAAAATTGGATATTTTGCCGGGAAAGCAAAAAAGTGGCTCTTTGCTTTTAAAAAAACATAAACAAACAGGCCCTTAGGGAATATGAGTGAAGTACCGGATTATAAAACCTTTGTTTAGAGAACCCACTGTCAATGACATAAACAATACCCTGCACCAGTCAGAAATACAAAGCATGTTATAAATGAATGCCAAGAATATTGAGATCAAGGCTTAGGTACAGCTCCTGCTTCAAAATTAGGGAGTATAACCTCCAAAGTCAATGATGTCTCCGCTATATTTGTTGATATCACCACTTTTCTCTTCCCCCGAGGAGTGGGAGAAAATATTAACTCCTGGAAATAAATACAAGAGCAATTAAAATCTCTCCATGCATCGCAAAAAGAATAATGATTCCCAGCACCCTATTACTACACCTGTTCTGCACGTGAAAGTCCCGAGTACAAAGGCAAAACAATCAATCCTAAAAGAACCAAAAGGAACAGATCAGTTAGAAATAGATATCTGAATTAGGTCTACAAGTGAGTATATATGCCAAATGCTGCATGTCACAAGAAGAGCATCAATAAATGGTCATTTATGCAATGGTCATGCAAATTCAGGCAGTGATCAACATATGGCCCCCATGACAGAGTTATGCTATATTGTCCCAGTGTCAAAGACAAACCACAAAAGTTGAAATCATTACCCTATATGCACCTCCTGTTAAGTACTGAAATATATGCAATATTCTTATAATTTTATGTATCCATATTATCTGGATGAAAAGAGAACCCTAGCTACATGCTAAGATCAGATGAGCATACCTGAAGAACTTTTTCTGTTGTCTCGAGCTTCTTCTGTCAGCAACTTAACTGCAGCTTCAATATCATCTTGACCAGTGAGAAACACCAAAATGTCACCAAATGGCTCCTAAAAACAATTAAAGTGGTTATTAGGGTTTATCCCATTATTTGCCAATGAAGTACCACCATGCAAGGTTGTCAAAAGGATGAATCAAATAAACCCCAAAAAGAAAAGGTATCCTTGTGACTAGTTTGCTTCTTTTTCTGGTCACTTAAGATATCAACATTTTTTTTTTTCATAAGAACATGCATGCCAGGTCTACTTTTCTCAGTATCCTTGCAGGGTTCTGAGCTATATATGTCTAGTACTACCAATAGCTTCCATTCAGAGGCAGTTAATAAGTGGCCAAATGCCCAAAAATTATCCACGAACTCATACCCAAAGGACAAAAATAACCTCACTTATCAAACAACCCAAAAAAGCACTAACTTTTGATTGAGAAAATAATGCATGCACAAACTTGTAATAACCTCACTTTTCAAGCAATAAGAAAAAAATACACAAACTTTTACTTAAGGGACAAAAATTTCCACCATTACCTTTTCCAGTAAAAATGATTATGCAGAATTAGGCACGACTAACGCCAGCAACATTTACAATGAACACATCAGCTGAACCTAACCAATGCCATGTATTTCTAACAAAAACGATATCGATTGAACGGGATTTTGGCTTCTTTCTTTCAAAGAAGAGAAAGAGTTTAGCCCCAAATCATGTTTGCAAATTGGATGGGTAGGATTGTGCCTCAAACTGAGTATGCAAGTAGGATCATAGATCATTGACTTTAAGCTAATTTGTGGAGAATAAGCAAATCCTGAAATTCAAACCCTGATGTTTAATTAGCATTTCAAATTTGCAAATCAGGGTTTCAGATAATTGATGTTTGTTAAATTGTGAGAGGGTTATTATGGTCATCAATACTAAGATGGTTATTATGGTAATTAAATGTTATTAAATTAATGATAAAAGTGTGAGGAGTGGCCAACCCTAATCAGTTTGTATGCTCTCCTCTTTTGTTCTATATCAAGTTCTACATGATATCAAAGCAATAAAAATAAATCTAGTAATTGCGGGCTCAGATTTGACATTGGCAAGAGTCGTTCAGCCCAATTTGGCATCACCCAGTCCTCTTAAGTCCAGATCTGACGCTCGCAGGCATAGTCAGCTCAGATCAGGCATCGTCCAGCATCGTCTAGTCCCATCTAGCTCAACTCTAGTGTCATCCAGCGTCGCATGGTCTCGTTCATCCCAGACCCAACATCGACCAGCCAAGATCCAACACCAGTAGAGCTCGCGTCCCTCCCTGCAAACTGATCTGAGCTACTTGGTCCTCTAGAGTTGGTTCATGTGTTTGCTATTCTCTATGTTCTAAATAAAAATAAAAAATAAAAAAATTGCAATAGCTTGCTTCATAAAGCTGCTGACTCTATTCACCTCAATAAGGTGGTTTCTATTTGGGCATAATCTACAGTTTTGGTGTATGTTTTGATGAAATAGATGAATTTGATTTTAGTATCATGGAGATATGGACTGTTTGAAGCAAATTGAGGCAATTTTTTGAATTGTTTGTGGGACTTGATTCTGATTATTGGCTGAAGATTCTTGTGTTATATTGGTACACATTGAGTTATGGCAAAGAATAAAGGTTTAGTGGCTGAGGTTGTGTCTACATCCTCCAGTCGTTTGACAGAGAAGAAGTTAGAAGGTATCACCAATTTAAAGCAATGGAGGAAAATCGTGTTGTTAGTATTGACTGGGAGAGAGCAACAGAATCATCTAAGAGGTAACAGATCTACCTCTAATATAAATTGAGAAACTGTGGATATCAGAATTCTTGGTCAAATGTTGACCTCAGGGAATCCCAAGTTGCGAATTTGGTTACACATATTGATATAGTGAAAGAGTTGCGGACTACTTGAATATCCTTTATTCTGGACAAAATAATCTTTCAAGGATTTATGAAGTATCCCACGAATTTTCTAAGGCTAGTAGAAATGGTTGGCCACTTACCCAGTATTTTGCTGATTTTAAATGGATGTATAAGGAGTTTAATTCTCTGCTACCCATTACCTCATGTTAAGAAAACGCAGGAGCAACAAGAGCAATTGGCTGTTAAGGGATTCTTTAGGACGACTAGGATCAATGTATGATGCAGTCTGTCCCCAAATACTAGGAGAAGATAAGGTAACTTCACTTATTGAGACGTTTGCTGAGTCTTGAGGGTCTGATGTGAACCACCTAAGGATGCATTCTCCACAGGTGATAGCTCAGCCTTGGCAATCACAGTGATGGTTGAGGTCATAGTGGTGGCTGTGGTTTTGGTAGAGGCCAACCACCCTCCTCTAGTAACACTTCTAGTGACACAACAAGCAATACCAGACTTGTCATTTCTATGATTTACCTAGACACATTCAAAGATTCTGCTAAAAGCTTCATGAAAGGCCCCCTCAACAAACTGTAGCTAACTTAGCCACTGCATTAAAGTATGGTACCTCTTCGCGGTTCTCTAAAGGAGGAAAGGTAATCAGAATGGCGGAGAAGGGATTGGCCAAGTACAATTAATTCCAGATTTCTCAGTCGATTTCACAGTCCTCATCCACAAATACTTTCGTCCAGACAAGTAGTGCAACAACGTGTCTTTCTTCTGCCTCTTGCCCCTAAGTCATTGATTCAAGTGCTATCGATCATATGAATGAAGTTTCAAGTATCTTTTCTAACATTCACGAGTCTATGTCCAATGTTAAATTAGCTGATGATTCTTTATCCACAGCAAAGGGGATAGGCACAGTTCTTCTGACATTCTCCATATCTTTATCTTCAGCCATATATCTCCCAAGTTGTCTATTTAACCTTATGTCTGTGAGTCATCTTACAAAAGATATAATAGTTCTATAACTTTCCATCCTGATTCCTTTGTTTTTAAGGTTTTGAAGACGAGGAAGATGATTGATAAAGGACATCGGGGGGCTATACTTGTTTGATGATACTACTAATGTTGCTTGTTCCGTGACTTCCCCAAATTAGATCCATTGTCGTTAGAGCCACCCCTCCTTGGAAAGTTTAAAGAAGTTAGATTGCCAGTTTCATTCTTTATCTAGTCTTGAGTGTGCATCATGTCAGTTTGAGAAATTGCACCATATAAGTTATCATCCAAGAATCAATAAGCAAGCTTCCCAGCCGTTTGTGTTAGTTCATTGTGATGTATAGGGTCCGCGTCCTACTTTTACTAAGTTGGGTTTCAAGTACTTCGTTACTTTTGTAGATGATTACTCAAGAGCCTCTTGGTTATATCTAATGAAAAGTTGTTCTGAGTTATTTTATGTGTTTTGTCCAATGCAAAAAGCACGTACTCAATTTTCAATTCCTGTGGGTATTCTTCGAAGTGATAATGCCAAAGAATATTTTTCTACTCCTCTTTCTGAATTTGTGACCCAAGAGGGCATTCTTCATCAATCTTTCCATTCGAATACACCACAACAAAATGGTGTCGCCAAAAGGAAGAACAGTCACTTGTTAGAAGTTGCTCGATTATTAATGTCTGAAATAAAGGTAGACAAATCCTTTTGGGTTGATGCTCTTATGATTGCAGGTTATCTTATCAACTGCATGCCATCCTCTATTCTTAAGGGTGCAACTCCATACTCTCTTCTTTTTCATTCTAAATCCTTGTTTCATTTACTACCTCATATATGGTTGTCTACTATATTCGTGACCATTGTCTACGGCTTTCCAAACTAGACCCTCAGTCTCTTAAATGCTTTTTTTGTGGGGCATTCTCATACACAAAAGGGTTACCGTTGTTATTGTCCTTCTTTGCATAAGTATTTTACCATTGCAGATTTTTCCTTCTGTGTATATTGTTTATTCTGATGAACCAATGGAGCCTCTTACAGTGGATGATGATTCCTTCACATATGTTATTGTGAAATCCACTTCGGATTCTCCACCAATTCCTCTACCTACCCAACACATATACAATAGACATCCTCCTCGGCATGTGGAGCCCCCTGCAAATGTACCTTCGCTTATTTCGTCTTCTTCATCCTCTGAGTTTGAGGTAAGCCTATCACACACTAACCTCGATATCCTTATTGCACATTGCAAAGGAATTCATAGTTGTACCCAGCACCTTATTGCACAATTTGTCTGTAATTCTGGTTTGTCCACCTCTTTTTGGGCTAGTCTGGTCACCATTAATACACATCCTATTCCTAAAACTATTGCTAAAGCATTATCTAGTCCAAGCTAGAGGATAGCTATGGACGAGGAACTATCAGCATCGGATCAAAACTAGACTTGGGATCTTGTTCATCTACATGCAGGGAAGACTACTACTGGATGTAAATGGGTGTTCATTGTTAAGTTTAATCCTGAAGGTTCTCTTATTCACCGCAAGGCAGATTGGTTGCTAAAGGTTATGCAGAGGTTTATGGAGTCAATTATGATGATACTTCCTCTCCAGTAGCTAAGATTGACCTCTATTCACCTTTTACTTTCTTTGGCTGCCTCTGCTTGTTGGCCTCTTTTTTTGCTTGATGTGTGCCTTTCTTCATCGTGATTTAACTGAAGAGGTGTATATGGAGCAACCACCCAAGTTTGTTAATCAAGGAGAGTCTGGTCATGTCCACCGTTTGAAGAAATCTTTACATGGTTGAAGCAGTCTCCCAGAACTTGATTTGGGAGGTTTACTAAGGCGGTGCTCCAATTTGGACTGCTTAAATGAAGTGGAGATTGTTCTATGTTTTCCTATGTTTCTAGAGCTGATCAGATATTTCTTGTAGTTTATGTGAATATATTGTCATAACTGAAGATGATTCCGCAAGGATTTATGAGTTGAAACTATATTTGTAACAGCAGTTTCTAACAAGGATTTAGGATGGCTTAAATATTTTTTGGGTATCAAAGTGGCACAGGCGAAGAAAGGTATTCATCTCACAAGTATGTTGCATGTTTTGGATTTGCTTATAGAGACAAATATGCCAAGAGCTAAACCACTAGATACACCAATGGAAGCTGGCTCGAAATTGATGGCAGAGGATGGTGAGCTATGAGATGATTCGGAAAGGTATCAAAGACTTGTTGGAAAACTAAATTTTCTTACTGTCACTTAACCTGAATTCCTTTCTTGTGAGTGTTGAGTCAGTTTATGTCTACCCCCGTACCTCTCATTAGGATGCTGTAGTCAAAATTTTTGAAAAAAGCTCTAAGTTGTGTTCTCTTCTATAGTGATCATGGTCACAAAAGGGTGGAAGCATTTTCGGATGCCAATTGGTCCAGGTCTCCTACAAAATGGAGGTCTACATCGGGCTTGGATTCAAAGATCTTGCGACAATGGAGTTGTGTGATAATCAGGTAGCTATCCATATTGCTTCAAATCCAGTATTTCACGAGCATACCAAGCATATTGAAGTTGGTTGTCACTGTGTCTGTGAGAAGTTTCAGGCTGGATCTACTAGTCATGTTAGGACCGGTGAACAGCTAGCTGATATCTTCACCAAGTCTTTAGGGACTAGTAGGGTTGAGTATATTTGTAACAAGCTGAGCATACTTGATATCTATGCTTCAGCATGAGGGGAGTATTAAAGTGTGAGAGGGTTATTATGGTCATGGACGGGGAGTGTTAAAGTGTGAGAGGGTCCTCCTCACCATTAAATTTTATTTAATTAATAATAAAAGTGCGAGGAGTGGCAAACCCTAATCAGTTTGTATGCTCTCTCTCCTCTTCTGTTCTATATCAATTTCTACAATGTCGAATCAAGCAAATGATCCATTATAATCAAAGTGAAACAAAATTTTTTGGGCTCAACTGACATGTCATGTGACAACCATTAGCCACACTAGATGTGCAGCCAAAAAAAAAAATTCTAGACAAAAAAGTCTACAGTGGATATTTTAGTCCTGGAGTAAAAGTTCATGTTAATATTTGGGTCATTTGAAAGGTGAGGTTATTTTTGTCTCAAGAGTATAAACTCATGGACATTTTTTCCCTCAAGCAAAAGTTCGTGCTTTTTTCAAATCATTCAAAAAGTGGGTTATTTATGTCCTAAGGGTATAAGTCCCGCGCCTTTTTTGTGGCATTTCACTGTTAATATCATAGGGGAACATAGAAAATTAAGAAGTACGACCTAGAAGTATAGATTTGATCACAAGGTTATCATAAAGCAGAAATATGCGAAAGCATTTACCTTGTCATGAATCAACAACACTGTTGAAACAGCAGCCTGTATATAGTCTGACACCGGATCCTCGACATAATGAATTTGCACATTAAAACCTCTACCCTGAAGATCAGATCAATTTGTAAGTTGTTCATGCATAGTAACTGTAACCGCTTGAGATGTGTGCCCACTTGCACACCATCTCTTTCAGTGGAGAGGGAGGGGGACACAGAGAGAGAGAGATAGGCACCTCAACCGAGAGGATTGCAGGTTCCATAGCCAATGCAGGTTCCTCACCTTGTAGTCCTCGACGCCTTCTGCCAGATTACAACATACAGAAGACAATAGCCATATTCAACTCTAAAACTTAAATAAAAAACTAAGTTTACGAGAATACTTGACTTAACATGTACCCTCTCATTTCCTCTGCATCATGTAGAATTTACAAGACAGTATTTGGTTAAGATCAGAATGCACATGTTAAATTATTAGAGTGCAATGTCCTGACCAAGCAAATACAACGGTGAACAAAAACCAACTTTCAGTCATGGTCACAACCAAGAATTGGTTTTAATTGCATTCGAAATAATCAAAATTGCTTTTGACTCTGGTTTTATATCATCTTGTTTTAAAATTGCTTTTATATGCATCTCATTTGTAATTTATAATGATGTTCAGCATAATCTCATTAAGCTTAGCCAGACATAGTTGAGATAATTTTTTATCACGAGTTCACATACCGGAATGCTTTGATGTATGTGACACCTGATTGATTTGATCTCACCAAACACGTTCTATTGTCTTTTCCTCTTAATTAAGCAGCACAACATGCTTTAAGCTACAGCCTTTTGCGTGCATAACCCCGCCTACTTGCTATGGAGGTTAAGGACCACATCTTAAGGTGTTAACTTGTCTTTATCTCTATGACCATTACTGCATTGTTGTTTTCTTCTTTGTCGTAAGAATGGTATTGGGTGCGCATTTTTTCTCCATTTTTTACTTAGAAGCAGAGCATCTATGTATTTGCAAAGTAGCACCGCTATACCGCGGAGTTATGAGATTGGAAAGTAGAGGTTTTTTCTTAAGGAAAATATGCTGATAATTGTGATGTATTTGCAAATATTACACCCTTACGTGATATTCTGGAAAAAAAAATTAAATTAAATGAGTGAACCTGGGTATAATCTATCCCAACTGACATAAATACTAACAAAGAATCAAAAATTACTTCCCAATAACAGGATGAACATCAGACCGCTAAAGGGTGACACTACTCTTAAAATCCAAAACTCTCAAAAATAAAACAAGTGACTAACAACCATTTGGATTGAAAGAACAGGAACCCACTGATATTCAAATACATAATGAGAAAACTGGAAATCAATAAATGTGCAGTTTTTGAGCTTTTGAGCAGGGTTTTGCAGACTAGATCTTATGCTCAAAGCATGAGTAAGGGTCTGCTTTTGCAGCTTATTCTTCAATCATGACTCAAAATCAAACTATATCCCAGTTTGGACAACACATCAAAGAGCTCTGATTTGGCCTAATCATGATCAGAGTTCATAAACATGTCCAACTAGAGCTAAACAGGAGCCAATTAGTCCAGATCAGTGCAGCATTAAAAAGATTTATGAATGCAGGGCACATCAAACGAAAAGCACTTCCAAATAAATTAATATCTCTTCTTGATTGCAATATTAAATGAATTGTCATATTCATTCAAGCTTGCATGGCAAAAAAAATCCTCAAAACAGAAACACAACCAACCAAAATCAGACAAAACTTAATCCAAGGGCATATAAATGTGTCGAAGAAAACCTGGCTTGGAAGAAAGCAGACATAGATTTAGCTTCAATAGTGGCCGAGGATATGATCAACCGCAATTCAGGTCGACGTCGTTGTATCTAAATTCAGAACTAGAAATTAGTCTAAACTAGAAAAACCAAAGTTCTGAAATTGCTTCCTGAAAGCAAGTAAAATACAGCTATCTTATAGCTGTATTACAACCAACACAAAATGTCCTGGTTGTACAAAATAATACCTTCTTCAGAAGACCCAGTAGGATATCAGTTGAAATAGACCTTTCATGGGCCTCATCCACCATTATGACACTGTTTTCACAACAGATGATGATAAAATAATATTATAATTGCCTCATAAACACAGTTAACAACAGAAATTAATCTAAGTATAAACAGGCAAAAGGTCAAACAATATAAAATATTTTTGAAACCCAAAATCCCAACTTTTTAGAATATACAAATATCAGAGAGTAAGTAAAGTCATGACATATATTGGTTTACATTTTTCACCTCTTAAAAGTTTTAGTATTGATATTCTTTTCCTTCAATGCACTGAAACCCTCCTACTTGATTATCTATTGGGCTCTCTCTAAGATTGCATCAAGAAGAGCTGCTAGTTTTCAAAATAATCACTGCTAAGCTAAGTAAACATCTTTTGATGATAACAGTCACCCTAATATAGCAGTATTGCACCCATCTCACTTCTGATATCAGACAATCTAGATCCACCAAAACAGAAATTATTTGGCAATGCAGAATTTTGCTTTAAAATATTTAAGCAACCATTCTTAATAGGAAGTAATCTACTCTGTGGAAGCTTGTGTGTGCATAGGCACATGCAAAAACCAAAAGCTACACTGCAAGTGGACTCATGGATTTGTTGCAGATATTCAAGGTGACACATCTCACCATAAGCAATCCTCCTTTATTTTGATAGGTCGTAGAGGACTATACTAAAAATATAATCCTAGTACATCAGAACAGACAACTTAATAAAGAGGAAAGGAAGAACAAAATAAGAAGACATTGCTACAAGATTTCTTTTGAACAAAATAAGACATGACTGGAGAAAGATGAACAAGGGACAAATAGAAGATACAAAATAGTAGAACCATAAGTTTCAAATCCCTCAAACAATCTTTTGTTACAAATGTGTCAAGTAAACTAATCAGAGCCTTGCTACAAGATTTCTTTTGAGCTTGAATCAACCACAAAGGCTTTTTATTAGGGAAATTGTTTAGCGTTTCTATGCACGACCCAAGAGAAATTTTGAAGATAATATTACAAAGTTTCAAAGTGAAGTCTCCATGAAGAAAAAGACGATCAACAGATTTGCCCACACGTTTTCACATACAACAACAATGCCGGATTATATAATTATGCTTTCTGACAATATCGGTAGTAAGAATCTTAATTCAAGCAATGCTCCAACAGAAAAGGAAATTCTATAAGGAATCTGATGAAGCCAACTTGCTTTAGAGAGGAAGGGCCAGGGGAGAAATTTCCCAAGATGTTGTAAAGGATTTAAAGCTAAGGCTCTAACTATTGGGTGGATGGCATGCAATCTCATCTTATCTTGACCAACAAACTTCAGCAGAATACGGAAGATAGAATGCAGTCAATAAAGGAAACTCCCAACAATTTAACTATGTATAAAGCAAAGTACCAATGAACATTTGACCTCCCGGAAACATATAGTTTGACACGATCACATTGAGCCACCAAAGTAGAAAACTCGGTCTTTTGGAACTCACATCCATCTCAACTAGACCAATAGACATTGAGCATGCTATGATTAATCATGTAAAGGAAAGAGTAATACTTAAGCTGGCATCACATGAACAGAGAAAAGGAGCAGTCAATGGAAACACAGAGTTCAGAGTGATCTCTGTGTGCATATGGATTTCTGCATATACAGATGCTTCTTCTTGAGCGTGGTCGCATGCACGAATACGAGAGAGAGAGAGAGAGAGAGAGAGAGAGAGAGAGAGAGAAAGAGAGAGAGAGAAGATAAGGGAAGACATGAGACGGCAATTCAAAGATAGTACCTATACTTAGTCAAAAGTGGATCCTCCATCATTTCCCTGAGTAGTACCCCATCTGTGAGAAACTTGATCAGGGTTCCCTGTGCCAAAAGAAAAATAAAACATAAAAATAAAAAGGATGTCACCAAAAAAGAGCATTGAAGCAGAAATTAACTTTTGTAAGTCAAACCAGGCTCAAGAAACAATTTTTCTAAATTCTGCATGATCCTATAACAGGCAAAGCACAACTCAAAAGGTAACTCAGCCACAGGGAAAGTGGAAAACTGACTGTACTGGTAGCATCTTCAAACCGTATTGTGTAGCCAACTTCCTCTCCAAGCTTGACTCCCATTTCTTCGGCAACTCTTGATGCAACAGCCTGTCACCCAATATTTGAAGCTTAACAGCATAAAAGGACTAATGCTAATAGAGATCGGGCTATAGACAAGTGAGCATAAAATAAAGTCTAAACTTGTGGATTATTCAATCTCATACAGTAGGCAGGCAAGTCCAAAAATGCTGAATCTACTACAGAACATGGTGGTTAAACATTGATCCTGTAATTTAGAATTCGTAATGCAGACAGTTTAATATAATAAAGTTAGCACATGAAGTGGACAAGTAAAAAGCTCAAATCCAATACAAAGTAGGCTTTCTTCTTGACCAGTAATAGGCAGTCTTGGAAGTGGCAAATGAACAAGAAACATAGTGAGCAGATGCGTAATTATAGAGCAACTTAATCTATGACCTGGACAGCCAGTCGTCTCGGCTGTGTACAAGCTATTACACGCCCACCATCAGCCCAACCTGCTTCTTTGAGGTACTGCATTTACCAAAGTAAATCACAACCATCAAACTTTTAAGCATTTCATAATCAAAGGATGAGAAGGTTCCAAATAAGATAACTAGGAACTAAATTCAAGAGGCAATGGAAAGATGAAATAAAGGCTATCATTGTTGAGAGGCCACACAAATTCTCTTTTAATCGTTAGATGATACGTCATGGACCATGGTGGCCAACAACATTAAAGGAAACTACAAGTCTTGAGTTTTGTTCTCATTCGAGAATATGTATCACAAGCATAGGCATGACAAACAAAATCCATAAATTATTGGTTCTGAAAACCAAAAAACCAGCTTCACTCTAATAGACAGTGAATGTAATCACCAATGCTTCAAGTCTTTAACTATTCAACCTAAAAATATCTCCAATGCCAACAGAACATAAAGCTTGGACAACTTTTATTAAAAGAATCTTTTACAAAATTTCACGAAAGCACCACCCTGACATTACAGGCAAAGTAAATCCTTTATTTGCTCCAATAGCAGGAGTGTTAATCCTGTTGCCAACCCCATGAACAAACTTGTATTTTACAATGTTTCAATTCTCGCAAAGAATGCTATCAATCTCAATTTTCCCTCCTCTCCATATATGTACACCCTATATTCTATTCTGTTCCCAACATTCAGATTTCATCCAGGACACCATCTGTACATATTTACATAAAAGTACACATTCATTCATAAGACATCATTTCTCACTCTCCAAGTATGCCAAGCGAAAGCATTCCAAACAATAATTGTAAAGTGACCAGAAATTTTAACAATGTTACTCCCAACGAACAACGATATGGAGGCTACACAGCTATATGGGGTGCTTACTAGCAAAATCACGAACATAGGGCAACATTTTGCATCGCCTTTTAAGACCAATCTCACAGTTTCATAGACAGCAAACAAAGGCCAAAAAGATGACAGAGCAGACACAGAAAAGGGTTAAATAGAGAACAAAGGCACAAAAGATTTGGAAACAACTGAAGAGAATCTAAATTGAAATCGCATTCCCTAGTGTTTCCCAGACTGAATTCGGCTCTGACATTTATAAAACCATGTCGGTACCATCTCCAAGGAGTGTCTTGTGACTTGCAACAAATAAAACTACACCTCCATCTTATCATAACACATTCTGCATCTTCCAATTTGGGATCTCTGACCTCCAGAGAAGCATAAAGAACACTGAGCAAATCGACCCAAATCAAGAAAAACACAAACCTGCGGAATCTGAGTGGTCTTGCCACTACCCGTCTCCCCAACTACGATGGTGGTCGCATGGGTCTCCACCAAATAAAGAAAGGCGGTCCTGTACTTGTACACAGGAAGCCTTTGCCTCTGCTTCTCGAAACTAGCAAACCCATATCTTGGCACAAGCAAAGCACAACACCCACAAAAAATTATCGTCAGCACTTCTTTTTCCCCCACCGTCTTGCGCATATCAACGAACACCCAATACGCGGGCGATTCGAAACGAAAATTTCGAGAACGGACGTACCCGGAAGAGGACGAAGAGGCGGAAGCCGAGAGGAAGAGGACGCCGCCTTCTTCGTCGTCAATTAGCCGAGGCTTCTCGGTCCCCGGCTTCCAGAATTGCGCCATTCAGTTGGGTTTTTTTGTTGGGAGGACTGCGTTTTCCCGCTTCTCGGTCCGCTTCGAGGGGTGTCGGTCGGACACGAGCATGCAAACAAGACTAGGAACTGAATTTATGTACGACCAGGTGGGTTCCGTCGTAGGTTTAAATCCCCGCTCGCCCTTTCGATCTCGGGAGTCCTGGTTGCTATGCAATGTGGATTCGACTTTCACACGAGACATTTGTGGCGACTGACTTGCTTAACGGAAGAGGACATAGAAGTACCAAAAGAAGTGTGTAGTGCAAAAAGTTTTCATCAAATTATTTAAGTGCTAAATCAAGTAAAAAAAAAAAAAAAAATCAAAAAGAAAAAAATCACTTAAGGAATAACAATAAGAAATTGCAACCAAAATTAATATGACTTTTTTTTTAAATTGATACGAGTTCACATTATATTTAAAAATCCTCATTCATATGGACGCAAAACTTCAAACTTCATCCTACGTGGCATCATAATCCCACAATGAGGTCGTTTCATGGGTCAACGGAAAACAACGTTGCACCAATAATCCCAGAACGACACCGTTCCATGGCTCAACAAATAACAACACCCTTCCTTCCATTGTGTTCAACCCTTCAGTCACCTCCTTACCGTCACACCTTGCCGACTATCATTGTCGAACTTCATCGGTCTCTATCGTCACCACCTGCCATTACACTTGTGTCAGACTAAGGTAGAGGTGACAAAATGGGTCATAGACCCATATATGACCCATTTAAATCATAAATGTGTCATATATGGGTCATTTATTTTTGAAGAAGTTAAGTTAAATGAGTTTAACAACTAAAGACTTAAGATGGATGGGTCTTTAAGTGCGTCTTAAGTGGATTTTAAATGGGTTGGATTTAAAACTCATTTTCACCCAAAACCTCACAATCTCTCTCTTCTCTCTTTGACCTTATAAAAATATTTTTTTATAAAAACCAAAATTATAATATTTTTTTTATTTTTCTTTTCTTTTCTTTTTTCTTTCTTTTTTTTTCTTTCTTCTTCCTCCGATCGCCGGGCACGGCCGATGGCCGACGATTAGTCGGGTGAGCCTCAAGCTCGCCTTATCCGGCGAGACTCAAACTCGCCGGCGTCGGGTGAGGCTTGAGCCTCACCAGATCCAACGAGGGGGGTGAGCTCGAGCTCGCTTGACATCGTGAGCCTCGAGCTTGCTAGATCCTGGGCGAGGCGGAGGCCTTGCCGACGTCCAGCGAGGAGCAAGCCTCGCCAGATTCGACGAGGGGTGAGCTCGAGCTCACCGGTGTCGGTGAGCCGGGCGAGCTCGAGGCTCGCCTATGGCCGGCCGCCACCCATCGTCGTGGCCAACGGCCGGCCAAAGAAGAAGAAGAACAAAAAAAAAAAAAAAAAAAGAAAAAGAAAATTAAAAAATATATTTAAAAAATAAAAAATAATAATTTAAAATTTAATTTAAAAATAATTAAAATAATTTCGATTTTTTAAAATAATTATTTTAAAAATTATAAAAATTGTCCATTAAATTTGTGTTGTATAAAATTATTTTAGCAATAAATGGGTCGGGTATGGGTCGAAAAAATTACATTAGGCATAAATAAGTCATAAATACGTTAATTGATCAATTTGGGTTAGACTATTAATGACCCAACCCATCCGTTTGACATCTCTAAGACTAAGGTGACTCTCTATGTCTCCAAGCCCTCTTACAAGGTCTCTCTTTGTCTACATTTTCCTCATCGAATTAAAGATGTCATCGCACGACCAATGACTAAATCACAATACCTCAATCAAAACGATATCAATTCAAATCTCAATTGACTATCAAAGGTAGAATCTACAAACAATACGACATGCAATGCACGATGAAAAAAAAAACACCAACGCAGAGATGAAGAGAGGATCGAGACAAGGTCGAACCCGTCAAGAATTGGCGAGAAACAAGAGAGACATCACCAATCTTCATAGGTGGTGCAGGGCTTGCAAGGGATTGGGGAAGGAGCACCATCTCTCTCTACCAATTTCTCTCTCTAGATTTAGTTGGGGGAAGGCATTCAACAACGCCGTTTATGCTTTAGATGCTGACTGGATCCTTCGGTGAGCCACCTTAGCTTAAGATTTTAATAAAAAAGAAAAAAAGGCTGGCCAAACAAATTTAATTTGGCATTGAAAAAATTGTTTTTCAAAAAATTTGGCACTTAAGAGCTCATTTGATAATCATTCTATTTTCGGGAATAATTTTTTATCACAAATTATTTTTCTTGATTATGTTTCCTATACGAGTTTATGAGCATTTGAAGATATTTGGTAATTGTCCAAATTTTTTTTGTTTCTTTTAATTTGTTAATACTTTATTATATTTTTCTCTGTTTTCTTTTTCATTTTCTCTTCTTATTCCTCCTTCTTTGTGGTTGGCGATCGGTTAAGCAAGGTCTGACGAACTCGTTGGAGCCTTGCTAGGCCAAGGCGAGGTCCGGCAAGCTCGTTGGAGGCTTGCCTAGCCACCGACAAGCTTGGGTCTTGCCTAAATCTGCAAGGCCAAGGCTCATGGTACCGACTAGGAGGAAGAAGAAGAGAGAAGGAGAAAAGAAGAAAAGAAAATAGAAAAAAGAAAAAGTTGGGCTTGATTCTTAAAATTGTTCTCCGGAATAAGAAGTAACTTTTTTTCTATTGCTTGATTTTGTTCCAAATCTATTTTCGAGAACAAATAAATTATTAAACGGATTCTTGTTCTTTTTTTGTTCCGGAAAACAAAAGAATAGAATCAATTAATATTTGAAGTGTTACTAAACGCGTTCTAAGTGATCTAAAAAAAAAAAAACTTTTGACACTAAAGTGAGAGTCGTACACAGCTTTTAATACTTCTAGTGACCTTCTCCCTGCTCATCAAATTGCTAGTATGAATCCATCCTAAAGATCAGGGGTTGCCAACACAAGGTCACTAAAATATTGTCTCGCTTGCATGCAAAAGGAAATTGTCACTCCTCACATTTTTCACTTAAATAAAAGGGAACTATCCTCATTTACCTATTACTCTAATATTGTAATGCAATATTTGTGTAATTTTTAGAGCGACATGAAAAGATTTATGATTAATTTAAAAATGTTGGTGAGGCCCTAACTAATGAAAAATAGGGCAATGATATTGTTGATGTCACTATTGGGGTCATAGTTATTAGTTCACTTTTACAAAGGCATAGTTTACCTCGTTCTCTAACGAATGGTAAAGGAAGTTGCGATGATTATTTGGTGCATTATGTAACTTGGGGATTCGAAGAATGTTGCTGAGGCCCTAACTGATGAAAAAATAGGGATTTGAAGAATGTCAATGAGGACTCCACTAATGAAAAATAGGGCAACATGTTGTCAGCATCTCTATCAAAGTCATGGGAGCACTTCTATCAGTTTGTTGTTACAAGGGTGGGTTGTGATTAGCCTAGAAGAGGTGAAGTTCACCTTGTTCCCTAACGAATGGCGAAAGAAGTTGTGTGATAATTACTTGGCAAGATGCATAGTTCATGTGACCCTTAAACGTGGGGACTGGTGAGCTAGAGTAGAGAGGAACATCGTGCGTCCAATAGAAGTGGAAGCAAGTCAAAGTCGTGACATAGAAAGGTTAAGGGTCACATGAAGTGCTTTAAATGTCAAAAGAATAAGTAGATGAGAAGAGATTAGCCGAAGTTGAGGAATAGAGGTGGTAGGTAGGATGACACACGCCATATGTTGAACTTTACAGAGGAGAGCCCTAGTGATGCATAGACTCTTTTGTGTGTGACTACTAGCATGTCAGAATATGAGTGAGTGCTAGATTCATGATTGTCGCGACCTAATTTTTTCGGGTTCACCGCTTAAAACTAGGTTAATGGATTACTAAGTCCGAAGACTTGGCACGGACTCTCCCAAGCCCTACCAATCGCGACTTGATACTAAGAAAATGACCCATTAAAACACACAATTTAATTTCAAATTGGAGCCGCCACTAACCAATTAAGGCTGATTAGAAACCCAGGTAAAGTATGGGAGAATACTTTACCTTTTACGAACCAGAGATTTAATGGATTCGGGGACATGGTTACGCTGGATTAATCTAACGCCCTTTCGGTACCTTAAAAAAAATTTTGCAGGCAGTCTTGATTAATTTTATCCTAAGATACTAACATGCAAATGGTGGTCATACGGGTGTACAATCAATTAAATAACATTCAATACATCAAATGCTAAGAAATTATAAACCACAACTTTATTAAAGTCCACTCTCTAAGAAAACATTTAAAAAAATGCTAATTAAAATGCATGCCCTAAACATGATTTTTAAATGACATGACACCTAAATTATTATTATGCAATCTTAATCTAAAATTAATATGCATGAATTTTACTTTAATGATATGTGAAATGCAATTTATATGGCCTAATTTGAACTGTATGTATACAATCTGATTTATGCAATCCTAAATGTGCATATACTACATGACATGAGATGCATGATATAACAATTTTATATGCATGTTCTTTTTGTGATTTTTTTTTTTATGTATGCAACCTACACTAAACAATGATGATATGAAATGAGATTAATTATGAACTAATTTATTAATTAACCAAGTAAATGATTTTTGTGTTTTTCTTTTAAAAAAATATTAATTATATGTAATTAAAAATTACACGATGGGATTACTAAAACATGATAATATGATGCAATCCTAATTTATTATTATGCAAACTCTAAATAAATGTGCCTATTATGCAAACTAGTTAATATGCACCTATTATTATTTTTTTTTCTTATTTTTTTTATCATGCAAACTTTTCCTAAATAATAAAAAAAATGTTTAAATCTAATCCCGACTAAAAACAACTATCTAAGGGTGAAATTCTAAAAAATCCTAAAGGTTAATTTAAACCTACGTGACCTACATGCTCATGCAAATTTTTAATTTTTCACTATTCTCTTTTTTATAATTTTCATTTTTCTCAAACAAGTAATTAAAAAAAAAACTAAGATAAGAGTTAAAATAATAAAAAAGATAATACGTTGTCTCACGGATTAAGTTAATAATTATTTTAACTCTACAATCACAACAAGAAAATCAAAATAATTAAAAATTTAGTCCGAAGTCTTACGGACCAAATTAAATAATTATTGTGATTTAACAAATGAAATTCTACCAAAACAAACTCAAAATTAGTATAATAAAAAAAAAAAAATTACCCGATGTCTCTCGGATCAAATTAATAACTATAGTAATTTGAGCTAAAATCTATGGATAATACATATAGAAATTGCAAATATTAACACCCAACATTTAAATAATTAAACTAAACATGCTATCAAATGAAATAAACAGGAAAATAAACATAAGATATAAACAAGAAAACCTAAACTACAAAGTAATGAAAAATAAAAATAAAGAAGTAAAACTACCTAAGTAAACCAACGGAACAAGAAGGCAACCGAGGGAAAGACGGCCTGCGACCGGAGCTCGGTGAGGGCTAGACGGCGACACGGCGGGGACGTCGGAGTCGTCGCGGGGGCTCCGAGGCGTTGGCAGCAAACTCCAGGTACCGGTGCTCGGCGGAGGGAGCGGTAATGGCGTCGCGGCTCGGGCGGATCCGGCGTGGAGCGTCGGAGCAGCGGCGTCAGCGCGGGATTAGGGCGCGGCGGCAGTCGGGGCGGCTGGCCTCAGAGCGGAGGTGCAAGCGGCGGAGGCGTCGGCTTCGGGCGGCTTCGGCAGCGACGGGCGGCGTCGGCAGCGGCGGGCGGCGTCGTCAGCGGCGGGCGGTGGTTCTTCTCGGGCGAATGTGCAGGGGGGAAGCCACGAAGAAGATGAACAATGGTTCACCTTTTGCCTTTTCTTCTTTTTTTTTTTTTTTTTATTTCTTGCTTTCACCTTTCTTTCCCCATCACTCTCACGTCCCCTTTCTCTCTGCCACTGTCCTTTTCACCTTTGCTGCAGTGTTTTTTTTTTCTTTTGCTGCAGGTCAGAAGAAAAGAAAGTGAAGAAAGCACTGATTTGGCTTTTTCTTTCAGAGCTTGTCGCTCTTCTTTTCTCACGTACTATCTCTCCTTTTTTTTTTTTTTTTTCGACGAAGAGAACTTGCTCCCTAAACAACATAATTTTTTTTCGAATTTTTTTGAATTCGCTCCCCCCCTTTTTGTACGAAGAGAAGCTCCTTTTATAGTGCAAGGACTTCCATTTAATAGTGGAAAGTCAGACCCGTGCTCCCTTGTTCGCGGATTGCGAAATCTTACCACGATTATTCGCCGTAAATCCTTCACTTTCTTTCGCAATTCATTTATATTGCTGCGAACATGTCCAGATTCATGCCCAATATTCGAGCGAGTGTCCATTCCTTCCATATTGCTAGTCAAATCCCATTAATTCCTCTCATTGATTTCGCTTTTTTTCCTTTTTAAAAAAAAAAAAAAATTTTGAAATGAAGATATGTGTTCAACAATAAAAATGCTTCATCATTCAAAATTTGTTTTTTTCGAAATCTCCCTCCACAAACCCAAATGCTTTATTTTATTTATTACCTTCTATTTTATTTCCTAAAATAAAAAAATTTGATCCTAAATTAGGTGTCAACAATGATGTTATAATCATATGATACCTCACAGGAACCGATTTCTCCTGAGACACTTGGTGATGTTAGATGTAAGTACATTGTTAAAGGTGGAGGAAATCTCTTGAAGTGCCGTGATAGTGATGAAGGGAGAAAAGTTGCATTCTCGCTATCATCTACTGAGAGAGACCATTCAAGAGATGTAGTATTATCAAGTGAGTCAAATTTGGACTTGACTTAGTTATGGTATACGTAGCTGGGGCACATGAATGAGGCTAGTACAACCACTAGGGGTTCGCCCCAGAGGCCACCCTTCCATCTTGGAAGGGAAGGTTGAAGGTTCAAATCCCCACATTCTCAGGGGTGATTGGGTGGGGACGATTTCATTTTAAGAGTGGGTTTCGACTCCCATGCCTTGTAAGAAGGCAGGGCAAAAGTCTGAGAATGAGTGTTAGAGTAGGATTAGCGTAGGATTAACAAAAAAAAAAAATGAGGCTAGTATGACTATATCGAATAATAGGGGTTGCTAAAGGGTCAAAAGACAAGAAAGATGGACTTGTTTGCCCACTAAATCTTTTGGAAACAGCACGAGGTGAAATTTAGTACAACTGCGCAATTTGCCAAGCAATTACTTGACTACATCTTGTTGACAACTAAATTTTAACACCATCCAATTTATTGAGTTTAGTCACCATCATAGTGTCCTTAAACATTGTGCTTGGTAGAATGCACAATTGTCCTTAAAAATTGCATTGCATTTAGGAATAGATTGCATCCACATAACTTTCCTAATTTAGAACCTCATTTCTTGGAAATATGTAGTAATTTAGGAAATTACCTAATTTATCTTAGAATTTAACATAAATTATTTTTTATTTTAAATTAGGTCATTATGTAAATTTAGGCAATTTCCTATTTTAACTCTAAAAAAAAATCTCTAAAATATTGCATACATACCCTATATAGAATTAGTTAGTCATATATTGCACATCATTAGTGACCATATGCTTTAGGGCCATATAAATTAAGTTATGTATTACATGAAATGCATTTGCGTATAGTTTTTATAGAGAAAACATAAAAAAATATTAGCATTGCATCATTAGTCCATTGTCTTCCAATAACGTTATTTATGTCATATTAGGTGTCATAAAGTTTTTTTTTTGGTAAAGATAAGAATTAAAGTTTAGTTTAGCCTTTTTTTTTTATTTTTTATTTTTTTTGGTGACCAATTTAGCCTTTTTATTTATTAAAAGAAAACTCAAGAAAAATAATTAATCTCTCACGTGGTTTAAACGATAGAGTTAATTTTAATTGATTCTAATTCATGTCACTAGAATGGCAAATAGGTTATGTTTAAGATGTTAATATAACCTGCATGTCATATAGAATTTCCATTTAGTCCACTAATGTACGCTTACTTTAGAAAAGGAAAGAACCCATAAAAGGTTAATTGACATTGGACCAATTCCATAAAAAAACACAAACTTTAGATGTTGTCTCAAATCTGGCCCGAACTTTATTTTGTCTAAAAAAAAAAAGCACGAACTTTAGGTGTTGTCCCAAATTTGGCTCGAACTTTATTTTGTCTCAATAAAAAAGCACGAACTTTAGATGTTGTCCCAAATCTGGCCTAAACTTTATTTTGTCTAAAAAAAAAGCACAAACTTTCACTTATGTCCCAAATCTGGCTCTACATTAACCCTCATTCCATAGTCATTCGACATGACATTTCCACGTTAACAATAATATCCAACACAGCAAAACAAATGCTACATTTGAATGTTTGGAGGAAGTGTTAAATTTAAGTTTGCCCTCCAATGATGTGAACTTTACGGATGATTCCCATGAGAAAAATAATTCAGCAGCTTCAGTTCTAGGGGATGAGGCACATAGCTAGGGCCATTAGATCAATTAACAATTGGCAGGCTATTTGCAATGTTAGAAGTTGGGATGGAAGCAGAAGATTACATTGCCTTAAAGTGAGATATTAAAAGCATGTGCATCTTGTAGTTAAATAGAGATGTGAAGCCTATTTGTAATAGACTTACTTTACTTTGTCTCAAATAAAGTTCCGGCCAGATTTGGGACAACACCTAAAGTTCGTGCTTTTTTTTTGAATTGGCCCAATTGACATTGCATTCATATCATGTCTAGGTCATGCATAAATTACTTAGTTTCAGTTAACATTATGTAGAACACTTGGTGCATTGAATGATAACAAAGCCTCACTTTTGCTTTGCTTAATGCATTGAGGTTTTTGCCCTTTTTTAGCAAGTTATTTATTCTTTGATTATTGAGTATTATATTCTTGTTTGTACACCCGCATGATCACCCATCACATGTTAGTGGGTTAAGATCGAAATTAAGCAATGCTACTTGCAAAATATTTTTGAAATAAAGAGAAAAATGTATCGAAAAGATGTTAAATTCACCTAGCGTAATTGAATCATAATAGATTAATAGAGACTTCTAAATGAATTTAATTGCATGTTTGATTGATTAAATTAAACCTTGAAGTTGCAATTGATATGGCTTAGGAGAGTTCGTGTTAAGTGTTCATTTAGTAATCAATTAGCTTTTCCCAAGTGGTTCGCCTCATGGAATGTGGTGACACTACTCTGGACTTCAAGTGTTCAAATGTCCTACACCAACTTCAAGTGTTCAAATGATCTACGTATGTTTATGCAATTAATGGTAAACTTGAGTCAATGATGAAAAACTACATATTTCTAGGTTATGCACATTGGTAAGGACATGATCATCCATAAGACTACTATACTTCGACGGTATAGACACAACTAATGATGCAAACTTATCATAGTGTTTAGTTGTTAGGGGCAATGAGTGAAGAGTTGTAAATTATCTATAGACATTAGGCATGATAACTTGTCAAAGTACCCAAGAGCTAGATGATTTTCGAGTTTAAATTGGTCTACAAATGAAAGGAGGACATTCCTAATGCTAAGGTAGTGAGATATAAGGCAAGACTTGTTGTGATGGAGTATATATAGCAA
This sequence comes from Eucalyptus cloeziana, assembly GCA_014182715.1. NCBI lineage: Eukaryota > Viridiplantae > Streptophyta > Magnoliopsida > Myrtales > Myrtaceae > Eucalyptus > Eucalyptus cloeziana. Next base: position 30,928,737 of record CM024638.1, read on the forward strand.
GAGGGCATTAACTATAATGAGGTATTGTTTCTGTGATAGGGCATTCTTCTATTACAGTTGTAACATCCTTGATTCTAGGCCATGAGAATAAGGTTTGAGGGTCAGTAATTCCTAGTTTGGCTTGTATCGTGATTTCTTATTGATTGATTCGTGGACGCCAAACCTAGTTGCGCCGATGCACAAGAAATAGTAGTACGCTCTAAACCTATGCATTGAACATGAATCAGCCCTTCGACCATGAAGTTTAATTGTGGATTGATCCCACTTGTCACAAACATGAAGGACAATTATGGACCAGTTATGTATGGACAAGTGCACTGATCGTTGGTGATTCCGCACATTCCGACCATGAGCGGTAGCAAATCGGTTGCATATTGATTGAGTCCACATGATCAAGTGACAATCGAGAGTCGATCATGGGAAATCAACCCACGCTGCCTTAAGAGCCATGCATCGTGCTCGGAATTGCCGACGTTGGTGAAATACTCGTAAGAGAAATCGTTGGACCAAATTGATAAAAGTACAATGGTCAATTTGAAAAAAAAAAAAATAGAGAGTAGGGGCGGACAACCTTAAATTTCTCGAGCATTACTGCCAGAAAGTGTACTACTACACGAGAGACTAAGAAGAAACCGTTCGTCACTGGAAAACGACTTTAACCGTCACTCTCGAGGAGAGTCTCGGACCGTTGCTTCTAAACGATTTTCAAAACAACACAGAGAGAAGAAGAGGAAAAAAGGCGGGGACAATGGAGGTGGCGGCGACGGCTGCTCTGGTGAAGCGGATAGGCACGGTGATCAAGAGGGCTTCCAAGAACAGAGCATCCGCTTGGTGGTACAGCCCTCACATGGCCGCCGCGTCCCGTGCGATCGCAGAACGCCTTCCCCTCGCCGATCTCATCGTCGAGGTCCGGGACGCCAGGGTATTGTACCCGCCGTACGACCCCTTTTTTTCGTTGCCCCGTTATGCGAGTGAACTCCAATTGTTTGACGAAATGCCTCAATGGATATCCTCCTGTCTATGCGTGAGTCCTGTCGGTAAATGGTTCTATGAAGCGGCAGCTTGTCCTCACGTTCTCCGGTTGGCATTTGAGACGAGAAGATTGGAGCAATGTTTTTAATTTTTTCAGCGTGGAAATGCTTAGGAAACGAGTTCTCTGTTCTCTCTCGTGTCAAGCGATCGTATAATCCGCTGCTTTCCCTTTCTTGGTTGTCCAGGTTCCGTTGTCATCTGAGTATGAGCTACTGAAGAATTACCCATCTCCATCCAGGCGAATTGTGGTACTGAACAAGATGGACCTAGCAAACAGTTCTTGTACCAAGGTAGGGCTTCTGATTTTCCCGTGTTGGTTGATAAGGTTAATCTTTCGGACTTTTAAGATTGATTTGCCTTATTCCGGTTGCTAAGCTCAGCATGGATATTTGCTCTTGTATGGCTTAAGGCTTAGTATGTGACTTTAATGTTTCTAATGTTTGACTATAGATGATGTGTATTTTAAAGGAAAATTACCGCCATGACACTGCATGTCTAAACTTTCTTCTGAGTTTATATTTGCTGAACATCCATATTTGCTCTTGTAAAGTTATAGATGTATGACTGTAATTGTAGATCAAAATGGTCAAAATTTTTCTGAGTTTGTGAGTCGCCTTCTCTTTTTATGTGATATTCTGTCTTAATACAAGAGAGTCAGATTGGCCTCATTTGAATTATTGTTGATAATTTAATAATATGTTATTTTTAAAATTTAGTTTTGTCATTCTTTTTTGATGCTAAGTGCTAGTGAATCTGGGAAGAGTTACATAGTGTGCTGCTGTGTTTCTGTGTGACAGTATTTCCTCCATATATTCAACTTAAAAGCTGGCAGTATCTATTGTTTCCAAACTTTATCTTCTCACCCTGGTTACTCCCTTGTAACTTAGTGCTGTGTTTCATATATAGGAGTGGATGAGGTACTTTGAGCTGCAGAACTGTGAATCTTTTGCTGTGAATTCCCACAATAGGGAAAATATTAAGCAGGTAAAAACTATTGCCTGCTTTATTTCCTGGATTGACAGGAGCATTCTTCCATCAATTGAGCTTCAGAAATTTTACCTTCTAAATACGACTTAAAAGTCCTTGTAACTTAGAACAAGTGGGACTTCGATAAAGACTTCCATCTGAGTGGCTGGGTACACAAGGACTGTGACAGCAGCCAGTCATAATTAATATATACTGATTGTAGTTGAAGATTTTTCTTTTTATGAAGCTTTTTATGCATATATGTTTTTTTCTCTTTATCAAACAGTAGTTGATGATGACTAACATCTTGCAGTTTTTGAATTTCTTACAAGCCAAAGTAAGAGAGTTGAAAAAGATGGATAATTCTAGCAGCACTACAGCAATTATGTTAGTTGGAATCCCTAACACTGGAAAGTCTGCCATTGCCAATTCATTGCATAATATTGGCAGGATAAGCGCGGCAGGTACTAATCTTCTTATTGCATCTGATGCGAGATCTTTTTTCTTCACAAATTGCCCTTTGTATGTTTTACATGGCCAGTGGCAGCAGAATAACTCTTCTGCTGTCCCTCTCTACCTCCATATCCTTTCTGCTGAGGGCCATTCCTTGATAAAAATGTGAATGCTTCCTAATATAACGCAAAACAAGTTTCTTCACAGAGAAAGGAAAGTTGAAGCATGCAGCAGTGAGCTCACAGCCATGTGAGACGAAAGATATTAGCAGTTTGAAGGTATGCAATTAATTTTTATTCGTTGAAGCTCCATCTATGCTTTTTGTTGTTTCTTCAGATGCACACTTAGATATGCTATTGTTTCTAGAAACTGTGTGTAGAGGAGAGAAGAAGTTAAACAGATCTTTTGCTACATATGCTAGGTTTCTTTCTAAATTATATATAAGCATTAGATATTCATATGTATCGATTGCTTTTTATCTTCTTGGTATTGTTCATGGCAAGATCAAGAATAGAGCAGTTTGAATTGGTAACTGCTATCAGAGCATGGTTAAGGTTATGTCATTGGCCAGTTAAAATTCTATGTTGTCCTTCTCTCTTGTCATCATTATACCCTAATATTGGGGTATGAAATGGTAATTTTAAAAAAGAGCGCCATGGATCTTTCCTTTATGGTACCATGAGAAATACTTGTTTCTCTATGCTTGCTGTGTTATGGTACTGATACTCATTTTTCTTCACTTGGATTGTTCTTATGTTGATGATGGCCATCTACCTATGGAACATGATTTCATCAGATTGCCAGCAATCCAAATGTTTATGTGTTGGACACTCCAGGAGTCTTGCCTCCAGCTATTTGCGACTTTGAGACCAGCTCCAAGCTAGCTTTGATTGGTATGGTTGTGATTATATCAATAGTCTCTTTTTCTTAGAGTATATTGTATTAATTAGCTCTAACAATGGTTTATTATTATTATTATTATTATTATTATTATTATTATTATTATTATTATTATTATTATTAACAACTTTTGTCGACTAATCTAAGTAGTTCACCCATGTGATCTTGCATTGGGTGAGCTGAAATTGTTGAACTTTCAATTTAGATGATCTGAGCCCAGATTTTCACATTGCAACTTCAGGTACAATTAGGGATTCCTTGGCTGGAGAAAAACAACTCGCGCAGTTCTTCCTATCAATACTTGACTCAGGTAAAGAATATGAACAATGGGCAAAGCTGTCAACTGCCGGATCTGGCAGATTGAGTGTGGATTTCAGAGAAGAATATTCAGGTAGCTGTGAAACTGAAACAACAAAGAAACGGCAGTATCCCTCAGATCATACCCAGGTATTGTCACAGAAGGATTGCATGTGCTGGTCAGTTTAATTATTCATATGGATGGTTTCCATCATTTTGGGTTTTGTCAGTGATTCTGAACTATTTGCTTAGATGGATATAAAATGGTAGCTGAAAAACTGTGTACCTCTTTCCATTTGCACCTAACATAATGTTAACACGTTCAAACAACTTCATTCCTACTTTGATGAGATAGTGCTAGAATGGTGAAAGTGAGCTAACTCGTATTGTTGCTAGTTACTTTCTTTTGAATTGGGAATAACTAGGAGAAATTTCAGATGTGTAGAAAATGCAACACAGACGTGGAAACTAGAATGGGAGCATGGTAGATTAGGCGATTATCAGAAGGAAAGTGTTCACTGAGGTGGATTTAGTGCATTCCTTTTAGTCTGAAGTGTTTCAATACTGGTGAGATCATGAGAGTATTATGACATATCAGTAGTCAGGCAACCACTGCTCTGTTTCTCTGCCAGTAACACTAGAAATCTTAAGCAGACGGTAATAGAAAGTGTTGTTTGTTGATTTTCTGAGTATAGGACGACATATCTCCTTTGTAATCGGAGTCAAGAAGGATCTCATCATTTTCTTGTCTCTAGCCTTAGTTTTCTGCTTCTGTGGAACCAACTGGAAATTAACCTAATAGGAATTGTAGAGCTTGTTCCTATGTAATGCAAGGAAGAGCTTGCATTTAAAGTGGCAAGTGCTCATTTTCATTCCTTTCATTCGGGTCTCTAAGTTTTGATTTCTCGGAGAGGTGGAAACTAGAAAGATTGTAATGACAAAATTGGAGGCCTATCTTTCTTGCACATTCATGGAGAGTTTATTGGCAAGTCTATCAATAGCTTTTGCATGCACCAAAACACGATGGCTCAAATAAGTTTAACCTGATTGAAGAGTTGCCCGGAGGACTACCCTGCCAAAACTCGATGTTAGCATGTTGAGAACATGATGTCACGAGCAAAGGCTTCACATGCTTTGTTGTTTGTCCCTGTATGACATGTATTCTTTTCTCTTTGAGGGTTTATGGTTGTCGTTAGCATGAATTATCACTCTAAGACATCACCCGTCCTTCCATGACAGGATTTCATTGTGCAAGATGTCCGCCGCGTCCTTTATGAGAGCATTTCCTCCACTCGTGTTGACATGAGACGTAGGAAAGATGTGTTGAGGCTTATCGAGTTTCAACTGGCGGTTCTGCGAGAAGCTTTTAGGATCCCCTCGGAATTAGGCGAAGAAGACGCCTGCATCAGAGTTTCTGAGAAATTATTAAATCTGTACCGAACTGGGAGGCTTGGACATTTTACTTTGGACGACATCCCAAAAGACATTGATGTTCATGGAACTTCATAATCTTACCAAATTCTTATCTTCATCTAGTTGGTGAGCTAGTCTTTCTCCCCGCATCGCAAGTTTTATATGGTCTGTTCTTCAACCTCTTCTCTGATAACAGGAAGATATGAGAATGCTTCTTAGAAAAGGAATGTTTCTAACTTATCCAATTTACATTGATGTATTTAGAAAATTTGTTTCATGGAGATATCAACGGTACGAGAGGAACAGCAAATAATAATCACCATTGCTATTCATTACATGAAAACGAGGAGTACGTACACTCGTAAGCTTTTCTGACATGGCGAGATGTCTCGTCTCTTTCAGCACCCGTTTAGCCACGTGAAAACATCATGGAAATATTTCAAGATCAAACTCTACAATTTGCTTGCCGTGCTCCGTTGAATCCTCCTGACTTGATGCTCAGCCCCTCTTCGTCTGCCAACCAGGCTTCCTAGCCACTCCTGAATTGAATTCCTCGGAAGTAGCACGCGGTGCCGGAACGATTTCTTGGGAAGGTATCCACTTCTCATGGGTGTGGCGGGTTTGCTTTCGGTTGGGTACGTCCCGTGGCACCGGATTCGAGCTAAGCGAACAGCTTAGTTGGCTAGTGGCGCAAGTTGATGGTGTCATCTCTATATATCAACCAAAATCCCGTGTCTTTCGATCCCGTTGCAAAGTTAATCATCAGAAAGCCGATAGAGAATTATTTAGGTGTTCTTGGAGCATGACATCCTGGTCGTGCACAAGTGTGATTGACTTGGACAATTGGAAAATTCGCGGTCTGGAAGCACTAAAGATTTTTCGCAAACATCATGTTTTAAATGGTGGTAGGTAAGCTTGTCCTTGTTCACTTCTTTTTTTTTCCTTCGATTTCTCACTAATTGTTTCTTTCGATTAGTATTCAATATTTTCGATCCAAAGGCTGTTTATTTTGAAAAATTGTTTCACAATATATAATCCTTAAAAAAAGGGGAAAAGACTACCAAAAACCTCAAATTTTGCCCAAAGTGACAAATTTACCAAAAACTTTCTTTTGCGACATAAAAAACTCAAAACTTTACTCATCGTGACACATTTACCCTATTTTTTTTTGTGACATAAAAAACTCTAAACTTATATCCGTGTGACATATTTATCATGAACTAAAGGGCATTTTCATCTTTTACTTTTATTTTTTATTTTTTCTTTCTTCTTCTCTCTCTTCCCTCTGTCGGTCATGGTGAAGGGAAGCAAGCATCGGGCAAGGGTGGCCCTTGGTTGGGTCAGGCGAGGGCCTCCCTCATCAGATTTGGCGTGATGGGTGCCCTCGCCAAGCCCTCACTTGACCTAGCTAAGGTCCGCCCTCAACCGACGCCAACGAGGGCCTGGCGAGAGGTGCCCTCATCATATCTGGGGAGGGAGGCCCTCACCTAACCCAAAGGGCTACCCTCGCCCGACGTTGGCGAGGGTGACCCTAGCCAGCCCAGGTGAGGGTGACCCTTGCGTGAGGGCGACCCTCGCCCGACGCCGGCAAGGGCCGCCTTTGCCTAAGTTTGGCATGACCAAGGGAGGGAAGAGAGAATAAGAAAACAAGAAAAAAGAAAAAAGAAAAAATAGAAAAATTAAGATGAAAATGCCATTGGCGGGGTAAATGTGTCACGGTCAATAAGTTTGGGGTTTTTCATATCACAAAAAAAAAAAAGTTTTGGGTAAATTTGTCACTTTGAGTAAAGTTTGGGGATTTTGATAGTCTTTTCCCCTTAAAAAAATAGGGAAATTTTCTCAGTCTTAGGTTCATACACGTCTTTTTTCAATCCTTAAATCTATGACAAGAAAATTGCGTGGAAGCTCATGATGCAACGTGATGGATATATTCTTTTTGTTAATTTTTTTGTTAATTACCTAATGCATCAAATGAACTTTTGCGCGTTGGGCGAAATTCATATGTTTTGTTTTTGTTTTCCTTGAGATAGAGGATCAATTGGTCTTAGTAAATGGTTTAGAGGCAAAAAATGAATTATGAGACCATTGATTATCAAGAAATTAGAAACAAAAAAATCGAAGTGCATTGAATTATTCTGGTGAGCAATCCCAAAAATAGAATTATTTGAATTTGAGCTCACTTTGGTAGGATTAATCTGTTTCAAGCCAACAAAAAAATAAAAATAAACAAATATTCCTACAGGCAGAAGCATATACTTAGTGCAGTTATTGAATAAAGATGAGGAGATGTTCAGCCTATTAAGATTTATGTAATCATATTATTTGCCCTTTCTTCATCAATAAATAAAACATTAGAATCCAATCAGTTCTCATCAGGAACATTGCTCAACAATGACCCAATATAATAAGCATTGGATCTTAACAATGAGACTATGGACCGCTTTTCGACCCTATCAAACCAGCAAGAACCAAAAATCCACAAAACACACACATACACACACAATCACTCACCCAGCACTTAACATGGAGAAATTGTCTAGCCTAATAGTATGTGCCTTGATCTTGGCTATCGCGAAGAACCCAATCTTCGCTAATGCAGGAGATCCTGACAAGATAGGATAGGATCTTAACTTTGAAGAGGGAATGACATGTATGGACAGCGCATATGATAGGTTATTCCAAAATCAATGTGAAGAATTTTCTGGCCATGCAAGAATAAAAGTGATTTCGGATAGATGCTCCGTAGCTCGAACCCAGATTACCAATTTTGTGCAAAAATCTCTTCCTTCGCTTTATCTTGGTTGCCCTTTGTACATTGGCTAGTTTAAATGTGATAGATGAATTTATATCCATAAGTGTAAGCCTAAATTTGAATGTTCGGTTTGCAGAAATTGTCTTCTGTCCAGATGAGGAAGATATTGCAAGACGTGCAAGTAGAAGTGCATGTCTCGCCATAAGCTGCGCATGGCGGGAACTACATGGCACTGATCTTGTCAGTTTTCGTGGGTGTAGCCCTGATTGCCCTTGATTGTCGCTTTTGGGGTTCGTCTACTGCTGGTGGACAGGGAGACTCTGTCATTTGCCAGTGGATCTAGATGAGGCACTGGTGGAGGTGCCCGTTGTGGAGCATGCTGTGGAGCTGGTTGAGGCGCCAGCAGATGAGATGGTGACGACAGACTTGTAGTCCAACCCCACATTGTCGTCTTCTTCAGATTCTAGTTAGATTAGTTTTAGCAGTCCGAACTTTTTTTTTTTTTGACATTAAAAACCTTGAACTAAAGCGTGCAAACCGCGGGTGGCAAGTGTGCGAACGACGGGTGGCAAACGTGCAAATGACTAGAATCGGGTGAGCCAAGGGGGACGGAAAAAGAAGAGACAAAAGAGAGAGAGGGGAGATAAGAGGAGGGGAGAGAAAGAGAGAAAGAAAGAAAAAAAATTAAGGAAGAAGGAGAAGCAAGATTTCAAGAATTAATTTTTTAAGAAGATGAAAGTGCATGAACAACAAAAGTTTAAATTAAAGTATGAATTAATAGATGAAAGTCACTCGGAGTTGATTTTTCTATCAGAGTTTATATGCTCAGGGAAGAGAGAAGAATAAGGAAAAAAAATAAAAAAAAAAAAAAAGAAATAGAAAAAAAAGACAAAAATGCCATGGGTGGGGTAAATGTGTCATCGAATAAAGTTTGGGGTTTTTCATATAACATAAAAAAAAAAAAAGTTTAGGATAAATTTGTCATTTTGAGTAAAGCTTGGGGATTTTGATGGTCTTTCCCATTAAAAAGTAGGGAATTGTCTCAGTCTTAGGTTGGCACATGTCTTTTTTCAATCCTTAAATCTATGACAAGAAAATTGCATGGAAGCTCATGATGCCACGTGATGGATATATTCTTTTTGTTAATTTTTTTGTTAATTATCTAATGCATCAAATGAACTTTTGTGTGTTGGGCAAGATTCATATGTTTCGTTTTTTTTTTCCTTGAGATAGAGGAACAATTGGTCTTAGTAAATGGTTTAGAGGCAAAAAATGAATTATGAGACCATTGATTATCAAGAAATTAGAAACAAAAAAATCGAAGTGGATTGAATTATTCTGGTGAGCAATCCCAAAAATAGAATTATTCAAATTTGAGCTCACTTTGGTAGGATTAATTTGTTTCAAGCCAACAAAAAAATAAAAATAAATAAATATTCCTACAGGCAGAAGCGTATACTTAGTGCAGTTATTGAATAAAGATGAGGAGATGTTCAGCCTATTAAGATTTACGTAATCATATTATTTGTCCTTTCTTTAGCAAGATATCAACCATTAGAATCCAATCAGTTCTCATCAAGAACATCGCTCAACAATGAGCCAATATAATGAGCATTGGATCTTAACAATGAGACTATGGACCGCTTTTCGACCCTATCAAACCAGCAAGAACCAAATATCCACAAAACACACACATACACACACACACTCACTCACTCACTCACCCAACACTTAACACGGAGAAATTGTCTATCCTAATAGCATGTGCCTTGATCTTGGCTATCGCGAAGAACCCAATCTTCGCGAATGCAGGAGATCCTGACAAGATAGGATAGGATCTTAACTTTGAAGAGGGAATGACATGTATGGACGGCGCATATGATAGGTTATTCCAAAATCAATGTGAAGAATTTTCTGGCCATGCAAGAATAAACGTGGTTTCGGATGGATGCTCCATAGCTCAAACCCAGATTACCAATTTTGTGCAAAAATCTCTTCCTTCGCTTTATCTTGGCTACCCTTTGTACATTGGCTAATTCAGATGTGATAGATGAGTTTATATCCATAAGTGTAAGCCTAAATTTGAATGTTCGGTTTGCAGATATTGTCTTCTGTCGAGATGAGGAAGATATTGCAAGACGTGCAAGTAGAAGTGCATGTCCCGCCATAAGTTGCATGGCGGGAACTACATGGCACTGATACTGTCGGTTTTCGTTGGTGCAGCCCTGATTGTTGCTCTGGGGTTCGTCTACTGCTAGTGGATAGGGAGACTCTGTCATTTGCCAGTGGTGCAGATGAGGCACTGGTGGAGGTGTCGGTTGTGGAGCACACTATGGAGCTGGTTGAGGCACTAGCAGATGACATGGTGACGACAGACCTGTTGTCCAACCCCACATTGTCATCTTCTTCAGATTCTAATTAGATTAGTTTTAGCAGTCCAAACTTCTTTTTTGTAACATTAAAAACCCTGAACTAAAGCGTGCAAACTGCGGGTGGCGAGTGTGCGAACGACGGGCGGCAGGCGTGCAAACGACTAGAATCGGGCGAGCCAAGGGGAGGGAAAAGGAAGAGACAAAGAGAGAGAGAGAGGGGAGATAAGAGGAGGGGAGAGAAAGAGAGAAAGAAAGAAAAACTTAAGGAAGAAGGAGAAGCAAGATTTCAAGAATTAATTTTTTAAGAAGATGAAAGTGCATGAACAACAAAAGTTTAAATTAAAGTATGAATTAATAGATGAAAGTCACTCGGAGTTGATTCTTCTGTCAGAGTTTATATGCTCAGGGAAGAGAGAAGAATAAGGAAAAAAAAAGAAAAAAAAGAAAAAAAAGAATAAAAGACAAAAATGCCATTGGTGGGGTAAATGTGTCACGGTCAATAAAGTTTGGGGTTCTTGATATCACAAAAAAAAAAGTTTGGGGTAAATTTGTCACTTTGAGTAAAGTTTGGAGATTTTAATGGTCTTTCCCCTTAAAAAATAAGGAAATTGTCTTAGTCTTAGGTTGGCACATGTCTTTTTTCCAATCCTTAAATCTATGACAAGAAAATTGCATGGAAGCTCATGATGCCACGTGATGGATATATTCTTTTTGTTAATTTTTTCGTTAATTATCTAATGCATCAAATGAACTTTTGCGCGTTGGGCGAAATTCATATGTTTTGTTTTTGTTTTCCTTGAGATAGAGGATCAATTGGTCTTAGTAAATGGTTTAGAGGCAAAAAATGAATTATGAGACCATTGATTATCAAGAAATTAGAAACAAAAAAATCGAAGTGGATTGAATTATTCTGGTGAGCAATCCCAAAAATAGAATCATTCGAATTTGAGCTCACTTTGGTAGGATTAATCTGTTTCAAGCCAACAAAAAAATAAAAATAAATAAATATTCGTACTGGCAGAACTCTACAATTAGTTGTTAGACAAAAAAAGAAGAAACTTGGACAAAAAGAGAAGTAACTTGGACAAAACGAAACGAAGTGACTTAGACAAATCTTTTTTGTCGATAACCTCAGACCAATCAATCGAATATTGATTAATACGTAATTGATAGACTACTTGAAAACGGCTCTTGCTTAGAAACGAAATGTTCCAAATGATAGAAATTCTTGCTCCCATTGGACCATTTGTATCTGTATGCATTAGGATCCCGATTGACGGATCTCTCGGTTCGAGAAATAAAAATAAGAGGATTGAACCATTTCTTCTGACTCTTTTTCAAATTCGATAAATGTTGGTTGATCGGATATACTTAGTGCAGTTATTGAACAAAGATGAGGAGATGTTCAGTCTATTAAGATTTACGTAATCATATTATTAGCCCTTTCTTCAGCAATAAATCAACCATTAGAATCCAATCAGTTCTCATCAGGAACATCGCTCAATAATGAGCCAATATAATGAGCATTGGATCTTAACAATGAGACTATGGACCGCTTTTCGACCCTATCAAACCAGCAAGAACCAAAAATCCACAAAAACACACATATACACATACACAATCACTCACCCAGCACTTAACATGGAGAAATTGTCTAACCTAATAGCATGTGCCTTGATCTTGGCTATCGCAAAGAACCCAATCTTCGTGAATGCAAGAGATCCTGACAAGATAGGATAGGATCTTAACTTTGAAGAGGGAATGACATCTATGGACGGCGCATATGATAGGTTATTCCAAAATCAATGTGAAGAATTTTCTGGCCATGCAAGAATAAAAGTGGTTTCGGATAGATGCTCCGCAGCTCGAACCCAGATTACCACTTTTGTGCAAATATCTCTTCCTTCGCTTTATCTTGGCTGCCCTTTGTATATTGGCTAGTTTAGATGTGATAGATGAGTTTATATCCATAAGTGTAAGCCTAAATTTGAATGTTCGGTTTGCAAATATTGTCTTCTGTCCAGATGAGGAAGATATTGCAAGACGTGCAAGTAGAAGTGCATGTCCCGCCATATGCTGTGCATGGCGGGAACTACATGGCACTGATATTGTCGGTTTTTGTGGGTGCAGCCCTGATTGCCGCTCTGGGGCTACTGCTAGTGGACAGGGAGACTCTATCATCTGCCAGTGGATCTAGATGAGGCACTGGTGGAGGTGTCGGTTGTGGAGCACGCTGTGGAGCTGGTTGAGGCGCCAGCAGATGAGATGGTGATGACAGACTTGTAGTCCAACCCCACATTGTTGTCTTAGATTAGTTTTAGCAGTCCAAACTTAATTTTGTAACATTAAAAACCTTGAACGAAAGCGTGCATACCGAGGGCGGCGAGCGTGCGAACGATGGGCGGCAGGTGTAGAAACGACTAGCAACGGGCGAGCCAAGGGGGAGGGAAAAGGAAGAGACAAAGAGAGAGAGAGAGATAAGAGGAGGGGAGATAAGAGGAAGAGAGAAAGAAAGAAAGAAAACTTAAGGAAGAAGGAGAAGCAAGATTTCAAGAATTAATTTTTTAAGAAGATGAAAGTGCATGAACAACAAAAGTTTAAATTAAAGTATGAATTAATAGATGAAAGTCACTTGGAGTTGATTCTTCTATCATAGTTTATATGCTCAGGGAAGAGAAAAGAAAAAAAAAAAAAAGAAAAAAAGAAAAAAAAGATGAAAATGCCATTGGTGGGGTAAATGTGTCACGGTCAATAAAGTTTGGGGTTTTTCATATCACAAAAAAAAAAGTTTGGGGTAAATTTGTCACTTTGAGTAAAATTTGGGGATTTTGATGGTGTTTCCCCTTAAAAAAATAGGGAATTGTCTCAGTCTTAGGTTCGCACATGTCTTTTTTCAATCCTTAAATCTATGACAAGAAAATTGCATGGCAGCTCATGATGCCACGTGATGGATATATTCTTTTTGTTAATTTTTTCGTTAATTATCTAATGCATCAAATGAACTTTTGTGGGTTAGGAGAAATTCATATGTTTTGTTTTTGTTTTCCTTGAGATAGAGGATCAATTGGTCTTAGTAAATGGTTTAGAGGCAGAAAATAAATTATGAGACCATTGATTATCAAGAAATTAGAAACAAAAAAATCGAAGTGGATTGAATTATTCTGGTGAGCAATCCCAAAAATAGAATTATTCGAATTTGAGCTCACTTTGGTAGGATTAATCTGTTTCAAGCCAACAAAAAATTAAAATAAATAAATATTCCTACAGGCAGAAGCATATACTTAGTGCAGTTATTGAATAAAGATGAGGAGATGTTCAGCCTATTAAGATTTACGTAATCATATTATTAGCCCTTTCTTCAGCAATAAATCAACCATTAGAATCCAATCAGTTCTCATCAGGAACATCGCTCAATAATGAGCCAATATAATGAGCATTGGATCTTAACAATGAGACTATGGACCGCTTTTCGACCTTATAAAAGCAGCAAGAACCAAAAATCCACAAAACACACACACTCACTCGCTCACCCAACACTTAAGATGGAGAAATTGTCTAGCGTAATAGCATATGTGCCTTGATCTTGGTTATCCCGAAGAACCTAATCTTCGCGAATGCAGGAGATCCTGACAAGATAGGATAGGATCTTAACTTTGAAGAGGGAATGACATGTATGGACAGCGCATATGATAGGTTATTCCAAAATGAATGTGAAGAATGTTTTGGCCATGCAAGAATAAAAGTGGTTTTGGATATATGCTCCGTAGCTTGAACCTAGATTACCAATTTTGTGCAAAAATTCTTCCTTCGCTTTATCTTGGCTACCCTTTGTATATTGGCTAGTTCAGATGTGATAGATGAGTTTATATCCATAAGTGTAAGCCTAAATTTGAATGTTCGGTTTGCAGATATTGTCTTCTATCCGGATGAGGAAGATATTGCAAGACGTGCAAGTAGAAGTGCATGTCTCGCCATATACTGCGCATGGCGGGAACTACATGGCACTGATATTGTCGGTTTTTGTTGGTGCAGCCTTGATTGCTGCTCTAGGGTTCGTCTACTGCTAGTGGACAGGGAGATTGTCATCTGCCAGTGGATCCAGATGAGGCATTGGTGGAGGTGCCGGTTGTGGAGCACGCTGTGGAGTTGGTTGAGGCGTCAGCAGATGAGATGGTGGTGACAGACCTGCAGTCCAACCCCACATTGTCGTCTTCTTCAGATTCTAGTTAGATTGGTTTTAGCAGTCCAAACTTTTTTTTTGTAACATTAAAACCTTGAACTAAAGCGTGCAAATCGCGGGCGGCGAGCGTGCGAGCGACGGGCGGCAGGCATGCAAATGACTAGCAACGGGCGAGCCAAGGTGGAGGGAAAAGGAAGAGACAAAGAGAGAAAGAGAGAGAGGAGATAAGAGGAGGGGAGAGAGAGAAAGAAAGAAAAACTTAAGGAAAAAGGAGAAACAAGATTTCAAGCATTAAATTTTTAAGAAGATGAAAGTGCATGAGCAACAAAAGTTTAAATTAAAGTATTAATTAATAGATGAAAGTCACTCGGAGTTGATTCTTCTGTTGGAGTTTATATGCTCAGGGAAGAGAGAAGAATAAGGAAAAGAAAGAAAAAAAAAAAAAAGAAAAAAAAGAAAAAATAAGACGAAAATGCCATTGGTGTGGTAAATGTGTCATGGTCAATAAAGTTTGAGGTTTTTCACATCACAAAAAAAAAGTTTGGGGTAAATTTGTCACTTTGAGTAAAGTTTGGGGATTTTGATGGTCTTTCCCCTAAAAAAATAGGGAAATTGTCTAAGTCTTAGGTTCGCACATGTCTTTTTTCAATCCTTTCTTTGATATTTTCCCACATTTTTCTTGAATCTTCCGTTGGAGGGAGTCCAGCCACAACTTTTGTGGTGATGCAATTGCTGATCTAGGTTCGGACTAATTGATTGCATTTCCTCCATAGTCGCACCATTCGCTCATCCGTCGGAATCGGTAATGTGCCGTTGATAAAAAACTCTTTGTCCTTCGTAACCAACGCTCACCGGAACTCCACTAACCAATTGGAATAATTGTCGGGGCCTAACAATTGTTGGGTGATGAGTCATAGCTCCGGCCCGTCACTCGTCGCCATGTAGAGCGATCACCGTGCTCCAGTCAATCGCTGGTGGCGACAAACGAGTATGGCAGGAACCGGGTTAGGAAACCGAGTAGGGATTTAGTCTCGGGCTCGAAATACCTGGTTTAGACGAATAGCCCGCATTCGTTGAATTCGGCCTAGTGGTTGGGCTTGCCCTGAAGGCGGTTGGTGGGCCTCCATTGGGTTGGACTGGTTCTCCAAGGCCTTGACCCATCGACCATGGGCTTGTTTGCGTGGGCCCATAGATCCATGGGCGAGGTGCCATTTGAATAGGTAGCCACTGGATGGATTGCCCTGAGGCATGTTGGGCTGCAATTGTTGTCCTAAAGTGGCCTAGCTTGTGATGGGCTATCCCTAGTTCGGCTGGGCCTAGATTCTTTGCTCTTGGTCCATGATGTGTTCTTGTTGTATAGTTGACTCCTCTGGGGTTCTTCCTTCAGAAGTCAAAGAATCCTCCTTAGCCATGTTGTCGGTAAGAGAGAAAACGGTAAGAAGAAATTGTTTTTATTGATTTTTGAAGTGCTTAGTTACTGATTCCTACACTAGAGTGCTAATCTTGTTTTGCAAGTTTAGTGTTCCTACAACGATGAAGGTAAGAAATGTGGTAAGGCAATAAAAAAATGTAGAAGTTAGAAGAAAAAGAACGCTTGCTCCGATACCATGTCAGAAAACAAAGTGGAAGTGAGAAGAATGTCGAGAATAAAAGAGAATGTATTATTATGTGCACTTCATTGATTGTTTCAATGTACAAAGGGAATTAAATAATACAGAGGATGTTTAATGAATAAGGAAGTATATTAGATCTAATCCTAGTATATTGGATCTAATCCTAGATTGATACAAAATAATCAATTACAATGTTGAGTATATATCCACCATAATTTGGCGTATCTTCGATATTTGGTGCATATCTTCCAATAGCCTGGTTGTGCAATTTCCATGTATTCCACAGTATTGTGGTAGTCTCATTTAAGTGTTCTAGATTCCTAAGCTTGAGATGTCATTCCACACACCAAGGACCATATCAAGTAGGAGATTCCCACCACCTGTCTGACCAAAATGGGACATAAGGAAAAAAAAAAGTAGAAGAATAACAAAAGGCATAAAGGGAATCATTGAAAGGAAGAGGAGCATCTAGACAGCAAAGTAAAGCAATCATCATGCAATTTTTGTCAACCACTTCTATTAACTAAGATTCTAAGAAAATCAAAACATGCAAGAACTAGTCTAGATTAACATGCAACTATTGAAATCAACTTCAAACATCAACAATCAAAGTCTTGGCACATAAGGAATTTAAAATAAAATTTCCTAAACATGAAAATCTAAGATGCACAAAATATGCACGTGATATGCACAAGAGATGAGGGCATAATCAATTTGAGATGCTCTATGGAAAGAAACCAAAACTTCAGCATTTGAGAGTTTTTGGTTGTCTGTGCTATGTGACTACGGTGGGGCCGCGGGATAAATTGAGTCCACGAGCTCGATGATGCATATTTATGGGATATCCGAGTCTCACAAAGGGATATCGGATTTTCGATCCGTCCATTGGGGATTTCTTTGTCAGCAGGGATGTTATTTTCCACGAGAATGTATTTTCCTTTGGTGACGAATTATCTTCACACGATAAGTTTGATAGGGGCATGGATACTCATCGATTTTTATCTGAAGAAGACTTATCTCCTAGACAATCATATATCATTGCCCCTCCGACATATTTGCCACAGGATATAGTTTCCTCTCCACTAGTAGCCGTGGATACTTCAGATATACATTTTTCCACCATAAGTGAGGAGGAGCATATTTCTTCACCAATAGCAGCATCTCCAGCATCCATCGAGGAATCACCAGTTTCTTCAGTACCTTCTCAGCCAACACAACAAAATAATCCACTACGACAATCCGAGCATGCTACGCGTCCACCCACATGGACAAAAGACTATGTCTGTGCTGCTTCAAATTCTCCAGGTACTCATTACCCTATCTCCTCATATGTCTCTTCTCACCAGTTATCATTGGATCATATGTGCTGCATCAGTCGTGTATATGAAGAAACAGAGACGTCAAGTTATAACGAGGCAGTGAATGACCCACAATGGCAAAAGGCTATGTATGACAGAATTGCATGCATTGATGGAGAATCATACATGGGACATTGTCCCTTTACCGTCAATGTCCCATCGAAAACCGATTGGCTGCAAGTGGGTCTACAAGATTAAATATAAAGTCGATAGCTCAGTAGAAAGATATAAGGCTTGATTGGTGGCCAAAGGTTTCACTCAATGAGAAGGTTTCGATTACCAGGAAACTTTTTCTCCATTAGCGAAAGATGTTACGGCTCGCACTTTCTTGGCAATTGCTGTATTTCGTGATTGGTTATTACACCAAATGAATGTCCACAATGCTTTCCTTCATGGGACTTGGATGAGGAAATCTATATGGACCTTCCACCGATATTACGGAGATAGGGGGAGTCTAGAGGATGTCGTTTCTGCAAATCCCTATACGGTCTCAAGCAAGCTTCTCGACGGTGGTATGCCAAATTTATGGATGCACTTATGGGAGTAGGATTCAAGTAGTCCAAACATGATTATGCCTTATTCACGTGGACAAAAGGTATGTCGTCTATCTACTTAATGATATATGTCGATGACATACTTATTATAGGAAATGATGAATCTGCCGTGAAAAGTCTCAAGGAATATTTACATTCCACTTTCCATATTAAAGATTTGGGACCACCAAAATACTTTCTTGGAATTGAGATAGCTTGTTCAAACCAAGGGATCTCACTTAGCCAATGGAAATTTGTGCTGGAGATTATATTAGAGGCAGGTCTATCGGGATGCAAACTAGCAGTTATCCCTATTGAGCATAATGTCAAGTTGACCACTGCTGATTATGATGCGAGTCTACAATCTACAAATAATGACTTGTTGCTCAAAGATCCATCAAGCTATCATAGACTAGTTGGGAAACTCATCTATCTCACTATGACTAGACCAAATATATGTTATGCGGTTCAGACATTGAGTAAGTTCATGCATAATCCAAAACAGTCTCATATGGATGTTGCATTGAAAGTTGTGAAGTATTTGAAGAAATGCCCAAGACTTGGGATTCTCCTTTCTCGTGATTGCAACATGGAAATGACAGCTTACTGTGATGCGGATTATGCGACTTGTCCTATGAGTCTAAGATCTATCACTAGTTTCTACATCAAACTTGGGGAATTGTTACTTTCATGGAAGACAAAGAAATAGTCTATTGTCTCCCTATCATCAGCCGAAGTTGAGTATCGATCCATGGCCAAGACCGTGTGTGAAGTAGTTTAGTTATGAGGCTTACTTCTAGATCTTAGAGTACAAGTCAAGGGACCAACCTTACTGTTCTGTGATAATGATTCCACACTTAAACTTGTGGCAAATCCAATAGTACATGAAAGAACAAAACACATATAGGTCGATTGCCACTTTACTCGAGAGAAGATTCAAGAAGGGATAATCAGAACAAGAGGAATTAGACTATTGAACAGCCTGCGGATATATTCACCAAACCTTTATGTCAAAGGCAACATACATATCTCCTAAACAAGTTAGGTGTCTTGGACATATATAAGCCACCTGCTTGAGGGGAAGTGTTGGAAGATATGCACCAAATATTGAAGATACGCGAGATTATGATGGATATATACTCGAGATTGTAATTGTCACACCCCAAGTCTTACAGGGATGGGGGTGACACGGCCATCCTTCTACCCGAAGGACGCAGCCTCAAACCATACCCAAAGTCCACTTCCAAAGGTCCCCATCGATAGCACTCTTTGATCTACTAGCTGCTAACCAAAGGACCTGAAAAGATTGGGAAATAGAGGGGTGAGCAACCACAAGCTCAGTGAATGGGACATACCACAAAAGTATATAAAATATTCCACATTACACATTTAAAACTCAAGACATTGCTCATTATTGCCAAACAAAAATATGATAACTTGCATGAACAAAACGTGTTATATATTACCTCAACCTAGTTATATCAAATAGCAATATTTCTCATTCATCCATATAACAAAACCAGCATCACCAATTTTGTTCAATAATATAGTGGTTCATTCCACGCTCAATATCAAACTCAAGGCCCTAGAGGTGACTCCCACGAAATTTCTTTATTGTGTAGCACTTATCCCTTAACCACATATGGCAATAGTACAAGGCCCTAGAGGTGGCTCCCACAAAGTTACGTTATCGTGTAGCATTTAATCCTTTACTATGCATGTCAGTAGTGCAAGGCCTTAGAGGTGGCTCTCATGTGACTCAAGTCGCCATGTAGCACTTAGCTCTTGACTACAAGGCCCTAGAGGTGACTCATACAAAATTTTGTTGTTGTGTAACACTTAGTTCTTTACCTGTTCACAACACATTTGATTTCCCTAACACAACACATATCATCTTTCAATAGTCATCACATAACCACATAAATCAATTGTACCAAAACAACATGCATAACCCTTCAAGAGAGGTTTGTCGAATCATCCCACAATAACTCAAAATTACCGAGCACTATATCCATCATTATACAACAAATAGGTCATCACTTCCCTACACAAGTATATGTCGATTAATCTTATCTTAGTACCTGAGTTTCACAAAAGCAAAGAAGACATTAGTACTACTCACCTGGGGATGCCCCAAAATCAAATAACACACGTTATTTGATCCTTCGATCTCGCGGTCCTATCAAATAAGCGAGAAACAACATTAAATTTGGGTAACACACTATGTCAACCATGAAACGGCTATATTATGCCTAAATGTTAACAAAACGATTCTTATGCACTAATAAATCGCATAACCAAAGTGATTATTCAAGCCATTTGCAACATGAAGTTTAAGCACAAAACTTGATTGTGCCTTAGCTTTCTCCTCCGAACCCCGATCCGAACATACTTATAATCAATAAAAAGCCCTTCAAACATATTATAAGAATCCCGACTTGCCTGTCCCAAAATCAAGGCAAAAAATGACAAAATATGCGCCCAAACTGCTGGACGTGTACTGTTTACTACACATGGGAAACTTCGAAATTTTGTTTCGGACAAACCATAAACTCAAATCATGATCCGTAAATCCCACAGCTCCATAACACCCTAAACTATCATTCCTAAAAATACACGACTCAACAACTCCAAAATCGGACTTCGCCGCTCGATTTTCCCAAATTCCGAATTTCAAACCCTAACTCCGAAACTACTCCGATTGGAAGAACGAAAGGTGTGATCACTTACCGGGCATTGTAAATAGGCTTGATGAGTTGCCTGTGGCGTGAACACACAAAGCCTCTCTTTCTTTCTTTCTTCTTCTTCTTCTTCTTCTTCTTCTTTTCTTTCTTCTTCTTTCCTCTTTTCTTCTGCTGCCCGAATGTGGGCTTTCCTTTCCTTTTTATCTCTTCTCCTTTTTGTTTTCTTTTTCTTTCTTTATTTAAAGTGGTCCCACCACATTTTCTTTAACTGAATAATAAAATCTCAAATATTATATTAATTGATTATTTTGTATCAATCTAGAATTAGATCCGATATACTAGGATTAGATTTGATATACTTCCTTATTCATTAAACATCCTCTGTGTTATTTAATTCCCTTTGTACATTGAAACAATCAATGAAGTGTATAGAATACATTCTCTTCTATTCTTGACATTCTTCTCGCTTCCACTCTGTTTTTTGACACATGCCACCTTCAGAGCGAAAAGGCAGACCATTTAGTTCAAATTTGAAAAGAGACGTACCGAGACTCAAAGCAATTGTCCAAGAATTCGCAGTCACTGAAGCCAATCGTGTGGGTTCGACTGTGAGAGAATGAGAGAGATGGTTCTAGGGCTTGAAGAGAGAAGCTTTGTCTCGTTGAGCTTCTAAGGGGGAAAAGGGTGATCGCCATTTCCGTATACTTAAAATAAACATAAAATTCTAGGCTTAAAAAAAATAGGTGGAAAATTGCACATGCATTTTACGTGTAATTTTCGGGCATTTTCATCCCAAATCATCGAAACATAATCCATCTGGTGCATGTGAGAGACAAAGCTCTAGTAAGGGCTGCTTTTTTTTTTTTTTTCTCATTTAACCAAGGACAAGAATAAACAACCAATTTACAAACATTTGAATTCATCATAAACTAAACCAAGGCATGAGAAACTAAAGGAACTACATCTAATGAACATCGCTACGCAAAATGAGAGAATGAGAGAGAAGCTCTAAGAGAGAGAAGAGTTTTAAGACAGTCTCGCGAGTTTGAAGATTTTCAATAAGCTCTGGTTGAGGTTTTAAGGAGTAAAAAGATCAAATGGCCTTTTTGGACATCTCCACTTAACTGCATTGCTCTGTTGTTGGATGAATTGATAGTCTTTTTCCAAGATGAGCAAGGTCGTGTTCAGGCCAGGCCAAAGATGATATAGTCAAAGCTTTCTCATGTAAGTTCTTGCCCAAGCATGATTTGATAAAATCTATATAGGATTTTCCAAGCTGAGCAAGGTCGTGCCTGCAGCATGCTTGAGTTGTGCCCGACCTAAGCTTATCGCATGCATTTTTCATGCATCTTAGATTTCATGTTTATGAAATTTTATCTTAAATTTCTTATGTGGCCGAGACTTTGATTGTTGATGTTTGAAGTTGATTGCAATACTTGCATGTTAATCTAGACTAGTACTTGCATGTTTTGATTAATTTTCTTAGAATATTAGTCAATTGAAGTAGTTAATCAAAGTCGCCTGTATGTCATTCAGTCGAACCTTACTCCACGTAATGATGATGTCCATTTTGATGTCACTTGTGTTTAGGTTGATGTATGCTAGGAGAATCATGTTTAGAAGTTGACTGACGATGATTCATAACATATTTTCATTGATAGATGAATGTTTAAAAATAATGCCATTATATTTGCTAATTGGCCTGCTCTACACAAGTAATTAACATCTCCTTGTCGTGACCCGACCTTGGTGCCCCATTTTTAGAATGTGGTGTAAATATAGGAATTAGAGGTATTTGGCGATGAGAACTCTCTCATGGTACATTACTCCAAAAGACGTCATCACTTCATCTTTTGGAATCAGCCACATAAATCCGCTCTATCGTGGTCTTGAACTTTTCCAAGCTCGCATCTCACGTGACAACATGGTTCATTTAAAAGTTGTTTTAAACAACCTAAAATTTGGATTCTAGGAGTTGCCACTAGCCTCATTTTTGGGGGCTGACCAGAATGTCCAATCAAGAGTTGGGAGTAGTCCATTGATTTCTATATAATCAGAGATAAAAGGTTTCGGTGTTTGGCTTACGTTAACATTTCTATTAACACCCTTTTGGTACCTAACAAGTGTGCTTTGTTACCTAACATATTTATTCATTTCTTTTTACTTTTTTGTGCACCCAAAACAAAGGAGTAATCATACATGATCGGTTCGTTCCATTCTATTCTAATCTAACTGGAATAAGAAAGTAAACAATCAATTAATTGAAAAGACAATGCAAGAAATAGACATCAAGACAGTTTTAAAGATAAAGAAAGAACCTAAACAAATAGTTCTAGGAGCAAATAAAAGAAACCCGCAACTTGTTGGGCATTTATACAATACAATATGGAAACCGAGACATGTGTAGGGGAATAAATGGATGTTACAAAAGATATGATTAGATTGAACATCGACCGTTCACCATTTTTGTATCTTCAAGGTCACCGCCTCCAAGTATTGCCTTTTGGGATCTATTCTAGTTGTAGTCTAACGCTAAACAAGAGCATATAATTATAAGCAAATAACACAAGGAAAGAAAATCAAGTAATCAGAATGATTCATGTCAATATATTTAAGGAATCTAAGAAGAGTAATCAAGCATCCACAAATGGCCTTGGAGTCAGCTTTTGGGTTGTACATGCAACAAACTTCCTATGACGGCGCCCAATTCATTTTAAGTGACTCATATGTTGGAAATTTCCTATAATATGGGTTTACATTAATTAATTAATTTTCTATTTTAAATAATTGGGTTAATGGATATTCCAATATTTGTTTAACCCTACAGTGATCTGATTAAATAGGGTATTGGCATCTATTGATAACGGGCCTAGTTGAGCAGCAAAGTGTAGGCAATTGTGTTTAACTGAAGCCCGTAATGGGAATGGCCCAGTTGACATACTATTGATTAGGGTTTGCTAGGTCTTCTCTCTAGCCTATAAAAGGGTAGATTATACCTATCAGTTGCTTTAATCCCAATGAAAGCTGCTATACTGAAATAGGTTATAGAGAGGAAGATCTGGCATTTCGATAGATCCCTGATTATCAAAGTGATCTATTTTTCTTCAAGTAAAGTAATGGCTCAAATAGGTACGTTTTAATTCCGTTGTATTTATTGATCTTGGTGTTTTACAATCATATATGGATCCGTTTCTTCTTGATTGATTAGTTGTTTATGTGAATAAATATAATACATGTGGTATCAGAGCCGATCATATATGATTGTAGAATCCAAATATACACACACACACACACACACACACACACACACACACACACACACACACACACACATACATACATACATATATATATTTATGGACAAATTCGAAATCCTCCTCTTTGAGCCGAATATGGACATTATTTTTTCGTGTGGATATTTTGCTTGATTGATCCTGAAACCATAGGGCTTTTGTTCTACATGTCGAGATCTTTCCAACCATATATAATTTGCATAATTTCGTTGAGAATTCAGAGAGAATTTTAGATTTAAAATTCTAGGTTTATACGCAAAAAGTTCTAGAATTTGCAAATTACTTGCAATTGATTGATGTATGATGTAAACCGTTGCATGGGTATTGTTATATATTTCTTTTAGTATCTTTTGTTGTATTAAATTGAGTTTTTAGGGTTTAAATTTAAGAAATTTGGAATTCGGCCATGGGAGCTTTAGTCCGAAACTTTGAAGCTTGCATGTGGTAGATTTAGTTGGTTTTTTCTCCATTTAATTAATTATAGTTGATTATATTGATGTTATATGCAAGACCCATCAAGAAATTTCATCAAAAATCAAGCTAATATGTGTGTTTTTTTGGAGCTTCGGGTTGAAAACCGGGTCGTGTGACCCGATTTGTAGAAGGTCGGGATCCGGCTGGAGGTTGAAGAAGACCTCCAGCCGGGCTGGGCTTATAATGGGCGAAAGCCCATTCTATTTATTAGGAAAGAGTTCTGGGCGTGAGCCCAAAATCATCAGTGTAATAAACATATTTAATTTTTTTTAAACATGGGCCTATGGCCCAATATTTGAATTTTTTTTTTAAAAGAGCCGTGGGCCATTTTAATTCATGGCCCACCCGAGTGGTTTGCGTGCGGGCCGAGTGCAGGCAATGGGTCCGCGGGTTGGTTCCGTATTATTAAAATGATATTAAGAAAATATATTTAAAATAATATTAAATATATATTAATAAAAATTTTAAAAAAAAAAAATTTTGTGGCAAAAATTGTTGTTTGAAAGAATGCAATATGATCTTTGGAAACACATGTTGTGAAGTGTTTCATATTGTTTGATGAATTTTGGGCATAAATTTTGGAATTCCCTATTGATAAAAGATTGATATATACAATTACTCGCCCAAAGGGAGTTATTGTGTATATTAATTTGGAAAATAGCATGAAGTTTAATTCCCATATTTAAAAGATGGGGATGTATAATTGAAAAATATTTATCTGCCCAAAGGGGATAAATGTTTTGAAAATTATATGTAATTCCCCTCTATGTTGATATTATGGAGATGTATAATTTAAAGGATTTGTCTACCCAAAGGGGATGGATTCTTGACAATTATATGTAATTCTCCTTGTTGTTGCGTTATAAATTTCATGCTGGGAAAAATATTGGTGCATTATACACTCTGCCCAAAGGGGAGTTTATGATGTACTAATTATTTTTGTTGAGTTATTCCATTGCCCATAATTGATCTTATTGCATTATGTGTGTTAAATAGTTGCGTTTGTTGTAAATAACAACAATGCCACGGTTGAAATGTTAACTGGATCAAACTTTAAGAGATGGAAGCAAGATATAGAGTTTGCTTTGGGCATCGTTGATATGGACTTGGCTCTACGTGAGGATGAACCTACCAGGCCCAATGATCAAAGTACTGCAGATCAAAAGGCCCATTATGCTAGATGGGAAAAATCTAACCGATTGAGTCTCATTGCTATGAAGAGGTCCATTGCTGAGCATCTTATTAGTGGTTTGTCGGAAGATACAAATGCCAAACAGTTCTTTGAAGCAGTGGGAGAAAGATATAGAGTCTCAGATAAGGCTGAATCTGGGAACTTGCTGAGTGAGTTAACGAACATGAGGTATGATGCTGCTATGGGTGTTAGAGAATTTATTCTAAAAATGGTCCACATTCAGTCCAAACTTAAGGCTCATGAAATTGTCCTTTCTGAGAATTATATTGTGCATCACGCCTTAAATGTTCTGCCGGCTGAATTTAGCCAAATTAAGACTGCTTATAGTGCTTAGAATGAGACATGGAGCGTTAATGCCTTGATTACTAAGTGTGTAATTGAGGAAGAGAAGTTAAAGAAGGAAAAGTATGAGTCCGCCCACTTAACTACCAATGCCAAGTTGAGTTCCTCTAGAGGCAAGTGGAAGCCTGAAGGGTCAAATGCTCATGGTCCAAAGAAATGGCAAGACTTCAAGAAAAATGGGAATTATGGGAGAAATGGAGATAGGGATTTTAAATGTTTTCACTGCAAGAAGTAGGGTCACAAGAGAGCCAATTGCTACAAATTCCAAGCTTGGCTAAAAACAAGAAAAGAAAGTCACCAAGGTGAGTTGTTGGTTTGCTTTGAATCAAATTTGGTTGATGTTCCTTTGATTCTTGGTGGCTTGATTCTGGTGCTCTGTTCATGTGACTACCGCCTTACAGGGTCTCACAAATCTAAGGAATCCAAGTCTAAGGGAGTCAAAGCTTAAAGTTGGAAATAATACTGGAGTTGATGTGGAGCGCAGAGGGACAATTGTTTTGAATTTAGATTCTGGTTTTCAACTTGTCTTGAACAATGTCTTTTATGTTCCTAATTTTAGGAGAAACTTAGTATCTCTTTCTTCGCTTGACAAAGCTGGATATTGTCTTCATTTTGCGAATAAAAGAGTGGATTTGAGTTATGATTCCAAAATCATTGGGAATTGTGTTTTGTCTGATGGATTATATCGATTATCCTTATCTCTCGATAGACCGTATTGCTCTTTCAATGTCGAGAATGTTGTTGCTAAGAGATCTTTAATCAAAGATAGATCTTCATTGCTATGGCATAAATGATTATGGCATATCTCAAAAGAAAGGGTAAAGTGACTTATCAAGGCTGAAATTCTTCCTCCTCTTGACTCAGATGATACTGAGACTTGTATTGATTGTGTGAGGGGAAAATTAACTAAAACAAAGAAGAAAGGGGCTACTTGCAGTCAAAATCTATTGGAGATAATTCATATTGATATTAGTGGGCCATACTCAACCACCTTGTGTGAAAATAAGTACTTCATCACATTCATTGATGATTTCTCCCGTTAGTGTTATGTTTATCTAATTAAGGAGAAGACTGATGCTCTTGAGATGTGTCGCGACCCAATTTTTCGGGTTTGTCACCTAAAACTAGGTTGATGGACTACTAAGCCTTTAAGCTTAGCTCGGGCTCTCCCAAGCCCATACCAAATCGCGACTTAGGATTTTAACATGCAAAAGATTATTATCTAGGAGTCGCCACTAATCAATTTGGGGTAGGTTGATTAGACACCTAAGTAAAATAACGGGAGGATTATCTTACTCCTACGAACCAGAGACTAAGGGTACGGGGACTTGGTTACACTAGACTATCCTAGTGCCCTTTCGGTACCATTTCTTTTTAATTTTCAAAAAAAATGTTTTGCAGGCAGCTTGATTTGATTTTAAATTATTTTCCTAACGTGTGAGGCGATCATGCGAGTGCACAAACCACCAATTTAACACCCGAGAAAACGAATAAAATAATGCAGGACATACCTTAAAGCAACGAAAGCATCTGCGTTGTTAGATCAAAAATCATATAGACAATCCTAGATATGATTTCTAATTAACACGCAATTTCAATTTTTTTTGTTTTCACTTTATTTAATGAAAAATCATGACTTATGCAAATAATCTAAAATGACATGACGACATGACCTAAACTATATGACATGAAGAAATGCAATAATTAAATGCAATCTAAATGATCTAGTTATAATGACATGCAATGCGATGCAATGACATACCGAATTATTTAAACTAAAATGACATGCTTCATGCAATTTAATATGCAAGCTATATGTCACGTGACATTGATTAAATGACTTATTCTAATAACAAGAAAGTTCTAATTAAATGAACTTAATAAAAACTAAATGACGTGCATTTGATGTTTCTATTTTTAAGAATGCAATCTATCCTAAAAATTGAAATTAACTTATGCAGAAACAAATTTTGTATTTTCTTTCATGAAATTCGAATGCAAAAATGATCTAGTTAGATTAAAATTCTATCTAATTTAAACTAAGGATTAAGTCATATTAAATCCTAATTTAAACTAAGACATTATCTTAACCTAACATGCAATCTATTTAATATGCAATGACGTGCGGAGCATGCCCTAATTCTACATGACATATGCATGATATTTTTTATTTTTAACAATGTTGAAATTTAAAATTGCCACGTAATTAAACATGCAACTTAAATTAAACAAAAACTAAGATCCTAAATGAATGCATTTTTTGTTTTTATATTTTTTATATCTAAAATAAAATCTATATTCTAGATATGCAAGAAAACAAATTGAAACCTAATTCGAATATCTTTTTGATTTTTTTCTTAGTGATTTTCTAAAGCAAGCAATTATCAACTAAATCTTAAATCTAAACAAGCAAGATATTCAACAAATAAAGGATTAAAATAGACGAAAAAATAACCCGTTATCTCACGGGTCAAATTAACGACTACTTTTAACCCCGAACATCGACAAGAAATCAAAATAATTAAAAATCTAATCCGAAATCTTACGGATCAAATTAATAATTAAATTAATTCAACAATTAATATATCGCAAACAAAACCCCAAAAGTTAATACAATTAAAAAAATGACCCGAAATCTTACGGGTCAAATTAATAATTACAATAAACCTTAGGGACAATTCTACGGATAATGCCTACGAATTCATGAAATGAAAATCACTTCAAATTCACATAATAACTACTAAACCTAAAAGAAATAAATAACATAAAGTAAATAGAAAAAGAAAATAAAACTACCTAATTTCTTTTCTTTTTTTTTTGTTTTTCTCTTTCCCGCTTTCCCTTTCCACACACGTTTGTGGATCTCCAAGGGCGGCGAGATCAAACGATCCGGCGAGGGAGCTTCGGTGATGGATTCCGGCGAGGTGAGTGGCCGGGACGGTTGGGCGGCGACGGCTCATTCGGCTCGGACAGGGGCGGAGCAAGGCGGTAGGCGCGACGGGCTCTCGGATCTCGGCGTTGGGGTCGTCGCGGCTTCGCGGGCACCGAGTGGGCTGAGGTGCGAAGCTAGGCGCGGTTGCGGACGGAGGCGCTGCGGGGGCTGCGCGGCGGTCTCTTGGCGGCACGGCGGAGCTCCTGGGTGCGAGAGGAAGGGCGAGGGGCTTCGAACGGCGCCCTGGGTCGTGCGGGTTGGAGCGGCGGCAGCAGAGCTCGGGCGGTGCGAGCCGGGCGTTGGCTCCCGGGCGGCGTCGGCACAACTCCGGTCGTCGCGGGCGTGGGTTTGCTGGTGCGGCGGGCTTCCGGCGTGAGGATCTCAGGTGGCTCCGGAGCGGCGTGGGTCTTTGCGGAGAAGAAACCCACGATGAAGAAGATGAACAGTGCGCAATTTTTGTTCTCACGTCACTTTCTTCCTTTTCCCTTGTACTTTTTCACTTTTTGGTTCTGACTTTTCTTCTCTTTGCTTTCTTCTTCTCCACGCACGTACAACTTCAAAACCTTTTCAAAACCGAGAGAAATCCCCCTAAAGAACCGAATGAAAAGCCCCCCTTTTCTTTACCGTACGTGACCCTTTTATACACCGAAAAAATGTATCCTTGTGGTATATTTCATTGCCAATTTTGCTCACGTAAAATTCCATTGAATATATCGTTTCACCCCGTGTAATATTTTTTGCATATTTGATAGAAAAAATTCCCTTTTGCACAAAAAATGCATCTTTCAATGTATATTACCTAAATCTATGAAAAATCTTAACAAAATATAACAAAAATAAAATTTCCCTAAACCTATATGCCATGTGATTGTTTTTTTATTTTTTTTTAATTTAGCAAAATCAAATCCCAAAATTTTAGGTGTCAACAAGATGTTTAAAGTGTTTCGTACTGAAGTTGAGAAACAATTGGGAAAAATTATCAAGATTGTCAAGTCTGATCGCGGTGGTGGGTATTATGGGCGATATACTGAGGTTGGACAGCAAAAGGGACCGTTTGCAAAATATTTGCAGGACTGTGGTATTGTCGCTCAATATACAATGCCTGGGAGTCCTGAACAGAATGGTGTAACTGAACGGCAAAATTGTACACTCATGGAGATGAAACGAAGTATGATGGGCAGTTCTAATTTGCTTGAATACTTATGGGGTGATGTGATTAAAACATCAACTTATATTTTGAATCGTGTACCTAGTAAATCGGTGCCGAAAACACCTTTTGAATTGTGGACAGGGAGGAAGCCAAGCTTGAATCATTTACGAGTTTGGGGTTGTCCTGCGGAGGTGAAAATTTATGATCCTTCTCAGAAGAAGACCGAATCCAGGACTACTAGATGTTACTTTATTGGATATCCTAATCATTCTAAAGGGTATAGGTTCTATTGTCCTACTCGAGGCACTAGAATCATTGAATCTCAAACTGCCAAATTCCTAGAATTAGATGTAGCTGAAAAGAGTTCCTCTCAATCTTTTGAAAGGGAAGAACCAAACAAAACGGTCTTTATTCCATTGTCCATCTTGCATGATGATTCTATGCGAGATCCCAGTAGAGTGGAAATTCAACAAGAAGCAAATACCGAAAATATGACGGTAGATCCTCCCATTACAAATGAAATTCCCCAGATGAATGATGCAGCTCCAGAAATGCCTGTGCGAAGATCACAGCGACAAAGAAGACCAACACCTCTAAATGATTATCATGTCTATCTTGAAGAAGCTGATTTTGACATTGGAAGTATAGTTGATTCGACGACTTTCAAAGAAGCTCTTAATAGTGATCAGGCAGATAAATGGTTAGGAGCGATGAATGATGAGATGATTTCCATGTCAACTAATGAAGTATGGAAACTTGTTGATTTACCTGATGGGCATAAACTGATCGACTGCAAATGGGTATTTAAAACCAAGAAAGACAATAAAGGCAACATAGAGAGATTCAAGGCAAGGTTAGTCGCAAAAGGGTACACACAGAGAGAAGGCATTGATTATACTGAAGTCTTTTCCCTAGTATCTACTAAAGACTCTTTTCGGATAATCATGGCATTGGTGGCTCATTTTGACTTAGAGCTTCACCAAATGGATGTCAAGACAGCTTTTCTAAATGGAGATTTGGATGAAGAAGTTTATATGCAACAACCTGAAGGGTTTAAAGAAGCTGGAAAGGAGCATATGGTGTGCAAACTTCAAAGGTCCATCTATGGTCTCAAACAAGTTTCACGTCAATGGTACTTAAAATTTCACAAAGTTGTGAGATCGTTTGGCTTTGAAGAAAACAAGTATGATCAATGCGTCTACATGAAAGTAAGTGGGAGTAAATATATTTTCTTAGTACTTTATGTAGATGACATTTTACTTGCTAGCAGTGATGTTTTTTTTTTTTTTTTTTTTTTTTTGGTAAAGATAAGAATTATATAGATTTTGTAGAAAGAATACAAGGGGTGGCTGGCACCAACAAAACAGACACTCAAAGAGACAAAAGTCAAAAAGAGTGTAAGGGTGCCATGGTACCCAAGCAACCGAGAACCTAAAACCAAACAGAAAAGCCCAAAAACAAAGACAACACAAAGCTAACAACCCTCCATCGAGTCGAAAATAGACGGACTCGAGATCCCAGCTCTATTGCAGCCTTCGATTCTTGGGAGTATCCACAATATGCTTCATAGACATCGTTTTATCTTTAATAGCTTTTTGAAGATGCATCTTCATCGCCGGGAGAAAAACCGCCTGGCTACGAAAAATGATATTGTTGCGCTCTTTCCAGATGATATAGCAAAGAGCACCAAAGCTAAACCTGGCCAAAGAGTGATAAAAGCCATCGCCCGCAAAACGTTTCGATGCCCAAGCGAGATTATCCATCCAAGACTTGTTTTGCCAGACAATATTAAACTTAGCTGCCCAAAAGAAGTAAGGCTACCCGGAATATGGCAAGCGAAGAATAAATGATTAACTGAATCAGTCTACGCGCACGAAGGGACAATTCGTAGTCACAAGTCTACCATAAGAAAGAAGTAAAACCTAAGTAGGTAGCCGATTACGAGTAATAATCCAAAGATGAGTCTGATATCTTGGTGGAAGTGAGGTGCTCCAAATAAACGGAGACCAAAGAACCACGTTACCCTTAGGCCGCAGCAGCTCCCACGCAGACGCTGTAGAAAATTGCCCGGAGGGATGATGTAACCAAGTGAAGCAGTCTTCTTCTCGGGACAACATAGGGAGAGGATCCCACCAGCTAGCTAAAATATTAATAACATACCACCCCATAGGAGTGGAGAAGCCTTCGGCCACCGAAGCTTGCCGCGAGATGCCCGAATGATAAATGTCTTGATTAGAAAAAACCCGATTTAACGGGCCATTGGTATGCCAAGGATCAAACCAGAATGAAGCTGTCTTCCCATCACCAATAATCCATCTAAAGTGTTGCTAAAAATGATCCCGAAGGCGAAGGAGCTTTTTCCAAGACCAAGAACAAACCGTTGGGCACGGCACAACCCAGAAATTTTTGCGGCTTAAAAAGGTGGTATGAATCAACAAAGAGCATCCATAGATGTTTCACCATTGAGGCTATGTTATTTTCCTTTAAAGTACGCATTCCTAGGCCTCCTTCCTTAGGAAGACATATATCACTCCAAGACACTTTTGCTCCACCCACCCCCAACAATGGACCTTTCCATAGGAATTGGCGGAAGATTTTCTCAATACGATTTAAAACCGCTAGGGGAAGGAAAAAGACACTTGCCCAATATACTTGAATAGAATAGAGGACCGACCTGATTAGCTGGAGTCGTCCCGCGAAAGATAAGAATCTATGAGTCCAGGATTGGACACGAGCTGTAATCGCATTAACCAATGCCACACAATCCGCCTTTCCTAACCTTGAAGAGATGACCGAAACTCCAAGGTATCGGAATGGAATGGAACCCAACTTGGGGAAGCTTCTTTTGTTCTAGGCATTGAGATTTATCGTGACAGATCTAAGAAAGTTCTGGGGTTATCTCAGAAAAGTTATATAGATCGTGTTTTGAAAAGATTCAATATGCAGACCTGCAAGTCAGGTGATGCTCCTGTTATGAAAGGAGATAAATTGAGTATAGAAATGCCCCAAAAATGATGTTGAAAAAGAAGTCATGAAGAATGTTCCATATGCTAGTTGGCAGTCTTATGTATGCACAAGTATGTACTAGACCTGATATTGCTTTTGCTATGAATACTCTTGGAAGATATCTATCGAATCCAGGTCAAGAACATTGGGTTGCAGCTAAAAAGGTGATGAGATATCTACAACGAACAAAGGACTTCATGCTCATGTATAGCAGAGTTGAGGACCTAAAGGTGATTGGATATTTAGATGCTGATTTTGCTAGTTGTAGAAAATCAACTTTTGGATATATTTTTATGATGGCTGGAGGTGTTATTTCTTGGAAGAGCACAAAGCAAACCTTGATTACGAACTCTACGATGTATGCTGAGTTTGTAGCGTGCTATGGCGTGTCAATTCAAGCAGTTTGGCTTAGAAATTTGATCTCAGAATTGCGAATTGTGGACTCTATTGCTAGACCTATGGTGATCTACTATGACAACACTGCAGCTGTGTTTTATTCCAAGCATGACAAGATCAGCAATGCGTCCAAATATTATACTGTTAAGGACTTAGTCAAAAGGGGAGATATTGTGATTGAAAATATAAGAATTGAGTCCATGTTGGCTGATCCTCTAACAAAAGGCTTACGACCCATTTTGTTTAAAGAACATGTAAAGAATATGGGCATCTTAGATTCTTTTGATTTCTTTTGTTAGTGGGAGTTATACAAATTGTATTTCTAGATATTATAGTTATATGCAAACTGATAATGCTTTTATGATGTTTATTAAAGCATTTATTTTAATAACTGTTGTTATTGATTACGTTGTTATCCTTTCTCCTGTTGACTAAGAAATGGAAGTATAAAACAATATCTTTAAACATTTTTTAGTTTAAAGATGACTGGATGTCACTGATTATGAGATCTCATGTTGGATTGTGACATAGTTGTGCAATTTCATGTTGTTTAGAAATTGCGTTAATGCAGTTTCATGTCGTTGAAAAATTGCATTGAGGACTAATAAGAAATAGTGTATATTTGGATCACATGTTGGCACTATTTCTTACTACACTACTAGGCCCATGATCCATGAAAATATAATACTTATTATATGTGATTATGGAAGGTCTTGTGTTGTAACATTTTCTTAACACATTGATCTCCATAGTTCTATACTGAGGTTATATAGGATTGGATTAGTATTGAGATGCCGTTATTGGAATATTATTTTTTAAAGTTGTGGCCACATAAAACAAAATTTTCAGTTATTAACCCGATAGTGTCGTTTTCAAATTTTTTTCAAAATAAAATAAATTAATTAATGTAGCCCAAGTGGGAGAATGTTGGAAATTTCCTATAATATGGGCTTACATTAATTAATTGATTTTCTATTTTAAATAATCGGGTCAATGGATATTCCAATATTTGTTTAACCCTACAGTGATCTGATTAATTAGGGTATTGGCATCTATTGATAACGGGCCTAGTTGAGCAGTAAAGTGTAGGCAATTGTGTTTAACTGAAGCCCGTAATGGGAAGGGCTCAGTTGACACGCTATTGTTTAGAGTTTGCTAGGTCCCCTCTCTAGCCTATAAAAAGGTAGGTTATACCTATCAGTTGCTTTAATCCCATTAAAAGCTACTATACTGAAATAGGTCATAGAGAGGAAGATCTGGCATTCCGATAGATCCTTGATTATCAGAGTGATCTATTTTTCTTCAAGTAAAGCAATGGCTCAAACAGATACACTTTAATTCCGCTATATTTATTGATCTTGGTGTTTTACAATCATATATGGATCCGTTTCTTCTTAATTGATTAGTTGTTTATGTGAATAAATATAATACATCATAGTCATTAGCCATCGCTTGAGTTTGCAAGAAGTGACTAATGCTATAGAGTCCCTAAGTCAGGTTCTAAGTGACATCCCAAAATAACTCACGTGATCATGCATCGCACCTAGGCCATTTATCTAGAAGTCACATACAAAGTATATAAAACAGCATGTACTTAGGTCATAAGGCCTTAGTTCTCAATCAATCAGTCAACAATGGATCACTTATTCAATCACTCATAGCAATGAATATGATCATGCGATACATAGCCATGACAAGCAAGGCAATCAAAGTACCATTCATGTGATGCGAAAAAAAAAATGATTTAAAGACAATTTGCAAACAAGGACTCAAGTTAAATGAAATTGTAAAGGGAGAACTCAACTTATATTTACAAACAAGTCCTAAAGGAAGGGAATTTGCAAATTTCAATTGTTTAGGAAACATGGATACCGATTTTATAAGAATTTGAGCATGTTCGATGTTCTTAGGAAATAAATCTAAAATTGGAGTGCGGATAAGGTCAACATACTAATTGGACTTCATGAACCATCTAACGAATCTCAAATCATAATAAAACGGGCATAAAAAATACATTAGAGGAAGAGATGACAATTTCATAGAATTTGAATGAATTCGATGTTCCTGATATATGAATCCAAAGTCTGGGTGCGAAAATTGACATCAAAATAAAGTTTTGTGAAATACCAAATAACTTTATTGAAGAAATTTTTGCGATATGGACATCATATGAACTCATAAAAGTTCTGATTCAAACAAAGTCGGTTTAGAAAATCAAAATTACAGAATGTCCTGCAATTTTTGAAGGGTCAATAAAAATACCAAAACATGTTTTTACTTTCTGAAAATTTGTGACAATGAAGTGTGGCATGTGACAAATAATTCTCAAGCAGACATTGAAGTCTAATTTAGTATGTATGATTTTCTAAAAATCATAGAACACATGTATGTTAATCAACCAAATCAGTAACCATAGAAACAAGGCAATGAAATGTGGCATGTGACAAATAATTTCTGTTTAACAAAAGCACGATCAACGGTCATCCCAACCTAACATTTTTATGACAGTTAAATAAAGATGTGAGGAGCAACTTTCATGAAAGAAACGTCTCAAAATTCCTAACACATGAGTTTCTAAAAATCCAAAAATACAAACAGGTTACTTAGGAATAGAACAAGGCAACAGTCATGATGAATGTTTGATAACCAATCGACCCTATCAATTTATGTTCAGTAGTTTTCAAATTTTTATATGTTGTAGACATGAATGTTATGGACAACTTTCATGAAGGACTTGATCCAAAATCAGCACTTAAAATACATACAAAAATGGCAATCAGTCGGATTCACAAAAACATAACAAGCAATTTCAGTTCACCATCATTTCCAGATTAAAGCTTGGTTTGGAAAAAAATGTAAACCTAGCAAACGATCTTCAAATCACACAAACTAGACATCAAAAGAAAGCTTAAGATGCCTCCTATGAATCCTTAGAAGGCGACAAGCTCAATTAAGGTCGTTCTTCAGCTCAAACGAAGACATCTAGCAGATAGAACAAATCTGAAACAGAGTTTACAGATTTATGCACGAATGATACGATTTTAATCCGACTAAATGGTTTGCAAATCTTATGAAAATTTTACATGATTAGGATCAAACTTTATGAAGACATTCTATCTAAAATCGAAGTGCAAAAAATCATACAAAAATAACAAACATTATAGGTCGATCAGCCTCAACAGAAACAATAGAAGATGTCAGATTCCAGATTCTGTCTTTGACTTTCGAATAGGTTTTGACATGGCAAACGATGTTGAAATCATGCATACAATATATCGTTGAAAAGCTCGTGAAGTCATCTATGAATCTCATGAAGGACTCAAAGCCTAAAAGCAATATTATCTAGCTTGATCGAAGATGTTTATCAGGTCGGTCAAATCGGCACATGATTTTTGTAGAACTAGCAATCAAGCTCAATGAAATCACCAAATCATCATCAATCACCACAAACTCATCACAGCAGCCCCTATAGCATCTAAACCTTTGGATTTAAGCATGAGAAATCATCCTAGGTTCAAGCTTTAGCCCTGATTGAGTGAGGCAGTCTTGCTTCATTGAGCTCAAGTTCAAGAATGTACAATATACCTTGTGTTTTTCTCGAAATAAGCTCTAACAAGCTAGAATGAAACTTCGCTGAGACTTAAAACATGTTGAGAAGGATTTGTGGTGGCTAAGGATTGCCAGAGTTGCTCCGGAATGGCCAAAATAGACTCCGATTAGTTGCTGAACCAGGATTAGCATTGGACGAATGAATAGGATCACCAGAAGAAGATCACCGAAATGGGGGGATTCTGGTGGCTGTTAGGTTGAATTCCGGTCACTAGAACATCAAAGACTCGCCAATGGACGTTGAAGGGGTGAGCGAATGGCTGAGGACCATCGGATGGTCGCCGGAATCAGTTGCAAGATCACTCGAGCCCAATTTGAAGATCAATGATCACGAGAAGCTATGGTGCAGCTCTGGATGACGGATGGCAACGACGGGGCTCACAGGACGGTGGCAAAGCTCAGGGTGTAGGTGTGTCACCGGTGGGGCTTCACGAGCGGTGGTTAGGCGCAGCAAAGAGAGAGAGAGAAGGGATCTGAAATTCAAAGAGTGGCCCCAATTTTTTAGGGAAAATAGGCTTTATATCCCATTGCAAGATCACATCCTAATCCTTGAATT
The DNA here is from genome assembly GCA_014182715.1 of Eucalyptus cloeziana. Lineage (NCBI taxonomy): Eukaryota > Viridiplantae > Streptophyta > Magnoliopsida > Myrtales > Myrtaceae > Eucalyptus > Eucalyptus cloeziana. The sequence continues at coordinate 30,966,240 of CM024638.1, forward strand.
GATCTAAGGGCTAGGTTTTGATCTTCCTGGTCTAACTAACTTACTTAGTCAAGCTTGCTTATGATTGGTTAATAACATGCATATGTTAATTTAAATGGCTAAGATGAACTATTAATGGATGGTCATGATTAATTTTGGGATTAAAGGCTAATTGGTGCATTTTTGTAATTTCACAAATCTAAGGGTAATTTTGTAATTTCACCAGGGGCATACTCATAATTTTATGCAATGGGGGTAAGGGAAGGTTGGCCAATGCTTGGCCTTGCCAGTGGTGGCCTCCCAGTTGGGTTTTCGTTAAAAAAAATGCTATATATGCCACGCAATTTCCAAATTAATCACAATTTTAATGGAAATATTTGGTTTGCATAGCATATCAAATTAAGCATATAGAATTTTTATTTTTATTTTGTTTAGGGAGAAAAAATTGCATATGGAGGATTTTTGGCCTAGAGGATTTTGTGATTAATTTTCATTAAAATTGCAATTTCCAAATTAAGCAGACAGAGGATTTTTGGTTTGCATAGCACATCCAGGTTTATTCTTAATAATATGCATGGCATACAGGCCAAAAAGTTAACATTTTGACTTTTTGGGTTTTTGTTAAAAAAATGAAGAGTAAATGACCTCTAAATGATAGGCCAAAGAGAATGAAACGAAAAATTACACTTTTTGACTTGAAAAAGGCTCCGTTGCGATCAAAAATCTTAGTTTTAAGTTTTTACTTTTAATTACATGTCAGTTAAAAATCAAGTATGAACACTCATTTATAACTAACATTTCATTTCTGTGCACAAGATATTGATCCACTCACTTGGTCATGGACATGATGTTGGACACGATCCACACGGTCCATGGGCATGACCGCGGGCATGATGATCCTTGACCATTTGGACCGTGTGGATCGTGTCCCGCATTGTTTTTGTGGCCGAGAAAGGCCAAATACATAGATAATAACATGCACCTGCAGATGATTGAGTACTAACTACCGGCTAAAAGTTATTTTTCAACACCACAAGCAACTTTTGGTACACACTTCATAACCCTATATTGAACAAACTAGCAGACTACTAAGATATAGAAACCAATCAAAGAACACCAGACCAAGACTAATAGGGAGTGTCACCTTGCCGATGTCCTTGGTTGTCATAGGAATGTTACATTCATGTGTCACGGCCCGAAAGAGCGACGATCCAAGAGGTTTTCATGGGCAGGCCGTGACACGTCTTTGGATCAAGCAACCCTCGGCTTGTATCCCCGACACTTAGAGCTTTTCTCGAGTCTTCTAGAATACTCCTGGGAGCGGATGATACTATATTTGTATGCATACGATATAAATGCGGGTAGTTGGTAGTTGAGGAGATCTAATCTCCACAGTTAGATCGAGGAGAAATCTATGGATACAGTTGCATTGTCTTTGTATAAGAAGGGGTCTCCTCCCTCTCATTTGTATCATTTCATTCTCAAGTGAAATACAAAACCAGAGCTTCTCTCTCTAGAGTTTCTCTCTCTACGATCCTTGTGAGTGAGTGTGAGAAAGGCTGACTTGGGAGAAATTCCTAAGGCCGCACGGGTAAGGGAACGCTAGATCGATCGGCCCGTGACAAGTGGTATCAGAGCTGAGTTTTGTTCCAAGCGTAAGCACAATGGCTAATCCACAATCTGATGAGGCGCTCGCCATGGGTGGTGACGGCGTTAATCATGGAAGGAACGCCGAGAAGGTCAAGGGCAAGAAGAGCCATGGTGGTTCGAGTTCAAGGGATCCGATGGAGGATCTTGCACAACGGATGACGAAGCTAGAGTTGTTTGTCACTGATGTCCAAGGATAGGTCGACAACCTGACCCAGACCGTGGATGGAGTAGACACTAGAAGGGAGGAGCTAGTTGCCGAGGTGTAAGAGCTCAAGTTCGGCATGGGAGAACTCCTACATGAGTTGCTGGGGACCTTAAGGGAAGAGCTTTCACAACGGTACGAACCCTTGGAGGCGACGATAGAGGCCATGCACGTGGAGATAGCGGAGCTTACGAGTAAGCTTGTTGAATTGGAAGCTGCACGTGTGAACTGGGTGATCACGGTGCAAAGTCCACGGGTGGACACGCCAAAGCCAAAGGAATTCCGGGGCTCACGGGTGGCCAAGGATGTGGACAACTTCCTATGGTACATGGAGAGATACTTCCAAGCCATGGGGATCAACGACAAGCAATCACGGGTAAACGCTGCATCTATGTACTTAGCTGATAATGCATTGTTGTGGTGGCATCTTCAGTCGGATGATAGATGTGGGAATCTTATCACAACCTGGGGTGGATTCGTTGAAGAGTTCTGACGGAACTACTTTCCTGCGTATGCAGAGGAGGAAGCTCGTGACAAGCTGAAGCTCTCAAGCAGAAGGGTGGTGTGCGCAACTACATCAAGTGATTTTCGGAGTTGCTCTCCAAATCCCTTAGATGAATGAGATTGAAGCGTATCACCAGTTCATGAGTGGTCTCAAGCTATGGACCAAGCAAGAATTGAAGTGGTGCAACGTGAGAGATCTCATAACGGCCATGACCGTGGCCAAATCGCTTGTGGAGTACCAGGTACCTTTCACATCCCAATCGGACTCGCGTCCAAGGGACAAAGCCACTGGTGGGGGAGATCGGGGGAGATACAACCGCTAGACCAAAGGTAGACCACCGGCTAACCCTTACAAGACTCATGCGGAATTGATCGGTGGAGGACAAAGGAAGGTACGCTCGTACAAATGCTTTTTCTGTGATGGTCCACACATGGCAAGAGATTGCCCGAACAAGGCCAAGTTGGCAGCCCTATGCAAAGAAGATGAGCCTAGGGAGGAATCACGGTTGGGTTTGCTGCGCTTCCTTAGCACAATCAAGGCCAAGAAGGCGAAGGAGCCTAAAGGCTTGATGTTTGAAAACGTGAAGATTGGAACAACCACGATGAGTGTGCTCGTGGACACGGGAGCATCCGATATCTTCATCTCGGAGGAGACCGCGAAGAAACTCAACCTACGAGTTGAGAAGGGAGTCGAGTGGCTCAAAACCGTGAACTCCAAAGAAGTCCCTGCAATCGGTGTCGCAAGGGACGTGGAACTACAACTCGGGCCATGGAAGAGCAAGGAGACTCTAGTGGTAATTCCTCTTGACGATTATGATCTTGTCATTGGAATCGAATTCCTAGATAGAATCCATGCGGTTGTAGTACCTTTTTCCTAGTGCATATGCGTTTTGGACAAGAATTGTCAATGCGTGATCCTAGTCCACCGTGAATCGGATTGTGATTGAAGGGTGATCTCGGCCATGCGACTCACCAAAGGAGTGAGGAAGGGTGAGGTAACATCCTTGCTACCTTGAAGATCGAGGACGACAAGGGTGAAGGGAAGGAAGTCCCGATGGAGGTAGCCCAAATCCTCGGATCGTTCAAGGATGTGATGCCTTCAGAGTTGCCGAAGAAGCTGCCACCCAAGAGAGAGGTGGATTGTCAAATCGAGCTGGTGCTTGACGCTCGACCGCCTGCCATGGCGCCGTATCATATGGCGCCCCCCGAGTTGGAAGAGTTGAGGAGGCAACTCAAGGAGCTGCTCGACGTAGGGTACATCTGGCCGTCCAAGGCCCTGTTCGGTGCACCGGTCCTATTTCAGAAAAAGCACGATGGGTCACTCCAAATGTGTATCAACTACCGGGCGCTGAACAAGCTAACTGTGAAGAACAAGTACCCGATCCCGCTCATTGCGGATCTCTTTGATCAACTTGGTGGAGCTAAGTGGTTTACCAAGCTAGATCTCCGATTGGGTTACTATCAAGTTCGGATCGCTGAAGGGGACAAGTCGAAGACAGCCTGCGTGACACGGTACGGATCCTACGAGTTCCTCATGATGCCGTACGGCTTGATCAACGCTCCGGCTACATTTTTTACGCTCATGAACAAGGTACTCCACCCTTTCCTAGATAGGTTTGTTATGGTTTACCTAGATGATATTGTAGTCTATAGTCGGACGCTTGAGGAGCATGTCGAACATCTAAGGCAAGTCTTCCAAGTCTTGTGCGAGAATGAGTTGTACATTAAGTGCGAGAAGTGTGCATTTGCCCAAGAGGAAGTGCCATTCCTGGGGCACATTGTCGGGGGTGGACGTGTGCGGATGGACCAAGCCAAGATCTAGTCAATCGTCGAATGGGAGCCGTCGACAAAGTTGACGGGGTTGAGGTCGTTCTTGGGCCTCACCAACTACTATTGGCGCTTCATCCGGAGTTACTCGAGCATCATCGCACCGCTCACAGGCATGCTGAAGAATGAGAAGTCATGGGAGTGGATGGATCGATGCCAAAGAGCGTTCGATCAATTGAAGAAGGCTATGACCGAGGAGCCAGTGTTGGCGCTACCCGACCACAAAAAGCCTTACGAGGTAGAGACTGACGTTTTGGATTTTGCTATCGGTGGTGTGCTTATGTAGGATGGCCATCCGGTGGCATTTGAGTCTCGAAAGTTAAATGATACCGAGCAACGGTATACCGTTCAAGAAAAGAAGATGACCGCGATGGTCCACTGCCTTCGGATGTCGAGGCACTATCTCCTAGGATCCAAGTTCATCGTGAGGACGGACAACATGGCCACGAGCTATTTCCAGACCCAGAAGAAGCTGAGTCCGAAGCAAGCTCGATGGCAAGACTTCTTGGCGAAATTCGACTACGCATTGGAGTACAAGCCAGGGAAGGCCAACTCCATGGCGGACGCGTTGAGTCGCAAGATGGAGCTGATGAGCAACACGATGGCGAGTCAACCGAGCTGTCCTTGGGTCGACCGCATCAAGGAGGGGTTGGCAAATAATCCAAGAGTCCAAGCCCTCATCGGGTACATAAAGGAAGGCAAGACCCGACGATTCTGGTGAGGACGAGCTCCTCTACACCAAAGGAAGGCATTTATATGTACCCTTCCATGGGAAGCTAAGGAAGGAGATCTTGCGCGAGTGCTACGACTCGAAGTGGGCAAGTCATCCAGGGATCCACCGCACGCTGGCCCTCGTCGAAGATCGGTATTACTGGTTGCAAATACGGGACGACGTTGAGGCGTATGTGAAGACTTGTCTGGTATGCTAACAAGACAAGCTGGATCAACGGTCGTTGCCAGGCTTTCTGGAGTCGCTTCCCATTCCAACTCGTCCATGGGAGAGTGTCTCCATGGACTTTATAGTCAACTTGTCGAAGTCCGAAGGGTGTCGAACTCTCATGATCGTGGTGAACAGGTTTTCCAAGTATGCGACTTTTGTGCCTGCAACGAAGGATTGTCCGGCCGAGGAGGCGGCCAAGCTATTCATGAAGCACGTGGTCAAGTAGTACGGTGTGCCACAGACGATCGTGAGTGATCGTGATCCTCGCTTCACAGGGGGTTTCTAGTATGAGTTGTTCAAGCTGCTAGGGTTGGAGTTGAACATGTCGACAAGTTTGCATCCCCAAACCGATGGTCAGACGGAGCGGGTCAATACACTCTTGGAGATCTATCTCCGGCATTACGTGAGCACAACGCAAGTGAATTGAGTGAAGTTGATCGACGTAGCCCAATTCTCCTACAACTTGCAGCGGAGAGAGTCGACCAGTCAGAGCCCGTTCGAGATCGCGACTAGGCAGCAGCCGAACACCCCGAGTATGATCGCATCGGGTTATCGGGGGAGTAGTCCGCCCGCATACAAGTTTGCCAAAGATTGGCAAGAGCAAGCCGACTTGGCAAGGGCGTGTCTACATAAAGCATCCAAGCGCATGAAGAAATGGGTGGATAAGAAGCGACGGCACGTGGAGTTCCAAGTTGGAGACCAAGTGCTGGCCAAGCTGCATGTGGTCCTTCGATACAAGGATGTGCACAAGAAATTGATCCGTCGCTATGAAGGGCCTTTTCGTGTGTTGTAATGAGTTGGGAATGTCGCATACAAACTAGAGTTACCACCGAAACTCAAGGTACACCCGGTTTTCCATGTAAGTATGCTTAAACCTTTCCAAGTTGATGAGGAAGATCCGAATTGAGGGGAGTCTCACTAGGCGCCACCTGGGGCAAAAACCTTGTATGATCAAGAGGTCGAGAGCATCATGGCTGATCAAGTCATACGGAAGCGGTATTGTGCACCCAAGCAAGAGTACTTGGTCCGATGGAAGGGTCTTCCGGAGAGTGAAGCAAGTTGGGAGCCTACGGATAGTCTTTGGCAGTTCAAGAAGGAGATCGATGTGCATTTCACATATCATTAAAGTAAAATTCATGCATATTAATTTTAGATTAGATTGCATATAATTTTTCTAAAAAAAGAAAAGAAGAGTTAGGGTGTCATGTCATTTAGAAATCATGTTTAGGGCATGCATTTTTATTAGCATTTTTAAAAAATGTTTTCTTAGAGAGTGGACTTTAATAAAGTTGTGGTTTATAATTTCTTAGCATTTTGATTTATTGAATGTTATTTCATTGATTGTGCACCCGCATGACCACCATTTGCATGTTAGTAACTTAGGTTAAAATTGATCAACATTGCCTGCAAAATTTTTTTCGAATCCATTAAATCCAAGTATTCTCATACTTTACCTGGGTTTCTAATCAGCCTAGCGGCTCCAATTTGAAATATAATTGCATGTTCTTTGGTAGGGCTTGGGAGTCATCTCATAGTGACATAGTTTCTTTTAAAAAAAATATTTTTGTTTTGGCAGCAAGGACTCAGATGGGAGGTATAAGGGGAGTAGTGAAATACGATGTAGAGGTTGCCTTTCTCAACCCCGAAAAAAAATCCTTGCGAAACTGGTGACCATGGGATTTTCTTTTGACTGCAAGAGGACCCGACATTTGTACGCGAGACTGCGACAAGTTGGTCCATCCTTTTTAGTTCTAACTTGCTAAGCCTTGTAGTTTAGGTGTTAAGCCTCATCTCAGTCTATGTGGTTGCTATTTTTCTTTGCGAAGAGTATTCTTATCTTATACTATGCAATCTATTTACTTTATTGCACTTTCTTTTTGGTCCATGACACTTCGTAGCTTTAATCTATATACAATGGGGAGATCCGAGTTTCAACTCCTAAGATCGAGCTCAAGGGTGGTGGAATAAATTAATCGGCTCATCCCCCTTTTGGATATTGGAGTCCATAGTGGTGTTTTGCAAGCTATCTCGCAATTTTGGTGTCCCGAGACAGCTACCTTTATTTTTAGTAAGAAATGTGAGCTAACTCCGGGAAGAGTATAGCGTCATAGGAATGCCTCTTGAGCTGAACTAGTTAGGCCACCTCTTGGTATAGAGCCCACTCGATTTTATCTCAATTTCTAAGAATTAAAGCCGATGAGGTTAAGAAAGTTTTGAAAGCTAACTATAATGCATGCCCATTCTCCTTTTGGCCGATCATTTTTTAAATCAATCTTCAATTGATCCTTCAATTGCATGGGTGGTCATGCGCCGGTTGAACTTTATAAACATGATTTTGGCCGAGACATTTTTGTCCCTCAACATTTTAAACAAAAATGGAGGAAAATCACGAATGCCTCTCCTGAACTTTACAAATTTGGTTTTTTCTCACATGAAGGAGTTTGGTCGTTTCAGTCGAGGTGAAATTGATGATTCTAATCACCCAATAAAGAGAGAGTGACCATGAAGCCCACTCATAAAGCACAAATTGAAAATCTTGAAGAAACGTTGGAAAAGAAGGAAGCTCCGTATTTTCGAGATCGAAGCTTCGAAAGGCGTGATCTCCCAATTATATATAGAAAGAGTCTAGATTTAGGAGTTTAATTCTGGCTTTAGAATGTTATTTCAATTTCTTAGATTGATGTTTTAGGAATTTAATTTCTAGAAAGTTATTTTAATGTTTTAAGTTGATGTCTTTGGAATTTTTCGACCCTTTCATTTGTTATGATGCCAAGGACGTGATGAGGGGGTTGTCTCGATTAGGTGGGGAGAATGTCATGGCCATGCAAGTTGGTGAAAGAGCGACAAGAATGATGGCCCCAAGAGGTTTCTATGGGCAAGCCGTGACACGTCAAGGGGTGCATTTGGATCAAGTCCCATTACCCAAAGAAAGTTCAAGATGCCAGCTTGTATCCCCGACACTTAGAGCAATTTTTTCTCGAAGTCTTCTAGAATACTCACTCCATCTCGAGAGGGGGGCGGGTGATACTATATTTGTATGCATACGATAGGATATAAATGTGGGTAGTTGTAATTCGGCCAAGAAGGACAAAGAATATGGGTAGTTGGTAGTTGAGGAGATCTATGTCTAAGGAGCCCGACCTAATCCTGACGTTTCCCCAACTATGATTAGATCGAGGAGAGATCTATGGATATGGTTGCCTTGTCTCAAATGATGCATGAGGAAAGAAGTGATGGTATGGCAAGAAGGGGTCTCCTCCCTCTCATTTGTATCATCGAGTAGGGAGAAATTTAATTATTTCATTCTCTAGATTTCCCCGATTTCAATAATGTAATTTGCTTTTCATCAATAAAATACAGAGATTTTCATATTTTAAGGGCATGTTGAAGTACACCAAACTAGCCCCGTGATGAAATCTCTCTCTGGGCTTCTTCATGTTCCCTTTAAAAATTTTCAAAATAAAGTAATTTTCAGATGCATCTAATTTACCTTGTTTGTTTTCTCTCCATGTTCACGATCCTTGTGAGTGAGTGTGAGTCACTTTATGAGCATGCCCTCTTTATCATTATAGAATGCTTTCACATGATATTGTGTAATTCGTCAATTCCACTTGAAATTTATCAAAATGGATAATTCAATGAAAGATGTCGAGTTACTTGAGCATGCTAAATGAGGTGTGAAAGGCAAGCCTAATCCCATAATCGCCTCCCATGTCTATATATTGTGAGGTGAGTATGGAAACATTTTTGTATTTCAAGGTGAAGAATTTTCTTGCGAAAAGTACGACAGCTGAAATGACGAGAGGCGATTCATTTCTCTATCCCAAACACTGAGGTGTTCCATTGCTTAACCATTTTGAGCCCATACACTTATGAATGTTCTTTTCAAATTACCCCGTCAAGAACCACTCCACATCGGGGCAACTAGAAGATAAAAATGACGTCATGAAGTGAGGAAAATGAATTGAAATTTTCTTGCTTTCACTTGCATCAATCTTCAAGTCGTGCTATTACATTGAATTCATATGCTAATTTAAGTGCCTTAGGATGACGAAGAGCATTTCTTTCACTATCCTACACAATCCTAAAGAGGTTTCTATGGGCAAGCCGTGACACGTCTTTGGATCAAGCGACCCTCGACTTGTATCCTAATATCCCAATTGCTTTGACACTTAGAGTTTTCTCGAGTCTTCTAGAATACTCCTGGGGGGCGGGTGATACTATATTTGTATGCATACGATATAAATGTGGGTAGTTGTAATTAATATGGGTAGTTGGTAGTTGAGGAGATCTAGTCTCCACCGTTAGATCGAGGAGAGATCTATGGATATGGTTGCCTTGTCTGTAGTAAGAAGGGTCTCCTCCCTCTCATTTGTATCATCTCATTCTCAAGTGAAATACAAAACCATGGAGCTTCTCTCTCTAGAGTTTCTCTCTCTGGGGAAGGGTTCTCAAAGGACCGTTGTCCTTTTTCCGAAGCAAAGTACACGACTCCAACAAGGTGAAAATGACGTCCTTGTGAGTGAGTGTGAGAAAGGGCTCCACGCCGCCCAGCTCCACCATTTGACTTGGGAGCCCATATGTTATCGGTTACATTGATGTTTTTTTAAGTAAAACCTAAGGCCACACGGGCATTTCACATATCATTAAAGTAAAATTCAGCATATAATTTTTTCTAAAAAAAAGAAAAGAAGAGTTAGGTGTCATGTCATTTAGAAATCATGTTTACGCTAGATCGATCGTTTATAATTTCTTAGCATTTTGATTTATTAGTTTTAGGTGATTCATGTTAGTAACCCACATGTCTATTCTGGCACATGTTTTGAGGTGTTACTACAGTCACACAAGAAGAAACAATGAGTGAACTGAAAATAGTGAACGCAATATAACAAAGAGTGGCTACAACGAAATTTAAACTAAGAAGAAACACACAGATATACATGTTTCTTATGACTCATTAGATCAAACTTAGTCACATTCGGAGGTTTTCTGTAGGGAAAAAGAGAATGTGTCGTTTCTTGCGTCTTGCATGAATATATAACTGCCTCTCTCTAAGTGTTTGATAGAATTTTCTTTAAATGAAAATTACACTATACCCAATGCATGTAACGCAAGTTTAACTCTAAATTATGCCTATGTGACCAAATTCTAACAAAATAAAACTATTCTACATGACATACAATTTTAATTAATTGACCCTAAACATGCAATCACTAAATGACATGACATGGGCGTTGACATAGCAATGATAAGGCAATGACATGGCATATGCAATGAACTCCTAAATAATTAGCCAAAATTTGGTTGCCAATAGGAACCAACAACTTCAATTCAAACAGAACTATACAAATGCAAATAAATTGTGCTAGAATTTAATCAACTACAAGGTCTAGAAGATATAGTTATTACAAGCGAGCCATAAGTAAACTAACTCATGATAGTCAATTCTATTTCTTGATGGGAGTAGGGAAGGGATATAACTTAGCGGTAGAGGGTCACCTTGACATGGTTGAAGTCATTAGTTCGAGCCTGATTATCCCTAAAACTAATGAGAGTTTTTCTATTTTGACTTACTCCACCACCATAATTGAATAAGAATGGATAAGAGGCTCGTGGAATTGACGTGAGGGGGTAGGGATGGCTATATTTCTGAGAGTGAACTCCAGGCGAATATGAAGCGTATGGATACAAATTATGCCTTGGAATGAAAGACAATTCCGAATCTTTACTTATCAAATCTTACTCGATAATCTAGTTTGACTTTGTTGTCTAGATAATCTCGTACCAAGACGTATCTAAAATAATAGTCATTAGTGAAACCAAAATACTTGTACAAACCAACGAAGAAATCCCATCTCCAACAATCCAAAGATTCAAATCTTTGTAATATTCGGAACCATTGATGAACATCACAACAAATAGAATTAAAATGTTTATAGCTCCTGCATAAATAAGGAGCTGCATAGCCGCTACAAATTGGGAGTTTGATAGAATATAAAACAAGGATATACAAACAAGAACCAATCCCAAGGAAAAGGCATAATAAATTGGATTGGTAAGTAATACCACTCCTAGACTTCCTAATATAAGACCTGATCCCAAAAAAAACCTAAAAGAAAATCATATATTGGTCCCGGCAAATCCATTATTATATTTAAAAAGAAATAAATTGAGATGTTTTTCATGATTTTATTGACTGAACAAGGAAACTTTTTAGGATATGCTCCTAATTGCATTTAATTCAAATCGAATGGATTTAAAATGGGTCTAGGTCCAATTAGTGGACCAATATAATATGGTTTTCTCTTTACCCAAAAGATTTACACCAAAGAAAAGGATGATTTAGCTCAAAACTCAAATTATATTATTAGATTCAATTTTCAATCTAACTTTAATTGCGCTTTTTGCCAACTAATCGACAGTTAATTGGAATTTATATTTATTGACCAAAAAAAATAAAATAAATAAAGAACTCATTCCTGTAGATTAGATCAAATTGAACCCTACTAATTGGTGAAGATTCCTATTTAATAAAAAATCAAAGTGTTTTAACATTATTTTATTTTATTATTATTTGAGGCGAATTCGAAATTGTTTGAATTTTATAACCGTTAGTTACTGACATTGGTAAACCACCCAATGCAATTTGATTATAATTCAACTCGTGACAATCATAAGTAGAAAGTTCACCTCATACGGCCCCTCATTCAATTCTTTCGAAGTCATTTGGTCATTTTCCTCGTTCGAGAATCTCCTCCCTTCTTCCACTTTGTCCCGAAGAGTAACTAGGACCACTTTGGTTACATTTTCATGTTCCAATTCAACATTTTCCTTTTTGGATTACTCTGGGAAAAGTACCAAAAAAGTCATAAACCTATTACATCGGTACCAATTCAGTCCTAAACTTTTCAATTGGACCAATTTAGTTCTAAACCTTTTAATATTAGTATCAATTCAATCCATCTAGCCAATTTTGGCGCCGACGCCGACGTGGACATTGGCCGAACGCTAATATGGCAATTTTTATGATTTTTTTGAATTTTTTTTTTTCTTTTTTTTTCTGCCTTCTTCTTGGCGGTGGCCAGCGAGCCTCTGGTGAGGCTTGTTGGCCACTGGGTGAGGGTTGCGAAGCCCTTGCCTATCGCCAGTGAGGGTTGCAACCCTCACCCGGCCTCTCCTAGGGCTGCCGGCGAGGCGGCTTCGCCTGAATCTGGGCGAGGCTAGCCTCGCTCGCTGCACCGGAGGCTCATCGGCCACCGCTAGGAAGAAGGCAGAAAAAAAAAGGAAAAAGAAAAAGAAAAAATTAAAAAAAAATTAATAAAAATAATTTAAAAATTCGAAAAAATTAATAGAAAATTATAAAATTGCCACTTCGGCATCCAGCCATCGGTCGGCATCCACGTCAACGTCGGCCGGCCAAAATTGGCCAGATGGACTGAATTGGTACAAATATTAAAAGGTTTAGGACTGAATTAGTCCAATTAAAATGTTTAAGACTGAATTGGTACTAATACAATAGGTTTAGGACTTTTTTGGTACTTTTCCCGGATTATTCTCAAAGATAGATATTGTATAACTGTTTGATATCCCGTAATTTTTTTCATTCCTCTATGTAGATAACCCAATATTGGTTCGCAATCAATAACATCTTCACCATCTAGAGTAAGGATGAGCCAAAGAACACCATGCATTGATGGGTGGTGAGGTCCCATATTGACTATCATGAGGTCTTTTATTATAGTTGTTACATTCGTAGATTATTCCTTGATTCATTCTTTCATGAGTTGTTGAAAATGAAAAGATGTTCATTAAAATTCAAGATCTAATTAAAAATATCAAATTATTCAAATTCCTTTCACACTCATGTCACATCGAGGTACTATAGAAGAAAAAATTGCAAAACCCAATCCAATTTATCATAATCGATTAGTTAACATGTTGGTTAACCGTATTCTGAAACATGAGAAAAAAAATCATTGGCATCTATGTAACCACGATTATATGACCAATCATTTATCACATTTCTTATTCTATCCTCTAAAATTCTATTACGGCCTCTTTTAGAAAATGAATTTAGTAAGTTCAAATTTTGTAAAGATGTGAAAGCAACTTTCTCTCTATAATGAGGGTGCGTTCCAAGGTGGAAGATCTATTTCATGTCTGGTACTGCATGGTTCCATTCTACAAGAACTTTAAATCATTCTCTTGAAGCTCCTCCTTTTCATCATAAAAGAATTCTTGATGTGAAAACACAGAGATAGATGATTGATCTTTGAATAGGAATGCAAAGGTATTACTCTAGAATTTAATCTATGACATGAGTATGTAAGATAAAAGTATGATGCATAAAAGTAAAGATATTGAAATATAATAAATTTGTTTGATTTGTGTGGAGGGGAAGGGAGCTTTTAGGATGGGCGATTGTATTAATAGTGGCCATGCCACAACTTTTCTCAAGCGGTTCCAGCGGTTGTGCCCATGTTCTTCCATTTTGAAAATTTCGTGCCCATATTCCCATGACATAATGATCTTGTTTTCGAACGGTTGCTTTTATAAAATGCATTTAGTTGTCCCATGACCGCGGTCACTTCATTCTCTAGGGGCTTTAAACTTGCAATCCTATTTTGACGTATGTTTTCCCTCAATACTTTGACAGCTCATCGATCTTTCGGTACTCTTATCTATTATCATTACACATTCGTCATTGTATATTGACCATGGATTGGCGACGATCATCAGTGTGCACTAGCGTTGATACAGATTGGTCACGTGTCCAACAGTGCTCATTGCTTTAATCACGTGTCAATGACCCGGTCACTTTTTGGTGCAGACACCCCTCTTTCAATTAATTGGGAGCATTACAGGAAAGTGGAATCCCATGTGACAGTGATTAAAGACTCGAAAGAGAAAGAAGAACTTCAGGCTATCCTAAAACTGGACATGCTCAAAGCATACGATAGGGTCGAATGAGATTTCCTAAAGGATTATCTCACTCAGCTTGGTTTTCATGCAAAATGGGTCACAACAGTTTCGCTTAGCGTGAAGTTTAATGGTGAACCTTTGCCTTCCTTTCACCCAACTTGGGGCTTGAGACAAGGCGATCCCCTCTCGCCATACCTCTTTATCCTGGTGGCAAACGTCCTATCTACACTAGTTATTAATGCAGTAGACATGGGCAATCTTAGAGGCATAACTTTAAACAGGTGGTGTCCTACCCCATCCCATCTATTTTTGCTAATGATACTATATTTTTCTTAGAAGGTACACTACTGGAATGCCAAAATTTAGCCAATATTCTACATCAATATTGTCAAGCTATAGGTCAAGAGGTGAACCGCAACAAATCGGGGATCTTCTTTAGCAAAGCTTGTCCCCATAGCCTTTAGGTAAATCTGGCTAGCGAACTACGTGTCCCAGTGTTAGCAAAAACTGATAAATATCTTGGTCTTCCGTCGGATTGGGGGAAATCTAAAAGGGAGATGTTTGCATGGATCCTGGGTAGAGTGAACTCTAAGCTAGAAGGTTGGAAGGAAAAGCTAATCTCAAAGGGCGGTAAGGAAATTCTACTTAAAACAGTGGTCCAAGCATTACCTCAATATGCCATGTCCATATTTAAAATTCCTCTGTCTCTATGTAAGTCTATTGAACAGAAAATTGCCAGGTTTTGGTGGCAGCAGAATTGTAGTAAATTTGAGATCCACTGGAAGAAATGGGATACTCTTAAGGATAGGAAGGATCATGGTGGAATGGGTTTCCGGGATCTTATTTCGTTCAACAAGGCCTTACTGGGAAAACAAGCGTGGCATTTAATTCAAGCACCCCTTACTTTATGGGGCAGACTTTTTAACGACTTATATTTCCACTCTACAGATTTCTTAAAGGCTGAAAAAGGGTCTTGACCCTCATGGGGGTGGCAAAGTTTATTAATTGGTCAGGATTCTATTTCAGACAACCTCCAATGGTCGGTAGGAACTGGCCAACAAATCAATATTCGTGAGGATTAATGGCTTTCTAGTGGTATTATAGGCGGGCCAGCCCCTAGAGGAGAACCAAAAAGAGTGGCTGACTTTATATATCCAAATCATAATGTATGGAACGAACCCCTACTTCGACAAAGCTTTGATGATAGGACTGTAAGTGAAATACTTTTTGTTCAGATTAGGCCTCTTCACACTACTGATATGCTTATTTGGAAGGGTCAACTAAATGGACAGTACACTGTTAAGAGTGCCTATAACTCTATCCAAGCTCATAAACACAGAGATATATCCACTACTGCTTCTTCATCTTACCAACCACCCAGAAAGCTATGGCATTCTATATGGCACTTGCAGGGGACCCCAAAGCTACGCATCTTCATGTACTTTGCTAAAATGCCTTGCCTACAAAGGAGAACCTATTTCACTGACATGTTATTCCTGACCCTATTTGCCCGATGTGCACAGAGCGGGTTCTGGAAACAAATGAACACATTTTCTTCTCATGTCCTAGGACACAAGCTATCTAGTCTCATCCCCAACTAAATTTACCATCCAACTTTTCTAGTGCTATCAGGATTGACAAAGGCATTGCAGACTTAGTCGAGAACAGACCTGACTTACTTGTGCTAGAGACAATGGCTTATATCTTGTGGCTCCTCTGGAAAAGAAGAAACGATTTCGTTTTTCACCAACAAAGCTCCAATATTGATCAAGTGGTGCTCTTGACTCTTGCAAATGTTAGATCAGCCCGCCTCTACAATAGGGCACCTGCGACACCGAGATAGCAACAACCAGATCTCGATCAGAAGTGGCACCCACCGGAATCGGGAGTCATTAAAATCAATATGGATGGTGCATACCCGATCTCGCAAAACGAATGAGTTGTAGCCTGTGTATGCTGCGACTCTGTTGGCCACCTACTCGATGGTTTCGCTGACACTATTATCGCATCCTCGACACTAGAGACAGAGACACAGGTTTTGATTCTTACCCTAAAGTTTCAGCTACAGAAAGGGTTGGATCACGATCGACTGCTGCTGGAGTCCGATTGTTTGGTTATGGTGGAAGCTGTGCGAAACCCTAGTTTGATCCCCTGGCAACAACGTGCGTTATTCGCAGTAGCTCTGGCGATCTTGCCTTGCTTCCCCTTTCTTCGTATCCAACATTGTAGACGGGCTGCAAACTTCATTGCCGACTGGGTTGCTAAGTCCCATGGGCTTTCTTTGCTTCCCTCGAATTGGGCCGCTTCTCCCCCCACACACCTCTTGGATCTTTTGTATTATGAAGCTTTGTACAATGGCTGTTCTCTTGGAAGTTAATATATATTTACCACTGTTTTCGGCCAAAAAAATAATGTATGCCTTTTTATTGGGCTCGACTACATAGTGATTTTAGACTAAATAGGGCAATAGAATCAACACACCGAGAATAATTCAGATGCCAAATCTAATGTTAGCATTAAAATAACTTCTAATGTTGAACTTCAAATACTCATTATGATTATCTGATTATTGGGAATTGATCTATAAGAAATTTTAAAGATCGTTTAATAATTCAGTCATGAAAATTACCTAATTGTTTCTATAGTAGTCACTAGAATGTCTGGTGCGCAAAATTGTGTGATTTTATTTGCCTTATAGAAAATGAGATTTTTGTATTAATGGAAAGAAATTTGATAAGAATAACTGCAAATTAAGTAATGCCATAAACTAAAATAATCTAGTCACTTTCCATGAAAATTGGGAGATGACCTACCGCTTTATTCCGGAGTATTCTTCCTCCATTCAACAATACGAATTGTAACAGCCATTTAGCAAAACACGACACATTGACGAGGCCATGATCTTGCTTCAATTGCTTCGAGAGATGGAAGATTCCAAATTCATCCCAGACATTGTGACTTACAATATCCTAATAAATGGCATGTGTAATGACGGTAAGCTAGACGATGCAAAGGGGCTGTTTAATTGTTTGCATGCTCGATGCTTGCAACCTAACATGCGGACGTATAATGTTGTCATGCGTGGATTGTGCAAAGGAGGAGGCACGGAGGAAGCATATCAGCTGCTAAAGGAGATGGAAGGAAATGGATGCTTTCCAGATGGGGTCACTTATAAACCAATCATCCAAGGACTACTAAGAGATAATGAAAATACAAGAGCAGCGCAACTTGTTGGTGAAAAGGTTGAAAGTGGTTTTTCTGCAGATGTAGCAACGATGGAGTTGTGGGTTAATATCTCTCGACAAATGGAGCTCCTCCATTTTCTAGTTGAACTTTCCATTTTATGTTAGATCTGTCTACTTTTTCATCTGAAATTTGATGAAGAGTATCAGATTAACGGCAGGTTTTCTTCCAGACATCACCTCCTTAAGTCCCATATCCCATTAATGAAATCGTTTTAACTCCGGGAGATTTTATCTCTTGCTTAATTTTAAGGCTTTTGGAGGGGTGAGAGGTCAATTTTGGTTTTCATATTACCTAGGTTCTGCAAGAAATCTGTATATAACTGGTACATGTACTTGTCAGTTAGTGCTTCTGGTGCCTTCTATTTATCAAACAGGTGAAATTCATATGAATGATCAAGTGGTGTGAGGATGCTCTTGAATTAAATCGATGTTAATAGCAATAACTTTACTGTGTACTATGTGCAATTCAGACATCATACACAAGTATCATGGACCTCTTCCTCAATGGAACTAAAGAAAACAAATTTTCTTTTTTTCAGGGTGTGATGTATGTGCTTTGACAGAGAGAGAGATACTGGTTTTCTTTTATTTTCTTTTCCTCATCTGATCCCTTCAATGTCTTATTTACCATATTTCTTCAAAGAAGATGCACAGGTGGAAGTGGATGGTGTATGATGGTGGTGATGGGCACTTTGAATCAATAGTGGTGAATACTTGTGGCGGGCTGGGTATTCAGATAATCATCGCAGGTCAATTTACATATTTGGGTTATTTGCTCTGCTTCTTACAGCAAAGTTTGATGGACGGTTTGCTGACTAAGGAACATGGCTGCAAGAGCATGGAAACAACTTGCAGTATCTTTTCCTTTGCGCTGCGAGGGATTTTCCAAAAAGCATCTGTTGATGCGTGAACATGAATGCCGCTGACAGACATTGCCAATGCCAAACCACGTTGACATCTCGAGTGGCACCAATCAACTTCATTACAAACAGGCCCATAGGATGTAACTTTCTTTCGTTCTTTATAGAGGAACATTCATTTCTGATTTTCTGTTTTAATAACTGAGGAACACATGTTTTGGTTTGTTTTTGCATGTTTCGCTCACAACTGCAGGCCTGGAATGTTTCATTACGCCCTCTCCTCTTTGTTTCTTGACACATATATAATCATGGTAGCGTGCAAGCAAATGATCGTTTACTGCGGTGTCAGGATGCTCTTGAGTTAAGTAGATGTTGATGGCAACAAATTTACTTTGTACCAAAGATCTGCAATGCAGACATTATGGACCAATACCACGGACCTAAGGAAAACAGAAGTTCTTTTTTTTGGGTTGGGGGGGAAGGTTTCAAAAATTATACTATAAATTCAGATTAGCTTGTTAGTATGTGCTTGGAGAGAGAGATACGAGTTTTCTTTTATACTCTTTTGCCAACAGTCTGATCCCTTCAATGTCCTGTGGTTACTTCAAAGAAGATGCATACGTGGAAGTGGATGGTACTTGATCGTGGTGATGGGCACTTAGAATTAATTGCAGAGAATATTTGTGGCAAGTCTGTTGCTCAGATTATCATTGCAGCTAGGTTACGTATGTGCGTTATCTGCTCTGCTTCTTACATGACAAATAATAGTGAAGCTATTTGCTCTACTTCTTGCTAAGGAACGTGGCAGCAAGTGTATACAAACTACTTGCAGTATCTTTTCCTCTGAATTGCGAGGGATTTTTAGAATAGCCTCTGCTGACATGTGAACATGAACGCCATTGACAGACATTCCCAATGCCAAACCATGTGGACGTTTTGAGCGACACCAACCAAATTCATCACAGTCAGGCCCGGATGATGTAACTTTCCATTGTCATTTCCACGGTATCAATTGGTTTACTTTCCCGATCAATAGGTTTCCCTCTCAATGGAGGCTCTTTTCTTGCCATTTTTATCAGTTTCTACTACTGATTCAGGAATGCATTTTCCTGTTTGTTTTTGCGTCACTGTTAAGGCAGCAGGATTGCTTGGACAGTTTTCCTCTCGTCCCGCCCTCTCCTCTTTGTTTACCCACATAATCATAGTAGCGTGGAACCATTCCGTAGACCACTTCAAGCAAAGTTCACGTGTGGATATCATGGCCGATATGATAGATTGAACTCAGAAAAAGGAGCCTGTCAAGCAAAAGGATCAGACGAAGTTCTGCATATATAACAAAAGGATCAACTCGGCTCTCTGTTGTCCATTTCCTTCTTTACAAAATCAGGTCCATGGGCTTAGCCACTGAAGCAAAGCCACTTTTTTGCGATGATGGCTTTAATTTCAATTTTCGATATTCTTCCCCGACTAAAACCATGTGCAAGTGCATCAGGCTTCAGTTTCAAAAGAAGCTTTATGATTTCTTTTGCAGGAAATCCAGTAATATTTGTCGTCAGCATTGTGTATCCAACTACTTGATGTAGATCTATAAGCTTTCTTCACTCTTGAGTTGTAAATTATGCCGACTCACCTCAGATTGATCCTTTACTTAGATATCAATATCAACTAGAGGCCTTGAGATCTTCAATCTTTGCAAGAATTTAGAGTAGAGTCATTAAGAAGACGTCATTTGCAAAATAGATTCACGCTCTAGGCCATCAATGAAGGAATACAACAAGCATCAAGACATTATTGTAAGAGCACAACCAAACAGCTCGCATTACATAGTCACAAACTCATTGAATAGCTTAATGGAAGCAAGCAATGTATAAGAATGCTTTCTTCGTAAATGGAAGTTACTTGCGTGAGAGGATAGTACTTATCATAAAGCAACATGCGCGCACAAAAAAATGTTTTACCATAGAATTGCAGTAATTGAATTTCGCAATTTCGAGGCAATCGATACTAAGGCATTGGTACGTTACAATTGTGCCTCCTTACATTGCGAGATGCCTTGAATTGGGTTTCATGGTTGGTTTTTTTCTGCCGTCTGATTGGTTGCTATGAGGAGCTACTAATGCACAGAATTTGATTCCTCACCTCTGGGTCAAAGATGGTGGCAGTACACCGTCGGAGGTCCAGATAGCAGTGGACAGTGATGGACGAGCACTAGATGAGCTCTAGCCAAACAAATGCAAGTTAGAAGACGATGAGCAATAAGTTTGAAAACGACGTCATTTTGTTGAAAAGAGTCCACATCATGCCATCGTTGTTTCATAGGACAATCGGTGATTACTGGATTGTCACGTTAGATTAATCTAATGATACTTGGATGAGTGGACTTGATTGCATTTTCCCTTAAAAGTTTAGGACTACATTGTTTCAACTAAAAGTATTATGACTTGATTGATTTCTGTACCAAAGGTTTATGAGTAATCGTAGAATTTTCCCCCGCAAAATGACTGTGTAGTAGGTTGGGCATTGAAATGTCATATGTTCTCTCAACTAAAACGTTTCCATGGCAATTAGTTGAATCATTATGTATGAAGGCTAAGTTATGAAGGCCAAACTAAATGAGATTGATATACATTTTGGGTCATCTTGCTCAAGAGTTCCCCGAGCAAGAAGAATAGGACCCTGTTTCCCTTCTTTAAAAGGTGATGCTTATTTTACGAGCGATTTTTGCCGTAAGAAACTTTTATTCCTTTAGAGCAAATAAATTATCATACTAGAAATTTCAAAAGCTCGCAAAGGAAAATTATCAAATTAAATAAGTTGACGTGGGTATAAATTGAAAAATGAAATTATATACAAAAAATATACGGCTTATTTCGAAATATACCCTCTTTACCCACAATCTGTTTTTTCTACACCCGTACATCTACGAATTATTAGCCATTTAATTTATTCTTTTAATTTTTTTTTTTTTTCTCTTTTAATAATAGTCAAAAAGTAATAATTTTTTAAAAGTTGAACATATTAGTAGGACTATGAAAAAGCAAATTGCAAATGCCATGTTAGGAAAATTATCATTTTCTTCTTGAACAAAGAGAATGTGAACAAGGACTTACCTTGGATAGACCAAGGCATGGCATGTTTGACCTTAACCCAATCCACCCGACCAAGATCCAATCAAGGCAAATATCGAGACCAACCACGAAATTCATTTTTAAGACATTCAATGGACTAAGTTTAGTTGGAAATGGTCATGAACAAGTTCAAGAGGTTTACTGATTTAGTTGCATTCATTTGGTTAAGTTTCAGTGAATTTTTTGCAGGAACCTCGGTTCTCATAGAACCGTCGATCGTGTACAAATATGAACAACTTCTCCAATGATGTGACACTCTATATTAGTCTCATAAATGCCTTGAATGAAGTTTGGACACAAATTGCTTAATGTGGGGATGAGTTACCAGACAAATGTCGAGAGATAATAAGAGTTTTAGAATCCTCCATAATCTTTGATTATAGTCCATCCTTATCCACCAAGTGCCACATGCCAATTGCAAAGGAGGAAGAGAAAAGTTGCTTTCCAAGTAGCTTGGCAAAAATATCTAGGTCTCATTTAATAACTTTGGACTTTAGTTCATTAATGACATTGATGAATCACCCATTTAGGTGTCCCCTAGAATTTTAGATCATAATGATCCTAAAATATAGCCTTGATGAACAAGGCAATGACCAACCAATCAGAAGAGGACATTAATTATCAATTGGGCTTATGTGTCCCCTAGGTGCCATAGGCAATAATGAGCCTAGAGTGAGCCTTGAAGAGCAAGCCAACAAGTGGACTAATCACAAGTGAACACTAAAGGACATAGGCGCCAACTAAGCAAGATAGATAGGTCAACTTGACTCTTAGGTTTAATCATGAGCTTACACCAAAAGCTAAGAGGATGAGGCCTATAAATAGGAAGAGTCATTCTTACATTTTGACGTTTGGCCACATTCTATCCTTTCCCTCTCTTCTTCCTCTCTTTCACACCATCCTCACCAAGCTACCCGAGAGCAGACTGGTCCCCAAAGAACATCCCGGAGCTAGGACCAAGCCATTATAAGTAGACTTTCCTAACTTTTCAATAGAGCGATGTACTACACTTGTAGATTTAGGATCTTGTCATCACTTACTTGTGTTTGCTTGTATGTTATACTTATTGTGTTTTATTCGCTTGTTCTTGCATCAAGTGAATCTATGGTCTTGCATGAAGATTGATCACAGCAAGTTGGGACGTGTGCCGAGGTAGGTGTACGACCTATGCTTGGCTTCGGGAAAACATTGTGATGTGTTGTTTCTAAAGCAAGCATTGAGTTGATGTCGAAGCTAGAGCGAATGATCCTAAGTCAAGACCACGAGCCAAATCGTATCCAGCATGAGCTTTATTCTTGCATCAAGTAAGTTTATGGTCTCACATGGGTGTTGAGCATGCCTAGATGTCGAGAAAAGGTCTTGACGACTTGAACGTGTGCCAAGGTGGGTGCACAACCCACACTTGGTTTATGGACAACATTGAGACGTGTTGTTTCCCAAGACAAGCATTGGGTCGATGCTGAAGTTGGAGCGAATGATTCCAAGTCAAAATCATTAGCCTAAATCATATATGGCATGAGTTTAGTTTAATAAGGCACAAGAGTAGTTCATTGGTTCACTTTGTGTCATGCTCCGAACCCCCAAGCATGCGATTATCCCTTAGCGGTTGATTACATTACAACGTCCTAGGATGCAAAACATACCCATTTTTTTCTCTTTTAATTAAATGCATGTGGAAGCAATTTGTATAACCACCAGTCAACCAACAATTAATAGGGATGTCAAAGCACAATAGACAATTTCCAAAGGCAGCACATTTATTTATCAACTTGTTAATCCTAGGAATTTAACATTTATAGGTCTACATCAAAAGGTAACTCATAAACAACCTATAAGCAAAAAGGATCAGAAGGGTGAGGGTGAACTTTAGCTTCACTAACTCCAGGCCAATCTCTCATTTCCAAAATTTCCAAAGGACGTCGGATCGAACATGGTGGTTCTCCATACGACAACCTGAAAATAATCAACAATAGAGGGGTGAGATAAAATCTTAGCAAATTAACAACCTAAGCTTCGATTAGGATGCGAATTCATCTTGGAGGCGGCCTAAACGCGCATTTCATAAAAGAGTATTGATTTGGCTTTCACCGCGACTCAACATCCGGACCCTCGCTGGGCATCTAATAATAATTGAGCATTGCTCCTAAACTTCCATTAGGTGACGGATTTGATTAAATAACCACCAAACACATCAACAATGAAGCCAATTTTTATTTGCTAGTAATTAGCCAAGTACAAAAGAGTTTGCGTTCAAATAATCAATTTCAACAAATTTTCACACTTAAAATTCTAGTAAAATATTCGTACATAACCACGTATTTAAAATCAACGTCAAACCACGTAACATTTAAAATCAACCGGTCAAACTTAGAGTAGGACAGAGTAGGACTGACAAAAAAAAAAAAAAAACTTACTTTCATTTTAAAACCCCATTGCCCCATTTAACACGTAAAATTTGGCATCTAGACCCGACACCTCAAAATTCATTATTTTCTTGTCCATAAAATCTTCTTTGTAAGCTGTAAATAGAGCACATACATTGGACATATCAATAACACAACATAACAAGTTCAATCAATCGAAATTATGCATAAATCTATCCAATAGAACAAGTATAAAATTCTACTTAACAACTAATTCGTCATTAATTTCACTAATTGCCAATCATGATTAATTAGGCTAAGTATGATTAATTAAAGTAAACTCGATTAATTAATCTAACTATAATTAATTAAGAATTAATCATTGTTAATTAAAATAATTATGATTAATTAAATAAATCATGATTAAATAAGACTAACCGTCATTACTTAAACTAATCGCACTTAACTTTATCTAAACCGACTTTAATCACAATTAAGGCTAAACTAAAATTAACTAACAATAACCGCCATTATCTTTGAACTAACTTACCCCATTGTTGACATCTAAATTTTGGCGACCCATTTAGTCATTTATCACATTAAAAAATTAGGGATTAATTTTAAACCCTAAAAAAAATATTAGTTAATTAATTAATTGCATAACATATAGTTTTAGGTGCATTTATTTTAATTTGCATTTACATTGGGTTGGTGATAGATGGGTTTTGATTTGGTGGTTCTGAGCTTTAAATTGACGAGTCGGACTAAGCCCACAAAGAGAGCAAATTGGCCTAAGCCCATATTTGAAAAAAATCATATTGCAATCTTTGAAAAATCAATAGAGAATATTCATTTTTGCAAAGGAAATATAGAAGAGATGTGGAAAATAAAAAGTGATATTGCGTGCGAAAAAGAAACCTTCGCGGATGTTGATTTGAAAAGGAAATTAAAACCCTAATCTTTAGCAAGTTACTCGTGTAGGGTTTTGGGGCGGCCACACATATTGATACATACGGCCATATAAGGGGCTCTCTTTTCTTATGATCTCGTAGGAGGCTTCATTCATTCTTCTTTGGAGCAGAAAGCAACATAAAAATTAAAGAAGGAAAAAGGGAAAACAGCTTTTAAGGGAAAGAGGAAAAGTCAAGGTTAGAAAAGGAGTGCATAGGGCAGAGTGAGAGGGCAGCGAGAGAGACGTGAGAAGCGAGAGAGAGAGGACAGGCAAGAGAGAGAAAAAAAAGCAAAAAAGGAAAAAGAAAAAAGAAAAAGGCTTTCTTCTTCTTCTTCGGGCAGCACCTCGCCGGCCCTCTGTGCACACCTATGCTGCTACCGACGCCGGCAACTGCGCCTCCGCCTTTGCCGGTCATCCCCTCTGCGCCGTTGTCGCTACATTCACCGGAGCCGCCCCTCAGCTGTGACACCACAGCTCGCTTCCTCTGCCGCAAGCCTCCACTCGTCCCCCGTGAAGCCACTGCCAGCGCCGAGCCACCTCTGCTCCGTTGCGCCAATCCCCGCTGTTGCGTCGCCGCTTGTCGATCGCGCCTCCTCCGCTGCTCATACCGTGACACCTCTACTGTCTTGATCTTCTCGCTCGAACGCCTTGTCGATGGCAAATCTGAGCCGTGAAGCCGCTGAGCCCCCTGTCGCGTGTCTCTGCCCGCGCTTGCATTGTCACCCCGCCGCGCCTCCTCCACAAGTCGCTGCCTGCAACCTTTGTTGAACGTCTCCGAGCACGAACACCACCGCGCCTCCGTCCCTGTGCTTTTGCCTAAGCACAAGGTCTCGGGTCCCTGCGAAGACGCCTCTGCTCCGGCGCCCGGTAGCCCTCGCTTGCGCCGCCACCGCCAATTTGCTGCACGTGAACGTTGGCCTCGCCACCGCACTGACACCCCGCCGAGCCTCTGCCCGAGCACCAGTGCTCCACCTTTGCCCACCTGACGCCGTCCCCGACGACCAGCAAATCTAAGCCGGTCCCGACGCCGCCATCACCCTTGCTGCCCGCTAGCCGAGCCCTATGCCCGAGCGCCGCTGTTGCCGCCGGTCCACCCCCGGTCCTCGTCGAAGCTCCGAACGCCGGCGACCCATTGAA
The DNA here is from genome assembly GCA_014182715.1 of Eucalyptus cloeziana. Lineage (NCBI taxonomy): Eukaryota > Viridiplantae > Streptophyta > Magnoliopsida > Myrtales > Myrtaceae > Eucalyptus > Eucalyptus cloeziana. The sequence continues at coordinate 30,991,949 of CM024638.1, forward strand.
GCTGCCAAGTCGTGGGTGAAAAAGCAAGAAAAGAAAAAAAGGCAAAAATATATTAGGTAGTTTTTATTTATTTATTTATTTATTGTATTATTTATTTATTATTATTTTTATATAGTTTATTTTTTTAGTAGCATTATTCCTTAATGTAAGATTGAGATTTTCCCGACATGAAATAGCCTCAAATTAGGGATTGATAGTTTCGAAATCCAACTTACAATCTCTTGCAAAATCGTCAATCCAATCTCATGCCCGAGATTCGATTCATGATTTATTTAAAAATTGACCAACCCGATCTCATGCGTTAAATATGGTTCGTCAATTTATGGATATCAATCCTATCTTGTCTAATTTACTGTTGTGTTGGTTAAGTCAATTTTATTTTCGTAAAAGGAAAAAAATCCAAAAAAATATTTGAATTAGGATTATGTTTGTTTTAGAATATTTCTTGTTTTCTTGCATATTTAGAATAGTGATTTTATTTCGAATTTTGGTTAAAAAATAAAATAAAAAATGCATTAATTCAGGATGTTAGTTTTCTTTAATTTTTGAATTGCACGTTTAATTATTTGGCAATTTAAATTTCGAATTTAAAAAAAAAAAAAAAATTCATCATGCATATGTCATGTAGAATTAGGGCATTTTTTGTACACTATGGCATATTAGGATAAAATTGCATGTTTCATTTTAAGTTTAGATTGATTTTCTAGATAGATTGCATTTTAGGTTAGAGATTGCTAGGTTAAGATAATATCATAGTTTAAATTAGAATTTAGTCTGACCCGATCCTTAATATAAGCTGGATAGAATCTTAATCTAGATAGTTAATTTTTGCATTTTTCTTAATTTCGAATTTCATGAAAAGTACCAAAAAAAATTGTCTTAGAATTAATCAATTTCATTCTTTAGAATAGATTGCATGCTTATTTATGTCATATAGCTTAGGTCATATTGCCATGTCATATCATTTCATGTTAGATTAGTAGCATGCATTGCATGATTCTCATTGAATAAGTGAAAAACAAAAATTGAATGATTGCATGTTAATTAGAAATCATATCTAGGATTGTCGAATGTGAATTTTGATCTAACAACGTAGATGCTTTCGTTGCTATGAAGTAAGTCCTGCAATTTATTCATTGTTTTATCTAGGTGTTGAATTGGTGGTTTGCGCACCTACATGATAACCTCACATGTTAGATAAATTAAAATTCATTCAAGCTGCTTGCCAAATATTTTTTCAAAATAAAAGAGAAAGGTGCCGAAAGGGCGTTAAAGAAATCAAACATAATCAAGTCCCCATACCCAAAATCTTTGGTTCGTATAAGTAAAATAATTATTCCATCATTTTACTTAGGTATTTAATCAACCTACCAAAAACTGATTAGTGGTGACTCCTTTTACATGCTAAATATTTGAACCTGTGTCGCGAATTGATATGGGCTTGGGAGAGCATGAGCTAAGTTAGACTTAGTAGTCAATTAGCCAAATTCTAGGTGGTTCACCCGAAAATTTGGTGCGCAACACCCATAAACGTAATTAACTACCTAATCAAGAATTAGGAGTTAACTGACAAGTTTTCTAGTAGTGATGGACTCACGGCGATAGCATCGCGATAGAGTCGAGGATGTGACACTTGTGACTCAAATGGATACTCGACAGCGGCAGCAAAACCCTTAAGGCTCTCGGCCACCTAAGGGAGGGGTTCCGTGGAGGTGAGCAAGCAGTGGAGATGGAGGTAGTGGCTTGATGGCACAATAGCAATGGCGGATGACATGAGGGACGTGAGTGGACGGGTGACACAACAAGGGGCTTGAATGGGTGGCAAGAACAGCAGTTTGGAGAATGTGGACAGTAGTGGCCAAGGTGATGAGTGGCGGTGGTCAAATGGGTGGTGGTGAAGAGGTGGATGATAATGGTGGTGATGGGTGGCGGATGATGATGGATGGTGGTGAGATGGTGGTGTTGGATGGTGGTGATGATGGAGGTGTGGGCAGCGCAAATGGTGGGTGGGGGTGGCAACAAAAGAAAAAGTGAAAATGGAGAGGGAAGTGGGAAGAGAAGAAGAAAAAATGAAGATGGGGGAGATGGGATGGTCGGCTATAGCCATGGGGAAATGGCGTGGGGTTGAGGGGAGAGAGAGAGAGGTATAGATATTTCTCAAAATTTTTCTCAAAAAACCACTCAATCCTCACACCAACTCTCCTTAAATTCCTCCTCACTAAGTCTCCTGTCCCCTCTATTTCTATTTCTTTTTTTTTTCTCAATTTCTTTAAAAACCAAGCTTTGGCCAAAAAATCACAACTTTGCCACTAGTTTTGGTTCCCTTTCCGATTTCCAATTTTTCATCCGATAATTCATTTTTCGAAAACTATGAACTTGTCGATAATTCAACGAACAATGAGGCGACCTCCAATAAATTAGTCTCCAAACTCTTGAAAGTTCGATACCCGAAATTGAATTAAATTTCATAATTAAAATCGATCAAATGTGACTTTAATACAACCTAAACTATCGGGTGGCTTTTAAAAGTTCTATTGCGGTTGACCTGTTGTTGATGATTTTCAATCCACATTTGTATCTCTTTGAATCGTGAATGACCCTTGGTTGTCATGTAATCACAAGGGTTCAATACATATCATAAGTACAATATTAATAGAAAGTCAATTTATAATCGTTCAACGTGAGTATCATAATCGTGCAGAACCACTCGCAAACCGACTACGCACTTCTATCTATCAATTTATATCCATTCACTAATTGATTTATAACAGTGTAGTATTGACCCTTGTCAATCCTTATAGTCGAGTGGTCGATCCCTGACTAAATTCTTTGGTTTTTTGCATTTTAAACCTTTACAACTTCACCCAATATATTAGTTAACTCATGAATGATCAATTCAGAGTAAAATAACTATAAGTGTATTGATAAAATAATCATTTCATATATTTCAGAATAAGGGCCAAGTTTCAGGAATATCACACTTTGCATGACATGCTTTTGGGCCTTTCATCCGGCAAAAGATTCAAAGATAAAATGAATTGGTTGATGTTTAAAATGCATGGTCACATGATGAACTCTTACCGTCAATGTTGGAGAATGCCAGGTCATTGCCTAGGTAAAGCCCCAGATGTCGTCCCAATATTGAGATTGATGACAATGCCCACCTGGGTGAGGCCAATGCTTAGGGGTCGTTGTGGATGTTGTCTTGATAATAAGATCGGGGCGATGCAGGTTGCTAAGTGGGGATCAATGCTCGGTTGATACCGAAAGAGTCGATGGATTTCGATAAACTGAAAGTGATTGAAATAAACTGGAAGTTCACATGTAGTGCTTGACTTGATGCATATGTGATGCTTGAATGGAGGCATGCACTGATGCTTAAATTGATGCTTGCAAAAGCTGGGTTTGTTTTGCATTAGCTATTGAGTCCTTGCATTAAGTTGAGAATATGTTAGCATTGGGTCACTTAGTAAAAAGAGAGTAACCCCGTCAAACATCCAGAGAAGTCAAGAAGTCTTGTGGGAGCACTTCAATATCTCACTCACTTTTACACACCTAGATAAACCATTTGCTGTAAACCAAGTATGTCAATTCATGCATGATCCTCGTGAGTTACATCTTCAAGCTGCCAAGAGAATCATTCGTTTTGTGAAAAGTAAGATTAGCATATGGGCTTTTATTCCCTATTGTCAAAAGGCAGATGAATACTACATGGTGGACTCATTATTGTAGAAGCGACATAGTCATAGACCACAAATCTTTGGATAGCTTCTTCTTTATGCACTGACCCTTTGTTCTTGATTTTGAAAGCACATAGTTAGTTGATAGCCTTTCGTGTGCATAGGCAAGGCAAGGCACGAGCCTTGCTATTGATTTGCCATCAATAAGTGGGTGATGATCTTATATCTGAGGATTGACGTTAAGACGTCCTCCAATAAGAGAATTAAGAATTTCTATTTATTGAGTCATCAATTCACTCTTGTTATTTTCACAATTTTAGGTGTGTGATGGCTAAGCCAACCCCGCCGCCCATCCGTCTTGGCTTTCCTATCAATTTGGTTACTATCATGATAGACATAGTAGACTTAGAAGGGGATATCACCTACTAGAAGTATACTATAACTATATGGGTCTAAGAAGGGGTAGACACTTTGATTCCCCACATGTATGAGACTTGGTGCCTCATCTTTGACAATGACCTCATAGGTCCTATCCATAACTCCATTCCTCTGGTAGATCCCATGGGAACTACATAGGAGAAAGGGCCTAGGGTGGGGCCCATTTTTGGAAAAAGTTCGGTAGAGGAGTTAGGCTACTCCAGCCTTTTGATTGACTATTTATGGTAAAGAAATAGCCCAGGACTAGGACAAGCATTGTAAATATAACAACTTATAAGACGTATATAAATGTATTTTGCTTTTGTTTGTTGGCTTGTACACGTTTTGCCTAACTTCCATGTTTGCTTGTGTACGGGGATTGTTTATAAATCGCTTTCACATGTGCTTAATCAAAGATCAAAGATTTCTAGGATGTTCAACATGGCTAGGACGTCGATACTAATCCGCCGGGTCATGCTCTCATTGCCAAGGGGTAGGGCAAGGTGTGACAACAATATTACTAGTCTTAGTTATTGTGAATGATCTCAAGTTGGAGCACCTAGATGTGGAAACAATATTTCTTCATGGTGAGTTGGATGAGCATTTTTACATAAGGCAATCAAAGGATTTTCTATCTCAAGTAAGGAAAATCCCATTATCTTGTTAAAGAAATCTCTAAAAAAATACAGTAATACTATAATAACTTTCGTACTGCACTCATTTTAGTGGCATAACTTTTCAAATGCTCACTTAAGTGTCATGACTCTTGAAAAATATTCACTTGAGTTACTCTTTGAAAAAAAAAAAAATTCAAGGAGTAATTGAGTGATGTAATGAAGACAAATCAAATCAAGAAATTATCAGGTTCAAGCTTAATCGAACTCTCGCTATGCTCAACTCTTCTCTTGCTCAATTGGCTACATGTTTCTATATCTAAGCTCCATTCGAAATGGTTAATTGAAATACTTGGTCTGGACTTGATTCGACTTCACATTGATATGAGTTCCTTTCATATGAGATCATAAAAATATTCATGTTTATATTCTTACTTTCTAAATTAGTTTGGACAAGATTAAACTGACACAAAAAAAAAAAAAGGTTTATGACTAAAATTACCAAAAAAAAAAAGTTTTATAACTGAATTGAGATGATTACAAAAGGTTTATGACTTTTATAATAATTCTCTCTCAATTAGTAGCCATTCCACTCGAAGATATTACATCCAATCTAGCTTCAAAATTTGGCTAACTATAGGGATTAAACCTACTTACTATGCATAAATCACAAATTGCCAAAAAAGAGAGAGAATGAAATAGCTTTATAGTTGATTTCGAAAAGATGGCATTTATATATTATATGTATTTGTATGCACACACACACACACACACCCGCACACATGTATAAATATATCATCTAGGAAGCGCCGATACTCTCCGGAAGCTTTTGTGTCGTGCCGGACATTCCAACACGTGTCCCACACTCTTCGACACTTTTTGACACTCTCCAATATTCGGTCAACAGGTGTTGAAAAATCCAACACCTGGTCAACTCTCCCGACACTCGAGTCCAAAATTTTGACACATCATTTTGACACACACAAGGTCAATTTTATAAATTTTCAATAAATGATGGGTCAAAATTTAAATATGTAAAAAAATTAAAAATAATAAAAATAGTAATTAATAAAAGAAGAAAAACGTAGTCATTTCTGCTCTTCCGACTCCCATTTCTTGTGACATAAAATTTACCTCCCAAGCTTTTTTCTCACACGCTCTGACACATAAGTCCAAAATGTGGATTGCTTATTTTTTTCCTCCAAGTTATGGAGTTAAATTTGTCAAATTGAAACAATGAATGATATTAACAAATTGTGGATTCATGTTTTTAATGTAAATTCATTCTAAACTCTTTATTATTATTTATTTATTTGTGAATTTGAATCAAATTAATTTAATTAAAATAATCATAAAAATGATAATTTATTGTGTATATGTAAAAATATACATATAATATATAATGCATCTCAATGTGTCAGAATTCTCTATTTTTTAGAAACAAAGCGTCAGTGTATCATGTCGCATGTTGTGTATTGGTGTCGGTGCTATTTAGGATATCATACATGATACACTATTATTTTGTTATACAAATGTATATTAAAATTTAATCTTGTAATTTTTTTTTTTAACAATTGCCTTGGTCAATCTCTGATATTTAGATTTGATTTAAAACCCCAACCATTCAGGACCTCTTTGGTAAATAGGCAAACATTGCATGATTTATTCTTTTGTTCCCCGAACAAAAAAAGAACAGAAATCCGTTTAACAACTTTTTTTTTTATTCTCGGGAACAAAATCAAGAAGTAAAAAAAAGTTGGCTATTTATTCCTAAGAATGACTCTATATTCAAGTCCATTTTCCTTTTTTTTTCCTATTTTCTTTTCTTTTTTCCCTTTCTTCTTCTCCTTTTTGACCAGGCCGACGACCAGTTAGACAAAAGTCAGCGACCTTGTCAAAGCGTTGCCAGTCCCTAATGAGGTCAAGCCTCATTGGTCAAGCCTCCCCGATGGCTGGGCGAGCTCCAACTAGGCCGAGCTTCACCTAGGAGCCGACAACACTCCAACGAGAAAAGGAAAAACGAAAAGAAAAAAGAGAAAAATATATTTAAAATTAAAAGAAATTCTAAATCACAAAAGGATTTGAGGTCTTACCAAATACATTTTTATCTCGGGAATATACATTTTGGACAATTATTAAACACCTTCAAATGCTTAAAAAATCGTCCAGGGAATAGAATAAAAAAAATTATTTCTAAGCAGAAATTATTTCTAGGAACAGAATGGTTACCAAGGATGTGCACAACAAAATTTCTGGCTAGAAATTGATTTCTCAATTTCTATTCCTTGGACAAGTTTCTAAGTAAAGAAACGTGTTTGATAATAATTCAAAATTTATATTTCTGAAATAAAAATTCGTTTGATAATATAATAAAATTTCTATTTCTAGGAGCAAGTAACGACCAACGTTCTGGTGGCCGGAGTCCGACGATCGCGACTAGCCGCCCAGTGTCCAGTGATCGGCGGCGGGCGGCCAAAGTTCGAAGTCCGACATTCGGCATCCGGCGTCCGGCGCCAAGTTTGGTGACCGGCGACGGGCAGCCAAAGTCCGTAGATTGACATCGGAGTTTAGTGATCGGCAACCGGCATCCAACGTCCGGAGTTCAACGTCTGACGTTCAACATCCGGAGTCCGACGACGGGGAGGCCGATGGCGGGTGGCCGGTGGCCGAGTCTAGTGGCGGGTGACAGCAACCAACATCCGGCGACTAGTGGCAAGTGGCGGACGGTCATCGGCGAACATCTAATGGTTGGTGATGAGCCTTTGACATCCAATGATTGGCAATGAGCAACCAACAACCGGTGGGCGTTTGGCATCCGGTGACCGGCGATTGGTGATTGGCGGCGGGCGGCACACGGTGGTCGGTGACCAACGTCCGGTGGCAGGAGGCCAGCAACTGGCGGTGAGCGTCCGGCATCCCACGGGTGGCAAGTGGGCGACGAGCGGTGACACAAGTGAACGATGAGAAAAATTTTGACTTCTCATTTCTGTTCTAGAAATAGAAAAGCTAAAAATTTTAACTTTTGATTTTTGCTCCAAATCTATTTATGAAATAGAAATCTATTCCAAAAATAGAAAAATGAAATTGCGTTACCAAATAGATTTCTGTTCAAAACTTGTTCCGAGGAATAGGAAAATAGAGAAATAGATAAACATAAATTTTGTCATGCACGCCCCAAATAAGCCATTATTATAACGACCCCAACTCCAAGTCACGAGGTTATCGTTGTGATGTCTTGGGTGCGACGTCGACCTTTTGTTTTTTGGGAAAAGACCACCAAAAATCCCAAACTTTACCCAAAGTGACAAATTCACCTCAAGCTTTATTTTGTGACACGCATTTTGTGACATATTTACCCTAAACTATAGGGCATTTTCGTCTTTTACTTTTTAATTTTTTTTTTTTCTTCTTCTCTCTTCCCTTCACCGACCGCCATGACGGCGAAGGGCTACCTTTGCAAGTGTCAAATGAGGGCGGCCCTTGCTTGACGCTAGCGAGGGCAACCCTTGCCTGACTTCGGCTGACTTCACCATGGCTAGTGGAGGGAAGAGAGAAGAAGAAGAAAAAATGAAAGAAAAAAAAGGAAAAACAAAAAGAATAAGACAAAAATGCTCTTAGTGAGGGGTAAATGTGTCACGGTTTGCAAAATTTGGTGTTTTTCATGTCACAAAAAAATTTTGGGTTAAATTTGTCACTTTGGGCAAAGTTTAAGGGTTTTTGATGATCTTTATATATATCTAAGCACATGTGGAAGCATTGTAACATCAACACCCGACCACAACACCACAAACAAGCAGTCAAGAAAACGCTACACAAAATATACTACTACTATATTACACGAGTATATTTACAAGCCCATTCTATGGGCCTCTCCTCTTTACATCATCCTTATATATTTGTGTAGGCCAAGGGAATTCCTATCTTCTCTAGTGTGATTGCAGCTTTCAAAATTTGTGTAGGGCTTTATGCCTACAAGTCTGAAAAATAAGGAGTAAGTTCAAGAATCAGTAAGTAAAAACCCCTGATCCTCTACTAGGATGACATCTCGTCATTAAATCTAGCATGTATAGTACTCATATTACAATATCGATGGTCGATTGATAGTAATATTACTGCTTCCACGTGACTACATGTATGTGTCCCTTGGTGTAACTTCCATGTATGCTTACCTTCAATTTATCTATGAACACACCAAATCACATAATAATAAACATACCGGAATGCATAAATTTTTTATTAACAAACATCCTAGCTCAACTAAGATTTCCCGGTTCAATTAAGGCATCCAGCTTCAAGCTAAGCATCCTGACTCAACTAGGGCATCTTGACTTAATCGAGGCAGCCTAAGGGTTAGCTCACTCAAGGCAATTGTGCTCAACCCAAGCATCTTTGCTCAACTAGGGAATCATGTTCTCACAAATGAGGCATCATTGTCAATGCTATGTGACGATGGCCTTTTTCTTTCATTTAATGATCATATATCATGTGTCGCATAAACCGGTTTATTATCTTCCATATGAACCCACACATACAAGGCTCGAGGCCGTGCTCAAACAAGTGTGTGTCATGTATTATGATACCGCAGCTACATAATATGTTAGGCACAACTCAAGACGCATGCCCCAAACCACCTTGTCTAGAAGCCGACCCTCCACCAAGCGAGGCTCGGATTGATACACCTTAATCTCGATCCATGGCCAAGTGAGCGAGGTTCGGTCCATCATGTCTTAATGTCAGTCCAAGACTAGGTAAGACTCATTTGTGTCCTAAGCGTGAATCAACCAACACATGAGCAAACCATACAAAATGGACTCGCAACATTTAAACGATTACTCATGGGTAAGCACATGGCTAAACTCGACAACATAGCATATTGCCCTAGACAAGGATTAGGAATTCTATTACTTTCGATAAACTAATGATGGTTTTGCCAAGAATTGAGGGGTCACGTCCAATGAGCCCATCCCTTACCGGTGGCATCCCGACTATGTATCGCCAACCCTTTCAATTTATTATGCGCATGCGGAAGCAGTTAAGAATCCCCAGACAATAAAACAATGGGATAGAAAAGTAGGCCATATTTTTTTTTTTTTATATTGAAATTCACAATCATACTTTTATTTACAGCATAAAAGTCTCACACCTATCTACACTAAGACAGGGTTCACAAAAGGGATGGGATCTCAATCCACATGCGGGTTGTATTCAAGATCCCTCTCTGGATCACCTTCTTCTTCAAAAATCTTTTTCCTCCTCAGGATCCTCGTCAGTGCTCTCCTTCTCAGGTTCCTCCTCTTCATCTCTTACTCAGAGTCCTGAAATAGTTATTCAATAACCAATGAGACCACGTCTCAGCGAGTTCTACCCCCTAAGACTCGATTAGTAAGCCAATACACTATGGGCTGCCTAAACACGCACAGGTCAGAGGACTTACCATGGCCTCAGATCCCACCTGCAAATCAGTATAATTCATAATAGGCACCCAACTCCTCATAACAAATCGAATTAGTCGATTACATGTCATAGAGCACACGTGCATTCTCTAAGGCACTAGTTCACCAAAGTGATGCATCAAATCACCGAGCCCACGTGTCTCTTCCAAGATGCCTCACTTAATTCCCTAGGCCCACGTGCATTCTCTCAGGCACTCGTTCACCAAAGTGATGCATCAATTCACCGAGCCCACGTGCCTTTTTTACGATGCTTGGGCCACGTGCATTCTCTCAGGCACTCGTTCACCAAAGTGATGTATCAATTCACCGAGCCCACGTGCCCTTTTAGATGCCACACTGATTCACCACTCCGCCGTCGATACCGACCATCGGTACCCAAACATTTCCCATTACATAATTGAAATCAACCAATTAGGAGCATGTCCTAAAATCCACAATTTAAATCAATTTCACACAACGTAGAGCTCAAATAAATAAATGGACTACACCACGACAATCAGCACGAAATTCCAGTCGTCGGCCATCTCAGCCTTAATTTCCGAAAAATAATCAATTAAATAATTAATTTCGAAAATTAAATGATAAATATTATAAATTCAATTTAGCTCAAAATAAAGCCTGATTAAATAAACGGACTTCACCATAGTCATCAGCATAATATTCTGGTTGCTGGCCATCCAAGTTGAATTTCCGAAAAATAAATAATTAAATAATTAATTTCGAAAATTAAATAAATAATTACTAAAAATCCAATTTAGGCCCGTAATGCCTTATTGGAAGTCGAGACGAGCCCGGAAAATTACCGAGACTCGTTCAATAAATAACATGGCACGTCTACTAGCTAATGGCTATTTTTAACCACCTAACATGCATCAATTAGTCTCTAATTTAATTTATCTAAATTAATCTAACCACCTAATTGCATTTAATTAAATCTAACCAACCCTAAGTATAATTAACAAACTAAGAAAGCATTAGTGAGTAAAACTCACTTGGCAAAAGCGGAGACCGAATCACCGCAATGGCGACGCGACGGCGGCCGAAATCGGATTTTCGGCGACACCGGCGGGCTTGGGCCGGGCCTTAGATTCGGGCCCAACAAATCTTAGCCCAAATGAGATTTGTTCTTACTCGGACTGGGCTTCCTTTGTGGGCCGGACTTCAAGTGATTTACTGGAAATTGGGCCTCAAAATTGGGCTGAGCTGCTGCGAAGTGGGCCGAGGAATTGCTGTCTTTGCTGGATTTGGTGGCCCAAGAAGCTGCTATTGGGTTGAAATCCACGAAGAGGAAGTAACGGGGATTGCTTTGGTCTTCACTCGCTGGACTGAAGGCGCGCGACAACCGACGCACGAACGTGGGGACAGCAGCTGCGACGAAGGAGTTTCGTTGAGTTCGGTCAACCAAGGGCCTTCGGTGGCTTTGAAGATGTTGACAGGGCAGCTTGATTGAAGATCCCGTGGTTTGCAAGCAGCCGAAGATGGAGCATGAAGAGAGAGATCTTCAGTGGTGTTGTGGTTGGTGTCTTCGGTCAACAAGACTTCGTTGGGGATGCTGAAGTTGACCATGCGCTAGCTGAAAGAAGACACGATGCAGGTGGAGGAGCTTCGGTCCAAGGGCTTCGTGGCAGCTTCGGTTTTGAAGGCTAAATGAAAGAAAACCAAGTTGCAAGCGGCAGCAAAACTTGAAGGGGGATGAAAGAGAAAAAAATGAAAATGGAAGCAAATGGGGAGGGGTCGAGAAGATGGGATGCAGCTGGTGATGGCGTGCAAGATAGGGTTGAGCAGAGTTTATAGTCAACACCATTATCCTTTCCATTAAATGCTTGGTTCCCCCAATTGTCTCCATAAATATCTTCTTGTCCAATAATACTTTCTATCAAGTTAAATTCCACAAACTAAATCAAAATGAAGTCAAAAAAATGTTGTCCAAGCATAATTCCGAATTTCATTTGATTTAGCTTCAATTCTTCACTCAATTTTCCAAATTGAGGCCCGATTTCGTCGAAGGAAAATCCCGTACCAATCTCTGTCGGTCCCCAACACCCAAAGGCTAAGCTTAAGATGGACATGAGGGTGATGAGTGAGACCGAAGTGGTAGAAGAAAATTTTGGCAAGCATGAGGGTGGGGGGTGTGTGTGTGTGTGTGAGTGTGGGGGAGGGAGGGAGGGGGGAGGGAGGAGGAGGAGGAGGAGGAGTTGGGGTGTGGAAATAAGGTGATGAAGCCTCCATTTATAGGCAAACTCATCATCATTACCCCTTTCAAGTGGCACACCTATAATGAGGAGTGACAAAGTTAATTAGGAATGTGTGGCAAGCCTAATATCCTAGGAAGCACTTGGGCTCCTCTTATTGGGCCACCTAGGTGATGATTCACCTATGAAATGATGAGTAGAAATGATGACTTCATTAATTAGGGGATACCTAAACCATATGACTCATCTCTTCATCAAATACATGAAATCATTATGGGGACACCTAAGGTAGATGATTCACGCCTTTTATTAATAGCCTAGATCTTGTGCTATCATTAGATTTATATGTGTTCATACGGCAAACTTGTTCTCTAAATTTCTTCTCTTTACCACACTATTCTAGAATTCTCTCTTTTGTTTTGTTCTAAAGAACAAGCCCATGGAAATGTGGCCTTGTGTCACTAAGTTATCTAAGCTTGGCAAAACTTACCTCCCAAGTCTCAAATTAGTATCATGATCGCCTAAGACTAGAGGAACACATAAACTTATGATTCATCAAAGTGCATTAAATTGTATTAAATAGCTAACTTCCAAAATAATTAAGGCTAACCTTGGTCATTATCTTGGCTAAGACATGCAAGAATCATCGACTACTTATAAGACAAGCATGGCCAAGATCAAATAATGGCATATGAAAAATGCACGTGACTCTCAAGACCTAAATAATAGCTTATAAAATATGCATGTACCAAAAATAGCATATAAAATATTTACTTGACTTTTAAGACCGAAATAATGGCTTATAAAATATACACGTGACTTTCAAGGTCAAAATAAGAGCAAGTAACACATGCACGTGAATATTATATGATCAAGCATGTGGGATTAATTAATTTAGTAATCAACCGAAATCCATTAGGCAACGTTGCCAAGATCCATTGGTCGACCGCTAAAAATTAGTCCATCATGTGACCATACATCAAGTAACACAATCTTATTCTTATCTTCACTTTTAGTCCAAATGATCCAAAACATAGGATGCTACACTTATCAAGTATCTAGCGAGTTGAAATGATCCTAAAATAACCTTGAACAAAATTGCTAATTTAGAGTTAGATCAGATCGCATTCTAAGCATTGTATGAAGTTACCCCCTTTGTTCAGTGTATGAAATTTTTCAGTGCCTAATAGAGAATCTTTTTATAGTACGAATTGCAATTGACATAAACGGTTTGAGATTTTATTTAGTGTGACTTGTCATTATTTTTGTTCATTTGCTTCCCATACTTTGTTTATTTATTCAATTTGGTCAATAAGCTGTTATTTATTTATTTATTTATTTATTTATATTCTCTTGCAATCGCGCATTGTGAAATTAAGATTTAATCTCAACACAAAATGTTATCAATTATGTTACAACATTAAAGTCCAAATGTAACACATTAATTAAATGGATGCACAACACAAAACATTTGAGAGATGACTTCTTATATATAGAAATTGTTACTTATGTATTCATCACGACTAAATTTATATGAAAACATTATTGAGTATGTATATCTTGTCAAGGGATTGTATTGAAAATTACTAGTTCAAAATAACGATCATCAAGATTTATCTTGTATAATATTTGATGACCCTCATCATGCTTAAGCAAAGGCTATGAGAGAGAAGGAACCAAACTATGGGTGTATTTGTTTCGCAGAAAATAAATGATTTGAAAAATAATATCCTAAAAATGATTACTTGTATCACTTACAAATCTGAATTGAAAAAAAAAATATTTTTATTGTGCAAAGAAATAATTAGGCATAAATTATTATTGACAATATGAATATTTTTGTTAATTAATTATTTCAAGCAATACAGACAATTACTTTTGGAAAATATTTTTAAATCATTCATGGAATTGGGATAGGATCCGATTGTCTCTAAAAGGCCATTAAGGATCACCAGGCTACCCAAGGGACTCACTAAGCCCTTAGCTAAGTTGGAAGTCTCGGTGGTCAAGTAGCTAAAGAGCCAGCAAGCTCACCTCCATTGCAAGCAGGGAAAAAGGGAACACTCTTCTATCGATCAACTCAACAGCCCCTAAGTAAGGTATTTCTAGTCATTTATAGAGAATATAGATCATAGATATTTGTAATCAATCATTTCTCACTTGAGGAGGAACAATAGTATTTCATTGCTACAAATATGGATTATTGAAAAGAATAAGACATGTATTTGGATATTTCATGGCCTGCTCTCCCCGGTCGGAATAGGTGGGTCAATTCCTTCCCTTAGAACCGTACTTGAGAGTTTCCTACCTCATGTGGCTCATCGTTCAATTCTTGTGGTGTCCCTTTTTTTTTCCTCAAGTTAACCAAAAGCAAAAGAGATTAATTCCATGAGTTTCAAACATTTTTCCTGAATCAAACGAAACCTTTTTGGGGATGTTTCCATAAAAACAAATATAGTTCAAGGCTGAATGGTAACTTTAAAGGCCACAATTAGCAAATTTCATTAGATCTTTAATGAAATGATCATATTGAACAAAAATTAAAAGGTCAAGGGACAACATTGGAAAAAAAAAGTCAAGGATGATATCAAACAATGAGAAATGGCTCTTGTTTGTATCCCAAAATTGTCAAGTCATATATTTTTGGGGATGTTTACATAAAAAAAAATGAAAAAAAAAATTATGAACGAATACTCTTGAGACACTAGTTATCCGTATTAAATAAATAAAATTTTCAATTTCAATTCACCATGACATAATATGAGACAGTGCATTGGAAATGATAAATCCTTCAAGTTGAAGTATTTACAAGTGCCCCGATTACCAAAATTCAAATGAAGAATAATGTTGCAGAAAGCTTGAAAACGAAAGTCTACTTTTGTGAACAAAGTTCAAAGATAAATACTCCTTTTTTAAGTGGAGTCGACGGTGAGTCAATCTACCTACTCTGATATTCAAGATAGTTGAATTGACACGACTGACCGATAAATTCAAAAATACATTATTAAGGTACCATCTAGGAAAAGTTGCAACCAGATTTCTATAACGTGAACGAAGCTCTAGGATGGGGAGACTCGGTGTACTTTGAAAATTTGAGGGCAAATGGAATCTTAGTGTCATAAAATCAAACAAGTACTTGGTCTTATCCTCGAAGTCCACGAGAATTTTAGAGGATTTATGTAATGGTAAATTACCAGGTGAGGGGAATATAGGCGTTCGAATGCATCATGGGTATCGAATAAAAACCATCGAATATTTGATGATTTAAATGTATTATAACACGCGGCGTGCTCGCATTTTCCCCTCAACAGGGGCGGATTTAGAAGTCTAATCTTGATAGAGTCACGTTACGATATCGGTCAATTGTTCAAAATATGTTGAATGAAAAATTAATATTTGCTCGATTAATAAAGATTCCTCACACTTAATATGAATTTGGAATTTATTTCACCAAATTAATTTGAGATTAGCTGGGATTTTCATTGGGTTGGGGTTCTCTTCACTGAAAAATAATCGTTCCGCCGTTCATGTATATTTGGAAAGATACTAGAGTGCAAAGCCTACAATGCCTGAAAATTTTCTTTTTCAAGCGTGCAGAAAATGTGGTTATAAAATATCTTAAAAAGGAATAATATGAATAGGAGGGAGGAGCAACCCCTGCTCCATCCCCTTTCCGTTAACATAAATTACAGCACTAAGTCTGTTATAAATACTAAACTAAATTTGAATCATTAAAGTATTAACTTTTTTTTTTTTGGTAACCCAGGGAACCCCGTAAACTGATAGCCGGTGAGCAAACCCTGGGGGAGCGCCTGCAACCTCTGGGATTCGAACTTCTCCTCTTCGTGAGGGGGAAAGAACCCGAGCCAGCTACGCCGTAAAGGGCGATGGTAGTAAAGTAATAAATTTTATGATTAATATCACGCAAAATTCTAAATTGATACACTTGTGACAAATTTACCTCCCTCAGTTTCCGCTAAATTGTATTAATATCACGAAAAATCACAAAATAGTATATATATAATAAACGAAAGGTAAAACCCCAAACCAGTATATTTATCAATCGTCACGTGTTATTCAACTAAGTAATTTGATGATAAAATTTAACTTAAACTAACGGAGAATAAATTTGTCATAGATGTACTTGTTTAAGATTTTTTGTGATATTAACTCTAAATGTTGGTGCCGATCTCCTATACGGTCTCAACAAACACGACAATCTGTGCCTAGTTTGCTATCATTGACATCAGGGTTTGTGCGCACCTCGTCATGCGATATTTTGGCCTTGGCTAGTGTGCCTCGGAGGGGCCCTAGCGAGAGAAGCGGCGGCCCTTTACTATCAATTAACGTGGAATTCATCAATCCCTTAACACAATCCTCCAATAAAAAAGAATGGTCGTAACTTCTAAAAGGAGTCATCCCTCATCTCATAAGAGCATCTTGTAACTCGCAAGTCAAAATCGGCAAAGAAACATGCAAAAATCCTTACATCATCAAGCATGTCATGACTACTACTCCCTCCTCTGCCCTCGTAGAACCGGTATTTAGTCTTTCTTACCAGTCCGAGAAAGACTGGATCGACTTGACCTTTTCTTACAGGAACATTGCATGCATCGCAAGTCAAAAGGACAACACCTCGTAATAGGACATGCAAAAATCCTTACATCATCAAGCATGTGATAACTACTACTCCCTCCTCTACCCTCGGAGAACCGTCATTTAGTCTTTCTTACTAGTCCAAGAAAGACGAAATCGACTTTTCTTGCAGGAACATTGCATGCAGCCATTTCCGCGGCCTCTTTTCTTGGAAAATCACTTCGTAGCCCATTTATTAAACTCTCTCCCCCTCTTTCTCTCTCTCCAGACTATAAATAAGTGGGAACTGCAAATTGGCACCTTTATATGACAAACACAAAGCAATATGGGATTTTTTCAAAGCTCATTTAGCAGCAGTACAAGACCCATTTTGGCCATCTTGAAGCTCCTCCTATTGCTTATGTTGCTTCTCATCCCTAGCGTCTCTGGGGTAGGGACCAAACGCATAGATCGCAGGAAAACATTCAAAATCGGCGTGATTCTTGATCTAGACTCGAGTCTTGGCGACCAAATGCGCATGGCGATAGAATTAGCATGCCAAGACGCCAACAACATCTCATCAGGAAGTTATTACATAAAGCCACATTACGTGAACTCTCGCGCAAGCCCCCTTGGAGCAATTTCTGCAGGTTAGTCATTCGCACCAGTTTCTGTTTGCCCAGTACTAATTACTTTCCCGTCAACATTCAAAGTATTATCGAAATTTAAAAAACACCCCTGAAAACACTATAGATATATCTACGTGTCAATATAATTTTGCTTCTGAAAGTTTCAAAGTTTGTTGCATAAAAAATTCCAAAGGTTGCATGATGTAAGATTGGAAAATGGTCAAAAGTAAAAGCCGCGGACCATGGCTAGACAAAATGACACCCTCAATATATCCAGATGTGTGTAAGACAACCGATTCTTGTTAAATCATTCTACAGAAACTTCAATAAACGAGAAAAAAATTTCGTTAAATTCACAAGGCATATGCTCCATATTTTATGCAAAATAATGAGCTTTTTGCTATTGATAAGCAGAGGACTTCCACATAAAGACTAAAAAAAGTATCAAAAAGGTCCTCAACTTATTGTATTTGCGCAAATTTAATCTTCAAACTTTACCTGTGCCAATTAAGTCCTAAACATTTTAATTTAAAGCTAATTTGATTATTCCAACTAATTTTGATCAAATATTACTAACATGGGTGATGGCTGACCTATGTTGTATGGCTAGTGCTAACATGAACATTTTAAATAATATTTTAATAAATTTCGAATTTTTCCTTTCTTTCTTTTTCTTCTCTCCCTAGTGGATGGTGAGGGTTGGCTTTACTAGATTTGGCAAGGCTAACGGGCGATGTTGGCCCTTGCCCAGGCCAAGGCGGCCTTGTCGACCATTGCGTGGGCCAGAGCAAGGCCAACCCTCACCCATGTGACGCTCAGTGAGGTCAATAGGGGACATTAGCCTCATCAACCTCATGAAGGCCAAGGTGACCTCACGAGACGTCACCTGGGCCAAGACAAGGCCAACCCTTGCCTAAGTGATGCCTAGCAAGTTTGACCCTCGCTTGTGGTGAAGAGGGCCACCCTCGCTTAGGTGAAGCCAGGTCTCACCAGTCATCGGGGAGAGGAGAAAAAAGAAAGAAAAAAGAAAAATTCGAAAATTATTACATAGATCAGCTGGTTGGCATCCATGTCAATAATATATGTCCAAAAATAGCTGGAAGGATTGAGTTAACACTAAATTAAAAAAGGTTTAGGATTAAATTGATACCAATGTAATAAATTAGTGACTTTTCTAACAGTTTTATGTAGGAAGACCAAATAGAAAGTCCTAGTTCATTTCTTTTGACTTCTAAAAAGCAAAAATTGACTATCCCATCAAAACTTAAAGTTAAATTTTAAAACATTATGAACATATTATGTGTAAATCCACGTGTCTACGTTAATATATTGTGAAAAGTTCAATTGCTTAAGATTAAAAGAAAGTCAAAGTGCATGTACCTACAAGATTAAAAAAAGTTGTTAAATGTCTTCCTTTGATTGTATTTGAGTTTTGATTGGCCTTAAATACGATAACTTCCCTCCACTTTATAGTTTAATCTTTTGGATTGACTTTCTAGTATCAGAGTGAGATTTCTCTTAAGTTTATTATGTTTCCTATTTTTCAATTTCATGTGCCGTACTTATAGTTTGGTTTGCACGCATGTGAGAGTGGGTGTAAGAAAATCACATATCTCTACAAAATTTATACGGATCTTATGTATTCGCAGTCTCTCCATGTAATAGTTTAATTTTATATGTTGAATTTTCTAGTATAAGCATTAAAAAAGAAATGCAAGTTAAAAGACACTCCACACCATTGAGAGATTAGAATAACAAAATGATCTCATAATGAAACTTGGAAACCGATTCCCATAGTACCCGTGCCTTTGAATTGTTTCAAGTTTTATTATGCAAGTTCATAAAATGTTCAACATTACCTGTTAGTTTAACAGGTTTTATTATGCTAGTAATGCCAAGTTGCAAAGATCTTAAAAAGTTCAACATAAAGGCCCCTTGTTGAGCAAACGCTGCAGATCTGTTCTACTCGAAAACTTAAGCTTCTGTCAGCAATTGTTTAACTAAATGACTTGATGTTATTCCTTGCATACATGTATCTCTTAATGATCGTATCGCTGCACTATTATCTTCCAATAATCCAAGTAAAAGGGGTTAATTAGAGATATAAATAGAAGAAACCAGTGATGAACATTACTTTAAATCCTGTAATTTATTAGTTTAATTCTACTTTTTACTCTAACAGCGGAAAAGCTGATAAGAAAGAAGGTGCAAGTTATTATTGGCTTAGAGACATGGCAGGAAGCAACTTTAGTTGCCGAGATTGCTAATCAATCTCAGGTACCAGTAATATCCTTTGCGGCAAACCCCGTCCTGCCAACAATGGTGGTGCAAACTATGTGGCCCTCACTCTTTCGCATGAGTACTAATGTATCCAACCAAATTAGATGCATCGCAGATATAGTTAGTTCTTATAACAGGCGAAGAGTCACAATAATATATGAGGGGGAGGCATATGATCCTATCTACTCTGAGCTGTTAAATTCTTTATCGGAAGAGCTTGACAAGATTGGCTCCAAGATAGAGGACCGAGTGATTCTTCGAGCACTTTCACCTTCGGCAAGTGTGGGAAAGTCTTTCGAAGAGAAATTAGTGAAACTGAAGGGCAAGGCATCCCCAATATTTATTGTCCTAGGGTTATCATCTCGTGCAAGTGGCCATTTTCTCAAAGAAGCAAGGAAGATAGGACTCTTCAATCGAAATTCAATATGGATATTTGCTGAAAAACCATTCAACAACCTCTTAGCTTCAGTAGAACATTCAATAATCTCAACCACCATGGAAGGCACAATAGGGTTAGTCACCTACCGTCCGGAAAACCACATGTCCGGAGACTTCAAGATCAAATTTTCGAATAAGTTCCATCAAAAGCATGGAGAGACCTTCAATTTTAAGCAAAGCATAGATGTTAGTCAAGCATACGATTCCCTCATGACCGTAAAAAAGGCCATCGATGCATTGCCAACTAATGACATTACTCCTCAGCTTTTGCTTGACAGAATATCGAGTGTTCGACTTGTTGGTTTGAGCGGGGTAATACAATTTGAGAAAGGTCAGTTGACAGGTCAAGCCAAATTCCAAATCGTAAGTGTCGATGGATATGAAAGTAGGGATCTTCAGCTTTGGTCTCCCAACTTCGGTTTTTCGAGGAGCTTTCCACAGAAACAAAGTCAAAGGGCAAGTGCTTATGCAAATTCAGACGCATTGAAGAACCATCGAAAATACATCCCGCAAATGGTGATTGGAATTCCTCGTACAACTCCCTTCGGTAAATTTGTGAAGGAGGAAATAGACGATGTAACTGGGAAGGCGACCTACGTTGGGTTTTGCATGGATGTTTTTGAGAAGACGCGTCCTCATGGTTTGAATTATACATTTTTACCTCATGAAGGAACATACGAGGACTTGGTTAACAAAGTTCGTGACAAGGTACCACATCATCATCTCTGGTCCTCAATGATTATTCAATGATTACTCACTGCATTTTAGAATATCCACTAAACAGCATGTGCACGTTTCGACAACCAATAGGTTTATTTCACCAGATCCTTGTTCGCTACATTTGATCACTAAGGGACTTACAAGACTGTATTACTTTGCATCATTAGACCATCAAAGTCTCAACATTTTAGCAGTAATGTTTCGGTTGGATGATGGTGTCATTTTGGTGTTTATTACTAAAATGCATCATTTTAATGTTGCTCATGGTGTGACATTGATGGAAGACCTACAACGCTGCAGTTGGTGATATAACTATTCTAGCTAATCGCTCGCAATATGTCGAGTTCACACAACCATTTATAGAGTCAGAGCTTTCAATGATAGTTCCAGCAAAACCAGACTCAGATAGGGCATTGATCTTCCTGAAGCCTTTCACTCCAACCATGTGGGTTGCTTCTGTAGGCATCCTTATATACACAATGTTAGTAGTTTGGTTCCTGGAACATCCAACCAATCCAGAGTTCAGAGGCACTTGGACCAATCAGCTCTCCACCATTCTTTGGTTTACTTGCTCATCTCTCTTCTATGCTCATAGTAAGTAACTTCCCACTGTTGATTATAGTACATGTACACTCTTTTAAGCCCAAATTTTCACAAAAAGAAAAAAAGAAAAAAAGGCAGTAAGCAAGCTATTACCTTTGCAGGGGAGAGAATCAACCACAACTTCACGCGGATCGTAGTGGTGATTTGGTTCTTTGTCGGATTGATCTCAACACAGAGTTACACTGCTAGCCTTACTACAATGCTCACTCTTCAAGAACTTAAACCGACTGTGACCACCATGGAAAGGCTTAGAATTTCCAAAGCAAGAGTGGGTTGTGACGCTGTCTCTTTCGTCTGTGACTACCTGAAGAATACACTAAATTTCTCCAAGGACATTATTATTGGTCTTAGGAACAGCTCAAGGTATGGAGATCAATTCACAAATGGTAACATTGCGGCTCTTTTTCTGGAATCCCCGTATGAGAGAGCTTTCCTTGCCAAATATTGCTATGGATATGCCATAACTCATGAGAACTACAGATTTGGCGGTTTTGGCTTTGTAAGTATCTGCCGTTATTCTACATGAACTCGATTTTTCAAAGTATATTATAACATCCTGTGTTTGTGTATAGCATCTCCTTAAGCTAGCCCAACAAAAAAAAAGGGGCGTGAGTATCCAACAGCTTCCCGTAGAGTAAGATATCGGTTGTGACGCCAGTGCTTGGGAAATCCTCTTAAAGACTTGACTTGATCCATGAAAATGGTATAGAACAAGCTTTCTAGTTGGGCTCAATGCAGTATATCAAACCCACCAAGTCGCAGAAGCATAGTAACTGTCCAAATCCCCGGTTAGCAGCAAGTGCGATGCATTTGACCTCTAAAGCTCACGACTAAATATTACATGTTCCATGGACAATGGAGACCACGGCGGAACCAAGAAATGAAAACTGGTTCACATGATGCAGTCCATTTTGGGTTATTATTGGCGAAAAGAAAAGAATCTGCACCGACATATAGTTACAAATGGCCTTGTTCTCTGTGAATGCAGGTGTTCCCGAAAAACTCTACGCTGGCTGCGAAATTCTCTGAGGCAATTTTGAAACTTTCAGAGAGCGGCGAGATTAAAAGGTTAGAGGACAAGTGGTTTCGTCGCAAGTGTATGGTGAGGAACGACACCAGCAAGACACCGAGGTTGGGCCTCGACAGCTTCTGGGGACTCTACGCTTTCACCATCGCCGTTTCCACGGCTTGTTTGCTAGTGGCATATCTCTGCACGTGGAGGAACCGTCGGGTTCGCGAAGAAGGAAGCAATGCTGATGGCATGAGTCATGATTTGAGCATTTCATGACGAAATCTTAGGGTACTGCAACATAG
Source organism: Eucalyptus cloeziana (assembly GCA_014182715.1). Classification (NCBI taxonomy): domain Eukaryota; kingdom Viridiplantae; phylum Streptophyta; class Magnoliopsida; order Myrtales; family Myrtaceae; genus Eucalyptus; species Eucalyptus cloeziana. The sequence continues at coordinate 31,014,864 of CM024638.1, forward strand.
TTTAGGGCAAGATGATAAAGGGGTGTATTTACTTCGGTTCAGAAACTAAATCTTCTCTCCCTGCTGCAACACAAAATTAGCAAACATTATGTAGGGAAATAAAGGTAATTTGCCAATTACTATATACATACAGGTATATGGTCCTTAGGAGCCGTTCAATCGAAAAGCAAAAAAACCACCGCCGTCCAAGTTGAGTTTTATCGAACGGCTGAGTTCTATTACATTTCAATTCAACAGGGAAAGATTATAAGGACATGATATCTTTATATATACGTGCACTTTTTTCTCCGTATTGTCCTACTTTATTCATCCCCTGATAATATTTATTACTAATACGGACAATGAAGTAACTATCGTCAGTTTTTCATGCCAACGGCGTAATAAACAAGATTATTGGTTAGGATTATTCAAGGTTTGAAATCCCTTCATTGGTTTGACTTTGAACCGTTCTCTAATTTTGCGTGAACTGTAGAATTCCCCATAATTGATCATGGGGTGATTGTCGTTGCACACATGCTCTCTCTCTCTCCCCTCCAAGTCGCCATCTATTTAATAAAATTGGTTATAAAATGCTCTTTATATTTCTCACTTGTCTACCGTTTATACTGTATTTTTTATACATGTGATATTTTTTCACCGGTTTAAATTTTTAGGTTGGACATTTTTATTATGGTATCATATCAAGGTTTGTTCCCAATTTATTTCATGCGTGCAATCCACCCATCAAATTTCAAGTGTCGCTTAGGCTTGTATAAAAGAGGATGTTAAATATTCCATGTCGTTTGTCTACGAGACGGGACAAGATTGTTGGGTGTGATAACAGTACCATACGTCCCTATGCGCCGGCTAAAAAATCCAACCAATTTGAATAGACGGGACAGATGAATCTAGAATACAGGAACAAAAGTCGTTATCTTCTACTATAATAGGAATATACCATGTCCCTGAAAAATTGGAACCATTCACAGCATTCTACATGGAATGAAGGCTCCAGTCTGAGAAGATTCTGTCCTTGGAAAACTTCTGTCCATTGAATCCTAGCGCCATCAAAACAAGAAATGACTTGGTCTATTCTCGAACTCCACGAAAATACAAATCTTAGAATCCCCCACAAGGGCACTGAATTGTCCATTGATTCTTTGCTTCAGTCTAAGAAGACCTTTCGCAAAAGAAGAAAACTCCATTCCTGGGAAGACCTAATCAACAGAGCAGTGACTTTTCAGGAGACGCGCCACATAACCCTCGCAAACATTTGCACGCAACCATTTTCCTATCACTCTCTCTCTATAAATATGCAGGAAATTGCGTCCCACACAACGATTATTTGCAAAGCAATATAGTTCAACACTTGTTAAAGCTTTTGAGGAGGAGTTATCAAGGTTTCGGAGATGGGTTTTCTTCAAATCTCATATAGCAAAAGTACAAGACACATTTTGTCCATTTCGAACCTGTTTCTCCCCTCTTGCCGCTCCTCGTCCCAAGCTACTCCGATGCAGCCACCACACCGGTGGATGTGGGTGTGATTCTTGATTTGGACTCGTGTTTCGGCGACCAAATGTGTATGGCAATCGAAATAGCATGCCAAGATGTGAACAGTATCTTGTCATCAGGAAGTCGTTACATAAAGCCACATTACACAAACTCCCGAGCAAGGCCCCGCGGAGCAATTTCGGCCGGTTAGTCATTCATTGCCCTTCCTCAATTTGGTAGCTGCAGCCTGCAGCGATTCCTGCTTTGATAATTGGAAACATGTTAGTTGCCACTGGCAGTAATAGAAAACTACGCCAAGTCAGCTTTAAGATTATGTACCTGCTGTTAATTTTTTATCAACTTTTCTGCACGTGCTCTAAAAGTTGTACATCTAGTAGTATTGCTACACAATGAGACCATTACGGAATTCAGCTGCGTATTTAAGACACCCAGCTATTATGTTAAATTATTCTCTTAAAAAGTTATGGGTAAATTATTAAAAAGTCCTAAAGCTACTGCAATTATGCCCGTTCATTCAACCTGCTTACTGTGCATAAATCACAAATTGCCAAAAAAGAGAGAACGAAATAGCTTAACAGCTGATTTCAAAGAGATGACATTTATATATACTATATGTATCTGTATATATTTATATCTCATGCATTGCTATCTTGTTATACACGTGTATATTAAAATTTAATCTTGTAATGTTATCGTAACAATTGCAGTGGTCAATCTCTGATATTTCGATTTGATTTAAAACGCCAACCGTTATCAAGTATCTAGCGAGTTGACACGATCCTAAAATGAGCTTCTACAAAATCGCTAATGTTTTGCGTTGTGTATCCATTTAAGTTGACACAATCCAAAAATGACCTTGTACAGAACATGCTGGTGTGGATATTCTGTTAAGTATGACTCGTCATTATTTTTGTTCGTTTGGTCCCCATACTTTGTTTATTTGTTCAATTTGGTCAATAAACTGTTTTTTTTTTTTTTTTTTTTATATTCTCTTGCAATTGCGCAATGTGAAATTTAGATTTAATCTCAACACAAAATGTTTATCAATTATGTTACAACATTAAAACCCAAATGTGACCCGCTAATTAAATGGATACACAACAAAACATTTGAGAGATGACTTCTTATATTTGGAAATTGTTAATATAAGCATGTCGTGTTGACACAATGAACAATTTAAATTGCTAAATTAAACCAGTCCAAGTGCATTATAAACTGGTAAAAAAGGTCAAATCATACCTGACCTGTTTATTATTCCTTACGACTAAACTTATATTAAAACATTATTGAGTATGTATATCTTGCGAAGGGATTATATTGAAAATTACTAGTTCAAAATAACAGTCATCAAGATTTATCTTGTATAATATTTGATGACCCTCGTCATGCTTAAGTAAAGGCTATGAGAGAGAAGGAAACAAACTATGGGTGTATTTTTTCCGTGAAAAATGAGTGATTTAGAAAATATTTATCGTAAAAATGATTACTTGTATTGCTTACAAATCTGAATGAAAAAAGTATTTTTTTCATCCACGAAAATAATTAGACATTATCAACAATAAAAAAAATTATTAACTAATTATTTCAAGCGATACAGACGATTATTTCTAGGAAAATATCTTCCAAATCATTCATTTTTTCCCAAAAACAAACAAAACCTATGATATTTTAAGGATGAAATTAAACAAACAAATATAGTTCAAGGCTGAATGGTAACTTTAAAGGCTACAATCAGCAAATTTCGTTAGATCTTTAATGAAATGACCACGTTGAACAAAAATTAAAAGGTTAAGAGATGACATTGAAAAAAAAAAAGATTCAAGGATTATATGAAACGATGAGAAATGGCTCTTGTTTATATCCCAAAAATGTCAAGTCATATCATTTTGGAGATGTTTATATAAAAAATGAAAAAGAGTTTTATTAACGAATACTTCCGAGACACTAATTAACCGTATTAAATAAAGAAAATTTTCATTTAAATTTACCACAACAAAACATGAGACAGTGCATTCGAAATGACAGATCCTTTTAATTGAAGTATTTAGAAGTGCCCCCATTACCAAAATTTAAATGAAGAATAATGTTTTAGAAAGCTTGAAAACGAAAGGGAAAACGGTTGAAGTCTACTTTTGAGAACACAGTTTAAAGAGAAATACTCTTTTTTTGAGTGGAGTCAATGGTGAGTCAATCCACCTACTTTGACTTGCAACAAGTTTGAATTGACGCGACTGACCCGATGAATTTAAAATATACTATCAAGCCACCATCTAGGAAAGGTTGCAACCAAATTTCCATAACGTGAGGGAAGCTCTAGGACGGGGAGACTCGGTCTAATTGGAAAATTTGAGGGCAGATAGAACCTTGGTGTCATAAAATCAGACAAGTACTTGGTCTTTTCCTCAAAGTCCATGAGAATTTTAGAAGGCTTACGAAATGGTAAATTACCCAGGTAGTGGAATTTATGCGTTCAAATGCATTTGAGCCGTCGGATATCATGAGTATCAAGTAAAATGCATTGGATATATGATGATTGAATTATATGTTAACACAAGCAGCACACTCGCATTTTTCTCTTAACAGGGACGGATTTAGAAGTTGAATCTTGAAAGAGTTACGTTCCAATATCGGTCAATTGCTCAAAATACATAAAATGGAAAATAAAACTTTCCTCCCTTATACATTTACCCAAATAATAATGATTCCTCACACTTAATATGAATTTAAAATTTATTTCACCAAGTTTAATTTGAGATTAGCTGGGTTTTTCATTGGCTTGGGGTTCTCATTAAAAAATAATCGTTCCGCCGGTCATGTATATTTGGAAAGATAGTAAAGTGCAAAGCCTACAATGGCACAAATATTTCGTTTTCCAAGCGTGCAGAAAATGTGGTTATAAACGATCTAAAAAAAGAATAATACGAGTAGGTGGGGAGCCACCCCAGCCCCATCGCCTTTTTGTTAACATAAATTACACCATTAAGTCTACTAAAGAAATCCGAATGATTAAAGTCATAAATTTTAGGGTTAATACCATGAAAAACCTCAAATTGGTAGATTTTTGACGAGTTTATCTCAAATTAATTTTTTAACTACCAAAATCTCCAAACTGATACATAAGTAACAAATTTATGCTAAATTAATTTTCTGACAAAAAAAAAAAAACTCCGAATCAGTACACCCTCCATTAGTTTCCAATAAGTTGAATTAATATCACGGAAAACTAAAAATTAATATACTTGTGATAAATTGAGAGTAAAATCCCAAATTAGCACATCTGTTAAATGTCACATATTTTCCAACTCAACAATTTGACTGTAAAATTTAACGAAAACTAATTGAGGGTAAATTTGTCACTGATATATTAGTTTAGGGTTTTTTATAATTAAAAAAATTAATTTATGGTAAATTTGTTACGTGTGTACTAATTTGAGTTTTTTTTTTTTGTGATAATAACTATAAATTCAATGTGAGTATTAATCTCCTATATAGTCTCACCAGACATGACGGTGACCGTCTAAATTTATATAAGCGTTTGTGTGCACCTCGTTATGCGATATTTCAACATTGGCTAGCGTGCCTTAAAGGGCCCACGTGAGAGAAGCGGCAAGCCGTCTCTCTCATTGAATGTGGATTTCATCAATCCCTCGGCACAATCCTCCAATAAAAAAGGATGGTCGTGACTTCTAAAAGGACTCATCCCTCACCACCCGGGAGCATCTTGAAGCACGCAAGTCAAAAATGGACAATACCTCGTAACAGGACAGGCAGATCCTGACATCATCAAGCACGTGATAACTCTACGTCCCTCTCTTGCCCCCGGAGTACTGTAATTTAGTCTTTCTTACCAGTCTAAGAAAGACCAAATCGACTTGACCTTTCCTCGCGCGTACGTTGCATGCAACCATTTCCGCATCGTCTTTTCTTGGAAAATCACTTAGTAGCACCTACTTAGTAAACCATCTCTCTCTCTCTCTCTCTCTCTCTCTCGACTATAAATAAATAGGAACTGCAAATTGGCACCTTTGTATGACAAACACAAAGCAATATGGGATCTTTTCAAAGCTCATTTAGCAGCAGTGCAAGACCCATTTTGGCCATCTTGAGGCTCCTCCTATTGCTCATGTTGCTCCTTAGGGTCTCCGGGGTAGGGACCGAATGCATAGATCGCAGAAAAACCTTCAAAGTTGGCGTGATTCTTGATCTAGACTCAACTCTTGGCGACCAAATGCGCATGGCGATAGAAATAGCATGCCAAGACGCCAACAACATCTCAGCAGGAAGTTATCACATCAAGCCATATTACGTGAACTCTCGCGCGAACCCCCTTGGAGCAATTTCTGCAGGTTAGTCATGCGCACAAGTTTCTGTTTGCCCTATACTTATTACTTTCCCGTCAACATTCAAACTATTATCAAAATTTAAAAAACAATCCTGAAAAACTATAGGTAAATCTACGTGTCAATATAAATTTGCTTCTAAAAGTTTCAAACTTTTTTGCATAAAAAAAATAAAATTCAAAGGGTGCATGATGTAAGATTGGAAAAAAGTCAAAAGTAAAAGCCACGGACCATGGCTACACAAAATGACACCCTTGACTTATCCAGGTGACTGTATAAGACACCCGAAATCTTGTTAAGTCATTCTACAAAAACTTCGATATATTTTCCTTAAATTCACAAGGCATATGCTCCATATTTCTTGCAAAAAAAAAAGAAAAGAAAAGAAAAGAAAAGAGCTTTTGGCTACTGATAAGAGGACTTACCTATGAAGACCATAAAAAGTGTCAAAAAAAAATCCTAAATCTATTGTATTTTTTTTTTAGTGAAGATAAATCTATTGTATTTGTGTCAATTTAGTCCAAAATCTTTTAACTATGCCAATTTTGTCCTAATACTTTTAATCTAGAGTCAATTAAGTCATTTTAACTAATTTTAACAGGATATTGCTGATGTGTATGCCGGCCGATTTATGTGGCATGGCTAGCACTAAAATGGACATTTTTTTTAAATAATATTTAATGAATTTCGAATTTTCTTTCTTTCTCTTCTTTTCCTTCTCTCCACAATGATCGGTGAGGTTTGGCCTTGTTGGGCGTCACCTAGCCTCGCTAATGCTCACCAAGTCTTGCTTGGATGAGGTGAGGATCAACCTTGCCAAATTTAGTAAGGCTAACAAGTGGTGCCGACCCTGTCTAGGCTAAGGCGGCCTCACCGGTGGTTGCCTAGGCCAAAGTGAGGCCAAGCAAGGGTGATAGAACATGTTGGCCTCACTAAATCTGGCAAGGCCGACCCTCACCCAAGCTGGATGACCTCATTGGGCATCACTTGGGCCAAGGCGAGGCCAACCCTTGCCTAGACGATGCCTGGCCTCTTTGGTGCTAGCCCCTGCCCCGGCAAGGCTGACCCTCGCTTGTGGCAATGAGGGCCATCCTCGCTCAATGAGGCCAACCCTCATTGATCATTGGGAAGAGAAGGAAAAAAGAAAAAAAGAAAAAAAGAAAATATTATAAAAATATTATAAAAAAAAATGTTTACATCAGCATCAATCATGTCATGTAGGCTGGTTAGCATTACGTTAGCAATATCTAGCCAAAAGAAATCAAAAGAACTGAATTGACTTGACTCTAGGTTAAAAGATTTAGAATTAAATTGACATTAATACAATAGACTTAAAAACTTTTTTGATGCTTTTCCTTATGAAGACCAAATATGAAGTCCTAGTTTGTTTCTTTTGACTTCTAAAAGCAAAAATTGATTGTCCAGTCAAAACTTAAAATTATTCAAATTCTAAAACATTATCAACATATTATTTATGAATCCATGTGTCTACCGTAATATATTATGAAAATTTCAATTGCTTAAGATTGAAAGAAAGTCAAAATGCATGCACCACAAGATTAAAAATAGTTGTTAAATGTCTTCCTTCAATTGTTTATGAGTTTAACTGGCCTTAAATACAGTATGTTCCCTTCACTTAATAGTTTAACCTTTTGGATTGACTTTCTAGTATCAGAGTTAGATTTCTCCTAAGTTTATTATGTTCCCTATTTTTCAATTCCATGTGCCGTTCTTATAGTTTGGTTTGCACGAATGTGAGAGGGAGTGTTAGAAAATCACATATCTCTACAAAATTTATATAGACCTTTTATATTTGCAGTCTCTCTCCATGTAACAGTTTAATTTTATTGTTGTGTTTTCTAACGAAAGTAAAAAATAAAATAAAATTACAATTTAAAAGACACTCCACACCATTTGAGAGATTAGAATAACAAAATGATCTCATAACGAAACTTGGAAACTGATTCCGATAGTACTTGCGCCTTTGAATTGTTTCAAGTTCAAGATTACCTGTTAGTTTTTATTATGCAAGTTCTATTATTCAAGTAATGCCAAGTAGCAAAGATCTTAAAATGTTCAACATAAAGGCCACAGTTAGTGCAAACGCTGTTGATCTATACTACTCGAAAGCTTAACCTTCTGTCAGCAATTGTTTGACAAAATGACTTGACGTTATTCCTTGCATACATGTATCAATCGCTGCACTAATATCTCCCAAGAATCCAAGTAAGAGGGGTTAATAAGAGATATAAATAGAAGAAACCGGTGATGAACATTACCTTAAATCCTGAAATTTGTTAGTCTAATTCTACTTTCTACTCTTTCTCACAGCTGAAAAGATGATAAGAAAGAAGGTGCAAGTTATTATTGGCTTAGAGGCATGGCAGGAAGCGACTTTAGTTGCCGAGATTGCTAATCAATCTCAGGTACCAGTGATATCCTTTGCGGCAAACCCCCTACCGCCAACATTAATGGTGCAAACTATGTGGCCCTCACTCTTTCGTATGAGTTCTGATGTATCCGACCAAATTAGATGCATCGCAGATATAGTTAGTTCTTATAACAGACGAAGAGTCACAATAATATATGAGGCAGAGACATATGATAATATCTACTCTGAGCTGTTAAATTCTTTATCGGAAGAGCTTGACAAGATCGGCTCCAAGATAGAGGACCAAGTGATTCTTCGAGCACTTTCACCTTCGGCAAGCGTGGAAAAGTTTTTGGAAGAGAAACTAGTGAAACTGAAGTGCAAGGCATCCCCAATATTTATTGTCCTAGGGTTATCATCTCGTGCAAGTGGCCATTTTCTCAAAGAAGCAAGGAAGATAGGACTCTTCAATCGAAATTCAATATGGATTTTTGCTGAAAAACCATTTGATAATCTCTTAGCTTCAGTAGAACATTCAATAAGCTCAACCACCATGGAAGGCACGATAGGATTCGTCACCTACCGTCCTGAAAACCATGCTTCCAGAGACTTCAAGATCAAATTCTTGAATAAGTTCCATCAAAAGCATGGAGAGACCTTCAATTTTGAGCAAAGCATAGATGTTAGTCGAGCATACGATTCCCTCATGACTGTAAAAAAGGCCATAGGTGCGTTGCCCACTAATGACATTACCCCTGAGCTTTTGCTTGACAGAATATCGAGGGTTCGACTCGTTGGTTTGAGCGGGGTAATACAATTTGAGAAAGGTCAGTTGACAGGTCAAGCCAGATTCCAAATTGTAAGTGTCGATGGAAATGAAAGTAGAGCGCTTCAGCTTTGGTCTCCCAACTTCGGTTTTTCGAAGATCTTTCCGCAGAAACAAAGTCAAAGGACAAGTGCTTATGCAAATTCAGACACATTGAAGACCCATCGAAAATACATCCCGCAGATGGTGATTGGAATTCCTCGTACAACTTCCTTCGGTAAATTTGTGAAGGAGCAAATAGACGATGTAACTGGGAAAGCGACGTACATTGGGTTTTGCATAGATGTTTTTGAAAAGGTGCGTCCTCATGGTTTGAATTATACATTTTTACCTCACGAAGGAACATACGAGGACTTGGTCAACAAAGTTTATGACAAGGTACCACATCATCATCTCTGTTCCTCAATGATTATTCAATGATTACTCACTGCATTTTAGAATATCCACTAATACAGCATGAGCACATTACAACAACCAACAGGTTTATTTCACACAGATCCTTGTTCGCTACATTTGATCACTGGGGGACTTACGAGATTGTATCACTATGCATTATTAGACCACCAAAGTCTCCACATTTTAGCAGTAATGTTTTGCTTGCATGATGGCGTCCTTTGGGTGTTAATTACTAAAATGCATCATTTTAATGTTGCTCATGTCATGACATTGATGGAAGACCTACGACGCTGCAGTTGGAGATATAACTATTTTAGCTAATCGCTCGCAGTATGTCGAGTTCACACAACCATTTATAGAGTCAGAGCTTTCAATGATAGTTCCCGCAAAACCAGACTCAGACAGGGCGCTAATCTTCATGAAGCCTTTCACTCCAACCATGTGGGTTGCTTCTGGAGGCATCCTTATATACACAATGCTAGTAGTTTGGTTCCTGGAACATCCGACCAATCCGGCGTTTAGAGGCTCTTGGACTGATCAGCTCTCCACCGTTCTTTGGTTCACTTTCTCATCCATCTTCTATGCTCATAGTAAGTAACTTCCCACTGTTGATTATAGTCCATGTACACTTGTTTTAGCCCAATTTTAAAACAAAAAGAAAAAAGGAAGCAAGCAAGTTATTACCTTTGCAGGGGAGAGAATCAACCACAACTTCACACGGATTGTATTGGTGATTTGGTTCTTCGTCACATTGATCTCAACACAGAGTTACACAGCTAGCCTCACTACAATGCTCACTCTTCAAGAACTTAAACCGACTGTGACCACAATGGAACGGCTTAGAATTTCCAAAGCAAGAGTGGGTTGTAACGCTGTCTCTTTCGTCTGTGACTATCTGAAGAATACACTAAATTTCTCCAAGGACATCATTATCGGTGTAAGGAACAGCTCAAGGTATGGAGACCAATTGACAAGCGGTAACATTGCGGCTCTTTTTTTGGAATCCCCATGTGCGAGAGCTTTCCTCGCCAAGTATTGCTATGGATATGCTGTAACTCATGAGAACTACAGATTTGGCGGTTTTGGCTTTGTAAGTTTCTGCCATTATTCTACATGAACTTGATTTTTCAGTGTATATTATAACATCCTGTGTTTGCGTATAGCATCTCCTTAAGCCAGCCCACAAAAAAAAGGGGGGCATGAGTATCCGACAACTCCCCGTAGAGTAAGATATAGGTCGCAACGCCAGTGCTTGGGAAATCCTCTTAGGGACTTGACTTGATCCATGAAAATGATATAGAAGAATAGGAACAAGCTTTCTAGTTGGGCTTCGTGCAGTATCATCAAACCCACCAAGTCGCAGAAGCATAGTACCTGTCCAAATCCCCGGTTAGCAGCAAGTGCGATGCATTTGACCTCTGAAGCTCACGACTAAATATTACATGTTCCATGGACGATGTAAACCACGGCCGAACCCAGAAATGAATCTGTTCAGATGATATAGTCCATTTTGGGTTATTATTAGAGAAAATGAAAGAATCTGCGCCGACATATAGTTACAAATTGCCTTGTTCTCTGTGAATGCAGGTGTTCCCGAGAGGCTCTTCTCTGGCTGCGAAATTCTCCAAGGCAATTTTGAAACTTTCAGAGAGCGGCGAGATAAAAAGGTTAGAGGACAAGTGGTTTCGTCGCAAGTGTGCAATGAGGAACGACGCCAGCGAGATACCGAGGTTGGGCCTCGACAGCTTCTGGGCACTCTACGCTTTCACCATCGCCATTTCCACAGCTTGTTTGTTAGTGGCATATCTCTGGATGTGGAGGAACCGTCGGGTTCACGAAGAAGGAAGCAATGGTGATGGCTTGAGTCAGGATTTGAGTATTTCATGAAGAAAACGTAGTGAACTGCAACATAGTTTAGGGCAAGATGATGAAGGGGTGTATATTCTTCGGTTCAGAAACTTAATCTTCTCTCCCAGCTGCACCACAAAATTAGCAAACATTATGTGGGGAAATAAAGGTTATTTGCCAGTTACTATTTACATACAGATATATGGTCCTCAGGAGCCGTTGAATCGAAAAGCAAAAAACCACAGCCGTCCAAGTGAGTTTTATTGAAGGGCAGATCTCTGTTACATTTTAATCCAATGGTGAAAAATTTTAAAGACACGGTTTTGTTATTGAAATCCTGGGACCCGAATACACCCCCACTTACTATAGTTTTACTTACTACACTTTCTGGGTTAATATACATGGTTTACTAGTAGAATGGGTTTTTGAAGAGGCTGTAGCAAGAGTGGCAGAAGACATCGGTAAAGTTTCAGAGGTTAAAATAGAGGCTAAAGGCTATATACCATACAAAATAGGAAAGGCAATGGTTACAGTTGATATACTTACCCCTTTAAAATCTGGATCTATTTTTAGCATAGCAAGAAAATCTAGCTCAATTTCTGATATGAAAGATTACCACATTACTGTTATTCCTGTGGAAAATTGGGGCATTATGCTCAACACCGCGGGAAATACCTTACAACGAGGATAGCTTCTTAAACATAAAAGAAATGCTGTTCGGCTCTTGGCTAAAGGCAGAGGCAAATGAATATACCCTTTTTGGGACTTGTTTTATGGGAAAACAATGGAAGAATTGTTGGAAGAGGATTATATTCCAAAAACACCTTGTAACCTCGGGGATATTGTTGTTTATGATGGAAATATAGAGGAAAGAACTCCACAGAATTATAAAAAAGAGCTTGGAAAAAGGAAAAAAGGTGCTTACTGAAGAAATGCACTGGAACCCAACTAGAAAAGTTTTCCTCATACCTAAAACTGAGCCAAATGTGGATAAAAGCACATCTCCAGCTTGCACCTTGAGTGGAAAGCTATAGAAGGAAAGGGAAAGGGATAAAGAACCCAAGTCAGTAAGAAAATTAAGAGATACTCCCCTTATGAAAACTTGATGCATTATAGATAGCTATTCGATGAATCTAAATTATTAGACACATTGGTTCTCTTGGAGGAAGAAACACATAATTTAGCTTTGGTGGCTAGCCCTAATAAGCCACCGGGATACAAATGAAGATACTATGTTGAAATTGTTAGGGGTTGGGCACCCCCTTAACAATTCAAGCCATTAGAGCCCTCGTGGCTCAAGAAAGGTCCATTGTTCTGTTCTTAATGGAGACAAAAAAGTAGAGAGGAGATTTGCAAAACAATGCAACGAAGATTAAAATTTCAAAGAAGTTTAATTATCAACTCAAGAGGTATAGTAGGGGGTTTAGCAGTTTTCTGGAATGACCAGGTATCTCTATCTATCCTTTCAAGTTCTGTGCACTTCATTGATTTGACTTGTGTCTATGAGGAAACTAAACAACAAATGAGAGTATCTTTTATTCATGCACCAAATGATTTTCAAGGGAGACTGGGCTGTGGAATGAAATTAGTTCTAAATGAGGGCTACGATGTGAGCCTTGGGTATGTGGGGGATTTTAATGAGGTTTTATATATATGGGAGAAAGTGGGAAAAATATTGGCTGAAAATTACAAAATTAAAGCATTCCAACATTTTCTAGATGCATGTGGCCTCATGGACTTAGAAAGCAAGGGATGGGCATTCACCTGAGCAAATAACAATGAAGGGGAATATTTTGTAAAGAAGAGATTAGATAGAGTGGTATGTAATGTCGATTCGAGAGTTAACTTCCCTAGTGCGGAAATTTATGCTTTACTTGTTGGGTCGGACCATAGTCTAATCTTGGTAAAATTGTTCCCTCGACCTGAAAGAAGGAAAATGGAGTTTAAATTTGAAGTATTCTAGTTAGAGGATGAAGAATATGAACAAGTGATGCTAGAATCGTGGAATTCAGTTGAAGGAAAAACTAATGGCCTCATTAGTAAGCTGGAAAATATATCCCAAAAACTCACCACATGGAGCAAAAAGCGATTTTCTAATGCACAAAGGCAAATTAAAGCTTTGAAAGGAGAGATGCAGTCATTGATAAAATGTCCAAATCAGAATTTTGATAAACAATGACTAAAATAGATGAGCTGTGAAATAGAAAGATTGTAGAGACAAGAGGAGATCTATTAGAGGATGATATCTAGAATCAAATGGCTTATATGGGGGGACAAAAAAACTAAGTTCTTTCACACCACTACGGTGCAAAGAAGACAGAAACATAATCTTAATGTTGAAAACACTAAATGATGAGTTGATCAGAGACCCTTCCCAGATAAAAGAGATGACAGTTGACTTCTTTAGAACTCTTTACACCATAGAAGGGGAGAGAAACTTTCAGCTATTGTTAGATCAACTATCGTCCATTGTTAGGGAGGATATGAACCATGCGCTTATTGGAGAAGTTACCTTAGAGGAGGTAAAATATGCCACTTTCCAGCTGGGATCTATCAAGGCACATGGGACGGATGGTTTGAGCGGAAAATTTTACCAGCATCATTGGGAAGAGATCCATAGAGATATCTACAGAGAGGTACAACAATTCTTTATGTTAGGCCAACTCAATCCTAAGCAGAATGAAACTCTCATCACAATTACCCCAAAATCCCCAAACCCAGAAAGGCTAGATCAATTTTGACCCATTAATCTTTGCAATTATGCCTATAAAATTATTTCAAAGGTGTTAGCGAATAGACTTAAACCCTGGTTGCCCAATTGATCACCATGGAACAAAGTGCTTTTGTGTAGGGACGACAAATCCAGGATAATATATTGATTGTTCAGGAGGTAATCCATCAGCTGCAAATCAAAAAGAGGAAACAAAAGTTTCAAGCTATCCTAAAGCTTGTTATGAGAAAGGCATATGATCAAGTCGAATGGGATTTTTTGGAAGCCTGTATGCTTAAAATGGGTTTTAGTGCTACCTGGGTTTTTTGGATTATGTAGTGAGTTTCAATAGTTTCCTTTAGTGTAAAGGTGAATGGCGAACCCCTACCATACTTCAAACCATCAAGACGTATAAGGCAAGATGACCCACTTTCCCCATATCTTTTCATCATTATGGCAAATGTTGTATCCCAATTGCTGCATAAAGATGTAGAATATGAAAGTAGAAAAGGGATTAAGTTGAACAGGACATGCCCAACCTTTCACATTTGCTGTTCGCGGACAACCTAATTCTGTTTTTGGATGGGAAAATTTCAGAATCCCAGAATGTTGCTGGTGTTCTAAATCAGTATTGTTTTGCCTCTAGGCAAGCCATAAACCTCAAAAACTTTGGCATGTTCTTTAGCAAAAATTGCCCCTACAACCTAAGATAGAATTTGACAAATGAAATGAGAGTCCCAAAGATAGAAAAGACTGGGAAATACTTGGGAATTCCATCTAATTGGAGCTGTGCAAAAAAGGAAATGTTCACTTGGAGCTTGCAAAAGTTAACTCCAAACTAAAGGGTTGGAAAGAAAATCTGATGTTGAAGGCAGGGAAGGAAATATTGTTAAAAACGGTGGTGCAACCAATTCCACAATACGCGATGTCTATTTTTAAAATTCCGCTATCAATTTGTCATGCCATTGAACAAAATATAGTGGCATTTTTTAGTGGAAAAATAGTGAAAAACAAAGGGGAGTGCATTGGAGAAAAATGGGAGATCTTGAAAGAAAGGAAAGATGAAGGAGGTTTCGGGTTTAGAGACTTAATTAAACTTAATGAAGCTTTGTTGGTGAAGCAAGCATGGAGATTAATTCAAAATCCAGAATCCCTATGGAGCCAGGTTTTTAAAGGATTGTACTATCCACATTGTGATTTTCTTCATGCAAGAAGGGTATTAGACCTCTGTGGGGATGGCAAAGCCTCACTATAGGCAAAAATATTATCCAACCTTCAATAAGATGGGTAGTCAACAGCAGCGAAAAAATACAGATCCGAGAAGAGAATTGGTTACCTCAAGGAGTGATTGGAGGCGTAGCTAATGGAAGTGATCCTATTAAGGTGTCAGATTTATTGAACTTAGAGGAAATGGAATGGAACAAATAGAGAGTTCGGGAGGTTTTCGACCGAGAAATAGTAGAGAAGATCCTAACCATACCTTTAAGCCCCATGATGCAGGAGGATCAATTAATCTGGACACCAACCAAAGCCGGCACATTCATAGTAAAAAGCGCATATAACTACATATGAGATACACGAGCAGCACAAAACAGAACAAAGCCTTTTCATCTTTCCAAACCCCTAAAGTGTTGTGGAGCCGCATATGGCAGGCACAAACACAACCCAAATTCAAGCATTTCCTCTGGCAAGTTTGTGACAACACACTGGCAACCAAGGAAAATCTTAAAAGAAGAAGAATATTACCAGATGATAACTGTCCTCTCTATTAGTGACATGCCGAAACTATAGAACACCTCTTTCTCCTCTGCCCCTGGACGAAGTAGGTTTGGGAACATTCAGCCGTTAAAATCAAGATCGACACCCATGTCGTGACTAGAATGGAAGCTTGGCTCATGTACTTTAACCATACCTCAGTATCCTTCGAGTTCTTGACCCTGCTACTTTGGCAAATTTGGAAAGCCCGGAACGATTTTCCGTTCCAAACTCTACCACCGAAGCCCCAACTCCTCATAGATGCGGCCTTGGCAAAAAAATCAAAGCATCAACAGATGGGTAAGTGGAAAACAAGTAGATCTAAACCAGCGGACATGCATACCTTTGGCTTGGAAGCCCCCTGCTTGCGACGTGCTCAAGCTAAACGCGGACGGCTCATTCGTCAAAGAGACGGGAGAAGGCGCAATCACCTGCGTATGCCGAGACAGCATCAGAAATATGATTGCTGGGTTCACCTCCTTGGTGCGCGTGGCTTCAACTTTTCAAGCGAAGGCCATGGCTATCGTGGAAAACCAAAGGAGATTTCAGAAGTAGAACGAAACAGAGTTTCAGTTAGAAACAGATAACATGAAACCGTGGAAGGAACTTAGTACACCTGCAAATCAACTAGTTTGGGAAGTCAGTGTGACATTCTGATTTTCAACCCTGTTTTGATTAAATGAAATGAGCTTTTCATCAACACGCCTATAATTTTTTTTTTTCTCTAAGCTAATTACTCACAAGATAACTAATCTATTTGGTGAAGCCGTTAAGGAATATAAATGTGACAGACTTGAGAATTCGATTAGAAATTGACTACTCGACCGTGCTAATCTGCAAGAGTCAATACGGCACCGTTAAAATTGATCAAAGACTGAAAATAGGTCAATTCGACAGAGACATGTAATTAAATTGTGGGTGATTCCACCTAATTGCAAAATTCGTGTTGAACGGCACTAAACCGATTTTTCTATCGATTCTGTACCCTATGTCCGTAATTGAAACCTTGAGATTTTCATGACAACTAAGAGTCGCCTATGAGTCGGAGATGAACAATGTGGATTGAAAATAATCGACCATGGGTCAAACGGTTGAAAATTCCTAAAAACTACTCGGTAGATTAGGTTAAGCTAAAATCGTGTCTAGTTAAAATTAACCACGAAATTGAACCCGATTTCAAGAATCGAAAGTTCTAGTGCATCACGATTTATTTTAGGAACGTCGACTCATCCTTTGAAGAATTTTTGGCGAGCTCGGATTTTTGGCGAAAAACCAAAATTGGGCAAATTAAAATCGAGAAATTCGGAGGGCCGTTTTTGTGTGAATTTTTTGCCTCAAAGTTGGATCAAATGGTGATGGAAATGGTGGAAGTTGGTGTGGGCTGCTGCCATGGCACTTTAACCGCTGAATTGGAGAGATTTTGTGTGAAATTGGGGAGGGATTGCTTGAAATTCGTAGGCCATGGGGGGCTGCAACATTTGGACCTCAAAGTTGGCTTGTTGGATAAGTTTGGGAGGGGAAAATGGCTGCTGGCCCTAACTAAAGACTTTGGGGGCCTTGCACTTGAGTATTAAGATATTTTAGCTTGACTTTATGGCCCCTTTGTCCCCCCTCTAGTAGCAGCAACTTCTCCTTCTTCTTCCTCACTCCCTCACTCTCCATTGTTGTTGAAACAAGACTAGAGAACCAGCAAAACAATCACTAGCCCTCATCGAACCAACCAACTCTCCTCCGCCGCCGTTTAAGCCACTGCCAATCCACTTGAGCCGCCCACATGCCCACTGGTTGCTCGCAAGGCCAGCCCCAAGCCCGTCGACTAGCTAGCCTCCCACCGTGTCTCGTGCCTACTCGATGTCAGCCCCTGGCCGCTCGTTGTCGCCAGCTTGGTCACCCGTAGCCATCCTCAAGCCACCACCGTCGCTGCCTCCGCCCCTTTGCCCGTCCTCGTGCCAGCCAACCCCCTTCCAGTCAAGCCCAACCTCCAGCAGTCTTCAGTCCAGCCCAAAACAAAAGCCATCTCAACTTTGGGCTGAGAGCTTTGTGGGCATTTTTGGGCCCTTTCCAAACCTCCATGGGTGTCGCCATAGGCCCGAGTCTTGCTCGCCTTCGCGTCGTTGTCGCCGTGAATCGGTTTATTCGCCAATCCTGTGAGTTTACCTCCTAAACTTTAATTAGGAGGTTAATTATGTTTAGGGTTGTTTAATTAGCCTAATGAAGGGTTAGTTAGCTTAAGTGAGGTTAGAGTAAATTAGTTAGTTTAGTTATTTAATTAGATTGTGTAATTAGATTAAGTTAGCAATTAGGTGGTTAGTGCTTTTAGTTAGTAGCTTAGTAGGTTAGATTAGTCTAATTAAGTCCAATTAGGTGGTTAGATTAGTATAAGTAGATTAATTAGTAGTTTAATTTAATTGTTTTGCAATTTATTTATATATTTGTAATTTATTAAATTATTTATTATTTTTCGTAAATTATACCAGGATAGTCGGTCATCAAAATTTTGTGTCGATCGTTGTGGTCTAATTTGTTTGTGTAATTGAGTGTTAAATTGTGCAATTGAATCCTGATTGATGGTTTTAACTCATTTAATGTTGCTAGCACTTGCAAGAGATGATCAAATCTATGGCTAGTCAATCTATGAGTGGTTTTGTCACGTCACAGGTTACATTACCACCTGTAGAACCATTCTCTGTATCCATTGTGATTGATGTCCTAATTAGCATGCTTGAGTTGAAGTAAGATATTCACAACAAAGTAGTAAAATGAGCTTGTGTCAATGCCACATAGAGGGAGTCTTTCATCAGATCTCCAACTAAAAGGATATATGGACTTCTCCAATGTCTTTAATAGATATTGGGAAATGTACCATGGATTACATGGGGTTTTATTTTATTATGTGACTTATATTGTTGGTTGTCATTTTGTTTTTAAAGATATTGATGTTAAGACTCTTTACATTTACGTGGTGAGGTTCGCTTTCATTCTATCATTTACGTTATTGGTTTTTATTGATATATTTTTTTATACATATATTTATATTAATGTTCTTGCATTTGTGTGATGGTATAGGTACTATGGAAGGTGGGTCAAATAGTATGTTGTTGACACCTAAATTTTGGCGATTTAGTTTATTTATTTATTGCATAGAAAATTAGGGGTTAATTTTATTTTTAAAAAAAATTAATTGCATAGCATATAGATTTAAGTGCATTTTTTATTTGCATTTTATTGGACCGGTGGCGGATGGATGGGTTCAAATTAGTTGGACTAAGCCCACGAAGTGAGTAGGTTCGCCTAAGCCCATGTTCCCTTAATGATTGAAAATTATCTTGTGAGAAATTCAAAATTCAAAATTTTTCCGAGGTAAGATGAATTTTTTGGATAGGGGCAGATGGTGAAAAAGAATGTTGCGATTTGTTTTTGAAAGATTTGGATTTAGAGAAAAAATTCATCTTAATCTCGAATCCTTATTATTATGGGATGATTTTCATGAAAAATATAGTGGATGTGGATTTGAAGAAAAATTGAAATCACAAGTCTTTCACCTATAAAAGGAGGTGTGCGTATGTATTGTAGGGGGGGCACACATTGAATACACGGCCACAATTGGTTTTTTTTTTATCACGTCGAGAGGGGTTCTTTCGGTTTTCTTTGGTCAAAAATTGAAGACAAAAGGAAAATTACTTTCATCGGTTGGTTTAGGGTTTTCTAAGAGTCAAAGGGGCTTGCTTTTGCTAAAAAGAAAAAAGTGCAGTAGGAACAGTGACAAGAGAGAGAGAGAGAGATGTGCAACAAAGCAGGAAAAAGGCCAAAAAAAAAAAAAAAAAAACAGGAGAAGAAAACAGGGTCTTCTTCTTCCTCGCGCAATAGCTTTGTCGAGCCCTGTAGCCGTCTGGACTTCACCTTCACCTAAGCGATCAGCTACTGCCGCCACTCCGCTGTGCCCTTGCCTCAACGTGCCTTCACCGCTGCTGTCCATGCCCCGCCGATCATCGTTCGCGACGCCCGTGAAGCCTCCGCGTCGCACCACCACGCCGGTCACTGCATTAGTACCGCCATGACACCAGTAATTAGTGAATTCGTTGGCCTCACTGCCAGTCGTGATTTGCTCAGTTTCCCCACCCCCCCTGCCGCGAATCCGTCCATGCTTGCGAGCTTGTATCGTCCCCCGACGCCGGCAGATCTAAACCGTCCGCGAGTGCCCGCGCTCGAGATCTACCCGTGACGCCAGTAGATCCCAAGCCAATCGATGTGCCCCTGCTAGAGCCAAACCCACGAAGCCGGAGTCCCAACGCCCTCTGTAGCCCTGCACCGCCGCTGGCCTCCATTGCCACTGCAGCGCCGCCGATTCGCCCTCGTCGGAGCTCCGGCCGCAACGCCCCTATTCTGTTGGTCCGCCCTCGCCGGAGTTCTCCTTGCCGGGCTGACAGTGACCCCACAACAAGCTCCATGAGCAAGCCTTGCTTGAGAAAGGGAAAAGTATAAAAAAGACAAAAAGGAAAAAAATCAATTTAGGTAGTTTTCTTCTTTTATTTATTAATCTTATTTTTTTTTGTTATTTCACTTTTTTTTTGTTTCTTTTAGTATAATTATTCCTTAGTGTAAAGATGATTGATATTCCGACATGAAAGTGCCCCTTAAATTAGAGATTGTCAGTTCGATTTTCGCGCCCGAAATCCGACTCGCAATCCCTTGCAAAAATCGACAATCCGATCTCATGCTCGAGATTTGATTTGCGATTTAATTTTAAAATTGGACAACCCGATCTCATGCGCGAGATATGGTTCGCCAATTTTCGAATATCAATCTTATCTTGTTTGATTTGATGTCGTGGTGTTTGAGTCAATTTTATTTTCGTAAAAGGAAAAAATTCAAAAAAAGTTTGAATTAGGATTAGGTTTTTTTATCTTGCATGATTAGATTATGGATTTTATTTTGAATCATGAAAAAGAAAAAGAAAAAGTGCATTCATTTAGGATGTTAGTTTTTTTATTATTCTATTATTATCTAAATTGCACGTTTAATTTTAATTTCGAATTAGAAGTAAGGCATTATTTGCACGTCATTGCATATTAGATAAAAATGCATGTTTAATTTTAGGTCTAGACAGATATTTAGATGAATTGCATGATAGGTTAGTTTTTTTAAATGCATGTTTGGAAGGCATTTAGAATAGATAGCATTTTACTTTAGTTTTCACTTTAGCTATACTTTTATTTTCTTTAGTGATTTTAATTATGAATTTTCATTTAAATAAAAAATAAAAAATCATCATGTGCACGTCATGTAGAATTAGGGTCATGTAGAATGCATGTCATTTAGTGATTACTAGAGTCATTTAATTAGAAATTGCCTATCATTAGAATTAGGTCATTTTGGTTAATTTAGATTGCATATTTAATTATTGCATGTTCATCATTAGTTTTTTTTTACTCATGTCATATAGTTTAGGTCATTTTGCCATGCCATATTATTTCATATTAGGTTAGAAGCATTGCACTGCATTGTATATGGACTATATTCTTGTTAAAAAGTGAAAGCAAAAATTGAGTGATTGCTTGTTAATTAGAAATCATATCTAGGACTATTGATGTGAATTCTGATTTAACATTGCAGATGTTTTTGTTGCTTTGAGGTAAGTTTTACAATTTATTGCTTTATTTGGGTGTTAAATTGATGGTTTGCGCACCCACATGAACACCTCACATGTTAGGAAAATAAATTGAAATCAATTCAAGATGCTTGCCAAACATTTTTCGAAAACAAAAGAGAAAGGTACCGAAAGGGCGTTAGAGAAATCTCATGTAATCAAGTCCCCGTATCCAAAATCTCTAGTTCGTAGAAGTAAAATGATTATCCCGTTATTTTACTTAGGTGTCTAATTGACCTACCGTAAACTGATTAGTGGCGATTCCCTTTTGCATGCTAGATATTTGAACCTAAACCGCGAGTTGGTATGGGCTTGGGAGAGCCCGAGCTAAGTCTAGGCTTAGCAATCCATTAGCCAAATCCTAGGTGGTTCACCCCGAAAATTTGGTCGCGACATATGTCTAATGGGGAGGTAGCAGCAGTTGAATAGTATTTGGATGAGTTTGATATTGACATAATGATAACATGGTTTTGTCTTGTTGCATTGAACATGTTTGTCAGGAATCGAATGGGTAAGGAAGATTATTTATAGACATTCAGATAGGATATATGAAGCATCTAGGTTGGAGGACATGTTTTTCTCAATCTATGTGATTTAATGAGAAAATGAGGTTGGTTGAAAAATAGTAGATATGTAAGAGTAGATAAACAGATCAGGATCTTCTTATCTATGATTGGTCACAAAAACTCTATCAAAGATTTATGTGAGAAATTCCAACATTCGGGAGAAACAATCAATAAGTATTTCACTATAGTGTTGAAAGCATTTATCAAACTATCAAAAGAGATTATTAGGCCACCTTCGTTTGATGTTGTTCCAAATGAGATTATTATCGATCCTAACCATAACCGCTACTTCAAGGTATTATCTTTATATTGAATTTACACTATTAAATACATGCAACTGATAATTTTGTGTAACACTAGACTTTCGTAAAATCACAAGGCTACATTGGTGCTATTGATGGCACCCACATTGACGCTTCCGTCCCTATGTCGCAGCAAATCCCATATAGAAGCATGAAAAAGAGTATTGCTCAAAATGTGATGTGCGCTTATTTGTTTGATATGAAATTACTTTTGCATATACTAAGTGAAAAGGATCGGCCAACGATTTTCGGGTTCTCTCGACAGTACTCGAGACTACTCAACTGCAATTTCCTCGACCACCACCCAGTATTTACTTTATCTATATGAAATAATTTTCTTTATGATTGTATAACTATTCATTGAAATGTCATATTTATGTATATCTTTTTGTAGGCAAATACTATGTGGTAGATTCTGATTATGCAGCACTTCTAAGATTTTTAACTTTGTTTAAAAGTGAACAGTATCATTTAAATGATTATAGGGGTAGAAGGAGATGGCCCACTACGGCAAAAGAATTAATTTACCAAAGGCACTCTTCATTGAGAGGTCATTTGGCGCATTAAAAAATCACTTCTTCATTTTGAGACACATGCCTCCATTTTTAATAAGCAAGCAAGCATTTATTGTAATTGTATGTTGCGCTCTCTATAATTACATTCATGACTAAGACAAGATGAACAAAAACTTTTCCCTATATGAAGATCCGGATTATCCATTTGGACTTGTACAAGAGGAGGTTGCAGATGATGCCTCATATGAGGAGGCAACTGAGATAAACATGATTAAAAAAAAAATTGCGAATACAACGGCAATTGATCATAATATGTAGGAGATTCCATGACTTTGTATTTTCGATTTTTGTAATGTGTTTGTAAACTATTATGAATACATTTCTATCAATCGTATTAAGCTAATCCAATTCTATATCATAACATAGAAATGTGTCTTATTTAATTTTAGTAAGTAATTTGTTAAAGAGGGATGTTTATTGATTATCTTATAAATTCTAAAGATTCACTAAATTGTTGAGTTTCTTTTTTTTGGAAAAAAAAATACTTGATGTTCTTCTTCGACCTAAGTGTAGCTAGAGCTTACTAGTCATCCAAAGGGGTAAAATGCAACCAATCTCAAGCATAGGAGCTAATTTAATGGCCTTTTTGATGAAATTACAGTGGAGGACCATGTCTATGGAGAAGGAGGGAGGTTACATAATGCAGAAGTGCATCTAATTTAGACATTTTTTATGTGGTTAAATTTATTAACTCCACGTCTGGGGGATAATAAAGAAAATAAAAGGATCTAGAAAAGATTTACTTTGAATGTTAAGACACCGAAATCATTTTTTTTTTTTTACTCTAGCACACAGTAGTAGGTTCTTGACTACAAAATAAATAAATAAATAAATAAATAAATGGCAATAGAAATCTTGTTAACGGAAATCTACAAAAGAGAAAAAAAAAACAATTATATGAACCAATCCTTAAATGCAAATATATTATTAATGGAATGAGATTTTGATATTCTCAATTTTATATAATGTCTAATCTACTATTCTAGTCTCCTCCTAATTTTATTTGTTTTTATTGTTTTAAAAAATTAAAATTAGGAATAGAAATTTTTAGGGTTGTACCAAACACGTTTCTGCTATTTATTTATTTATTTATTCCAGAAACAGAAATTTTGTACAGTTACCAATCGTGTTCTTTTATTGAGAAATTGTTATGAGCAATAGAAATAGAAAAAAAATTATTTTTAGTAGCCGAAATCGCTAATCAATCTCAGGTACCAGTCATATCATTTGTGAGAGACCACGTGACACCGACAATGATGGCAAAAACTCTATGGCCTTCACTGTTTTGGATGAGTACTGATGAATCCGACCAAATTAAATGCATTGTAGATATAGTTAGTTCATATAACAGGCAAAGAGTATCAACAATATACGAGGCCGGGGTATGCGATTCTATATACTCCAACCTGTTAAATTCTTTGTCGGAGGAGCTTGGAAAAATTGGCTCGACAATAGAGGACCAGCTAATTCTTCAAGCATTCTCATCTCCAATCGGAGCAGAAATGTCTTTGGAAGAGAAATTAATGAAGCTGACGGGAAAGGCATCTCCAATATTTATTGTTCCAGGATTGTCGTCGCCTGGAAGCGCTTATTTAATCAAAGAAGCAAAGAAGATGGGACTCTTCCATGGAGATATAATCTGGATATTTGCTGAGAATCCATTCACCAATCGGCTAACTTCAGTAGAACATTCAGCAATCTCCTCCACTGTTGAAGGTGTAATAGGGATAATCACCTATCGTCCCAACAACCAGGCATACAGAGAATTCAAAGCCAAATTCATGAAAATGTTACATCACAATTTTGGAGAGAACTTCAGTTTCAAGCCAGATATCGATGTTGTTCGAGCATATGATTGCATCATGACCATAAAAAACGCCATAGATGCAGTGCTGAGCCATGATATTATGCCCGAGTGTTTGCGTAGTGGGATATCGAGCACTAGACTCATGGGTTTGAGTGGGCCAATTCAATTTGAGAAAGGTAAGTTGTTGCATCGACCGAAATTCCCACTTGTAAGTGTTAATGGAAATGAATATAGAGAGCTTAAGCTTTGGTCTCCCAATTTCGTCATCTCAAGGAGCTTGTAGCGAAACAAAGTTCAAGAAGAAAGCCATATGCAATTTGTAGACATATTGAATATCCAAGAAGGACAGACTCTAGTGAGAATAAGGGCGTGTTTGGTAAAAATTCTGTTCTTGGGAATAATTTTTTATCAGAAATGATTTTTTCTAATTCTATTATTATGAATAATTTATGAGTAAAAGAACGCATTTAATAACTAATCAAAATTTCTATTCCCGGGATAGAAATGTGTTTGGTAAAATTCTTAAATTTTTTTGTTTCTTAACTTTTTAATACTTTTATTATATTTTTCTATTTTTTTTCTTTTTTCTTTTTCCTTTTCTCTTCTTCTTCCTCCATGGTGGCCGGCGAGCTCGCTTGGCCACTGGGACGCTTGACCTTGCCCAGGCGACACGAGGTCGGCCTCGCGCTGGCTCGGCAAGGCTAAGCCTCGCGTTGATCGGTGAGGCCGAGCCTCGCCCGGATCGACGAGGTCAAACTTGCCCGAGCACGGCGTCATCGGGGTTATGGCTAGCGACCGGCCAAAAGGAAGATGAAGAAAATGAAAAAGAGAAAGAAAAAAAAATTAGACTTAATTATAGGAATTGTTCCTAAGAACAAGAAGTAACTTTTTTCTACTTCTTGATTATATTCCAAATCTATTCTCAGGAACCAAAAAAATGGATTTTTGTTCCTGGAAACAAAAAAAATTGTCAAACGAATTTTTGTTCTTTTTTTTTTGTTCCCGAGAGTAAAAGAACATAATCAGTTGTTCCTGAGAGTGTTACCAATCAATTAAAGATCGAAGTTCCTGACAAAACTTCTTTTGATAAGTTTGTGAAGGAGGAAGTGGACAGCTCAACAGGGATAATAACGCACATCAACTTTTGCATAAATGTTTTCGAGAAGGCTGTTTCTCTATTTGCGGATGGTTTGGAGTATGATTTTTACAGTCACCACGGAACATACGAGGACTTGGCTAAAAAAGTTGGTAATAAGGTACAGTACCACTTCATTTATGTTATTGCATTATAGAATATCGACTATTACTTTGATTCACGAACCATCATAGCCTAAATAGATTAACCCAAGCAACAAGATCATTTCACGCATATACCAATTATTGCTCACAAGGTCATATCACTTTGCATTAATAGAGTGTCGAAGTCTCACATCCTGTTACTACTAATGTTCCATGTTCACGGTCCAATTTCGATGTTAATTTCTTAAGTGAATCACTCTGATGTTGTTCCATGGTATGACGTTGGTCAAAGACCTATGACGCTACAGTTGGTGATGTAACTATTCTAGCTAGTTGCTAAAAGTGAGAATCGACAGATTTGATGGGAATGATTTTAGTTTCTATAAGATGTAGATTGAAGATTATCTTTACCAGATAAAACTGCACTTGCCCTTATTTGGGGAGAAACTAGAGTCGATGAAGCAAGCTGATTAAGATTTGTTGGATAGACGGGCTATAAGTGTTAATCGGCTGACGTTGGCTCATAACGTCGCGTTTAACATCGTGAATGAGAAGACCACTGCTGATTTAATGCAAGCCCTATCAGGTATGTATGAGAAGCCCTTTGCGATCAACAAGGT
This sequence comes from Eucalyptus cloeziana, assembly GCA_014182715.1. Taxonomy (NCBI): domain Eukaryota; kingdom Viridiplantae; phylum Streptophyta; class Magnoliopsida; order Myrtales; family Myrtaceae; genus Eucalyptus; species Eucalyptus cloeziana. Next base: position 31,041,357 of record CM024638.1, read on the forward strand.
TTATTTGATGCGACATCTGTTTAATTGAAGATGAGTGAAGGTACATCAGTTATAGATCATATCAATGAATTTAATGTGATTATTAGTCAATTAAGTTCAGTTGAGATTGACTTTGAAGATGAGGTATGAGCTTTGATTTTGTTATCTCATTGCCTGATAATCAGAATACTACTGTTACTGCTGTTAGTAATTCCTCTAAATCAACAAGTTTGACGTTTGATGGAGTTTGAGATTTGATTCTAAGTGAGGACATCCGTAAAAGAGAATTTGGCGAACCTGTATATGCTACTTTAGTAAGTGAAAATAGAGGAAGATCTAGAACACTTGTTAGTAAAAGTAGTACTAATATAAACAAGTGTAGTTAGTTTAGGACTGGTGATGTTGTCTGTTGGAATTGTAGCAAGAGGAGGCATCTTAGAAGGAATTGCCTTAAGCTGAAGAATGAGAAGGGTAAGGGAATTATAGTTGATTCTGCAAATAATGTTGTAGCTATAGCAGATAATGCTGATTATGTCTTGTCTGTCACTAATTGTTCATCGTTTGATGGATGGATTATGGATTCTGGTTGTTCTTTTCATGCTACACCAAATAGAAACCGGTTTACTACTTATTAATGCATGGATAATAGTAAAGTGCAATTGGGGAACAATGCTGAATGTGATGTAATCGGTGTTGGCAATGTTAGAATCAGAATGCATGATGATATCGTGAGGACATTGATTGGAGTAAGGCATATTCCAGAGTTGAAAAATAATTTAATTTCCTTGAGTTCCCTGGATTCAGTTGAGTATTGATATATTTCAGAATGTGGAATTCTGAAAATTGTTCTAGGTGCTTCGATAATAATGAAAGGAATCAAGCACGGTGGGCTATATGAGCTTTAAGGTGAGACAATGATAAATTTCGTTGCGGAGACGTCGGATGCATCTGTTTGAGAGTCTGAATTGTGGCATATGCATTTAGGACACATTGGCAAGAGAAGCCTGAAGGTTTTAAGTGAAAGAAATATGCTATGTGGTTATGTTTCTAACAAATTGAATGTATATAGGTGCTATGATTTAGATCAACGGCGAAAAGTGCAGTTCAGTATGACTGTCAAAGAAACCATGGAAATTGCAGAGTTAATTCACTTAAATGTTCACAGGTTGTCGCGGTTTCCTTTGAGGAAGAGTGCTAGATATATGCTAACAGTTGTTGATGACTACTCGATGAAGACATGGGTATTTGTGCTTAGGCACAAGTTTGATGCTGTTGTCAGGATCAAGCAGTTGATAGCTTTGATCGAAAAGGAGACTAGTAAGACGATCAAGCATGTGCAGACTGACGGTAGCATGGAGTTTTGCTTGAAGCTGTACGAATTCTGCATGAAGGAAGGTTAGTGAAACACTGCATTAATGCTAATGAACCACAATATTTTGCGGAATTGATGAGCAAAACATTACTAGAGACAGCTCATAAAATGCTCTCTAGTGCTAGTATAGCTAGAAGATTCCTAGCGGATGCACTAAGTACGACATGCTACCTGATGAATAGATCCTCATCGATTGCGATTGGATATGGGACTCCCGAAGAAGTGTGGTCAGATAACGTTGCTGATTATTCTGTTCTTAGAATATTTGGTTGCCCATGTTATATTCGAGCGAGTGATGGTAAGCTCGATGGAAGGGTAAGAAAGTGCATATTTCTAAGCTATGCATGAGGTGAGAGGGGTTATCAATTGTGGTGCTCGGAGTTAAATTCACCTATTATTAGTAGAGAAGTTATGTTTGACGAGTCTCCAATACTTCTGGCTAGGAGTGATTATAGCAATATTCAAACGGATTGAACGGTGTTTAGCTTGAGGTGGAGTTGCAACCAGAAACTCCTAAGGTAGTGAGTACGAGTACTAACAAAGTAATTGACACGGATGGTGCTTGTAGCGAGGTGGAGCTTACAAAGCCAATGGTTGCCGTAACTGCTGAAATTAACAAGGTACATATTCGATCTCCTGACAGATATGGAGGCAACAATGGTTTTGCTTTATCTGCAGTTAAGGAGGTTGTGTCGGAAAATCCTTGCGGAGTAGTTAAAGGTGCATGTGGAGTTGGTATTCTGATGAGGTTCTCGATTATGGCAAAGTTCAAGCGAAGCTTAGACTTGGATAATATATGTGGCGGTTGAGCCCATCGGGTGCTATGGGAAAGTAGCAGTAGAGTTTGAATTTTTGCGAAGCAATTGCAACTTAGCTCAAACGTCGAGCCAATGTGAAGATTGTTAAAATATGTATCGAGTTTGAGCCCAATGCGAAATTCAGAATATTCCAAATTGGATATGTTGTGGACGTTCGAAATCGAGCAAAGAAGATTCAAATATCAACTTCCCAAAATTCGAATTTGCGTTGGAGAATTTGGCCACTAAAATAGGAAAGTTTAACTTTGACTTGGACTTGGATTTTTGTTTAAAATATACAAAGATATGTTTTGATTAAAATCATTCAAGATAACAACAAAATAAGAAAGTTTTGTGTTGACTTTGATCTGCATCTTAGGATTAACGTGTTACACAAGATAGGAAATAGAATCCCATGAGAAGTCGGCAAAAGAATAAGGGTCTCACTTATGGTATATAGACTTGTGGCCGTGGGTGGTACAAGGGGGATCATGAAGAATTGGTCTTGAAGCGTCGTATCGTCGTCGAGTGCTTAGGAGGGATTTTCTTTGTCATTCTTGTCCATAAATTATATTCAAGAAGATTTAGTGTTCAAGCAAATTAAATCATGTGGTAAGATTTGCGTGTAATTCCTTCGTGAGATTGAGATTATTTCTTGAGTTCTTGAGGAATTTCGGAGCCAAACACTACGTGCGTTATTGGGTGTAATTAGGGCTTGGGAAACACCGTGAGAGTGTTTGAGTGACTCGAGTGTGTAAATCTCCATTGTATCACTTGAACTATAATGAATCTATCGCTGCTCTCCCCGTAGACATAAGTCTTTACAACTGAATCATGTAAATCCAGTATCCGATTTATTTTATTCTTCTGTCTATATTATTGTTCGATCACTCACTTTCCGCAACACACACAACCGTTTATGGGATCAGGCCTTTCAGTGATAGTCCCAGCAAAACCAGACACGGACAGGGCATTGACCTTAATGGAGCCTTTTACTGCAACAATGTGGGTTGCCTATGGAGGCCTCCTTATATACACATCGTTTGTAGTTTGGTACTTGGAGCGTCCGATCAATCTGGAATTCGGTGGCCCTTGGACGAATCAGCTCTCGACTACTCTTTGGTTCACTTTCTCCTCTCTCTTCTTTGCTCATGGTAACATTCCTCTGTTGATTATAGTCCATTTACACTCTTTTCAGCCCGAAGATTTGAACAAAAACACATGTATTGCTGAGTTTTGCAGAGGAGAAAGTCCTTCACAAATTCACACGAATCGTGCTGGTCATTTGGTTCTTTGTAGCATTGATCTTGACACAGAGTTACACAGCCGGCCTCACCTCGATGCTCACTGTCCGGGAGCCCAGACCAAATGTGACCGCTATGGAAAAGCTGAGAAATTCTAAAGCAAAAGTGGGTTGTGATCCCGATACTTTCATCTGTGACTACATGAATAACACGTTGAAATTCTCGACGGAAGTCATTGTCCCCATAAGGAACACTTCGAGCTATGGAGATGAATTGAGAGGCGGCAACATCTCCGCCCTTTTTCTGGAGTACCCAAATATGAGAGCTTTATTCACTCAGTATTGCGATGGATATTTAACCATTGGTGATGACTACAGATTTGGCGGCTTTGGTTTTATAAGTCGATCCGCTTGTTCTGCGTGAACATGATTTTTTGGAGTGTCAATGGCATCGTGAGTTTGCGTGTTGCATCGCGTCAGGCTAGGTCAAAACGAAAAAGGAACCTGAGTGCTAAAATTCCACAAGTCCCAACGGATTATGACATGGGGTGTGGATAGATATATGAATTGAAACACAGTTAGCAATTGAATATTCCTTTTAGGGAACGACTAGATTTATGAGCTTCGAGTTAAGTTCAAAGAAAAGATATAAAGGTAATCGAAACTCGAGGAAGTGGGTATCAAATGAGAGCACCAGTCTTATTCGACCAGCAAACTCAGTCGGGGTTACTATAGCCAAAAAGAGAAGAAAGAAAGGAATCGTACGAACTTTAATTTGCTAATAGTGGCTATGCAAATGCTTTTCCTTGTTACTTATCTCTCCTTCACTTCCCATATGCAGGTGTTCCCAAAAGGCCCTTCACTGGCTGCAAATTTCTCTGAGGCCATTCTGGAGCTTTCGCAGAGCGGTGAGATGAAAAGATTGGAGAAGAAGTGGTTCTCTCCAGAGTGCACGATGAGGAACATCACTACTGAGAAACCAAGGTTAGGTCTCGACAGCTTCTGGGCGCTCTACACATTCACCATCGCCACTTCCACAGGTTGTTTGCTCTTTGCGCGTCTTTGTAAGAGAAGGAACTGTCAGGATCATGGACAAGGAAGCAACGGCGGCAACATGAGCGTGACGGAGATGAGTATTTTGCAGCGTAAATCAATGTACAGTGGCATTGTTTCGGGCTCAATGATGAAGAGGGAACACATTATTCTCGAATCATGATCAATTCAAAAACTGAATTTTGTTGTACGTCTTTAAAGATATAAAGGATTGTAGTCATTTGCCATTATTGCTATGTATGTGTGCTCATTTTTCGAAACGACGGAATAATGGTTGAGATCTACAGACAATTCATGGTTTGGAACCCTACACAGGTTCGGCTTTTGACTCTATTCATGCTCTCTCGAAAATTATGATTTGTGTGGGAAACGTAGAATCAATCACAGCAGCTATGGGGACAATCCACGCGTACAAGCGCTATTGATCATCGGTTTGAGGCTTAGGATGTTGAAGATAGAATAAATGTCATGTTCAAATTAGGCTTTTGAGGCTTTAGGCTCTTGCATAAACTATTGAGGAAAGGCTGAGAAAATATACACCAGAACATCGACAATAAATTCATAGCATGTAAGCTAATATCTAGTCGACAGAAGGATCTCATAGTACTTGATGCAAATGGAGTTTTTTTTTTTGGTCAAAATTTAAACTTCATTAATTCAACACTTTGATTTAGAAAAATAAGGAAAGCTAGATTCAAAACAAGAGAAATCCCACAAAGGTTGGGGGCTAGATAACTAATTAGGAAGTAGATTTCCTTTTCGATGGACTTTCGCAATCCAATCCACAATTTGGTTCGCATCGCGTGATGATGAATTTATTGAGGCTTATTTTATTTGCATTGGCTTATTTGGGCCATTATACTATTGCACTCTTCAAACAAGCATCTAAGGGCCCATGGACTTTGAGATGGGTCTGATAAGCCCCAAATAACTGATAAGCTATCGGTTGATGTCCACAACTACAGACCACTTACAACCTCCAACAGATCACTTGAAGACTTTCAAGTCTTCTTTCGTTCTTCTCCACGATTAAGTACAGCAAGGATTCTCTTAGGGCAGGGGTTTCTGTTTGCAATGTAGAGGAAGCCGCAACTGACTTTGCGAACCCAACAATCAATAGTCTTCGGTCAGCTCATATGTTTGCTCAAAATTGTAACATTCTCCACAATCGAAGCCGTATTTGGTCTACGATTTTGATATACCCACTTGTTGTAACGAAAAAAAAAAAAAGGATTTTTATTCGCCGTGCTGGTCAATTTCAAAATGCTTTAGTAAATGTCGAAAAGGAATTGGTAGAAAATTGACTGGATATTTTTTTTCTAGATACGAAATTATCAACCTTTTACTATAGCATGCAAATTAGCAACTTTTATACGTACAACCAAATTTCATTTGCATAAAACTAACCAATGCTCTGAACTTACTTACTTTTGATGACACCTGAATTTTTTACCAACAAGCCGAACACGCAAAAAAAAAAAATAAAAATAAAAAATACATATGGATATAAAAATAAAAAAAAGAATATAACAAATAAGAAAAAAATGAAGCACCTAGTACAAATTCGGATTAACCCGGATCGGTCCAACTCACGAGCTCGCAAACATCAGATCCATAATTGTGGCCCACTAGCCCATCACTGGAAATCTGTAGTGGACTCTTCAACCAACCCTATCCCAGGAGCCCGTCAGAGAAGGCCCTCTACCTAGTCTACTCTCTCTCTCTCTCTCTCTCGCCCGCTCTCCTCTAACAAATTTCTTTCTCTCTCTTCACGGTGAGATGAACTCACGCACTGAGCTCACATCACAGAGGAGACGCGCACAAGAAAAGGAGAAAAAAAAGCCGAAGAAATGTCGAGAAAGACGCATTTCATATCTTGAGAGAGTGTCACGAGAACAAAAAGGTTATAGAGTAGCCTTCCGATTCCTTCAGGAGTTCGCGCTACTTCTTTCGATGATCTGGAAAGTTGAATGTGCCGCAATGGCATTTATAAGGGAGTGGAAATAAATAGAAATGTCCCCTCAAATGCTTTGCTGCTCCTCACAGCTCTTTGGGGGCCTTTTTTTTTTTGGTCAGTTATATTCTATACCTACTCTAACTCTCACACTCAAATTTTTGCCCTGCCTCCTTACAGAGTGTGAGAGTCGAAACCTACTCTTGAAACTAATTTGTCCTTACCCCAACTCCCTGAGAAGATAGGGATTCGAACCCCCCATCTCCCTCTTCCATGTTGGAAGGGTGACCACTGGGGCAAATTCCAGTGATTTCTTTGAGGGCCTTTGGATTCAATGTGACGGAGGCATTTATGATGCTGAAGATAAATCTTAATATCTTCTGGTTTGTCAAGGTTGTAGAAATTTGCAGCTGTTTGTGCAATGAATGGGTGTAGAAAGAAGGGTGCTCGTTATAACATCTTTGGAAAAAATCTGAGGATGGATAACACGAGTTAAATATAGATGGAACTGTGAATTGAGGAGAAAGAAATTGCTGGAATAGGAGGTGTAATCTGCGAGTATGGCGGAAACTTGGTGAAGGGATTCTCTGGTAACATCGGAAAAGCTTTGGTGTCGCTAGCTAAAACCTATGCACTTTTAGATGGAGTCAGAAGTGTTATTCTATTAATTGTTGGAAAACCCATTATATTCTATTTCACCGTTGGATTAATCTTCGCCAAGTTTCACCATTCACTAAGAAAGTGTATTGTGAAATCTATTTAATTAAATTGGTATGTACCACTCGTCCCTCGTCTGCTCGTCGAGTGCGTCCCTTGCCCTTGCTCGTCTCTAGTTGTTTTTTCTCTCGTAGCCGATCGACTTTCTTCGCCCCGTATTAGATAAAAAAATTAAAAATCTCCCACTTATGATAAGAGCCTCCCCTCCCCGTCCCTTACTCGTCCTTTGAAAGCTGTTTTTTTATCGTCATCTTGGATTTTTTTTTCCGTATGCTGGGGAAAGTGCCTCACCTTTTATAAATTAATTCTAAAATTTCCTCGGATCTCTATAAAACAAAATGAAAGCCGAGGGGGAAGCACAAAAAAGGGAGAGGGGAAAAGTCTTGTGTTTACATGTCGTAAGTATTTCTAAATGTATATAAACATATTATATTAACACAAGGAATAATTAATTGCTTACCAAATGAATTTAAGCGCATTATAAATTGGTAAAAGGGTCAAATCACACATGGCATATTTATGGTAAAAGTACACCCAAGTGCCAAAACTTGGCACGATGAGACACTTAAATCCCAAAAGTTAAGAAAATAATACTTAAGTGTCATTTTTGTTTAAAAACGGAACACTTGAGTGTCATCTCAGACAACCTTCGCCGAAAATCCTAAATAGCAATTTTTTATTAATTTTGCTCGATTACGTGGCTCGTTGAAGAGCTGACTCAATAAAGAAATGCAAAAATGATGTCATTTTGGCATGTATTTGAATTTTAATATAAAATTAATTAAATTAAATTATAAAAAAATTTAAAAAAAAAAAAAAGATAATTGTAGGCGGCAAAGGACTGTGCCTTGGCCATCGTCGCCACCTCCCCATCGTTATCAAGAAGGGCTGGCGCAACGGTGGGTGGAGGGCTAGGGGCTGGTGACCTCGGTTGACGGGAGGTGAAGGCCTACAAGCCCTCGCCTAAATTTGGGGCGAGAATCGTCGGCCCTTGCTTGGTCAAGCCAAGGGCCATTGCCCTCGTGACCCCAGCCGGCCCTCTTCACACCATAGTCGACCCTTCCTAGCAACAACGGGAGGCAGCAACGAGGGCTTAGCTCTTGCCGCTTGCAATCTCTCTCTCTCTCTCTCTCTCTCTCTCTCTCTCTCTCTCTCTCTCTCTCTCTCTCTCTCTCTCTCTCTCTATTTTTTTGTTTTTAAATAAATTTAGTTTCCAATTTAATTTAATTAATTTTTATATTAATTATTTACTCACGTCAACAGTAAAATGACGTTGTTTTTGCATTTGTCTAGTCACATACATTTTACACTTGCTGGTCGGAAAATTGCCACATAAACATTTTGGCCTGATTTTCTCACTATTGGTACTTAAGTGATTCATTTTGCTTTGATTTTGGCACTTAAGTGTTTCTTTATGTCAAGTGTTAGCATTCTAGATGTTCGACACTCCATATCTATTATTGGGATAAGTGCACTTAAAGTAATAAAATTTATCATGGAAGTATAATTGAGTCCTAAAACTTTCAAAAAATGCAATCGAGTTTTAAACATTGTCATGATAATGCAATCAAACCTAAAACTTTCAAAAAGTTTAATCAAGTCATAAAACTTATCATGAAGATGCAATTGAATCCTAAAATTTTCAAAAATGCAATCAAATGAAGGATTTGATTAGATCAATTTGACAAGTTTTAGAATTTCATTGTTTTTTCTAAAAGTTTTAGAACTCGATTGCACTTCGTGATAAGTTTTAGGACTTGATTATACTTTATAACGAGTTTCATGACTTTTGATATTGTTATGCCTTTATTATTGATCACATTGAAATTTAAATGAACACAGTAACACATCTAGTGTATATGTCTTGTCAAGGTGTTGTGCTGAATATTACTAGCTTTAGATAAGGGTTGGCGAGGTTTATCTTGAAAATATTTTATGACCCTCATCATGCTTAAGCGAACTTGTTAGAGAAAAGAACCAAAATATTATTTTTTAAGAACGAAGCTGAACAAACAAGAAAAAAGAAGATAAGTCAATAACGCCAGAGGCTACGTAAGCAAATTACATTATATTTTTAATGTAAGGATCACATTGAAAAAAAAATTAGTATATTTAAGACAAATTTATCCAAACTAATTTTTTCACCGCCAACAACTACAATTTATATTTGTGATAAATTGACTCTCCATTAGTTTCAAAAAAAGTACAAACTAGTACACCTATGATAATATAAGGTAAAACCCTAAACCGGTACTCGTCAACTGCCACATATTATTCAATTTAGCAATTTGACAATAAAATTTAACAAAAATTAATTAAAGTAAATCTATCACAAATATACCAATTTAGTGTTTCTAGTTTGGAGTAAATTTATCGCAAATCTATCAGTTTAAAGTTTTTCGTGATATTAACCCTAAAGACTATTGGTGTCTCAAGCCCTTATTTATATTCCCAAATTGTCAAGTCATATTTTTTTAAGTACATTAAAAATGAAAATGGTCTTGTTAACAAGTGTGGCACTAGTTGACCATTCTCAGTAAAGAAATATGTTTATTTTCAATTCACCGCTATTTATAATATGAGAAAAATAATGCGTTAAAATTGACAAATTTTCTTTACTCGGGGGTATAACCAGTGCTCCTCTTAACAAAATTCGAAATGCTTCTAAAGAAAAGGAAAACAAAAAAGCCTCCTTTTAAGAACATATTACAAAGAGAAATACTCTTTTTTAGGTGGAGTCAAATGGTGAGTCGATCTACCAACTTTGATATTCAAAAGATTCGAATTGATACGACTGACCAATTAATTTTAAAATATTGTATCAAGTTGCTATTTTCTAGTGTATTAGGAATAGCATCTCTGAAAACTTGCAACCAAATCTTTTTAACGTGAACGAAGCTCTAGGATGGGGAGACCCTGTGTACTTCGAAAATTTGAGGGCAAATTAGTGTCATAAAATCAAACAACTACTTGGTCTATCCTCATAGTCCACTAGAATTTTATAAGCTTCATGTAATCGAACTACCAAGTGAGTGGAACGTATGAGTTAAAATGTTTTTGGACGATCGATATCGTGAGGGTTAAATAAAATGCAACAGATACCTTATGATTTAAATGTATGTTGACACGCGTGGCATGTGGCACGCTCACATCCCCTCAGCAAAGATGGATTTAGAAATCAGATCTTGAGGGAGCCATGTTACAATATCAATCAATTGTTCAATATACACAAAACGGAAAATTAAAATTTGTTCAGTTAATGTTATACCAGCACAATAATTCTTCCTCATACATCACATGAGTTTAAAATTTATTTCACCAAGTTTAATATGAGATTGGCTGGGTTTTTTTTTTTTTTTTTTTTAATTGGCTTGGACTTTGCTCTTAAAAGAAAAAAAGGAAAAAGTTTTTCTGCCGGTCATTTATTTGGAAAAATAGTGAAGTACAAAGCCTATAATGCCACAAAAAAAGAAAATTGTTACAGGATCAATACAAATTTATATTAGTGCGTATTGACAATAAAGCGAGGGGTGAAATTCAAATTTGAACCGATAAAGGACTCTAAACAAGCACATGGATCTTACAATTTTGTCCTTATAACAAGGACTCTAAAGAGGGAGACGGTGATCCCTTACTCTCAATCAATGTGTAACTCATCATTTCTTTTCACAATCTCATAATCAAAAGGATAATTGTCACTTTCAAGCAAGGACTCACCCCTGTTGCAGAAAACGCCAAAAGATGTACCAATCGAAGCACAAGTTGTAAATGATGAAAGCAAAATTGAAATCATACGAGACGCAAGATTTACATGGAGGAAAACCCAAAATAGGAAAAACCATGGGGAGATAGAGGGGTTTCAATATCTTCAAAGACGAGTACGAGAGTACAAGCCAAAAGCTCTAAAAATCACTGGTGAGTCACAAGATCCATATATCTAACAATAAGATAGGAAAAAACAAAACAGGAAATAATATGGAGTCTAAAGTTGAAAACGTGTCATTAAACACATTTCTTATATAGTCTCGCTTCAAAAAACCTTAAAACAAATATGTACGGTCTAAAATACCTTTATCTCTTAATTTGAAAGTCAAAACTCAACAATCCCTCACTTGGAGCCTTTTTTATAAGGACAAATTTGAAGAGGCTTACGGATTAAAATGCACAATACCTCGTATAGTTATGGAAATCATCAAGCATGTAATGACTCCTCTGCCCTCCCTTGCCCTTGGTGTACTGTCATTTGGTCTTCATCTCAGTCCAAGAAAGACCAAATCAACTTGATTTTTTGTCACGTTTACATTGCCTGCAGCCATTTTCGCATCCTATTTCTTGGAAAATCACTTCATGTCACCAACTTATTGAACTCTCTCTCTCTCTCTCTCTCTCTGATCTGGCTCCTTTGTATGGCAAACACGAAACAGTATGGGATTTCTTCAAAGATCGTTTAGCAGAAGAAGTGCAAGACACGTTTCGGCCATCTCGAAGCTCTTTCTCTTACCTGTCGCTCCTCATCCCTAGAGTCTCTGGTGTAGCGACCGAAGGCATAGATCACATAACAAGCACATTTTGATCAGCTATCGGTTTCTAACTTCCACGGCAAAGTTTTTACAACTTAATATTGCATTTGGCATTGGTAAATTCCCCAAATTGTCGGTAACTCACTAAGGCTGCGTTTGGGAACAGCTTTCCCAAGTACCTTTGGACACCTAAAGGCCTTTTGGCCAAGTATTAGGCGTTTGGGAAATTTTTTGGAAACCCCCTTGAGTGAAGGCCAGCCTTCTGAAGGCTGAAAGCCCAAGGCACCCCAGGGGGTGCCTTGGGCTTTTAGCTTTGGCTTTGGCTTTTTGTTCATCTCCTTCGTTGCCGTTCATCTTCTTCGTTGAGCTATTCATCAAGGTGCAGGGCTGTTGAGGGCGGGCGACAGACTAGCGAGAGGCCGGTGACGGTCATGGCGACCGTCGCCGGTGGGTCACGCGACCTCCGGCGGGTATCTAGGCTGCGCGACCCGGATCTGGGTCGCCGGAGGTCGCGCGACCTCAGGCGCGACACAGATCTGGTCGTTGCAAGGTCGCGTGACCTCTGGCGGACCCAGATCCGGTCATTTGGGAGGTCGCGTTGGTGCCTGAGGTTGCGCGCCAGGCAGCCGTCTCGTCGAGGGTCGCGAGACCCAGGCAAGACTTTCGGCGAGGGCCGCTGCGCCTTGGGTCGCGCAACCCCAGCCGAGACCTCGCGGAGGTCGTAGACCACAGGCGAGCTCGCCAAGGCCACGCGACCTTAGGCCAGGGTCTCGCCTATGGTCGGCGACCTCGGCGAGGGTCTCGGCCGGCGTCGCGCGACCCTTGCGACCTCAAGCAAGGGTCTCGCCAGGTGGTCGGGGGTCGCCCGACCGCAGGCGACCCTTGCCAAGGCCACGCGACCTCAGGCGAGGGTCTCGCCTGGGTCGCCGGCGATCGCCCGACCCCAGGCGGCCCTCGCCGATGGTCTCCGGGGGCCGCCTGAGGTCTAACAACCTCAGACGATGGCCACCGGTCGCCGCTGCCCTTCGCCGGTCGCCGTTGCCACCCTGCCCTTCACCGGTCAGTTTTTTTTTTTTAATAATAAAGACTTTTATAAATATAACTTATCCAAACACAATTTTGGCTAAAGGTATTTTGCAAGGGACTTTTAGGTTACCATTTACCAAACGCAATTTGCATTATGAAAAACCCCTTCAGCTTAAAGTCCTTTGCATTTTCCTAATGGCTTTCCCCAAAAGTCCAACCAAACGCACCCTAAGACAAAAGCGGACGTCTGTTGGTCATTTCGATCATTTCATTATTTCAATTGCATGTTACTAACATCTATTTTATTTCCAATGACAAGTTTATTTACTTTATTGGTAACTTACTAGCTCGTAAACGGGCTTATGTTGGTATGCCATTAATTTCACATCTAAGATTTTATTTTAAGTTATAAAATTACAATTAAGTAAATAACTTACATTCCACTTTAAGTTGGTAATTCTTATTCCATCGACAACTTACTACCTTACGAGTGTAGCTATTTATTTCAAAGTCAGTACGATTGTGGCGGTCGACAATTCGACAGCAATAATTCTGACATATCTCTCTTGGTGCGCTTACACCATCTACCATGGGATGATCATAGTCGCGTGCACTTATGCATGCGCTCTCTCTTTCTAGTTCTGTTGCGCCAGACCTTCAAGCACTTTACTCATAGTAGTTTGATTTCTATATATTATTATCAATTCCCTTCCAGATAAAGTTTCATGATTATCATTTTGAGATTGATATAACCAAAAGTTCTGGTTCAGATTCTTTATCTTGCACGTTTTCTATTCTAAAATTGTTAGAACAGCTGCAAAATCTTTTTCACCTTGCCACTCTCTCTCCTACACGCATTCCATTTCTACACTTCCGAAGGAGTGCCAGTGAGTACAGAGAATCCTCCACCATTCATTCCATCTCCCAATTTCCCCTTCACTTCAGTCTCTCCCTTTGGCTTATAAACGTTGCCCTGCCCTGTGGATGGAGGAGCGGTGATGCGATGATCGGAGATGTTGGCACGAGCGTGGCAATGGTGGCTGCCTGGCTGGAGCTCTCTGTGCATATTGAGGCCAGGTTAGGACCGCCTAGTTGGGTCGAGGAGAGAGGGAGAAGAGGGGGTATCTTTAAATTGGGTGCTTGAGGGACACCCCTACGTGGCCGCTTCAAAATTCTACCAATTTGAATGGACAGAACTGATGAATCTAGAAGACAGTGACAAGCGCAGTTATCTTCTAGTATAGAAGAAATATACCACATCGCCGAAAAATTGGACCCATTCACAGCGTTTTGAACGTGAATGAAGGCTCAAGGACGAGAAGACTCTATCCTTTGAAAATTTGGGTACAGTGGAATCCTAATGCCATCAAAACAGGCAATTGACTTGGTCTACATTCTCAAAGTACACGAGAATATAATTTTTTTGGGTCCGTAAAGATACTTCATTCATTAAGTGCTATAACTGAAATGAAGATGTTTGATATCGAAAGATAGAAAATCCCAAAGAGACTGGATGATCGTTGGATCGACTCAGAACGGAGAGATTTCAGAGAGATTTCCCACGAAATGTCTTGGCTCCCCACATGAATACCGATCATGGACTCTTCGCTTTAGTCCAAGAAAGACTTTCCGGGAAGAAATTAAAAATACAACTTTAGTCATGGAAAGACCAATTCAACACTGACTTTTTGGTCCCTGCACCACAGACTGCCAAAAAATTTGCAAGCAATCATTTTCCTATCCCTATCTTCCTGGAAAATCACCTCCTTTGCAGTTACGTATGCCCCTCTCTCCTCACTATAAGTATGTAGGAATTGTGAAATTCAGTTATTTGCAAAGCAATGCAGTTCAACACTAGTTTTATTTTATAAGGAGTTATTCAGGGATTCGTGATGGGTTTTCTTCAGAGCTTGTGTAACAGAAGTACGAGACACATTTTGTCCATTTCGAGGTTGTTTCTCCTGCTCTCGCCGCTCCTCGTCCCGAGCTACTCCGGTGCAGCCACAAAAGCCGTAGATGAGAGGAACGTGTTCAAAGTGGGCGTGATTCTTGATTTGGATTCACGTCTCGGCGACCAAATGCGTATGGCAGTTGAGATAGCGAGCCAAGATGTGAACAGCATCTCATCATCCGGAAGTCATTACATAAAGCCACATTACGTAAACTCCCACGCGAAGCCCCTTCGAGCAATTTCGGCTGGTTAGTTATTCATTGCCCTTCCTCAGTTCGGTAACTGCAGCCCGCAATAATTTCTGCTTTGTTTGTTAGAAACATGTCAGTTGCCACGAGCAGTAGTAAAAAACACCACCCCAAGTCTGCTTTGAGATTTGTACCCGCTGTCATTTTTTTCTCGACCGCATGCGCTGAAAGTTTACTAAAAAGGTTCATTTAGTAATACAGCAACACATTGACACCCTTACAGAATGAAGTTGCGTATTTAAGACACCCAATGATTATGTTTAATCATTCACTAAAAAAGTTATAACAACAGTAAATTTATGTTCTTACTTGTTAACATGAATCTCACGTAATGAACGTGTAGCTGCAATAATGTCTTCCAAGAACCCAATTAATGGGGATGAATAAGTGATATTTATAGAAGATATTGGTAAAGATTATTGTCTCGAATCCTGAAGTTTAGTAAATCGATTTTCCCTTTTTCTGTTTTAACAGCTCAAAAGCTCATCAAGAGGAAGAATGTGCAAGTTATTATTGGCCTGGAGACATGGGAGGGAGCAACTTTAGTAGCTGAAATCGCTAATCAATCTCAGGTAACAGTCATATCCTTCGCAAGAGACCAGGTAACACCAACATTAATGGTGCAAACTCTATGGCCTTCACTGTTTCGAATGAGTACCGATGAATCCAACCAAATTGAATGCATTGTAGATGTAGTAAGTTCTTATAATAGGCAAAGGGTATCAATACTATATGAGGCCGGGGCATACGATACTATGTACTCCAAGCTGTTAAATTCTCTGTCAGAGGAGCTTGGAAAAATCGGCTCAGCAATAGAGGACGAGCTGATTCTTGAAGCATTATCATCTCCAAATGGAGAAGTGTCTTTGGAAGAGAAATTAATGAAGCTGAAGGGAAAGGCATCTCCCATCTTTATTGTTCTAGGATTGTCGTCGCCCGGAAGCACTCATTTTCTCAAAGAAGCAAAGAAAATGGGACTCTTCTATGGAGATTCAATTTGGATATTTGCTGAAAAACCATTTGCCAACCTCTTAATTTCAGCAGAACAATCAGCAATCTCCTCCACTGTTGAAGGCGCCATAGGAGTAATTACCTACCGTCCCAATAACCAGGCATATAGAGAATTCAGATCCAAATTCTTGAAAATGTTCCATCACAAGTATGGAGAAAACTTCAATTTTGAGCCAGATATCGATACTGTACGGGCTTACGATTGCATTCTGGCCATTAAAAATGCAATAGATGCAGTGCCGAGCCATGATATTATACCTGAGTTTTTGCTTAATAGAATATTGCAAACTAGACTCACAGGTTTAAGTGGGCCGATACGATTTGAGAAAGGTCAGTTGGCACATCAACCCGCATTCCAACTTGTAAGTGTTAATGGAAATGAATATAGAGAGCTTCAGCTTTGGTCTCCCAATTTCGGTTTCTCAAGGGGTTTCATAGCAAAGCAAAGTTCAAGAAGAAATGGATACGCAATTGCAGACAAATTGAAGACCGAAAAAGGACAGACTTCTGGCGAGAACAAGCCTTTGGTGGTCGGAGTTCCAAGTAAAAGTCCCTTTGATAAGTTTGTGAAGGAGGAAATGGACGACACAACTGGGAAAGCAAACTACATTGGCTTTTGCATAGATGTTTTTGAGAAGGTTCTTTCTCGCTTTCCTGATCGTTTGAACTATGAGTTTTCTCGTCACGATGGAACATATCAGGACTTGGTTAACAAAGTTCGCAATAAGGTATGGTACCCAATTATCTCTGTTCTTGCCTGGTTATTGCATGGCACATTATAGAATATCAACTGTTACTTACACTGATACAAAAACCATCAGAGCCTGAATAAATTAACTCAAGCAACAAGTTCATTTCACACAGATATCGATTTTTACTCACAAGATTGTATTATTTTGCATTAATAGACTGTCAAAGCCTCACAGCCTGTTAATACTAATTTTCTGCTTTGACGGTGCACTTTTGGTATCAATTTCTAAAGTAGTCACTTTGATGTTGTTCTGTGGTATGGCATTAATGGAAGACCTACGATGCTGCAGTCGGCGACATAACTATTCTGGCCAATCGCTCCCAGTATGTCGAGTTCACACAGCCGTTTATAGCATCAGACCTTTCAATGATAGTCCCAGCAAAACCGGACCCGGACAGGGCATTGATTTTCATGGAGCCTTTCACTCCAACAATGTGGATTGCCTCTGGAGGCATTCTCATGTACACAATGTTGGTAGTTTGGTTCTTGGAGGGTCCAATCAATCCGGAATTTAGAGGCCCTTGGACAAATCAACTCTCGACTGCTCTTTGGTTCACTTTCTCCTCTCTCTTCTTTGCTCATAGTAAGTAACTTCCCTTTGTTGATTATAGTCCATGGACACTCTTTTGGGCCCAAACTTTTGACAAAAAACACATTCATTGCTGACTTTTGCAGGGGAGAGAGTGTACCGGAACTTTACTCGAATTGTGCTGGTGATTTGGTTCTTTGTAGCATTGATCTTGACACAGAGTTACACGGCGGGCCTCACCTCGTTGCTCACTCTCCAGGAGCTCAAACCAACTGTGACCACCATGGAATGGCTGAGAATTTCTAAAGCAAGAGTGGGTTGTGACCCTGAAGCTTTCATTTGTGACTATCTGACTAACACGCTAAACTTCTCGAAGGAAGTCATTGTCGGCATAAGCAACACTTCCAGCTATGGAGATGAATTCAGAAGAGGCAACATTGCCGCTCTTTTTCTGGAATACCCATATGAGCGAGCTTTCTTCACTGAATATTGCGATGGATATGTGGCCACTCGTGAAAACTACAGCTTTGGCGGTTTTGGCTTTGTAAGTGTGATCCCGTTATTCTGCGTAGACTTGATTTTTCGAGGTGTTAATAGATCCTGAGTTTGTGTGTTGTATCTCTTTAGGCCAGATCAAAAGGAAAAAGGGGCTTGAGAACTAAAATACCACACCAAATCTCAACAGTGACATAGGGTGTGGAATGATATATAAACAGAAACCCACTTAGCACTTGAATATTCCTTTTAGGGAGTGATTTCATCCATGCGTTTCAAGTTGAGTTCATAAAAATGGTATAGAGGGAGTCGAACCTTTAGGATGAACCCCCCGGTTTATATGCACATTACCCTTACTTTAAGTCTATTAGCTTGCGAACCAGGTACTGATACAGTGGCACCAAATTACTTGCTGCTACAGAAGCAAGTAATTTGCTATTTGTGGTTATGCAATTGCTCTTCCTTGTTGCTTAATTCTCCTTTCCTGCCCTTATGCAGGTGTTCCCAAAAGGCTCTTCATTAGCTGCAAACTTCTCTCAGGCCATTTTGGAGCTTTCAGAGAGCGGTGAGATGAAAAGATTAGAGAACCAGTGGTTCCGTCCAAAGTGTACCTTGAGGAACTTCAGCAACGACACACCGAAGTTGGGTCTTAACAGCTTCTGGGCACTCTATGCTCTCACCATCGCCACTTCCACAGGTTGCTTCCTCTTTGCGTGTCTCTGCAAGAGAAGGAACCGTCAGGATCATGAACGAGGAAGCACTGATGATGACATGAGCGTGACGGAGCTGAGTATTTTGTAGTGTAAATCAATGTACAGTGGCCCAGTCTTAGGCTTGAGGACAAAGGGGAACATTATTATTGAATCTTGATCAAACACAAAAGCTGAATCTTCTTGCACCTGAGAACTAGCAAACACGTGTTTGAAGAAGGAAAGGGTTCTGTACTGATCTGCAAATTGCTCATTCTTCGCGGGTTCGGCTTTGAAATCTGTTCGTTCTCTTGCGAAACCGATACTCTGTGTGGGAAATGTAGAATCGGTTACAGTAGCAAAGGGTGAAACTGACGCAAACGAGTTTGAGGCTTAAGTTGTTGAACATAGAACAAAAAAATCATGCTTGAATTAGGCTTTTGAGACTTTAAGCTATTGACTATCGAAAATAGACTAAAAAGTAACACACCAGAACATCAACATTACCTTCATAACATGTAAGCTTATAGCGATTCGAAATAGGTAAGGTGCTCATAGTACTTGGTACAAGTAGAGAGTGTTAAAATAGCATAATTCTAATGTTTTGTGCCCACAGATGCGGACTTCTTGTGCTGATCAATTTCAATTGGCGTTGGTGAGTGTCAAAAAACTATTAATAAAAAGAATGATTAGAGACTTTTTTTCTAGGTAATTTATTAGTATCTTACCAACAATTTTATAAGGTTACCAACCTTTTTCAGTCTATATGGAAATTAGCAACTTTTGTTAAAACTACAAATATATATATTCAATAGTTCGAAATTACTAATTCTTTGCCAATCTAAATTAGAGCAATTTACTAATCATTGTCAGATGAAAGTTCTATTTTAACAACCAACTCTCATTTGAATTACTTCTTAATATTAAATTTTTAAGTGTACCAATATTTCTATTGAGTTACTAATTCTTTATTTACCTTGCTTAGCAACCCCAACCTAAATAAGCATGACTCAAAAAAAAAAAAATTCAATTCAATTCTCACATAATAATGGTTTTTTAACTATCGTTTGAGTTACTTATCGACATTATGTTGTCGTCATTATCTTAAAGGTCTCTATCGACCCTCAGATTTACTATTTCATTGGATGATTTACTAGGAGACATTTTAAAACCGGAAAGGAGTGGCTTTGTGACATTTGGAAATTCCTACATTAATTAATAATATAAAGGAAATGAATGTCATGGGTGAAAATTCTAGCAGGATCATTAACATGATTATAGCGGAAGGCTCGTATAGTGTTTTATGAGTTCATAGTCTCTAGAAAGTGATTCCATTAGGATTGAATTAGTAAATATTTGCTCTTGGGTCAACTATTAAAATGGGCAATGAAATGTCTATCACCACATTGATCATTAACGAAGACTGATGTGCTATCAGTTTACGTATCGGTTGATGGGTAGGTTAGGAATTTATTGAGTTGAGTCCCTCCTAGTATTTAGTACAATATGCTAAACATTTTGGTGGGTGCAAAATATTTTTCTGATTTATTTATATTTTAGATGGACACGAATTTCCTTCTTTATGTACTGATTTACTGGATATCTTACCAAATTATCTAAATATCTACTTTCAAACCACAAGGTTTAGCCAAATGTGCCCCTTTGATTTATACACCTCTCTCTAATCCACACCAAGTATTTTTGACCCAAGTAATCATTACTTTTAACCTATAGTACTTGCTCTTATCCCTTTGTAAGTCATGTGAGTTTCTAGATACATCCCTATGATCTTGAAATATCATCTTTGAAAATGACTTAAGTTTTCAATCTCTATCTCAACTTTCATCCTACAATCTTTTGAGTAGAAGCAAGAGTTCAACTCTTGTGTTGATTGAAGTTTCTAAAATGATATTTCAAAAAGTTCACCAGGTGATTTTGTGGGTTTTATTCTCTTTTACCAAACTAGTTTTGCTACAACATTTTGAGAGTTGTTAGTTTATGTTCTTGATTATTTTGTTTTGAATGTAATAAAAGCTTTGAGTTGTTTAAATGTTTTCCAAAAGGTGAGTGAAAACTCCGTGGACTAAACTAAAATGATCTACTTTGTACTCTTAATTTGGTTGTTTGATAGTTGCTAATTTACACTTGAACTTTTATGTTAAGTATGAGAAAGTTGTAATGACCGCGTGTTGAAGCGTTGTGTTAATTTGACTTGGGTCGAAGAGTCATTACATGCCAAGGTTATGACTAATGGGCTTCCTTAAAATTTGGTAATATAAAAATGGAAAGGGAGAGATTAAACTAGAAAGTGATAGCTAAGTGCTACCACCCAATCGCGTTGTGGATTATATTGGTGGTGGATATCATGTGGTTGATTTTTTTTTGAGTTGTCAATGTCCACATTGTTGATTTTAGAGTTGATTTGTTGATTGAGACTATTTGTTGATGTGCAAGATGTTGATTGATAAGTTGTGTGTTTTTGTGTTTTCGATTTATAACTTGTCAACTTTTGATGAATTAACCAATCTTTGTCTATTATATTATAGCTAACATGGGAAATGAAAAATGTTAAATGCGTTATTACAATTTATGTAAGTGATGCATGAAAAAGACATGATGATTGTATTTCGAAAATGATTTGCACCCAAAGATGATGTGCATTGCTACAATATGACTTAATATGAAAAGTATTATGATATATAATTCTGTCGCTTATATATTAGTGATGACGATACCTCATGCTTTAGGATGCCTCAAAATAGATCAAAATGTGCTAGGATTATTTGACTTGGATAATCAATTAGGAGGTAGACTTCTTTTTCGGTGAGCATTCGTGATCCAATCCGCAACTTGGTTAGCATCACATGGACAGTGAATTATTGAGACTCCTTTCATTTGGGCCATTAAACTATCACTCTTCAAGCAAGCATCTCAGGGTCCATGGACTTTGAGTTGGGTCTGAGAAGCACCGAATAACAAATAAGCTATCGGTTGATGTCCATAACTGCAGATCACCTACAGCCTCCAACAGATCACTTGAAGACTTCCAAGTCTTCTTTCGTTCCTTCTTCACGATCAAGTTCAACAAGGCTTCTCTTAAGGCAAGGGTTTCTGTTTGCAATGCAAAGGAAGTCACGACTGACTTCTCGAACCCAGATATCAACAATCCTCGGTCGTCTCGAACAACTTTGGCAATCGAACCCTCCGACGAGTCAGCGACCAGTGCCCATCAACATTCACTTTCAAGCAGACCTTGCTAGTCGATCAATCAGGTACGACTCTATTTCCTTTAGTCTATAGCTTCTCATTTAGGTGCGGTCGACCGATATGGTCGCTCAAAACTACAGTAATCTCCATAATCGAAGCTGGATTTGGTCTACAATTTTGAAATAGAAAAGTTGTGCCATAATAAAAAAAAAAAAAAAAAAAAAACAAACAAACAAAATAACGGCTCTTTATTCCTTGTAATAGTCAATTTTAAATTACGTTAGCAATTGTCAGAAATAAATTGGTAAAAAAATGACCGAAGATTTTTTCTAGGTACGAAATTACTTTTTATTATAGCATACAAATTAGCAACTTTTGTACAAACAATCAATTTTTATTGACAATGTTTCGGATTTACAAGCTTTTATTGACACATAAATTATTTACTAACAAATTCACTGCGCATTTTTGTAAAAAATAAATAATAAAAAATACATATATATATAAACATAATATAAAAATAAAATTACAAATAAGAAAATAAGAAAGCACCTAGTCTAAATTCGGATTGACCTGGATAGGCCAAACTCATCAGCTCGTCAAACATTGGGTCCATAAATGTGGCCCACTAGCCCATTACGTGAGATCTGTAATGGACTCTTCGGCCAAGCCTAGCCCAGGAATCCATTAGAAGGCCCTCAACCGAATCTGCTCTCGTTCGATCTCTCTCTCTCTCTTCCAAGAAATTTCTCTCTCTTCATGGTGAGATGAAATCACTTACTGAGTTCACATCACACATAGTAGACAACGCACAAAAGATAGGGAAAAAGGCACCCAAAAATTGTTGAGTAAGACAATTTGCATTATCTTGAAAGAGCGTAATGTGGACAGAAGGTTGTGGAGTAGACTTCCGTTTCATCCAGGAGTTTGTCTAATTCTTTCGATGATCTGGAAAGTTGGGTGCGCCGCAACGGCATTTATAAGGGAGTGGAAATGTTCCCTAAAAGGCTCTGTTGCTCCTCACGGCTGTTTGGGGGCCTCTGGATTCATTGTGACAGCGCCATTTCCGATCCTGAAGATAAACCTTATTAGCTTCTGGTTTGTTAAAGCTGTAGAACTCTATGCAGTACGAGATGGAGTCAGAAGTGTTGAAGTGTTCTATTAACTGTTTGAAAACTCATCATATTCTATTTCAATTTTGGATTAATCTTTGCCAAGCTCCACCACTCACTAAGAGTATCTTAATTAAAGGTAGGACATTGCTTTGGAGATTCACACGATGGAAATCTTTGGTTTGCATTAGCAAGGGATTGCTACTGAAATGATTCACTGTCGTGTTTAACCGCATGTGATGAAATTTGAGTTCAATTAGACCTGATATTGTTACTAGGTGATACCGGTTTGCACTTGACTGGAATTAGAAGTGTGCCATTATAGTGAATGTTTTTGTCCTCCATGTTCGAATTTTTGATTGCCTTTGGTAATCTAGATATGAGCACGACTGGACAATAAATTATCATATCCGATGCTTGGAAATGTCATCCAGACTAGATAAACTTGGATATATCCAAATAAAATGCCTATGAAGAAATCCGAAACAATGGCAGGATACACCCGGCTTAGACAAAAAGAAAGTAAAAAATAACTTAACAAATCATCTTATCTTCCAACAATATAGTGATGAAGTAACGCATCGTGCAATCATCGTTGCCTTAAACCATCACCTATTATCATCATCGACTAACCGATCATGGTCTGACAACTAAGGGTGAAAAGTAGTCCGAAGAAAAGTGTTGTTGCTTCCAACTACAGTTCCCGCCGATTCGTAAGCTACTAGATTCGAAGTTCCTAAATAATGGCTTTGTTTTGGATGTTCACCAACGAGCTTCTAGCTAAGGTTGCTATTTACCAAGGGGAGAGGACCACTGGGTTGTGTTCCCCTCTTGAGTGGTCCAATTTGGTTTTTGTGAATTGTTTTTCGGCAGTGTTGTCACTTCTTTAAAACATTTGAATAGGACTAACTTCGTTGCATGGAGTTTTACTATAGGCTTTCCAAGCAGAGACTATTTTTGAGTAGATGAGGAGATCTTGAGCGAGGTGTTTGCATCTAGATTACACCAACAAAAGGGTACCCCACTTTTGCTTATTTTCGTATTTCTTTATCGATACTCTTGTTTTGGAGTAAATCTGCTTTAGGTGAGTGAAAGACGTTCTTTTGCAGGTCCTCAATCGAGTAATTCAATGATGATGCAAGAGGAAGACCGGATTTAGCCCTTCAAACTCTACCTCTCTATCCCTGTAACGTAGACAGGGGGTCGAAGCCCTTACATAAGGTTTTCAAAGACAACAAGGTTTTCATAGACGATGGCGACCACGAGTTTGTTGATTATGAGGGCGATGAATGGGACAGTATGGAAGTGGCGAGTGGAGGCCAAATTAGCTGGACAGGACGTAGGATTTTCATAGGTTTTAAATCAAATCTTAGGTTGCACCAAAGATGAAAAGGAATTTTCTACTCCGAAAGATTTATAATCCTACTTTGGGTGCGTTTGGGAAATTTTCCCAAAGTTCCTTGGGTAAATGCAAATACCATTTGGCAAATTTTTTAGAGAGCTCCAGAGAGATGCAATTGCATTTTTAAAAACCTCAAGCCTTTAGCCCAAGGTAAGTCTAGAGGTGCTTCAAATTTTGAGTATTTTGGAATGTAAATATATATGTTTTTTTTTTTCCTTCCAACTTTGCCGTAGCTCAACTTTCACAAATTCCATAAATGCCCCCACCCCCCTCACGCAACATTACTAGCGAAGGTTCAAACCATCGACAAGGCCAAATCTGGCTGCTAGCAAGCTAGCCTGACTCAAGTGCTCTAAGTGGGAAGGATTATTCGTCAAGAAATCAAACCTTTCCATTTATATACATGATGTTTGTTTAATTCGCTAAAGAAAGACTACAATCCCTTTTTGATCGATTTTTATGTATCCTTTATTTATCTTCATTTTTAGATCTATAAAATTACAACAAATAAACTTATCTCTTTTTCGAAGAATGAGAGCACTTAAGTGCTGTGCTTAAGTCGATTTAGATTTACAAGATTCATGAAAAATGAATTTGATGTGTTCCATTGTACGATTTAAATGATTGTTCTAGAAACCTGCCTTTTTAATCCTTCCATCTATCTACATGAAGGGCAAAGACACATGATTATTGGATCTTTAAGTTCACTGGATACATGGATGAAAAAGAGGAGTTTGAATTTTCAAGGTCATGGGATTGCGAGAAAAGTGGGTAACTTTTTTAGTTACTTTTATCAATTTTCAACATATTCTTTTAACATACCAATTAAATGATTTTATTTTGATGTAAAAGATCGGTTAGCGTAGGAGAGTGGATGTAGGCTTGATCTAAGCCGAACCACTATAAATCTTGTATTCCTATTTTCTTACTTGAACTCCTTACTTTTATTCGTTAGCCTTACTTAATTGCTTAGAGTTGAATGTGTTTATAGTCTGTTATCTTCTAAAGGCAATTTATCTCTTCTGAATTTTGCAAAAAATCTTTTTACACCTTTTCACCCCCTCTAGGTGTTCGTACTAGCCCTTTCACCTTCAACAACCCCATTTTACTCAGCATCGTCATGCCTGCCTTACTCATGTGTCCTAAATGCATATACCATAATCGAGTCAAGTTAGAGTCTGACTCACTTGATGAAACTGCAGCAGTTCTAGTCATGGTCTCTCCCAGTAGATGATAAGGAATATTCACTTTCTTCCCCTTCATCACTGTCATGGCTCAAGAGATTTTCAGTATTCCACCTTCAGCGGTATACCTACACCCGATGTTATCGAGTGTCCCTAGAGAAATAAGGTTCTTCTTAAGCTCCAATACATGCCTCACATTTGTCAATATGTGTACCACCCCATTGTGCATCCGAATCTGAATTGTCCCTATCTCCACAGCCTTATAGACTGCATTATTCCCCAAAAGAACTCTACCATCATCTGCAGTCTGGTAAGTAGTAAACCAGTTCTTATGAGACGTCATATGATAAGAACACCCTGAATCTAGCACTCATTCGTCTCCTGACAAAGCAGTAGTCACACATAAAATAGCTTCTGCATCACTAGTGCTCCCTTTAGCAACGTTTGTCGCGTGCTTGTGGCATTCTGCCTATCAGTTTTATTCCTCAACTTTGGACAATCTCTCCTTATGTGCCCCTCCTCGTGATGCTCAAAGCACTTCATGCGTCCCTTGGACTTTCTATGGCATGATTTTGATCTGCTTTTACCTCTGTTGCTACTAGGCCCTCGATGTTGTTCTCTACCCCCGAATCGTCAGTGCTTGCGCTGATCTTTGCGCCAGACCGTCATCTCGCAACTTTCTCTACCACTCCTTAAAGAATAAGGCGGACTTTACCTCTCTTGGGGTAATTGTAGTACGCCCCTATAACAGTGAATCAGTAAAGTGCTCCCATGACTCTGGTAAAGAGGCTAACAACATCATGCCATGTTTTTCATCATCAAGTATCTTACCGACGTTTTTCAGATCCATCATGAGTTTATTAAATTCATCTAGGTGGGTTATGATAGATGTACTTTCAGTATATCTAAATTGAAATATCTTCTTCAACATATACAAGCGATTGTTCAAACATTTCTTCACATAGAGTGCTTGAAGTTTTTCCCATAACGCTGCAGCATCCTTCTCCTCAGCAACCTCTATTAAGACCTCATTTGACAAATTTAACAAGATTGTGCTCTTTGCTTTTTCCATAACTCTACTCTCTCTGAGGCTTTCATTATAATAGGCAACTCATCTTCACCATCCAGTGCTTTGGCCAAACCTTGGGTTCTCAATAATACCCGCATCTTGATGCTCTATAACACAAAGTTATTGCTCCCGTTAAACTTCTCAATTTTAGATTTCCTCTCAAACATAATTGCAATAACATAATTTCTATATAATAATCAGACAAGCAAAAGCTCCAAATCACAATCAAAAAATCTAACCCCAAGCTCTGATACCAATTGTTGGAATATAATACGCGGAAACGACAAGATCTTGCAATTTATGTCAACACAAAATCACCAAATAAATAAACGATAAATAATAAGGCTATCATAAATTTATGTGGTTCAGTCCAAGTATTGGTACCTACATCCACGGGAAGAGCCAGCAGTAAATAATCTACTATAATTAGAGAATTAGAGTTTACAATCACTCACACGCTCAAGTGTTTCCCACACTTAGATTTAACCAAAAACACAAAGTGTTTATAAATAAACAACTCATTTGGACACAAACTCACGGCACAAAAATACCACGCGTTCAAGTCGTACACAAAACAAAAAGATCTCCACCTTCCTTTTCTTTCTTTCGTGCTGCTCCTCTTCGGCATGGTCATGCGGCTTTCTTCTACGTAGGGCTTCGGCGGCTTCTTACAAAAGGAAAAGAAGACCTGCACATATTTATTTTTTATACATGTGCCCAGGTCAAACGGCTTCGGCGGCTTCTTACAAAAGGAAAAGAAGACCTGCAAATATTTATTTTTTATACGTGTGCCCAAGTCAAAGTTTGACTTGGGCCCACCACGTTTTGGCTCCACGCGTGCACAGAGAACTTCATCTTCACACCAAAGGGTCCATATACATGCGTATGCCTAGAGTCAACACTTTGACCTTGGGCCCCACGATCTGATTGCCTTTTTCGGATTCCGCAGGCTTCCGTAGCAAAGAAGAAACTTTGCTCTTTTTTTTTTTTTTTTTTTATTTCATCTTTTGTAAATCTTCAAGAGTCCAGCGAAGTTTCTTTAACTTTGGAAATTTTTATCAACGAATTTGGTTTAACAAATCGTTATCCGAATTCAAACTCGAGACATTAATTTAATACATTCCATCTCCCAATTTCCCCTTCACTTGCTTCTCTCCCTTTGACTGATAAACAGTGCCCTACCTTGTGGATGGAGGAGTGGTGATGCGATGATCGGAGATGGCGGCACAAGCGTGGCAATGGTGGTTGCCTGGCTGGAGCTCTCTGTGCATATTGAGGCCAGGTTAGGACCGCCTAGTTGGATAAAGGAGAGAGGGAGAAGAGGGGTTATCTTTAAATCGGGTGCTTGAGGGACACCCCTACGTGCCCGCTTCAAGATTCTACCAATTTGAATTGACAAGACCGATGAATCTAGAAGACAGTGACAAGTGCAGTTATCTTCTAGTATGGAAGAAATATACCACATCGCCAAAAAGTTGAACCCAGTCACAGAATTTTGAACTCGAATGAAGGCTCAAGGGCGAGAAGACTCTCCATCCTTTGAAAATTTGGGTACATTGGAATCCTAAAGCCATCAAAACAGGCAATTGACTTGGTCTATATTCTCAAAGTCCACGAGAATATAATTTTTTTGGGTCGGAAAAGATACTTTATTCATTAAGTGCTATAACTGAAATAAAGATGTTTGATATCTAAAGGTAGAAAATCCCAAAGAAACTGGATGGTCGTTAGATCGACTCAGAACGGAGAGATTTCAGAGAGATTTCCCACGAAATTTCTTGGCTCCTCCCATGAATACTGACCATGGACTCTTCGCTTTATCGAAGAAAGACTTTCCGGGAAAAATTTAAAAAAAGACTTTAGTCCTGGAAAGACCAATTCAACTCTGACTTTGGTACCTGCACCACATACTGCCAAAAAATTTGCATGCAATCTTTTTTATATCCATATCTTCCTGGAAACTCACCTCCTTTGCAGTTACATATGCCCCTCTCTCCCTTCACTATAAGTATGTAGGAATTGTGAAATTCTGTTATTTGCAAAGCAACACAGTTCAACACTTGTTTTATTTTATAAGGAGTTATTCAGGTTTTCGTGATGGGTTTTCTTCAAAGCTTGTGTAACAGAAATACGAGACATATTTTGTCGAATTTGAGGCTGTTTCTCTTGCTCTTGCCGCTCCTCGTCCCGAGCTACTCCGGTGCAGCCACCAAAGCCGTAGATGAGAGGAACGTGTTCAAACTGGGCGTGATTCTTGATTTGGACTCACGTCTCAGCGACCAAATGCGTATGGCAGTTGAGATAGCGAGCCAAGATGTGAACAGCATCTCACCATCCGGAAGTCATTACATAAAGCCATATTACGTAAACTCCCACGCGAAGCCCCTCCGAGCAATTTCGGCTGGTTAGTTATTCATTGCCCTTCCTCAGTTCGGTAACTGCAGCCCACAATAATTTGTGCTTTGGTTGTTAGAAACATGTCAGTTGCTACGAGCAGTACTAAAAAAAAACCACCCCAAGTCTGCTTTGAGATTATGTACCTGTTGTCATTTTTTTCTCGACTGCATGTGCTGAATGTTTACTGAATACGGTTCATTTAGTAATATAGCAACACATTGACACCCTTACAGAATGAAGTTGCGTATTTAAGACACCCAATGATTATGTTTAATCATTTACTAAAAAAGTTATAACAACAGTAAATTTATGTTCTTCCTTGTCAACATGAATCTCACGTAATGAACGTGTAGCTGCAATAATGTCTTCCAAGAACCCAATTAATAGGGATGAATAAGTGATATTCACAGAAGATATTGGTAAAGATTATTGTCTCGAATCCTGAAGTTTAGTACATCGATTTTCCCTTTTTCTGTTTTAACAGCTCAAAAGCTCATCAAGAGGAAGAATGTGCAAGTTATTATTGGCCTGGAGACATGGGAGGGAGCAACTTTAGTAGCTGAAATCGCTAATCAATCTCAGGTACCAGTCATATCCTTCGCAAGAGACCAGGTAACACCAACATTAATGGTGCAAACTTTATGGCCTTCACTGTTTCGAATGAGTACCGATGAATCCAACCAAATTAAATTCATTGTAGATGTAGTAAGTTCTTATAATAGGCAAAGGGTATCGATAATATATGAGGCCGGGGCATACGATACTATGTACTCCAAGCTGTTAAATTCTCTGTCAGAGGAGCTTGGAAAAATCGGCTCAGCAATAGAGGACGAGCTGATTCTTGAAGCATTATCATCTCCAAATGGAGAAGAAGTGTCTTTGGAAAAGAAATTAATGAAGCTGAAGGGAAAGGCATCTCCCATCTTTATTGTTCTAGGATTGTCGTCGCCCGGAAGCGCTCATTTTCTCAAAGAAGCAAAGAAGATGGGACTCTTCTATGGAGATTCAATTTGGATATTTGCTGAAAAACCATTTGCCAACCTCTTAATTTCAGCAGAACAATCAGCAATCTCCTCCACTGTTGAAGGTGCCATAGGAGTAATTACCTACCGTCCCAATAACCAGGCATATAGAGAATTCAGATCCAAATTCTTGAAAATGTTCCATCACAAGTATGGAGAAAACTTCAATTTTGAGCCAGATATTGATGCTGTGCGAGCATACGATTGCATTCTGGCCATTAAAAATGCGATAGATGCAGTGCCAAGCCATGATATTATACCTGAGTTTTTGCTTAATAGAATATCGCGAACTAGACTCACAGGTTTAAGTGGGCTATTACGATTTGAGAAAGGTCAGTTGGCACATCAACCCGCATTCCAACTTGTAAGTGTTAATGGAAATGAATATAGAGAGCTTAAGCTTTGGTCTCCCAATTTCGGTTTCTCAAGGAGTTTCATAGCAAAGCAAAGTTCAAGAAGAAATGGGTACGCAATTGCAGACAAATTGAAGACCGAAGAAGGACAGACTTCCGGTGAGAACAAGCGATTGGTGGTCGGAGTTCCCAGTAAAAGTCCCTTTGATAAGTTTGTGAAGGAGGATATGGACGACACAACCGGGAAAGCAAACTACATTGGCTTTTGCATAGATGTTTTTGAGAAGGTTGTTTCTCACTTTCCTGATAGTTTGAACTATGAGTTTTCTCGTCATGATGGAACATATCAGGACTTGATTAACAAAGTTCGTGATAAGGTATGGTACCCCATTATCTCTGTTCTTGCCTGGTTATTGCATGGCACATTATAGAATATCAACTGTTACTTACATTGATACAAAAACCATCAGAGCCTGAATAAATTAACTCAAGCAACAAGTTCATTTCATACAAATATCGATTTTTACTCACAAGATTGTATTATTTTGCATTAATAGACTGTCAAAGCCTCACAGCCTGTTAATACTAATTTTCTGCTTTGACGGTGCACTTTTGGTATCAATTTCTAAAGTAGTCACTTTGATGTTGTTCCATGGTATGGCATTAATGGAAGACCTACGACGCTGCAGTCGGCGACATAACTATTCTGGCCAATCGCTCCCAGTATGTCGAGTTCACACAGCCGTTTATAGCATCAGACCTTTCAATGATAGTCCCAGCAAAACCGGACCCGGACAGGGCATTGATTTTCATGGAGCCTTTCACTCCAACAATGTGGATTGCCTCTGGAGGCATTCTCATGTACACAATGTTGGTAGTTTGGTTCTTGGAGCGTCCAATCAATCCGGAATTTAGAGGCCCTTGGACAAATCAACTCTCGACTGCTCTTTGGTTCACTTTCTCCTCTCTCTTCTTTGCTCATAGTAAGTAACTTCCCTTTGTTGATTATAGTCCATGGACACTCTTTTGGGCCCAAACTTTTGACAAAAAACACATTCATTGCTGACTTTTGCAGGGGAGAGAGTGTACCGGAACTTTACTCGAATTGTGCTGGTGATTTGGTTCTTTGTAGCATTGATCTTGACACAGAGTTACACGGCGGGCCTCACCTCGTTGCTCACTCTCCAGGAGCTCAAACCAACTGTGACCACCATGGAATGGCTGAGAATTTCTAAAGCAAGAGTGGGTTGTGACCCTGAAGCTTTCATTTGTGACTATCTGACTAACACGCTAAACTTCTCGAAGGAAGTCATTGTCGGCATAAGCAACACTTCCAGCTATGGAGATGAATTCAGAAGAGGCAACATTGCCGCTCTTTTTCTGGAATACCCATATGAGCGAGCTTTCTTCACTGAATATTGCGATGGATATGTGGCCACTCGTGAAAACTACAGCTTTGGCGGTTTTGGCTTTGTAAGTGTGATCCCGTTATTCTGCGTAGACTTGATTTTTCGAGGTGTTAATAGATCCTGAGTTTGTGTGTTGTATCTCTTTAGGCCAGATCAAAAGGAAAAAGGGGCTTGAGAACTAAAATACCACACCAAATCTCAACAGTGACATAGGGTGTGGAATGATATATAAACAGAAACCCACTTAGCACTTGAATATTCCTTTTAGGGAGTGATTTCATCCATGCGTTTCAAGTTGAGTTCATAAAAATGGTATAGAGGGAGTCGAACCTTTAGGATGAACCCCCCGGTTTATATGCACATTACCCTTACTTTAAGTCTATTAGCTTGCGAACCAGGTACTGATACAGTGGCACCAAATTACTTGCTGCTACAGAAGCAAGTAATTTGCTATTTGTGGTTATGCAATTGCTCTTCCTTGTTGCTTAATTCTCCTTTCCTGCCCTTATGCAGGTGTTCCCAAAAGGCTCTTCATTAGCTGCAAACTTCTCTCAGGCCATTTTGGAGCTTTCAGAGAGCGGTGAGATGAAAAGATTAGAGAACCAGTGGTTCCGTCCAAAGTGTACCTTGAGGAACTTCAGCAACGACACACCGAAGTTGGGTCTTAACAGCTTCTGGGCACTCTATGCTCTCACCATCGCCACTTCCACAGGTTGCTTCCTCTTTGCGTGTCTCTGCAAGAGAAGGAACCGTCAGGATCATGAACGAGGAAGCACTGATGATGACATGAGCGTGACGGAGCTGAGTATTTTGTAGTGTAAATCAATGTACAGTGGCCCAGTCTTAGGCTTGAGGACAAAGGGGGAACATTATTATTGAATCTTGATCAAACACAAAAGCTGAATCTTCTTGCACCTGAGAACTAGCAAACACGTGTTTGAAGAAGGAAAGGGTTCTGTACTGATCTGCAAATTGCTCATTCTTCGCGGGTTCGGCTTTGAAATCTGTTCGTTCTCTTGCGAAACCGATACTCTGTGTGGGAAATGTAGAATCGGTTACAGTAGCAAAGGGTGAAACTGACGCAAACGAGTTTGAGGCTTAAGTTGTTGAACATAGAACAAAAAAATCATGCTTGAATTAGGCTTTTGAGACTTTAAGCTATTGACTATCGAAAATAGACTAAAAAGTAACACACCAGAACATCAACATTACCTTCATAACATGTAAGCTTATAGCGATTCGAAATAGGTAAGGTGCTCATAGTACTTGGTACAAGTAGAGAGTGTTAAAATAGCATAATTCTAATGTTTTGTGCCCACAGATGCGGATTTTTTTTCTTGTGCTGGTCAATTTCAATTGGCGTTTGTGAGTGTCAAAAAACTATTGATAAAAGAATGATTAGAGACTTTTTTTCTAGGTAATTTATTAGTAACTTACCAACAATTTTATAAGATTTTCCAACCTTTTTTCAGTTTATATGGAAATTAGCAACTTTTGTTAAAATTATATATATATATATATATATATATATATTCAATAGTTCGAATTCTTTGGCGAAATTGCCAATTTAAATTAGAGCAATTTACTAATCATTGTTAGATGAAAGTTCTATTTTTTTAACCAACTCTCATTTGAATTACTTCTTAATATTAAATTTTTAAGTGTACCAATATTTCTATTGAGTTACTAATTCTTTTTTTAACCAACTCCCTTTCTTGTTCCGGTCCGACAACGAGGACGCTGCCCCCGCCCTTCTCCCGCCGTGGAAGGACTTCAGCCCGTGGTGTGGTCCAACCCATGGGCGGAGTCGCCCTCATCTCCCCCATTGCTCGGTGCTCCCCGTCGCTTCGCTGGGCTTTACCCGTCCCCGGCGTGGACGCGGGCTTCTATAAGAGAATGAAAGGCTCTCAACACAAGAAAACGCGAACCGCACGGATCCCACCCGAGTTCGTTTTCGCCGCCACCGGCCGGCCGCTGTGGAAAGACAGCGCGGCCCCCTCTCGAAAGGGGAGTGGGGGTCAAACAAGCTCTTGCTGCGAGGGGGCCCACAAGCACCCGGCCCCCTTCTTCTTCAAGAAAGCCGACCCTTTTTTTTCGCCGGTCTGACGCAAAGGCGCACGTAGATAAGGAAAGCAAAATCCCGGTGGGGGATGGGGGCCGGTGCCTTTCTTTTACGGCCTCAACTCCTATTTGTCAGCCGTGGGGAATTACCGCTCGGTCGGGAGAGGGAAAGGCTTGGGCCTACCGATCCCGATAGGACCTCATAAAGGAACGGGAGCGGTTGAGAGGTTCCATATTGCCGAGCCGGGGGGCAGCACTTCCGTACGTGATCGTAGTATGTCACGTCGTCTCGTCCCCGCTGCATTGAGCGGTCAAGGCCTTACCCTCTTCCCCGATGCGGGAAGAGCGGCCTTGGGATCGGCGGCTTCGCTCGCCTCCTAAGAGAGTACCTATGCACTATGTTCCGGTTCACTGAGTTGGAAGATAGAGTTGGGGCGGGGTCTACGATGTGATACTAAAGTATGACCCGGGAGATAGATGCTAACTATGGGTAGGAAGCAGGAACCATTATGTCAAAAATTTCGTGGGGTTACAGATCTCTTATACTACCATCGATCGACGGAGCGGAACGACCAGAAAAAGAAGTGAAGTTAGAAAGCCGTATGATAGGTGGTAACTATCTTGTACGGTTCGGGGGGTAATCGGCGTACTCCGATCGGTGGGGGAATCTTTGGCTCTATCGAACATACGGGGAATTGGAGGTAGCATTCCACCGATGTTAAGTCATGGACTGGTTTCTTCAGCCCTTTTTCTATGTGTTGGTGTTCTATATGACCGACATAAGACTCGACTTGTTAGATATTACGGAGGTTCGGTGAGCACCATGCCGAATCTCTCTACCATTTCCTTCTCTTCCACTTTGGCCAATATGAGTTCACCTGGTACTAGCAGCTTTATCGGGAATTTCCCATCTTAGTAGGAGCTTTCCAAAGAAATAGCTTAGTAGCCACATTAGCAGCGCTTGGGATGATTTTAGGCGCGGCGTATTCCCTTTGGCTATACAATCGTGCGGTTTCTGGAAATTTAAAACCCGATTTCCTCCATAAATTCTCCGATCTAAATGGCAGAGAAGTTTCCATATTTATACCTTTTCTTGTTGGAGGGGCGACCGTCCGTTGAACTACCAAAGAAAAAAGGGTAAACCAATGTGATCATGACATTGTAGGTGCTTGCGATGGGACGGATGCGACTTCCCGTTCTTGCTTTGGGTGGCATAGCCCGTTGCAGAAGTCCCCCTTTTATTAATCCATTTCTTTAGTCTTTAGGGAGCTTGACTTTACTAAAAATAAGGCTCGCGCCGGGCCGTTTTTTGGCTGAGCCATATCTTGCGGGGTGGGACCGAGAGAAAGAAAGGACGGGGGGCAACCATGCATGGTACTTCTCGACCGTGTCTCCGAGGGACAGTTGAACGAACGACTCATGAATGCTGCCGGGTTGGACGAGCCAATAACTCGAACGCGTTCGGTCTTTTTTTTGAGCAAGAATCACAGCGTTACCTTACCTTCACCATGATACGGACTCCAAGTTCTTATGGCAGAGCACGAGGAGATTTATCATCAATATGATGATGGGAATGGAAACCAGAAGCACGACCGGGGTCTTCGTGGTCCAAGATAATCAAACCATCAGTAAGAGTCACGTAAGCATGAGACTTTTTGGTAGTACCGGTGAACCGGATGGCCGCGGCGATGGAATCTGGGACGGAGGACTCGTAGTATCTCTCTAGATCTTGCTTAGCAACCCCAACCTGAATAAGCATGGCTCAAAAAATTTTCTTCAATTAAATTATCACATAATAATGGATGTTTAACTATCGTTTGAGTTACTTATTGACATTAGGTCGTCGTCATTATCTTAAAGGTCTCTATCTGACCCTCAAATTTACTATTTCATTGGATGATTTACTAGGAGACATTTTAAAACCGTAAAGGAGTGGCTTTGTGACATTTGGATTTGTGACATTCGGAAATTCCTACATTAATTAATAATATAAAGGAAATGAATGAATGAATGTCATAGGTGAAAATTCTAGCAGGATCATTAACATGATTATAGTGGAAGGCCTGTATAGTGTTTTATGAGTTCATAGTCTCTAGAAAGTGATTCCATTAGGATTGAATTAGTAAATATTTGCTCTTGGGTCAACTATTAAAATGGGCAATGAAATGTATATCACCACATTGGTCATTAATGAAGACTGATGTGCTATGAGTTTTTACGTGTCGGTTGAAGGGTAGGTTAGGAATTTATTGAGTCCCTCCTAGCATTTAGTACAATATGCTAAACATTTTGGTGGGTGCAAAATATTTTTCTGATTTATTTATATTTTAGATGGACACGAATTTCCTTTTTTATGTACTGATTTACCAGATATCTTACCAAATTATCTAAATATCTACTTTCAAACCACAAGGTTTAGCCAAATGTCCCCCTTTGATTTATACACCTCTCTCTAATCCACACCAAGTATTTTTGACCCAAGTAATCATTACTTTTAACCTATAGTACTTGCTCTTATCCCTTTGTAACTCACGTGTGTTTCTAAATACATCCCTATGATCTTGAAATATCATCTTTGAAAATGACTTAAGTTTTCAATCTCTATCTCAACTTTCATCCTACAATCTTTCGAGTAGAAGCAAGAGTTCAACTCTTGTGTTGATTGAAGTTTCTAAAACGATATTTGGTGATTTTGTGGGTTTTATTCTCTTTTACCAAACTAGTTTTGCTACAACATTTTGAGAGTTGTTAATTTATGTTCTTAATTATTTTGTTTTGAAGGTAATAAAAGCTTTGAGTTGTTTAAATGTTTTTCAAGAGGTGAGTGAAAACTCTGTGGAGTAAACTAAAATGATCTACTTGGTACTCTTAACTTTGTTGTTTGATAGTTGCTAATTTACACTTGAACTTTTATGTTAAGTGTGAGAAAGTTGTAATAATTGCGTGTTGAAGCGTTGCGTTAATTTGACTTGGGTCGAAGAGTCATTACATGCCAAGGTCATGACTAATGGGCTTCCTTAAAATTTGGTAGTATAAAAATGGAAAGGGAGAGATTAAACTAGAAAGTGATAGCTAAGTGTTGCCACTCAATCGCGTTGTGTATTATATTGGTCGTTGACATCATGTGGTCGATTTTTTTTGAGTTGTCGATGTCCACATTGTCGATTTTCAAGTTGATTTGTTGATTGAGAGCTATTTGTTGATGTGCAAGATGTTGATTGATAAGTTGTGTGTTTTTGTGTTATCGATTTATAACTTGTCGACTTTTGACGAATTAACCAATCTTTGACTATTATATTATGGCGAACATGGGAAATGGAAAAAAAGGTAAATGCGTTATTATGATTTATGTAAGTGATGCATGAAAAGGACATGATGATGTGCATTGCTACCATATGACTTAATATGAAAAGTATTATGTTATATAATTTTGTCGCTTATATATTAGTGATGATGATACCTCATGCTTTA
The DNA here is from genome assembly GCA_014182715.1 of Eucalyptus cloeziana. Classification (NCBI taxonomy): domain Eukaryota; kingdom Viridiplantae; phylum Streptophyta; class Magnoliopsida; order Myrtales; family Myrtaceae; genus Eucalyptus; species Eucalyptus cloeziana. The sequence continues at coordinate 31,078,379 of CM024638.1, forward strand.
GGATGCCTCAGTATAGAGATGCCTCATGTGTCAGATTATGCTAGGATTATTTGGCTTAGATAATCAATTAAAAGGTAAACTTCCTTTTTGGTGGGTATTCATGATCCAATATGCGACTTGGTTAGCATCACATAGTGAATTATTGAGACTCCTTTCATTTGGGCCATTAAACTATCGCACTCTTCAAACAAGCATCTCAAGGTCCATGGACTTTGAGTTGGGTCTGACAAGCATCGAATAACAAATAAGCTATCGGTTGATGTCCACAACTGCAGATCACCTACAGCCTTCAACATATCACTTGGAGACTTCCAAGTCTTACTTTCGTTCCTTCTCCACGATCAAGTTTAGCAAGGCTTCTCTTAAGGCAAGCGTTTCTGTTTGCAATGCAGAGGAAGTCGCGACTGACTTCACAAACCCAGTAATCAATAATCCTCAGTCGTCTGGAGCAACTCTGGCAATCGACCCTGCCGATGAGTCAGCGGCCAGTACCCATCAACATTCACTCTCGAGCAGGGTTTGCTAGTCAATCAATCAGGTACGACTCTATTTCCTTTAGTCTATAGCTTCTCGTTTAGGTGCGGTCGACCGATACGATCACTCAAAACTACAGTAATCTCCATAGTCGAAGCTGGATTTGGTCTACAATTTTGAAATAGAAAAGTTGAGCCAAAATAATAATAATAATAATAATAATAATAATAATAATAATAATAATAATAATAATAATAATAATAATAATAATAATAATAATAATAATAATAATAACGGCTTTTTATTCCTTGTAATTGTCAATTTTAAATTGCGTTAGCAATTGTCAAATATAAATTGGTAAAAAAATGACCGAAGATTTTTTCTAGGTACGAAATTACTTTTTATCATAGCATACAAATTAGCAACTTTTGTACAAACAATCAATTTTTATTGACAATGTTTCGGATTTATAAGCTTTTATTGACACGTAATTTTTTTACTAACAAATTCACTGCACATTTTTGTAAAAAATAAAAAATAAAAAATACATATATAAATATAAACATAAAGGAATATTAAAATAAAATTACAAATAAGAAAATAAGAAAGCACCTAATCTAAATTCGGATTGACCTGGATAGGTCCAACTCATCACCTCGTCAAACATTGGGTCCATAAATGCGGCCCACTAGAAGGCCCTCAACCGAATCGTCTCTCTTTCGCTCTCTCTCTCTCTCTTCTAAGAAATCTCTCTCTTCACGGTGAGATGAAATCACGCACTGAGCTCACATCACACACAGTAGACACGCACAAAAGATAGGGAAAAAGACACCCAAAAATTGTTGAGTAGGACAATTTGCATATCTTGAAAGAGCGTCATGTGGACAGAAGGTGGTGGAGTAGACTTTTCATTCAGGAGTTTGCCCTAATTCTTTTGATGATCTGGAAAGTTGGGTGCGCCGCAGCAGCATTTATAAGGGAGTGGAAATGTTCCCTAAAAAGCTCTGCTGCTCCTCATGGCTGTTTGGGGGCCTCTGGATTCATTGTGACAGAGCCATTTCTGATCCTGAAGATAAACCTTACTAGCTTCTGGTTTGTTAAAACTGTAGAATTCTGCAGCTGTTTGCATAGGGAATGAACATGGAAAGAACTAGAAGGGCGCTTGTTATAACATCTCTTAAAAAAAAATCTGAAGATGGATGGCACAAATTGAACATAGATAGAGATACGAATTGAGAAGCAAGAAACTGCTGGAAGAGGAAGGTGTAATCCGTGATTGTGGTGGAAACTTGGTGAAGAAATTCTCTGGTAACATCGGAAAAGCTCCGGTGTTGCTAGCTAAAACCTATGCAGCACGAGATGGAGTCAGAAGTGTTGAGGTGTTCTATTAATTGTTTGAAAAGTCATCATATTCTATTTCAATTTTGGATTAATCTTCGCCAAGTTCCACCACTCACTGAGAGTATCTTAATTAAAGGTAGGACATTGCTTCGGAGGTTCACACGATGGAAATTTTTGGTATGCATTAGTGTGGGATTGCTACTGAAATGATTCGCTGTCGTGTTTAACCGCATGTGATGAAATTTGAGTTCAATTAGACCTGATATTGTTACTAGGTGATACCATAATGAGTATCGTACAAAAGTTATTACACTACTAATGTCATTTTTCCCAATGTATTAAGTTTTTTTAGTTGTAGCGAACTTACACGAAAATTGCATTTTCAATCCTAAACATATTGTATGTATATATCTTCAGCATTAAACCTTTCAAGTGAACAAGTGTAGTCATAAACCTTTGAGGAGAAAAAATCAAGTCCTTCTAATCAAGTCTTGCATGAAATTTCTGAAATCGCGGTCTAGTCATCACTAGCTGATTGGACCACCCAATTGATTTCAAGATTTTCTTTTTCTTTTTTTCTCCTCTCATCTTTTCATCTCTTTTTTCTTTTTCTTTTTTTTCTTTTTTTTTTTCACGCTTACTATTTATCATCTTCAATTTCGCATTTACAATTCATCGTCTTTAACCTCGTAAGCACTCGGCCAAAGCTCCTCCAGCACTCGTCTTTGCTGCCCCCACCTACACCTCCGGTGGCGTGCTGCCACCATCGTCGAAATGTGGAATGATTTTAATACCTAAACCGCGTTCAATGTTCAATTTGTTAATGATTGGAACTGGAAGCTCCAGAGACAAAATGGAAATGGAACAGAGACAAAATGAAAATGGAATAATCTCATAATCGACTGCACAAGGGTTGGTCCATCCCTTTTCGGACGCATTCTCCAATTTTCTTTTCCTTTTTCATCTCTCTTCTTAAATACCCTGATTATCTCCCACCGGGGTATCCTTGTATCCATTAGTTTGGAATATCACATTCTTGTTTCTTTTTTCCTCCCCATTTGTAGGGGCGGCTAAATTTGAATCAACTAAACGAATAATAGAATGATGCGTCTGGGTTTGGGTTGTAGAAAATGGGGTGGGGGCGGCAAGTGGGCTTATGCGCGCGACGAGCTCATCCTTGCCTCCTCCTTTTCTTCTTCATATACACTGTCGTCGAGTTTGCTGAGATCATGACGACCACAAGCTCGACGGCCATGAAGGATAAGTTGTCTAGCTTGCAGAGATCGAGAGGCTCAACCATGGCTGTCGGCCATGAGCTCGATAAGCAACGGCAACGGCTTGTGGAGTTGAGCAACAATATCTTTTGCAAATTCAATAGTGAAACCAAGGAAGAAGTAGGCGCCAAATCTGGTTGAAGGAGGAGAAAAGAATGGAAAGAAAAGAGAAAAATCAAAGAAACGAAGAAAGAAAGGGAAAAAAACAAGAAAAAAAAAAATCAGACTATTATGCAAAATGTGGAGTGATTAAGTCATGAGCCATGTCAAAGAGAATAGAAAATGTGGTGGCTCGCCTCTTCCATCATTTCAGAACATTGGTGTTGTTTTCACCAACTCTATCAATATTTAAAGTAGTATGTGTCTGACTCACTGGTAGATGAAGACAAAAATCTAGTGGAAGGCCTTCGGGTGGTCCTGGTCCTCTTCCTACGAAGTAAGGACCACACAAGTTCCTAGGAATTGTTTGTGATGGGTTCTTTATTTGATAGGCCAAGTTAAGCCTATCTGGTCATGTTGGGCCAAATCCAGCCCATTAAAAAAGGGTCTATAAGAGGAAATAACAGTTATTTTCTAAGTGAAAATAACTGCAATATATAAAAATAAAAAGTAAAGGGAAGAACGTTATCTGTAGTGTTTCAGAGAGAAAATATGTTTCTTCATGTTCTTCCCTTGAAATAATATACTCTCTTTCTTGAAGAACGGAACTCCAAGGTTTCAAACGATTCCTCTGAGACTACAACAGTACTTAATTTGTGGCAAGCAAGGTATGTTCGTCTCTGTAATATGCCTTCAATTGGTGTTACACATTTTCTTGGCATGTTTCCGCATATGTTTTCGGTATTCGATTGTTCGAGTATCGGTTCGATTTTTTAGGAATTTGTTTCCTATAGTTTGATGAGGGTGTAATCTCCAATCATGGAAAGGAACTTGTTATATCAAATTAGTCGGTTTATGCAACATATACAATTTGGAGCTAGTTCATCGTGTTCGTCAATATATGCTCTAATCAAACCTCTTCACCCAGTAAAAAATTATCGTAATATGGAACAAGGAGAATCACAAGCCCCTCCAACTTGAACCTCGAACTTAAGACATTAGCTACCAAAAGATAGTGTAACACTTGAGGAATTGCGCCTCATGGGCCCAACTGTATCTTGAAGAAGGGATTGTAGTCTTCTTTAGCCAATTAAACAAACATAATGTATAGAAATGGAAAGGTTTGATTTCTTGATAGATAATCCTTTCCACTCAAAGCACTTGAGTCGGGCTAGCTTTGCCGGTAGCCGATTTGGCCTTGTCGGTGGTTTGAATCTTCGTTAGTAATGTTGTATTTGGGGGGGGTGGACATTTATGTAATTGTGAAAGTTGAGCTAGGGCAAAGTTGGAATATAATAATATATATATATATATATATATATATATATATATATTTGCATTTCGAAAATACTCGAAACTCAAAGCACCTCTAGACTTACCTTGGGCTAAAGGCTTGAGGTTTTTAAAAATGCAATTGCACCTCTCTAGAGCTCTCTAAAAAATTTGTCAAATGGTATTTGTATTTACCCAAGGGACTTTGGGAAAATTTCCCAAAGCCCCTTGGGCATGTAAAGGCCTTTGGGCCAAATATTTGGTGTTTTGCAATTTTTTTTTACTTGTCTTTGCCAAATGCAAGTTTTCAAAAAGCTGAAAGCCCAAGATAGGCTAGGGGTTGCATTGGGCTTTTCTTGGCATGCTGGCCTTCAAGGCTAATAAAAATTTTCTCCCAAAATTGTCCTTGCTAATCTTTCATTTTCCGGTTTTACCCTCGATAACTTTTTATCATCTTCATCTTCTTCCTTTCTCTCTACTAAACACAACTAGCATCTACTCGTGGTCGTCGGTGAAGGGTAGGCGGTGCGGTGAAGGGCCAGTGGTCCAGCTAAGGTCTTGTGACCCTCCAATGAGGGTTGCTGCATGGAGGACGTGGTGCGGTGAGGGTCACGGTGACCTAGATCTAGTCGCACGATCTAGGTCGCGTGGCCCTGATGACCTCTGCACAGGGGTCATGGCATGGTGGGTCGCGCGGCCATTCAGCAAGGGTCGCCACGCCACGTCCTCCGGACACCTTCGCTACATCACCTACCCCTCGTTGGATCACCTACCCTTCGTCAACGACTATTAGCTCTTCACCGGCGGTCGCCGGCCAACTCTCCTTTTTTTTTTTTTTTTTTTTTTTAATAACAAATTTCTTTCGCAAATTTAATTTGTCCAAACACTACTTTGCTCAAAGGTACTTCACAATGGATTTTCACAAATACGATTTACCAAACACAATTTGCATTTTGAAAAAACTCCTTTAACTCAAGGGCCTTTGCATTTTCTTAAGGACTTTCTCCAAAAGCCTTCCCAAATGCACCCTAAACCTATTATCTCAATTTGGAAGAAGATTTTGAGTTTAGGGTTTAATTTATGGAGCAAATTGAACCTATTTTCTAAATGTGGGGGCAAACTTTTGTTCCCAAAAGATGTCATTTGATTTATATCTTAAGTGTTGACATCTCCGACGAGACACATTGTTTATTCTAAAATAGTGCCACATGTGATTTTTAGCAACACAAATGGCCGTTGTCACTTGAATAATTGATTTTAAAAGTTATGGTACTTAAATGGTTGTTTGAAGAATTACAGCACCAAAGTGAGCAACGTTAGAAAGTTATGGAGCGTTAGTGTCTTTTTTCCTAATACATCTATGCAATAACACTTCGGTTAAACGTTCAAGGACTAATTAAATGATTTAGTCAAGATGAATCAATTCAAGACATTATAAGGTTTGAGCTCAACTGGACTCCCGTTATCCTCAACTCTTCTCTTGCTTGACCGACTATCATATTCTATGTTTGATTCTCCATTCAAAATGATTAAAAAAGATACTTGGTCTCAACTTGGTTCAATTTCATCCCTAAACTTTTAGAGTAGTCATCTCATTAAAATCATTGATGGAATTTGCTGACATGAATGAAATGCGCCATTTAATTTATGACATCATTATCTATGTTCAATTTGGTTTGTATATATTATTTATTTATTCAATTTAGTCCCTAAACTATTTTTCAATTCTTTCTGACAATTGCTCTATGTCAAACTTAGATTGGATTTCAACACAAAGTGTTTATTAAATATTTTCACAACATTTAAACACAAACATAAACAAATTAATTAAATGGATTACACAACACAAAACATTTAAGATAAAACAAGGTTACCTGTGTATACATGTTGTAAGTATTTCTTAATGCAAATAAACACATCGTGTTAACACAAGGAATAAATTAAATTGCTTAACCAAATGAAACCAAACGCATTATAAACGAGTAAAAGGGTCAAATCATATCTAACATATTCATGTGAACGTGTATGTCTTGTCAAGGGGTTGTGTCGAATATTACCAATTTTAGATAATAATCAGAGAAGTTTATCTTTGAAATATTTTATGACCCTCATCGTTAGGGGTGAGCATGATCCGGATTGGGCCAGTCCACCCTCTAACCTTGGGACCAACCCGCACAGTGCTGATCCTCAATTTTTCAGACGAAGGATCAACCCTATTGAACTTGGGATCAAGGACCGAACCGACCAAGTGGGTTCATTCCGGTTCCACGGTCAAGCTGGGACCAACTGATAATTTTTTATTTCATTTTAATACTCCTTGAAAAAGCGATTAAGGACCGAACTGACCCAATGGGTTCGGTCTGGTTTCAGGGTCAACCCGGGACCATCTAATGATTTTTTATTTTATTTTTTGTACTCCTTGAAAGGGCAACCGAGGACTGGATCGACCCAATGGGTTTGATGACAAGGGAGATCAGCTAAAAAAGGTAAGCGGCAAAAGTCAAGTGGGGTGAGCGTCGAACAAAGTGAGCATCAAGTGTCAAGCAGGGAGCAAGCCAAGTGAGCATCGAACGGCGAGCGGCACGAGTGACTCAAAGCGAACGAGGCAAGTGTTGAATGGCCAGTGGAGAAGTTGTTTCTCTCGATTTTGGCAAATTGAAGACTAAGAAGACAAATAAGACAGAAGAGAATGAATACTAGATAAAAATGCTGTAAGGAACTGTTTATGCCCTTTTAGACGCCGTGAGTACTCCTCACAAAAATATTTTCCTTCTTCGTTAATTATGATTGTTGACACCGTAAAAGACATTAAAATCTAAGTTATTATCTTAGGACCAATAACCGACCCAATTTCCTTGAGAACCGGACCAGTACCGGGCAGGGTTGGGCCGATCCAAGGTCAGTCCAAGGTTGACCTTGGACCAATGCTCACCCCTACTCATCATGCTTAAGCAAATGCTATTAGAGAGAAAGAACAAAAATATAATAGTTTAAGAACGAAACTAGACAAACAAAAAAAGTTCAACGATGAAAGTAAACGACAGAAAAAAAAGAAAAACAAAAGATAAGTTAGTAACTTCAAAGGCTATGTCAGCAAATTACATTCAATCTTTAATGGAACGACCATATTAAACAAAATTTAAAAACTTAAGGGACGACATTGAAAAAAAAAAGGTTCAGGTATGTCATTGAGCGATGAGGAAAATTACAGTGACTACTGATGTAACCAACCCTTATTTATATCCCAAAATTGTCAAGTCATAACTTTTTAAGTACATAAAAAATGAAAATAATCTTGATAACAAGTGTGCTCGAGGCACTAATTAACCATATTTAATAAAGAAATGTTTTCATTTTTAATTCACTGCTATACATAATGTGAGATAGATAGTGCATTAAAATTGACAAATTTTCTCTACTAAGATGTTTAACTAGTGCTTCTGTTGACCAAATTCAAAAAGCTTAAAACGAAATGGAAAACAAAAGTCTACATTTGAGAATACATTTCATAGAGAAATACAGTTTTTTTAGTGGAGTCAATGGTGAGTCAATCTACCTACTTTGATATTGAAGAGATTTGAATTGACACGAGTGTTCAACGAATCTAAAAAGTATATTCACCAACCCGCTACCTTCTAGTATAGCAGGAATACCATCTTTGGAAACTTGCACCCAAATCTTTTTAACGTGAAAGAAGCTCTAGGATGGGAAGACTCCGTGTACTTTGAAAATTTGAGAGCAATTTTTTTTTTTTTCCAGTCAAATTTTTTAGAGCAATGTTTAGTAATCTAACAACTACTCGGTCTATCCTCAACGTCAAGGAGAATTTTAGAAACTTCGTATAATAATATATTACCAGGTGAGTGGAATATATGCTTTAAAATGCATTTGGACCGTCGGATATTTATGAATGTCCAGTAAAATGCGTTAGATATTTGATAAATTAAATGTTTTTTTAACAAAGATCCCTCCATAATCATTTTCCCCTCAGCAGGGATGGGTTTAGAGGTCGAATCTTGAGGAAGCCACAATACAATATCGATCAATTGCTCAAAATACATAGAATGGAAAATTAAATTTTGTTCCGTTTTCCATTTTCCCATACAAGAATGTTTTCAAGTATGTAATATGAGTTTACAATTTATTTAAACAAGTTTCATATGAGATTAGCTGGACTTTGCGATAGCTTAAGCTTCTCTCCATTTAAAAAAAAAAAAAAAAAAAATGTTCTGCTAGACATGTATTTTTGGAAAGATAATGAAGTGCAAAACCTATAATGCTACCAAAAAACAAAATGTTATAGGATTAATAAAAATTCATATTTGCGAGTATTGTCAATAAAGCATAAATGAAATTCAAATTTGAAACTGTTGCGAAAAGGCGAGCGATCGAATAATAATATAGACAGAAGGAGAAAATAAATCAAACACCAGATTTACATGGTTCGGTCGTAAAGACCTATGTCCACAGGGAGAGCAGCAGCGAAATTCACTATAGATCAAGCGATACAAGGAGATTACACACTCAAGTCACTCAAACACTCTCTCAGTGTTTCCCAAGCCCCAATTACACCCAACAATGCACGCAATGTTTAGCCCCGAAATTCCTCAAGAAATAATCTCTCAATCTCACGAAGGAATTACACGTAAATCTTGCCACAAGATTTAAATTGACTACAAATATTAATCTTTCTTGGATGTAATTCACGGATAAGAATGATAAAGAGAATCCCTCCCAAGCACTCGACGACTAGACGGCGCTTCAAGAACAACGGCGGAACACCAAGCACTCACGCGGCACTTCAAGACAATTTGTGATCCACATCTACCACACATGGCCACAAGTCTATATATAAGTAAAACCCTTATTCTTTTACCAACTTCTCATAGGATTCTGTTTCCTATCTAAAACAATTTTATCCAAAACATATCTCTGTATATTTTAAACAAAATCCAAATCTAAGTTAAAGTTGAACTTTCCTATTTCGGCGGCCAAATTCTCCAACGTAGATTCAAACTTTGGGAAGTTGATCTTCGGATCTCCTTTGCTCAATTTCGAACGTCTACAGCATATCCAATTCGGAATATTCGGAATTTCACATTGAACTCAAACTCGAGACATATTTGAACAATCTCCACCTTGGCTCAACATTTGAGCCAAGTTGCAATCACTTCGCAAAAATTCAAACTCTGCTGCTACTCTTCCATAGACCCTAATGGGTTCAAGCGCCATAGATATTATCTAAGTCCAAGCCTTGCTTGAACTTCGCCATAACCAAGGACCTCATTAGAATACCAACACCACATGCACCTTTAACTGCTCCGCAAGGATTTTCCGACACAACCTCCTTAACCGCAGATAAAGCAAAACCATTATTGCATCCATATTTGTCAGGAGATCGAATATGTACCTTGTTAATTTCAGCAGTTACAGCAACCATTGGCTCTATAAGCTCCACCTTGCTATGAGCATCATCTGTGTTGATTACTTTGCTAGTACCCGTATACGCTACCTTAGGAGTTTCTGGTCGCAACTCCACCTCAAGCTGAACACCGTCCAGATCCGTATTAACACTGCCACAAACACTCCTAGCCAGAAGTATCGGAGACTCATCAAGAGTAACTTCTCTGTTGTTAACAAGTGAATTTATATCTGGACACCACATCTGATCGTCCCGCTCACCTTGTGCATAACCATGGAATATGCACCTTGCCCTCCAATCAAGCTTACCATCACTCACTCGAAAATAACATGGGCAACCAAACATTCTAATAATAGAATAACCAACAACGTTACCTGACCACACTTCTTCAGGAGTCCGCCATTCAATAGCAGTTGATGGGGATCTATTCACTAGGCAGCTCATCATACTAAGCACATTAGCTAGGATTCTCCTAGCAATACCAGTACTAGAGATAATTTTTCGGGCTGTCTCTAGTAATGTTCTGCTCATTAATTCTGCAAATTATTGTGATTTACTGGCACTAGTGCGGTGTTTCACTATGCCCTCTTTCATGCAAAATTTATTTGCTAGCTCCGAGCAGAACTCCATGCTATTGTCAGTCCGCACATGCTTGATCAACTTACCAGTCTCCGTCTCGATCAAAGCTATGTGATCCTGACACCAGCATCAAACTTGTGCATTGGCACAAACACCCAGGTCTCAAAAGACTCTCGAATAGATGCATTTGACGTCTCTGCGGCGAAATTTGTCACTATCTCACCTTGAAGTTTATACAGGCCTCCATGCTTGATTCCTTTCATTATCACCAGGGTAGCTTGAACAACCTTCAAAACTCCACCTTCTGAAGAATACCTGCAACTAGCTGAATCTAGGGCACCCAAGGAAATTAAGTTCTTTTTCAATTTCAGAATGTGTCTTACTCCAGTCAATGTCCTCACAATGACATCATGCATTATGATTTTAACATCACCAACACCCATAACATCGCACTCAGAGGCAGCTCATCATACTAAGCACATCAACTAGGATTCTCCTAGCAATACCAGTACTAGAGATAATTTTTCGGGCTGTCTCTAGTAATGTTCTGCTCATCAATTCTGCAAATTATTGTGATTTACTGGCACTAGTGCAGTGTTTCACTATGTCCTCTTTCATGCAGAATTTATTTGCCAGCTCTAAGCAGAACTCCATGCTATTGTCAGTCCGCACATGCTTGATCGACTTACCAGTCTCCGTCTCGATCAAAGCACCGTGATCCTGACACCAGCATCAAACTTGTGCATTAGCACAAACACCCAGGTCTTCCTCAAGCAGTCAAAAGACTCTCGAACAGATGCATCTGACGTCTCCACAGCGAAATTTGTCACTGTCTCACCTTGAAGTTTATATAGGCCTCCATGCTTGATTCCTTTCATTATCACCAGAGCACCTCGAACAACCTTCAAAACTCCACCTTCTGAAGAATACTTACAACTAGCTGAATCTAGGGCACCCAAGGAAATTAAGTTCTTTTTCAATTTCAAAACGTGTCTTACTCCAATCAATGTCCTCACAATGCCATCATGCATTATGATTTTAACATCACCAACACCCATAACATCGCACTCAACATTGTTCCTTAACTGGACTTTACCACTACCTATGCACTGATAAATGATAAACCAGTTTCTATTTGGTGTGACATGACAAAAACAACCAGAATCCATAATCCATCCATCAAACGATAAATCATTAGTGACAAACAAGAAATAAATAGCATTATTTACTACAGCTGCAACATTATCTGCAGAATCAACTATAATTCCCTTACCCTTCTCATTTTTCAGCTTAAGGCAATTCCTTCTAAAATGCCCCCTCTTGCCACAGCTCCAACAGACAACATCATTAGTCCTAGACTGACTACGCCTGTTCATATTAGTACTATTGTTACTCACACGTGTTCTAAATCTTCCTCTATTTTCACCTACTAAAGCAACAAATACAGGTTCGCCAGATTCTCTTCTACGAATGTCCTCGCTCAAAATCAAATCTCGAACCCCATCAAACGTCAAACTTGTTGACCTAGAGGAATTACTAATAGCAGTAATAGTAGTATTTCAACTATCAGGCAATGAGGATAACAGAATCAAAGCAAGTACCTCATCTTCAAAGTCAATCTCAACTGAACACAATTGACTAACAATCACATTTAATTCATTAATATGATTTGCAACTGACGCACCTTTGCTCATCTTCAAATTAAACAGACGTCGCATCAAATAGACCTTGTTGATCGCAGAGGGCTTCTCGTACATATTCGACAGGGCTTGCATCAAATCAGCAGTGGTCTTCTCCTTCAGAATGTTAAACACGACATTACGAGCCAACGTCCGTCGAATAACACCCATAGCTCGTCTATCCAGCAAATTTCAATCGGCTTGCTTCATCAACTCTGGTTTCCCCCCAGATAAGGGCCAGTGCAGTTTCATCTGATAAAGATAATCTTCAATTTGCATCTTCTAAAAAATAAAATCCTTCCCATCAAATCTGTCGATTCTTACTTTTACTTCTTCTGTCGCCATCGATTCGCTTCAACTTAGCCAAGCCTGGCTTTGATACCACTTGTTGCGAAAAGGCGAGCAATTGAACAATAATATAGATAGAAGGAGAAAAAAAATCGAACACCAGATTTACATGGTTCGGTTGTAAAGACCTACGTCCACGGAGAGAGCAGCAGTGAATTTCACTATAGATCAAACGATACAAGGAGATTACACACTCAAGTCACTCAAACACTCTCTCGGTGTTTCCCAAGCCCCAATTACACCTAACAATGCACGCAGTGTTTAGCCCCGTAATTCCTCAAGAAATAATCTTTCAATCTCACGAAGGAATTACATGCAAATCTTACCACAAGATTTAAATTGGCTACAAATATTAATCTTTCTTGGACATAATTCACGGATAAGAACGACAAAGAAAATCCCTCCCAAGCACTCGACGACTAGACGGCGATTCAAGAACACTTCTTAACGATCAACGGCGGAACACCAAGCACTCACGCAGCGCTTCAAGACAATTTGTAATCCACATCTACCACCCATGGCCACAAGTCTATATATAAGTAAAACCCTTATTCTTTTGCCAACTTCTCATAAGATTATGTTTCCTATCTAAAACGATTTTATCCAAAACATATCTCTGTATATTTTAAACAAAATCTAAATCTAAGTCAAAGTTGAACTTTCCTATTTCAGCGGCCAAATTCTCCAATGTAGATTCAAACTTTGGGAAGTTGATCTTCGGATCTTCTTTGCTCAATTTTGAACGTCCGTAGCATATCCAATTCGGAATATTCAGAATTTCACATTGAACTCAAACTCGAGACATATTTTAACATAAACGATAAAAAGATTTTTGCCAACTTTTCCTTTCCTTTCTTTAAGACACAAAGAGAGTAGCTCACAGATTGCATTAATATCAAACCAAGAATAAATTATAATAGGATTAAGTAACTCCACACTTGATAAATTGATTGGAGATAGATAAATGGAATTATTACTAGAATCATCAAATGTCATAATCTCCAAAATATAACATGTTAACTACTTTAGCTAATAAATTACTACTGTAAATTGAAATGAAAACAGAAGACGCGAGTGCGCCGGGGGAGGGGAAGAAAAGAAGGGGGTGGGGGGAGATAAGAGTCCTTTTATTTCGCAGAAAACATTTTTCTCATTTTCAGATCTTTGGTTTCTTTAGAAAAATAAGTCAACATAAATATCTTCTCAATTAATGAAAAACACATGCATAAATTCAAGAAAATGATTTCCTCTTTGAAATATCCGAAAAACATTTTCCAAATTATCGGTGATTGAATCCGAAACTCTATGCTTGGGCACGAAATCTTCAACATTGGTTCCCAGGTCCCCGACATTCAAGACTAGGTCTCCAATGCCTACGCCCAAGTCCATTCAGGCTGAACTTGCGGCCCAATGCCTAAACCGGAAGCCTTGGTGGTCATGCCCGATGTCTTAGCACTCAAGCCTAGGTCCATAAATGCCATGGTCGAGCTCTCGTTCCCGACACTTAGGCCTAAGTTTAAAAGGCCATGTGCGACTCCTCAATGCTCAGACTCAAGTCTTTAGTTAATGAAACTTTCGTTCTTACAAAAACATTTTTAAAAAATCAATTTTTTAATTGTTTTGACCAAAAAACTATATATATATTTTTTATTATTTGTTTCCTTATTTCTCGGCCAATAGCTGGCCATGACGATAGCTAGCAACCAGCCATAAGCGAGGGACGAGCTCACCCAAGGCTGGCGAGGCTCGAGCTTGTGAGAGGTCAACAAAGTCAAGCTTGCCACGACTCATGAGGCGGACTAACTCAACTGCTTAATGCCTTTCCCACTTCTTGCCCTCACTTGCCCCATCCTTTCCAATCGCCCCCCTTCTAATTGTCGAGTTGCAGTGCAGATCGGATAGCACGAGAATCACCATCCTTCATAGCCAGAGAGCTCCATTAGCAATGAACTCTCGTGAGGTTTGTTCGCCCACTCTCCCCAAGCCGGCAAGTTTGAGGTCTGGTGAAAAATTCGTTTTGTTTTTTTGGTAATTTTTCATATCAAATGGCAGAACATGTTTTCTTCTTCATTTTCAGGTTTGAGCCCAATATTGAAATATATTGTCATTTTTCTAGAAAACAGCTTCCTAAAAATAATTTTTAGAAATGTCACATTTTTCGTGAAATAAACGGAAGGATATATCTATACCAAGAATGAGGGGGCCAAAAGATTGATTGAGATTACCTAGTATAGATAAAAGTGTGTACCTACACAAAGATTGATTCAAGGGCTGCCAAAAGATTCATTTGTTAAGCGTACTCTAAATGTGATTATTAAAATTCTTATAATATGGAAAAAGAATAAAGTAGGTAGGGCGAGGGTGCCCTTTGGCCCTATCCCCTTTTTGTGTTGAGAAATTATTGCATGAATTTAGTATATGTACTAAATTCAATTATGAATCATTAAATATTAATAAGTCTCATATGAATCTCATGTTCATTGTACATATGTCCTACCAGATTCGACGGTCGGGACTTAGTTCAGTATTGATGATATCACAGTTTGTGTCTGTCTGATTAAGCAATATTATCTGCTTCGGCCTAAGGGTCTCACGTTTAATGATGTGAGACTTATTGTCCCTTAACACAATTCCCTGGTCAAAGGATGATTATGACATTTAAGCATGGGCTGACCCCTCACCTTACGAGAGCCCTTTTGATGAGAACAAACTTGAGGTCTATTGATCAAAACGAGCAATACATCACAATTCTTTGACATTATCAAGGGTGTAATGGGCCCGTTTTGTTCAGCTTTGGGGAAATGCCTTTGGGAGAATGCAAATACCTTTGATGTAAAGAGGTTTTCCGAAATGATAGACTGTTTGGTAAATTATAACTGAAAAGTGTTTGGGAAATGGAAGACTGTTTGGTAAACATATATTTGAAAAGCCCTTTAATGTGACCAAATTTAGTTTTAGTATTTTTAAAATTGCAAAAAATAAACAATGACTATATAACATTTTACATTTTCATGTTGAGAGTAATGTAAAAGATATATATTAGTAAATTTATTTAAAAATTATATTAAAAGAATTTGATTATAGATTAGATGTAAAGCTCAAAAAATTAATTTTTTTAGTTTTAGTATTTTTAAAATTGCAAAAAAAGAAACAATGACTATATAACCTTTTATATTTTCATGTTGAGAGTAATGTAAAAGGTATATATTAGTAAATTTATTTAAAAATTATATTAAAAGAATTTGATTATAGATTAGATGCAAAGCTCAAAAAATTAATTTTTTTTTATTATTTTTATTTTTTAAATTGCAAAAAATAAACAATGATTATATAACCTTTTACATTTTCATGTTGAGAGTAATGTAAAAGATATAGATTAGTAAATTTATTTAAAAATTATATTAAAATAATTTGATTATAGATTAGATACAAAGCTCAACTTTTGGCTTAGGGTTCTTTTAGGTTTGTTTTCAACTTTGAATATTTTTTTTAATTATTGTAGTATTAATCATCTTCGTTAATTTATGAGCATTCTAGTGTATTGATAAAAAGTTGGGCTATTAATTGTCAAAAGATAAAAATGAAAAAAAAAAAAAAAAGGTGAACCCAACATTTGCAAAGGGTTATTATTATTTTTTTTAAAATAAAAATAAAATCCTTTGAAACTCCATCGCCGATCAACCGCGGTTGGGGTGTGGGGAAGACGATCAGTTTAAAAAAAAAAAAAAGTCAATGGATGAACAGTAGAGGTAGACTTGCATTTCCAATGTCAGCATTTGGCCAATGACACCTCCAAATGCTGAGCTAAACACCTAAATTTTTTCCCAAAGGGCTTTCAGCCCTGAAAGCCCCTTGGGAATGCTGAACCAAACGAGGCCAAAACTACCCTAACTTTTGGTTCTTGCCGTTTTTTAAGGCTGGTTCAGGCCTTGGTTGGCTGTCTTTGCCTTTGCTTTGGCGGCTAGTGTTTTGTTTTTTTATGTCGGCACCCTTCCACTCGTGTGACTAGTTTGTCATTTTAAGTGTAAGTTTTTGGTGCCAGTCCTTTTGTATAGTTTGGTTAAAGCTCAATATATTCTTACCTTATCAAAAATAAAAATAAAAATAATAATAATAATAATAATAATAATAATAATAATAATAATAATAAAATAATAATAATAATAATAATAATAACAACAACAATAACAATAACAATAACAATAACAATAAGAATAACAATAATAACAACAACAATAACAATAACAATAAGAATAACAATAACAACGATAACAATAAGAATAACAACAACAACAACAACAACAACAACAACAACAACAACAACAACAACAACAATAATAATAAGAATAACAACAACAACAACAACAACAACAATAATAATAATAATAATAATAATAATAATAAATAACCCTAACTTCCCTTGCCCATGAAGTACCTTCGTCTCAGTCCAAGAAAGACCAAATCGACTTGACTTTTTGTTACGCTATACATTTCCTGCAACCATTTTCTCATCTTGTTTTCATGGAAAATCACTTCACGTCACCGATCCCTCCCCACCCCCATATGACAAACATAAAGCAATAGTGGATCTCTTCAAAGCTTATTTACAACTTAATATTGAATTTGGCATTGGTAAATTCCTCAAATTGTGGGTAACTTATTATAATAAAAGCAAGTGTATGTTGGTCATTTACTTATTTTTATTGTAAGTTACCCAGCTTCTATTTTATTTCTAATAGCAAGTTTCTTCCATTGTTGGTAAGTTATTAACTTGCAAGAAGACTATTAACTTGCAAGCAGACTTACGCTAGTGAGTTACTAATCTCACCGCTAGATTTCATTTTGAGGGACAACATTTAGGTTAATAACCTATGTTCCACTTGAATTTGGTAATTCTTATTTTGTATGTAACTTACTAACTCATAAGCAGAACTAGTTATTTCCACTAAAACTTTCTAATTTCGCCTCTACATTGTTGCTTGAGCTGCAACTTTCTAAAAAGATCGATAACTTACTATTGCATTCAACATTAGTAAATAGCTAATGTCGTTGATAATTATACTATCAAAGTACTTGACCTAACAAGTCACTACACCGTTACATTTTTACAAACAAGATTTAAACTTTACTAATCATATTAGAAAATTGCCATGCAAAAATTTGTTCCTTTTTTGGCAAACAGATAATTAGAATTATGCTTTAGGCTAAGGAATAGAGCGAGAGGAAGGTGGACACCACCATTTTTATTTTTTTTTATAATTTCAATAATCTTTTATCAGAATCCTCCTGCCTAACCGAATTCTCTAGGGATCGTTTTATATCAAACTTGTGACTCAAGACCATTGTGGTTAAATTTTAGATTCAACTCAAGAGAGAGAACGACCACAACAAATGTGAACAATAACTTGTGACTTGAAGGTGTCATGTTTCCAAGTGGTAAGATATATATGGGTTAGGATCGGAGTACTATATGAGAGAACAAGGAAGTATAAGAGATTGACAAATCTAAGAGTATGAGAAAACCTAGTTAATATAAACGTCTATGTTTGTTTAGACGTTTGTTTGGATTATATCTAATTATAATATATTATTGAGTAGATCCAAATATAAGAGCTAAGAAAAGTATTGGTTATATATCTTCTAGATCTACTTCTACTGGTATAAGAAGAATTATTATCCTAAGGAGTTCTTTGAATGTCCGTAGAATATCATAGATTAATTGTATAGTTAAGACTATGACTATGAAGTTGAATAAAATTTCAAACATGTATGAAGAATAAATAAAGTCTCGAGAATTAAAAATAATATAAAGAGCAAAAGCAATATATGAAATATAGTGTAAGAGTATGCAGAAGCAAAACCAACCATGTAGATGGTATGAACTTGTATTTATATAATCTAGAAGTTACATGTATTAAATAGTGTAGAAACTAAAATATCACGTCATCCACTATGAAAATAACTCGCACTCCAGGGAATATCGATATCTATATTACAAGAAAATGTTAATCAACTATCATGCAAGTAGGTAACCTTGTATAAACTACACTAAATGTATTTGAAAACAAACTTATTTTGTAACCAGGGGTACAAGGTGAGAAAGCTTGAAGCTTGAAAGGATGAGGATTTACAAGAGGAAGTGAGGAAGAAGTAGAGAGAAATGAGATTTGAGTTGAGCCCCCTTCTTCCATGCTGGGAAAGCATATATATAGGGGGTACTATAATGAAAGTGCTATAGTGCTGAACAGTGTAAAAGTGAACAGTGTTTGCTACAATATGCCTGCCATTTGCTACAGTGTATTGCTTTTCTGCCACTGCAACAGTGTTGATATGTGATATCCTATCTTAATTTTGGGCAAGATTGATCCCGTAGCAGTCATCTTCATTGGTGTTTCCACTGTGATGTGACCATAAGGATCCGTCTTGGCTGTCTTATGATTTGGAAGATCCACTTTGTGATTCTTCCGCTTTTGAGAGTATTATTCTAAGGACATTGAAGTATTCCTCTCTGTTATGGATTATAGCAAGTGCTGCACTTGAAATGGATTTCTCCTGTAAAAATGTTGTATTTGAAAACGTTGGGTAAGGTGGAACATATAGTTTTTTCTATGTGTTTTTGTAGGGATGCTATTTTATCTATGATGTTTGATTTTACAAGAGTTTCTTCTATTCTTTTGAATTCTAAGTCTTCTTTTAAGAATTCAAGTTGGTTTTCTTTATCTTTTATAAGACAATTTATTTCTGAAATTGAATGTTCTTATAGGATATTTAAGCTTCTCTTTTGTGGTTTTGTTCTTTCTGAAATTGAATGTTCTTGTAAGTTACAATTCCTTCATTTGTTACTGTAAAATGTTGAATTAATTGTATGAAAGGTGTTTCAAGAATTACTTCATGTCTCATATTTTTGACTAAAAGAAAGGAGGTTTTGTAAGACATTTGGTTTTTTTATTATTAAGGCTTTTGGCAATTTAAATTGGATATTTAATTTGTCTCCTGAGGCTGGTTTTAAAGATTCAAAAGTTTTATTGAAGTATTTTGTTGGAACAAAGTCTTCTTTGATACAGTTGAGATCTACCCCTGTATCAAAGAGTATTGTTGTTTCAATAATAAATTCATTATTGATTTTTATCATTATGTTTATTATCCATTTCTTAGAGGTTATTTTTGTTAATAGCATTAGAAAGTTTAGATAAGAAGTATTGGAAGTATTGTTGATTTCATCTTGATCTTCTAATTTTGATTTTCCCTTTGTGACAAGAGATTTTATATTAGAGATTTCTTGTTTCATTTCTATTTGTGCTGCCTTCAAGGCTTGTATTTCTAATTTTTGTTGTTTTATATCATTTTGGAGATCATTAATATTTATTGGCCTAGACTGCTTCTTTTTTTTTTTTTTTTTTTTTTTCTATTCAGAATTTCTTTTAGATTGTAAGAAGTATTGGTTTTAGAAGTAATATTCATTGAAGATTGAAGTTTACCTAAGTATTCTTTTTTGGCTTCTAGGTTGGTTATTTTATCAGCGGTGTTGAGGAGGAATTCTTCTTCTTTTGTCAACATATTTATTACAGGGATAGGTTTATCGGGAGAGGCGTCTTCATATTCTAATTCTAAAGAGGTTTGTATTTCATTTGTTTGAAGACCTTCTTCTTCAAGAAGTTCATCAGAAGAGGTATCATTAGTTTTTACAAGGATGTTGTCTAATTGGTATAAAGTATTATCATCTAAAGAGAGTTCATTTAATCTTTTATTAATTCTACAATATTTTGAGATATGTCCTTTTCTACCACATGAGTAACATTTAATGTCTTTTAATTTATTTATTTTTATAAGTCTTTGGTCTATTTTGGTGTCTTTGTTTATTTTTATGAGGTTGTGATTTGTTGCGGTGTTTTCTTTTTTCTTTTTCAGAAGGACAAGTTCCTTTGCATTTTGATTTTGATTTTTCATTATAAGAGGGATCGTATTGGGTACAAAAATCTCCCAACCTTCTGTTGGTGAGAGATTGTTCTTCTTTGAGTTGTCTCTGTAATTTGATTGTATTTACACATTTGTGTTCCTTGCTTATAAACGTAAGAGACTATTTCTCGGTATGAAAGTAGATCACAAGGTATTTGGCCACTGTATTATTCTCTAATTCTATCTCTAACTTGGTCACATATTATACGGGATAAACCTGTTAAGAATATTTCTTTCCAAAAGGGTTGTTTATATATATATATATATATATATATATGTATGTATGTATGTATGTATGTATGTATGTATGTATGTATATATAATGATGCTTGTGCAATGTGCAGTTGTGAGTTGGTTGCCTATGGACATGGTTACTGTTCAAAGCCTTCGAGTGGCTATTTTTTTTAATATAATAATTACAAATTTTTTATTAGTTTTTTTAATACTTAATCTAGTCTTCTGTATGTATGATAAGTATTCAACCCCCTAATTCACTGCTTGTTTTGTAGCGCGGGACCTCAAAACGTTATATCAATAACATATAGTAGACAACACATGATTTTATTTGATTATTTGAAATAGTTGGATTCCTCTAAATTATTATCAATCCTCGTCAAAAACATTTCATAATTTATCATTTTGAGACTGATATAACAAAGAGTTATGGTTCAAATTCTTTATTTTGCATGTTTACTATTTTAAAAATTGTTAGAATAGCTACAATTTTTTTTTTCACCTTGCCAGTATCTCCTACATGTATTCCATGTCTGCACTGCGAAAGAAGTGCTAGTTAGTATAGAGGAAATCCCAACCGTCCATTCCATTTCCCACTTTCCCCTTCTCCCCACTCCATCCCTTTGGCTGATATACTATGCCCTGCCCGATGGAGGGAGGAGCGGTGGTGCAAGGATCCGAGGCGGCTGCACAAGCGAGGCAATGGTGGCAATGGCAGCCGAAGCACCATGCACATCTTGAGGTCGGGTTTGGACCATCTGGTTAGAGGAGAGAGATACAAGGGAGGAGATAAGGGGGTTTCTCTTAATGTTTGGCGGACATCTGGCGTTGTTCCAACTGTTCATCAGATGGGGACAGTTAGAAGTCACAGGGTTTGTGAACAGTACCCTGCATCCCTACATGCCCGCTTCCAAATCCTACTCATTTGAATTGATGGGACTCACGAATCTAAATGCAGCAACAGGACCTGCTATCAAGTAGCATAGGAGGAACATACCATATCGCTCGGAAGTTGGAACCGGTCAGCGGCATTCTTAAACGCGAACGAAGGCTCTAGGATGAGAAGACTCCGTGCTTTGAAAATTTGAGTCCAGTGGAATCTTAATGCCATCAAAACAAAGCACTGACTTGGTCTATTCTCCAGGTCAATGAACATACAAATCTTAGAAGCCCGCAAGAATACCGTTCGTGGATTCTCCGCCTCGGTTCAAGAATGACTCTGCGATAAAACAAACAAAACTCTAGTCTCGGAAAGACCAAATCAACATTGACTTCTCGGTACACACACCTCTCTCTCTCTCTCTCTCTCTCTCTCTCTCTCTCTCTGCAATCATTTCCTATCCCTATTTTCTTAGAAATTCACTTACATTGCACTTACGTGTTCCTCTCTCTCTCTCTCTCTCTCTCTCCACTATAAATATGTAGGATTTGTGAAATGGGAACCTTTTATGACAAATGCAAAACAACCATTTGCAAAGCAAAATACTTCAACAATTAGTTTAGCTTTGAGGAGTTATTAAGGTTTTCGAGATGGGTTTTGTTCAACGCTCATTGAGCAGGAGTACAGGACACATTTTGTCCACTTTAAAGCTGTTTGTCTTGCTCTTGCCACTCCTGATCCTGAGCTACACCGGTGCAGCCACCAAGGCCGTAGATGAGAGGAATGCATTCAAAGTGGGCGTGATTCTTGATTTGGACTCGCTTCTCGGCGACCAAATGCGTATGGCAATCGAAATAGCATGCCAAGATGTGAACACCATATCATCATCAGGAAGTCATTACATAAAGCCACATTACATAAACTCCCATGCAAAGCCCCTTCGAGCAATTTCTGCCGGTTAGTCTTTCATTACCCTTCCTCAGTTCAGTAGCTGCGTATGCAATAATTTCTGCTTTGTTTGTTGGAAACGTGTTAGTTGCCGTGAGCAGTAATAAATAATCACCCCAAGTCTGCTTTGAGATCATGTACATCTATATTTTCTTTTCAATTTTTCTGCATGTGCTGCATGTTTACTAGAAGTTCTACATTCAGTAATACTTGAAATACACAATGAAACCCTTACAGAAACCTTTTGGGTATTTAAGAGACCCAATGATTATGTTAAATCATCAAGTAAAAAAGTTAATGGAACTTCTTGATTCATTTACTGTTTCTTGCAGAAAACCAGCAACTCTTTATTCAAACTACATGATCATTTCATTCGATATTCAATGCAGAAAATTGGCTTTTTGCTAATAATAAGCAGAGTATTCATGTTGACCAAATAATACTTGGAACCCACAGTGGATCCATGACCAGAAGCTTAAGCTTTTGCATATAACAACCGTAAATCGACGTTCTTCCATCTAAATATGTATCTCACATAATGAATGTTAGCTGCAATAATCTCTTCCTAGAACCCAACTAATAGGGGTAAATAAGTGCAATTAGTAGAAGAAATTCATAAAGAAAATTGCCTTGAATCCTGAAGTTTAATATCTTCAATTCCTTTATTATGTTTTAACAGCAGAAAAACTGATCAAAAAGAAGAATGTGCAAGTTATTATTGGCTTGGAGACATGGGAGAGTGCAACTTTAGTAGCCGAAATTGCTAATCAATCTCAGGTGCCAGTCATATCCTTTGCCAGAGACCACATAACACCAACAATGATGGTGCAAACTCTATGGCCTTCACTGTTTCAAATGAGTGCCGATGAATCTGACCATGTTAGATGCATAGTAGATATAGTTAGTTCTTATAACAGGCAAAGAGTATCAATAGTATATGAGGCCGGGGCATATGATACTAAGTACTCCAAGCTGTTAAATTCTTTGTCTGAAGAGCTTAGAAAAATCGGCTTGACAATAGAGGACCAGCTGATTCTTCAAGCATTCTCATCTCCAAGTGGAGCAGAAGTGTCTTTGGAAGAGAAATTAATGAAGTTGAAGGGAAAAACATCTCCCATCTTTATTGTCCTAGGGTTGTCAGCACTGGGAAGCGCTCATTTTCTTCAAGAAGCAAAGAAGATGAGACTCTCCTATGGAGATTCAATTTGGATATTTGCTGAAAAACCATTCACCAATCTCCTAACTTCAGTAGAACATCCAGCAATCGCCTCCACCGTCAAAGGTGCGATAGGAATAATCACGTACCATCCCAAAAACCAGGCATATAGAGAATTCAAAGCCAAATTCTTGAATATGTTTCATCACAAGTATGGAGAGAACTTCAAGTTCGAGCCCGGAATCGATGCTATTCGAGCATATGATTGCATTATGACCGTTAAAAATGCGATAGATGCAATGCCGAGCCATGATATTATGCCCAAGTTTTTGCTTAATAGAATATCGCGCACTAGACTCATGGGTTTGAGTGGGGCAATACGATTTGAGAAAGGTCAGTTGGCACATCGACCCAAATTCCAACTTGTAAGTGTTGATGGAAATGAATATAGAGAGCTTAAGCTTTGGTCTCCCAATTTCAGTTTCTCAAGGAGTTTTGTACCAATGCAAAGTTCAAGAAGAAATACTTACAGAATTTCAGATATAGTGAAGACCCAAGAAGGACAAACTTCAAGTGAGAAGGTGACGTTGGTCATCGGAGTACCTGGTAAAACTCCCTTTGATAAGTTTGTGAAGGAGGAAATGGACGACACAACAGGGAGACCAAAGTACATTGGCTTTTGCATAGATGTTTTCGAGAAGGCTATTTCTCATTTTCCTGATGGCTTGAAGTATGAGTTTTTTCGTCATGATGGAACATATGAGGAATTGGTTAACAAAGTTCATGATAAGGTACGGGACCACATCATCTCTGTTCTTACATGATTATTGCATCATTGCATTATAGAGTATTAACTATTACTTTCTCTTCCCATTAACCATCAGAGCCTGAGTAAACTAAACGAAGCAACAAGTTCATTTCACACAGATGTCAATTTTGGCTCACAAGATTGTGTTATTTTGCATTAATAGATTCGTCAAAGTCTCACATCCTCTTGATACAAACGTTTTGCTTCAATGGTGCAATTTCGGTTCCTATTTCTAAAGTGGATTGCTTTGATGTTGTTCCATATTATGACATTGATGAAGACCTACGATGCTGCAGTCGGTGACATAACTATTCTGGCCAATCGCTCACTGTTTGTTGAGTTCACACAACCGTTTATAGGATCAGAGCTTTCCATCATGGTCCCAGCAAAACCAGACACAGACAGGGCATTGATCTTTATCGAGCCTTTCACTCCCACAATGTGGATTGCTTCTGGAGGCATCCTTATATACACCATGTTGGTAGTTTGGTTCTTGGAGCATCAGATCAATCCGGAATTCAGAGGCCCTTGGACGAATCAGCTCTCCACTGCTCTTTGGTTCACTTTCTCCTCTCTCTTCTTTGCTCATAGTAAGTAACTTCCCTCTCTTGATTGTAGTTCATCCAAATTTTTGACAAAAAACTAATGCATCGGTGACTTTTGCAGAAGAGAGAGTCTATCGCAACTTCACTCGAATTGTGCTGGTGATTTGGTTCTTTGTAGCATTGATCTTGACACAGAGTTATACTGCTGGCCTCACCTCGTTGCTCACTCTCCAGGAGCTCAAACCAACTGGGACCACCATTGAATGGCTAAGAAGTTCTAAAGAAAGAGTGGGTTGTGACCCAGATACTTTTGTTTGTGACTATCTGATTAACGTGCTGAATTTCTCGAAGGAAGTCATCGTCCACACAAGGAACACTTCGAGCTATGAAGATGAATTTAGAAGAGGCAGCATCTCTTCTCTTTTTCTGGAATACCCATATGAGAGAGCTTTCTTCACTCAGTATTGCTCTGGATATGTTGCCACTCATGAAAACTACAGATTTGGCGGTTTTGGCTTTGTAAGTATGGCTCAGTTATTCTGCGGAGACTTGATTTTTTTAAAGTGTTAATAGCGTCTTAAATTTTTGTGATGCGTCTCTTTAGGCTGGGTCAAAAAGAAAAAGGGGCTTGACTACTAAAATACCACATCAGAGTATGACATAGGGTGAGGACTGTTATATAACTAGATGGATTTAGTCTTTAAGCTACTGTGAGAATAATAACTTATTATAAGTTATAAATTTTTGAAGGAATAGACCCCATAACAAATTATAATTATTTATCAGGGTATTGTTAGCATAACAATCTTTAAACTACTATGATAATAATAGCTTATTGCGAGTCACAATTTTTTATAGAAGTGAGCCCAATAACAATATAAAATTATTTGTTATTTAATTTTTGTAGTATGAAATAGTGTCATTCTTAAAATAGATTAAAGATTGTTAACTAATCATTTCTCTATTTGTTATTTGGTTTTTTGTGATCCAACAAACTGTTATTCTCATATTAATTTAAAGATTGTTATCCAATCAGTTTTCTAAACAAAATCCCCGTTAGCACTTGAATATTCTTTCTAGGAAATGAATTGATCCATGTAATTCAAGTTGAGTTTATAAAAATGGTATAGTGGGAATAACGACGCTCAGAAGATGAACCCCTCGGTATTTATCCACATTACACTTACTAAGTCAATTAGTGCGCGAACTGGGTATTGATGCAGTGGCATCAAATTACACGCCGCTACAGAAGCAGCATATATGCGATTCCCCAAGGGAGAGCACAATGCTTGATGTTCGACTACCAAACTCAGTTCGTGTTACTATAGCCAACAAGAGAAAAATGAAAGGAATTGTACGAACATCAAGTAGCTAATGGTAGTAATGCAAATGCTTTTCCTTTTTACTTATCTCTCCTTCACTGCATATATGCAGGTGTTCCCGAAAGACTCTCTACTGGCTGCAAATTTCTCTGAGGCCATTTTGGAGCTTTCACAGAGCGGTGAGATGAAAACTTTGGAGAACAAGTGGTTCTCTCCCGAGTGCACGATGAAGAACATCACCAACGAGAAACCAAGGTTGGGCCTCAACAGCTTCTGGGCGCTCTACGTTTTCACCATCGCCACTTCCACTGGTTGTTTGCTCTTTGCATGTCTCTGCACGAGAAGGAACCGTCAGGATCATGAGCAAGGGAGTAACAGCGACAACATGAGCGTGACGGAGATGAGTATTTTGTAGTGTAAATCAATGTCCAGTGGCATAGTTTCAGGCTCGATGATAAGGGGGGAGCAGATTATTCTTGAATCTTGATCAATTCAAAAGCTGTCTTCTTGCACATTTTCATAGATGAAAAGGGTTGTAGTCATTTGTCTATTGCTATGTACGTGTGCTCATTTTTCGAAACTACAGGATAGTGGTTGAGATCTTCAGACGATTCATGGTTCGGAACCCTTCACAGGTTCGGCTTTGTAGTCTGTTCATACTCTCGAAAAAATTATAATATGTGTGGGAAATGTAGAATCGATCACAGCAGCTATGGGGACAATGGATGCATACAAGCACAACTGATCCTTGCTTTGAGGCTTAGGATGTTGAACATAGAACAAACGTCACGTTCAAATTAGGCTTTTGAGGCTTTAGGCTCTTGCATAAATTATTGAAGACTAGCTGAGAAAATATACACTAGAAACATCAATAATAATTTCATTGCATGTAAGCTAATATCGATTCAACATAAGGGACACATAGTATGTGGTACAATTAGAGTATCATAACATTAGGGACACATGTACACAAAGGCTTACGCTGATAGATTGTAAGGGCCTAACAGAAAAGATATTCCATAAAATAGATAGATGGGGCATGAAGCATATTAGTTACACAAGAAGATTTCAATTGGCCAAATCGGTACTTTTGTACATTTGCACTTACTAGATGCAAATGTTTCTCCTCCCAAAGCAAACTATCAATGACATTGAAAAGAAAATTAGGTAATTCTTAGGGGAAGGAAACGCTAAAACTCACAAATTCCACCAAGTTGCATGGAAAGTAGTATGCTCATCGAAAAAGGATGGTGAACTAGGCTTGCTTGACCTGAAACTCTAGAATAAAGTATCGATGGGCCACATGCTTTGGAGCCTCATTAATCATCCATCATCATCCCAATGGAGTACTTGGGTTCATCACATTAAATGTAGAGGTACTCCCACTATGCAACTCAACATAAATGGCAATATGGCTTGAGGTTGGCGATGTATTCTCAAGCTAAGACTTGCTCTAAGACCTATTATCTCTAGCCAAACATACTGTTGCAAAGAGATATATAAGGAATTCAAACTAGAGGGACAAGTGTTGACCGATATCAATTAATTTGGACCAATGGTATTAGCAAACAAAATTTTATTGGCTGGCTTTTTTTGTAGAGATAAGCTACCAACGACAATAGCCATATCATAGTGATTGTCTTTGGTAAATACTAAGTATAACTTTTGTATACACACATAAAAGATAGAAACCACTTATTTTTTGAGTGCACCTGGAAAAGTAGTGTGTGGCATAGTATTTTGGCATTCTGGAAGAGGTTGGAACTCAGAACTTCAATTGATCAGAGAGGCCACCAAGGGCAAAAACTTGAAGACGAGACTCTTCAAGCTATCTTTCTTAGCAACTATCTATTATATTTGGATAGAACACAACCGCATATGGTTTCAAAACAAGTCAATTCAGCCTCATCTTTTATTGGCTAAGATTCGAAAGGTTGTAAGAGGCAGGTTGTCACTCTACCAACAATGTAGGCCTTCCCAGTCAAATGTTTTATTGGCTATCATATGGAGACTTCCTTCTTCCATCTTCTCACACAATTAGTCTCTCTAAAATGTTAGGGGATTTCCCTAAGTTTTTGCACCTCATCTAATTAATAATATTCACATATTTACACACACACACACACACACAAAAAAACAATTAGTGAGTATTAAAATCTCATATACTAATGTATTATGCAAAAAAATATGAAGTACTAACTGTTCATGTTTCGGCTTGTTGGCTTTTTCCCCTACTATTCAATTTTAATATGAATTAGTAACTTACAAAGCATTTGTAAAGAAAATGACAAGATTCTTTTTTCTAGATACAACAAAACAACCATGTGCAAATGAGCAACTTTTGTACAAATAATCAATTTTATTTGCATAATTTACCAATGCTTCAAATTTACTACCTTTGTTAACACCTAAATTCTGACAATTTGAACACACATTTTTGGAGGTATGGACACCTGGAGTGCCAAAACTTGGCACGGAGGGACACTTAAGTGCCAAAACTTTGAAAATGTATATTTAAGTGCCAAAATCGGAATAAAATGAATCACTTAAGTGCCACTCCGGCCAAATTACTGACATGGCAATTTTCCGGCGAGGTGAGTACAAAACGGCGTCGTTTTGCACACTGACATGGCGAGAAAATGCAAAAAGGACATCTTTTTGTGTCTGATATGTAAAGAATTAATATAAAAATTAATTAAATTAAATTTAAAACTAAATTTATTTAAATATTCTAAAAAATAAAAAACTTAAAATTAAAAAAAAGCGCAGGGGGGCGAGGGAGGCGGGCGAGGGCTAAGCCCTCACCGCCGCCGCCTCCCTCCGTCGTCGGCCCTTCTCGGTGGCGGCGGGGAGGCGGCGACGGAGAGGGCTCGGCCCTCGCCCGCCTCCCTTCCCCCCCCTCTTCTCCCCCTTATTTTTTTTTTTTTAATTTTAAGTTTT
Organism: Eucalyptus cloeziana; assembly: GCA_014182715.1. Taxonomy (NCBI): domain Eukaryota; kingdom Viridiplantae; phylum Streptophyta; class Magnoliopsida; order Myrtales; family Myrtaceae; genus Eucalyptus; species Eucalyptus cloeziana. Next base: position 31,107,656 of record CM024638.1, read on the forward strand.
TATTTTTTAGAATATTTTAAATAAATTTAAGTTTAAATTTAATTTAATTAATTTTTATATTAATTATTTACACATCATATACAAAACGACGTTGTTTTTGCATTTTCTCATCACGTTAACATACAAAACGACGCCGTTTTGCACTCATCTCGCCGGAAAATTGCCACGTTAGCAATTTGGCAGGATTTTGGCCAGAGTGGCACTTGAGTAATCAATTTTACTTTGATTTTGGCACTTAAGTGTACATTTCCAAAGTTTTGGCGTTTAAGTGTCTCTCCATGCCAAGTTTTGGCACTTAAGGTGTACTTCTGCCCACATTTTTGTAAAAAAAAAAAAGAACATATAAATATAAACATAAGAGAATATAAAAAATAAAAAGCAAATAAGAAATTAAGAAAGCACCTAGTCCGAATTCGAATTGACCTAGTCGGCCCAACTTATCAGCTCGTCAAACTTCAGATCCATAAATGCGGCCCACTAGCTCACCAATGGAGATTTGTAATGGCTCTTTAGCCAAGCCTATCCCAGAAGCCCATCAGAGAAGGCCCTCAATTGAATCTACTCTTTCCCTCTCACCTGCTCTCCTCTAACAAATTTCTTTCTCTCTCTTCACAATGAGATGAACTCACACACTAAGCTCACATCACAGAGGAGACAAGAAAAGGAAAACGGAAAGGCCCATAAAAAGTCGATGAATACACTTTTTATATCTTGAGAGAGCGTAATGAGGACAAGAGGTTATGGAGTAGCCTTCTGAATTGTAAGGACTGATCTCTAGCCTCACCAATGATATTGTTGGCTTTGGGTTGCAAGACTCAATTGCCCTATGCCCTCACGCATTTGTTACTTTGAGCTTCGCCTAGAAAATGCCTTGTTGGTAGTTAAGAGTGGTGCTACTTCGTATATAGCACATTACCTCACCATCCCTAGGAGATATAAGATCTAGTTCATTCCTACCCGCTTGCCAGCCTTGAGGCGGAGCCACACTCCCATCCCTTGCAGGACCAGGCTATTACACAATTCCTCCAAGAGTTTGCACTAATTCTTTCGATGATTTGAGAGGTAAAGTGCATGGAAATGGCTTTTTATAAAGGAGTGCAAATTAGTGGAAATATTCCCTGAAATGCTTTGCTACTCCCCATGGCTTTTTGGGGGCCTTTGGAAACAACGTGACAGATGCATTTCTAATCCCAAAGATAAATCTTACCAGCTTCTAGTTCATCAAAGTTGCAAAATTCTGCAGCTGTTTACGTAGGGAATGAGCATAGATAGAAGGGTGCTTGTTATAACATCTCTTGGGAAAAACATCTAAAGATGGATGGCACAAGATATATATAGATTGAGTAGTGAATTAAGGAGCAAAAAACTGCCGGAAAAGAAGGTGTAATTTGTTGAGAAAACCTCCGATTTATTTTGAAATTGATAAACCTATCCATGCATTATAGTGATCTTGATAAATGCAAGAAGTGTGGTGCTTTAGGTAATACTCATGCCGAAAAGGTTCGTTATGACCAAAAGATCTACATGAACAAGTGGAAAGTTCATATTTACTTGGATGTAGGAAGTTTTTATCTACACGATGTTACTTCACTATTGTTGGCAAGAATGATTGATCATATCCAAGAAGTAAGAAGAAACGAATTGTGTGGATATTAACATGTGAACTACTTGAATATCAACAAGGCTAACCTATGAATTAGCTGACCAATTGAGACGATATAATCAAGAATTGCATCTGGATTTCAGTGGGACAAATGCTGGAAATTATTTAAAAAGCTGCTTGGATATTACTATGATCTACAAGTGTTGAATATCATGAGAGTTATGTGACGATTGAATATCAGCAATACACTTATTCTACTTACAATGATAATTTTACTACGAATTTCAAGATTATTATTTAATTCCTTCATAGCTCGTAATTTGGTATGGATTCCTTTTGTAGGAGATTCTAATTGACCAAGATTATCAATACATATATACTCATTCGTGATATCTTGATCTTTAATCATCCTGGCAAAATACTTTTTGTAGCGAAGCCACTCTACTTATAAAAACCAAGATTTAATTGTATGGGCGACTAAATCTACGGGATCTCTGATTGTTCTATCTCAACGGCTATCCTAATCTTATCTTCAATTGTCCAACGGCTAAATTTGGAGATTAATCTCCATGGAGATTGTCCAACAGGAAGTTTTGGATACTAAGGAGTATAAAAGAAGACCAAGGCATTGAAGAGAGAGATAGATTAAGAGTTAATAATTCCAAAGTCAAAGAGAGCTTCACGCTCCTTTTATTGTCTTCAAAAACCTTACAGTTATAATAATTTGAGAAGTGCTGATAGGGTGTTAGAGTTTGAGGAGAAATGCTTGTGAATAAGCAGCACTCACCACTATAATTTCTCTTTGAATTTGTTAGGAGCGAGTAACAGAAACTCAATACCTTCAACCAAGGAGATCATTAAGAGGGAGCTTAAGTCTAAATCTATTAATATATCTAGTTAGACTCACCTTCGCTGAAAAACTTAAGTTAATGAGTTATGGGTCAATTGGAATATATTTACTACTCCATACCACATCAATTTTCTAATATAGGATTTTTGCTCCCCCTTACGTGTGAACTCTAGTGTTGAGTATGCTCCTCCTTAATTAGGTATCCTTCTGAATTAACTTACTCAACTTGAATCTCCAAGTAATTCCAATGCACCCACAACAAAGCACAAGAACCATCTCAACTGCTAACTTGGGATTGCATCACCTCATGTCGCCAAACCAACTATCCATAGTCTCTATCTAGTGTCGCTAAACCAACTATCTATGGTCTCTTCTCACTATTCCAACTGCAATGGCAATTTCCACTATCTTGAGATATTCACCAAACACTGGAGTAGATTAAGAGCCCACCAATTGACCATTAGCTCTAATGCCATTTGTTAAAAGCGTGCAACATAAGCTTGATACCTTCAACTGGAGAAATTGTCCAGAGGGAGGTCAAGTCCAAGCTCGTTAACATATCCAATTAGATTCACCTTCACTCAAAAACTTAAGTTTTTGAGTTATGGGCTAACTAAGATATATCAACTGTTTTATATCACATCAATTCTCCAATGTGAGACTTCTCTCTAACACAACTCACACTTGCATCCCAACAAACTTACTAGTGGAATCCACCTAATAGGTTGTTAGCACAAGAGTGTGGACATGACATAGGTTTAATTTAAACCGAATCACTATAAAATTCATATGCAAAGTCTTCTATCTCTCTGCTCATATACACTTATTATTGAATAGAAGCTCCTGCATTGTTGAATATTATCTTAATGTAGGTATCAACACTCTATTTCTCACATTCACACCATTAGTCACTTGACCTTTAAATTTTTTTATGTATTTATCAAGTTTGTTTTTAAATCACATATTCACCATATTACTAGTCATCTCATGATCCGCAATTATGGCAGAAACTTGGTGAAGAAATTTCTGGTAACATCAGAGTGCTATGGTTTTACTAGCTAAAACCTATGCATTGCAGATGGAATCAAAAGCATTAAGAGTGTTCTATTAATTGTTTGAAAACTCATTATATTCTATTTGTTAGATTAATCTTCGTCAAATTTCACCACTCACTAAGAGTATCCTAATTGAATGTAGGACATTGCTTCGGAGATTTAGATGATTAGGATCTTTGGTATGCAATAGTGAGAGATTGCTGCTGAAATGATTCGCTACCATGTTTAACCATGTGCGAAGAAATTTTAGTTCAATTAAACCTGATCTTGTTACAAGGTGATGCATGTTTGCTCTTGACTGAGATTGGAAGTGTGTCATTATAATGAATATTTTTGTCCTTCATGTTCAACTTTTTGGCTGCCTTTGGTAATCCGGATTTAAACAAGACAAGACAACAAAGTATATTATTTGATGTTTGGTCACATTATTTAGACCGGACAAATTTGGATATATCCAAATAAAATGTCTAATAAGAAATCTGGAACAGGTATGTGGTAAACCCAGATTAAATAAATAAAATTAAAAATAACTTAACAAATCTTGTTATCTTTCAATAATGGAGTGATGAAGTGATGCATCTAGATATTACTTCACCAACCACCATACAATCATCATTGCCTTTAACCATCATTGATCATCATCGTCGACCAGCCAATTGTGGTCCGACAATTGAGGGTGAAAGGAGTTTAAAGATGATGGCCGTCGCTTCAAATCACAAGGGCCTTACAAGCTGCTAGATTCAAAGTTCCTGACTAATGACTTTGTATTAGTTGCTCACCAACGAGTTTCTAGCTGAAGCTGCTCTTTACTGAAGGGAGAGAAAGTTTTGCTGTTGGGGTTGTGCTCCGCTCTTGGGTGGTCCAATTTGGTTTTTGCAAATTGTTTTTCAATAATGTTGTTGCTTCTATAAGACGATCGGATGGGACTAACTTCATTGTATGGAATTCTATTGAAGGTTTCCCAAAATAGAGACTACTTTTAAGTAGATGAAGAGATCATCAGAGAGGTGTCTGCGCCTAGATTACACAAATAAAAGGGTACCACACTTCTGCTTATTTTTCGAATTCTTTGCGGGCACTCTTATTTTGGAGTCAATCTGCATCAGATGATGTCCATTTGCAAGTCCTCGAGTGAGCAATTCAACGATGACCCGAGCGAAAGACTAGGTTTCCAACTAAAAAGCAACCTGGATCGATCCCTTCAAACTCTACCACTTTGTCTCTGTGGTGTAGATAGGGGGTCACAGCCCTCGCCCAAGATTTTCAGAGACAATCAGGTTTTCATAGACAAAAGCGGCCATAAGGAAGCCGATTAAGAGGGCGATGAACGGGACAGTAGACTTGGGGCACCATGAGGAGTATCGAAAGTAGTGAGTGTGGGCCAAAGTAGCCAGACACGAAAGAGGATTTTTAAAGGTTTTCAATTCAATCTTAGGTTACACCTAACATATTATGAGATTTTCTATAATCCGAATGATTTCTAATGCCACTTTAGGTGCGTTTAGGAACACTTTCCTAAAGCCTCTTAACCAAATGCAAATATGATTTGGCACTTATTTTTTAGAGCTTTGGGGAGATGACATTGCATTTCCAAGGGCCTCTAATGGCTTTTAGCTCAAGGTAGGTTCGAATGTGTTTTGAGCATATTCGAAATGCATATATAATTCGTTCTTTCTTTATTCTTTTCTTTGCTTTTTCTTTTCTTTTATTTCCTTCTGTGCTCCTCCTTCAACAAGATTTGGCGCCTACTTCTTCCTTGGTTACACTATTGAATTTGCAGAAGCTATTGTTGCTCGACTCCACAAGCCATTGCCATTGCTTGTCGAGCTCGTGGCCAACAGCCGTGGTTGAGCCTCCATATCTTGGCAAGCTCAGCCACCATCCTTCGTGGCCATCAAGCTTGTGGTCGCTGTGATCTTAGGGAACTCGACAATAGTGTATATGAAGAAGAAATGGAGGCAAGGATGAGCTTGTCGCGCATATGAGCACACTTGCCGACCCCACACAATTTGACCATTTTCTACGACCAAACCGAAACCCACCATTCTATTATTCTTTTAGCTAATTCAAATTTAGCCACCCCCGCAAACTAGAAAAAGAACAAGAATGTGCTATTCTAAAGTAATGGATATAAGGATACATGGCGGGAGAGCAATCAGGATTTTTAGATGAAAAATGATACATGGCGGGAGAGCAATCAGGATTTTTAGAGGAGAGAGATGAAAAATGAAAGAGATAAAGATAAGTGTATTGAAAATTATAAAACTTGTCACAAAAATACAATTGCATCATAAAACTTACGAAAAATATAATTAAGTCCAAAAACTTGTCCAATTTATCAATCGAGTCTTTATGTTGAATCCATCCAATTTAGTTAATGAAAAATGTTAACGTGACTGAAACAACATTGTTTGGGTCCACATCTAATTTTTAATATAAATTTTATATAATTTTAATTATAAATATGCTAAATTAAAATAATTAAAAAAGAGAGGAACAAGCAGCAAAGCTTTGCACAACCCTCACCATCGCTGGCCCACCATCACCTAGAAGGGCTAGGGATGGTAGAGTATGATTGGTGGGAGTCGTCAGCCTCGACCAATGGTCGACAACCCTCGTCAATCATAGGCGAGGGTTGCCATTAGGGGGTGGATCGACTACAAGTGGTGACCCTTGCCTAATCTGACCTTGCTTAGTTTGGTGAGGATAGAACCTCACCTATGGTTAGCAAGGGTCATTGGCCACTGGTCGAGGCCCGTGACCTCTACCAACTATACCCCACCGTCTCCGGCCCTTCTCAATAATGTTGGGGTAGTGGTGGCGAGGGTTGTGCAAACCCTCACTGCTTGTTCCTCACACATTTATTTATTTCACATGCTTTTTATTTAAATTATATCAAATGTATATTAAAAATTATATTTGGACCCAAACAATGCCATTTTAGCCATGTATGATAAGAAAAATATTTTTAAAAAAAAACAACATTAGCAAGTTCCATTAGTCAAGTTGGATGGAGGTAGAGAACTTATTTAATTTTACTAATTTGACAAGTTGTAGTTTTTGTAAGTTTTAGAACTTACCGCTGGCCCACCATCACCTAGAAGGGCTAGGGATGGTGGAGTATGGTTGATGGGAGTCGTCGGCCTCAAGCAGTGGTCGACGACCCTCGTCAATCATAGGTGAGGGTCGCCATTAGGGGGTGGATCGACTACAAGTGGTGACCCTTGCCTAATTTGACCTTGCTCGGTTTGGTGAGGATAGAACCTCACCTATGGTTAGCAAGGGTCATTGGCCACTAGTCGGGGCCTGTGACCTCTACCAACCATACCCCCACTGTCTCCGGCCCTTCTCAATAATGTTGGGGTAGTGGTGGTTAGGGTTGTGCAAACCCTTGCTGCTTGTTCCTCAAACATTTATTTATTTAACATGTTTTTTATTTAAATTATATATAAAATATATATTAAAAATTATATTTGGACCAAAACAATGCCATTTTAGCCACGTATGATAAGAAAAATATTTAAAAAAGCAACGTTAGCAAGTTCCATTAGTCAAGTTGGATGGAGGTAGCGAAATTACTTAATTTTACTAATTTGACAAGTTGTAGTTTTTGTAAATTTTAGAACTCAATTGTACTTTTCTGATAAGTTGTAGGACTTTCAGTACACTTATTACAAAAGAAAAAGCAAATGAGAGAGTGCATCAAAAAAAGGAGATGGACCAATCCTTGTACGGTTGATTTTGAGATTATCCCATTTCAATTTTGGTCTCTGGCGCTTCCAATTCCAACCGTTAACAAATCGAACATTGAATGCGCTTAAGTATCAAAATCATTCCGCATTTCCATGATGGAGGTAGCATGCCGCCGAAGGTCTAGACAGTAGTGGGTCGCAACAGACGGGCAATAGAGAAGCTTTGGCCAAGTGCTTACGAGGTTAAGGACGATGAACATTAAGCGCGAGATTGAAGATGATGAATAGTAAACGTGAAAAAGAAGGAAAGAAAAGATTAGAGGACAAAAAACAAAAAAATTCTCGAAATCAAATGAAGCAGTCTAGTCAGCCCACGATGCTTGGACCACCGTGTTGGAAATTTCATGCCACACTTGGCCAAGACGACTTGATTTTGTTTTTACTCAAAGATCTATGATTATACTTATTCACTTGAAAGGTTTAACACTGAATATAATTCCATACAATAAGTTCATAACTAAAAATGTAATTTTCACATAAGTTCACTACAATTAAATAGACCTAATACATCAAAGAAAATGACATAAGTAGTGTCATAACTTTCATATGATAATCGCTCTAGTGTCATACTTGTTTAAGAAAAGTCCACCCAATTTATAGATGATCACTTGCGTGGAAATCCCACATGGATTGATTTAATATTAAATCATCTAATGTGGATTGTTGGATAGATGATAACAGCGAAATTGTTCTAATAGGACGCCGTTTTAAGTCCTTTCTTGCCTCCAAGACCACCATTACTTCCTTCACAACAAACGTCGACATCTAACCTTCCAACGAAGCTCATGTTTAGTTTTCTCACCGTCTTGGTTACCATTGGACGATACAGGTGCCTCACTATGAGCAACCCGGTCCAAATGAAATTGGAATTTGAAGCTATAGTTTTTTGGGAAGTAAACTAAACCTAATTTCTCAATTTGGCGAAAGATTTTGGGTTTAGGGTTTAGTTTTAGAAACAAATTGAACCTATTTTCTCAATTTGGGGCAAATTTCTATTGCCAAAAGATGTCATTAAATTTATATCTTGAGTGTTCAGATATCCGGCGAGACACGTGATTTATTCAAAATAGGGCCACACATGATTTTCGACAACAAAAATGGCCAATATCGATTATTAGAAGTTACTGCACTTAAATGGTCATCTGAAAAATTATAGCACCATTAGTGAGCAACAAAAGAAAGTTGTGGTAGGCTAGTATCCTCTTTCCTGATACATGTAGGCAATAACTCTTTGGATAAACGTTCAAGGACTAATTAAGTAATGTAATCAGAACAGATCAATTCAAGACATTATAAGGTTTGAGCCTAAATGGACTCCCGCTATGCTCAACTCTTGCCCAACCTACTATCATATTCCATGTTTGGTTCTCCATATGAAATGGTTAATCAAGATGCTTGGTCTCAACGTAACTTGATATATCAGATCCTTATCGTGCTGAATATGTGTAATACATGATATGAAGTTCATTCATATAAGATGAGAAAGATATCCATATCGATGTGAGAAGGAGATATAACACTCTTATTTTGGCCATTCTTACTTTCTAAATCTGTTTCAAACCACTCTCCTTATAGTAGGGGTGATTGGTTCCCGCTCCAATCCGATTCCAAGATGGAACTGGGAACTGGATCAAGAGTCCAGTACCCAAAATTGGGAACCAGAGACCGGACCAATTGGACCTAGGATTGGAATCCAAACTAAACCATAGGTTTGGTCCAAGAAACGTATCCCTTTTTTTTTCTACTACTTGATGCATATGTTATGAAGAAATAATTAAAAAAAAATAGTCACTTTTATTTTTTAAGAAATTTTTAAAAAAAAGTATATATAGTTGATTCGATCCGGTTCTCGACCAATCCGCCCGAACATTGATTCTACTTTTAGGAACTGGGACCGGACCAACACTCCAAGGAACTGGATCCAACCAGCCAATTCGGTTTGGTCCAGGCAATTTTAGGTTCGGATGGTTCATTGCACACCACTACCGCATAGATATTATAAATTTTGCTGCTTCAAAATTTGGCTAAGCATAGGGAATTAATTTGCTAATTGTACATAAATCACAAATTGCCAAAAAAAAAAAATGGCTTAACAGCTTATTTCAAAAAGACACAATTGGCATTTAAAAATTGTTGTAGGGCTCGTGACTCCAATAGTCCGTGAAATTTTACTTATTAGTCAGTATAATCATTCTTTTTATTTTTCAATCTGAACTTTTAAAAAGTGATTCAAAGTAGTCCCTTCGTTAAAATCATTGATGAAATTTGCCATTTATGAGATCATTTTTTTTTTTTTGTTCAATTTGGTCCATATACTTTGTTTAATTGCTTTTTTTTTTTAATTCTCTCTTACAAAAGCACGATGTCAAATTTCAACAGAGTACTTATTAGATAATTTCATAACATTTAAATACAAACGTAACGAATTAAACCACCGGGGTTTACTCCAGTGGCCATCCTTCCAAGTTGGAAGGGGGAGGTGGGAGGTTCGAATCCCCACATTCTCAAAGGGGTTGGGGTGGGGACGTTGTAATTTCAGGAGTGGCTTTTGACTTCCACGCCCTTCAAGGAGACAGGGCAAAAGTCTGAGAGTAAGCGTTAGAATAGGAATAGAGTTGGACCAACCAAAAAAAAAAAAACGTAACGAATTAATAAAATGTATTACACAAAACAAAACATTCAAGGAAACGGTTACTTGTGGTTAAATGTTGTAAGTATTTCTAAATGCAAATAAACATATCATGTTAACACAAGGAATAAATTAAATTGCTTGACTAAATGAATTCTTTTTCTTATTATTATTATTATTTTTTTTTTTGTCTTACTTAACCAAATGAATTCAAGCGCATTATAAACGGGTAAAAGGGTTAAATCACACCTGGCATATTTATTATTCATCACAGTGAAACTTATACGAACATATTAAGACGTCTAGTATATATGTCTTGTCAAGAGGTGTTTCGAATATTGCTAGTTTTAGATAAGGGCCAACGACGTTTGTCATAAAAAAAATTTATGACCATAGTCATGCTTAAGCGGACACTGTTAGAGAGAAAAAAAAATCAAAATATAGTAGTTTAGCAACAAGACTGAATAAACGAACAAAAGTTGAAGGACAAAAGTAAACGGAAAAAAAAAAAAAAAAAAAAAAAAAAAAAAAAAGAAGATAAGTTAGTAACATCAATTGAAATGTTGGCAAATTACATTAAATTTTCAATGAAATGACTACATTGAACAAAATTTAAAAAGCTAAGGAACAATATTGAAAAAAAAAAAAAGTTTAGGACTACCATTGAACAATAAGGAAAATTATAAAGACTATTGGTGTCACAACCCCTTATTTATATCCCCTAATTGTCAAGTCATATCTTTTTAAGTACATTAAAATGAAAATGGTCTTGTTAATAAGTGTGCTTGAGGCACTAATTAACCGTACCTAATAAAGAAATATTTTCATTTTCAATTCACAGCTACTTATAATATGAGAAAAATAATGCATTAAAGTTGACAACTTTTTTTTACAGACGTGCCTAGCAAGTGCTCCTCTTAGCAAAATTCGAAAAGCTTGAAAACAAAAGGAAAACAAAAGTCTCCTTTCGAGAACACGTTTCAAAGAATAATAATCCTTCTTTAGTGAAGTCAAATGGTAAGTCAATCTACGACTTTGATATTCAAGAGATTCTTAAAGACGCCACGTCACAATAATGATCAACTGTTCAATACACACAAAATGGACAATTAAAATTTAATTCTTTCTCATACATCGTATGAGTTCAAAATTTATTTCACCAAGTTTAAAATGAGATTAGCTGGGTTTTTCATTGGCTTAGACTACTCTCTTAAAAGAAAAAAAAAAAAGAAAAAACTGTTTTGCCGGTGATTTATTTTGGAAAAATATTGAAGCGGAAAGCCTATAATGCCACGAAAGAAGAAAATTGTTACGGGATCAATAAAAATTACGTGGATGCAACAAGAATCTGAAGAAGGGGGAGAGAGAGGACCGAGAGGGATGGGACCGCGATCGATGGATTGCTAGAGGGCGTCGATGCTGCTCTGCAGGTGGTTGCAGAAATGGGATCCCCAGATCTCGGCCGCCACGGCAGATTAATGAACGAAGGAAAGCTGCACCAAAGCAGAGACAGAGCAAGCAACGGAGTAGAGACAGAGGAAGCGACGGAGCAGAGAGCAAGCGAGTGCCGGAGTAGAGACCGAGCAGGGCGACGGCGGGGAGCGGCCGCTTGACAAATGCCGAAGCAGCAACGACAAGCGCAGAGTAGCAAATTAGAGCGAAAGTGGAGATTCAAATTTTGAAAGCCTTCGCTCGCCGCTTGAGGGAGGAATGACTTTCCTTCTTAGAAGGAAAGAACGAAGAAGAGGGGAGAAAATATAACCAATGCCACCGTGCAATCTGCATGAGAGAACTGACCAAAAAAAAATCTGCATGAGAGAGAAATATGACTATTTTAGGTGCAGAAACTTCATCCTGGCGAGCCGGCCCACAGCACCACGTAGGTCTACGTGGCGCTCCATGATTGGTCCGGGACCATGCTGACGGCTGCTCCAGAACTAGTCATTTCGTCTTCATCTCAGCTCACAGCCCACGAAAGACCAAATCGACTTGACTTTTTGCACAGGCCACATCGCCTGCAGCCATTTTCGCATCCTATTTCTAGGAAAATCACTTTATGTCACCAACTTATCAAACTCTCTCTCTCTCTCTCTCTCTCTCTCTCAACCACGCCATTCACCGCTAGTTTTATTGCGCCAGACCTTCAAACAATTGATTAATAATAGCTCGCCAGACCTTCAAACAATTAATTAATAATAGTTCGATTTCTATATATTATTATCGATTTCCTTTCATATAAAATTTCATGGTTATCATTTTGAGATTGATATAACCAAAAGTTTAGGTTCAAATTCTTTATGTTGCATGTTTTCTATTCTAAAATTGTTAGAACAGCTGCAAATTCTTTTTCACCTTGCTACTCCCCCTCTCCTACACGCATTTTATTTCTAAAATACGGAAGAAGTGCTAGTGAGTATGGAGACTATCCCACCATTCATTCCATCTCCCGATTTCCCCTTCACTTTCGTCTCTCCCTTTGGCTAATATACACGGCCCAGCTCGGTGGATGGAGGAGCAGCGGTACGATGATTGGAGATGGCGGCACAAGCACGGCAATGGTGGCCGGAGCTCCCTCTGCATATTGAGGTTGGGTTTAGACTGCCTAGTTGGGACGAGGAGAAAGACAGAAGGGAGAAGAGGGGGGTATCTTTAAATTCGGTGCTTGATGGACACCCCTATGTGCCCGCTTCAAGATTCTACCAATTTAAAATGACAGGACTGATGAATTTAATAGACAGTGACGAGCACAATTATCCTCTAGTATAGAAGCAATATTCCGGATCGCTGAAAAGTTGGACCCATTCCACAGCATCCTGATCGCGAATGACGGCTCAGGGATGAGGAGACTGATATCCTTTGAAAGTTTGTCTGCATTGGAATCCTAATGCCATTAAAACAGGCAATGACTTGGTCTCCATTCTCAAAGTCCACGAGAGTTCGCATCTCAGAAGGATCAGGGGGTGTGCCCCACATGAGAACTGACCATCGACTCTTTGCTCTAGTCCAGGGAAGACCAATTCAACACTCAATTTTCGGTACGTGTCCGACACGCTGCCATACATTTCCGTGCAGCCCTTTTTCAGCCCTATCTTCCTGGAAAATCATTTCCTTTGCACCTACGTAAGCCAATCTCTCCCTTAATGGGGGAATTGTGAAATGGGTCGTCCCTTTTATGACAAACACACAACAATTATTTGCAAAGCAATACAGTTCGACACTTGTTCTAGTTTATGAGGAGGAGTTATTCAGGTTTTCGTCATGGGTTTTCTTCAAAGCTCGGGTAACAGAAGTAGGAGACACGTTCCGTCCATTTCGAGGTTGTTCCTCTTGCTCTCGCTGCTCCTCGTCCCGACCTACTCTGGTGTAGCCACCAAAGCCGTAGATGAGAGGAACGTGTTCAAAGTGGGCGTGATTCTTGATTTGGACTCACATCTCGGCGACCAAATGCGTATGGCAATCGAGATAGCATGCCAAGACGTGAACAGCATCTCGTCATCAGGAATTCATTACATAAAACCGCATTACATAAACTCCCACGCAAAGTCCCTTCGTGCAATTTCAGCCGGTTAGTCAATCCTTGCCCTTCCTCAGTTTGATAACTGCAGCCTGCAATAATTTATACTTTGTTTGTTGGAAACATGTTAGTTGCCACGAGCAGTGACAGGAAAAAACCACCCCAAGTCTGATTTGAGATTACGTACCTGTTGTTACTTTTTTCTCCACTGCATGTGCTGAATGTTTACTATAAGTTGTTCAGTTTAGTAATATTGCTACACAATGAGACCCTTACAGAATGAAGCTGTGTATTTAAGACACACCATGATTATTTCAAATCATTCACCGAAAGAGTTATGGATGAACTTCTTGATTCTTTTACCATTTCTTGCAGAAAAGCTAGTAACCATTTCTTCATTGACCAAATTGTACTTGATATACACAAGGGATCTATAAGCTTTTGCATGAACGTTTGCTATAACTACAGTAAATTGATGTTCTTCCTCGTAGACATGTAGCTCACGTAATGTCCATGGAGATGAAATTATCTCTTGCAAGAACCCATTTAATAGGGGTAAATAAGTGATATGAGCAGAAAAAATTGGCAAAGAAAATTGCCTTGAATCCCGAAATTTAGTATAATGATTTCCCCTTTTTTCCCGTTTTAACAGCTGAAAAGCTGATCAAAAGGAAGCATGTACAAGTAATTATTGGCTTGGAGACGTGGGAGGGAGCAACTTTAGTAGCCGAAATCGCTAATCAATCTCAGATACCAGTCATATCCCTTGCCAGAGGCCATGTAGCACCGACATTGATGGCACAAACTCTATGGCCTTCACTGTTTCAAATGAGTACCGATGAATCCGACCAAATTAAATGCATCGTAGATGTAGTTGGTTCTTATAACAGGCAAAGAGTATCAATAATATATGAGGCCGGGGCGTACGATACTCTGTACTCCAAGCTGTTAAATTCTTTGTCAGAGGAGCTAGGAAAAATCGGCTCGACAATAGAGGACCAGCTGATTCTTCAAGCATTCTCATCTCCAACCGGAGCAGAAGTGTCTTTGGAAGAAAATATAATGAAGCTGAAGGGAAAGGCATCTCCAATCTTTATTGTTCTAGGATTGTCCTCACCTGGAAGCACTCGTTTTCTCAAAGAAGCGAAGAAGATGGGACTCTTCTATGGAGATTCAATTTGGATATTTGCTGAAAAACCATTCACCAATCTCCTGACTTCAGTAGATGATTTAGCAATCTCCTCCACTGTCAAAGATGCGATAGGAATAATCACCTACCGTCCCAAAAACCAGGCATATAGAGGATTCAGATCTAAATTCTTGAATATGTTTCCTCACAAGTATGGAGAGAAGTTCAATTTTGAGCCAGCAATCGATGCTGTTCGAGCATACGATTGCATTATGACAGTTAAAAATGCCATAGATGCAGGACCAAGCCATGATATAATGCCTGAGATTTTGCTTAATAGAATATCGCACACCAGACTCATGGGTTTGAGCGGGCCAATACAATTTGAGAATGGTCAGTTGGCACATCGACCCAAACTTCAACTTGTGAGTGTTAATGGAAAAGAATATAGAGAGCTTAAGCCTTGGTCCCCCAATTTCAGTTTCTCGAGGAGTTTTGTGGCAAAACAAGGTTCGAGAAGGAATGCATACACAATTGCAGACATATCGAAGACCCAAGAAGAACAGACTTCTGTTGAGAACAAGCCCATGGTGATTGGAGTTCCCGGTAAAACTCCCTTTGATAAGTTTGTGAAGGAGGAAATGGACGACACAACCGGGAAAGCAAAGTACGTTGGCTTTTGCATAGATGTTTTTGAGAAGGCTGTTTCTCATTTTCCTGATGGTTTAGACTATGAGTTTTATCGTCATGATGGAACATACGAGGAGTTGGTTAACAAAGTTCGTGATAAGGTATGGTACCGCATCATCTCTATTCTTGCATGATTGTTGCATGATCTTATTGTAGAATATCAACTGTTACTATCTCTGATGCACAAACCATCAGAACCTGAATAAATTAACCCAAGCAACATGTTCGTTTCACGCAGATATCAATTTTCACTCACAAGATTGGATCACTTTGCATTAATAGACCGTCAAAGCCCCACATCCTGTTAATACCAATGTTCTGATTTGATAGTGCAATTTTGGTATCAAATCCTAAAGTGGCTCGCTTTGATGTTGTTTCATGGCATAAAATTAATGGAAGACCTACGCCGCTGCAGTCGGTGACATAACCATTCTGGCCAATCGCTCACAGTTTGTTGAGTTCACACAACCGTTTATGGCATCAGAACTTTCAATGATAGTCCCAGCAAAACTGGACACGGACAGGGCATTGATCTTCATGGAGCCTTTCACTCCAACGATGTGGATTGCCTCTGGAGGCATCCTTATATACACAATGTTGGTAGTTTGGTTCTTGGAGCATCCGATCAATCCGGAATTTAGAGGCCCTTGGACTAGTCAGCTCTCAATTGCTATTTGGTTCACTTTCTCCTCTCTCTTCTTTGCTCATAGTAAGTAGCTTCTCTCTGTTGATTATAGTCCGTGTACAAGCTTTCGGGCCCAAACCTTCAAAGAAAAACACATTAATTGCCGACTTTTGCAGGGGAGAGAGTGTACCGCAACTTCACTCGTATCGTGCTGGTGATTTGGTTCTTTGTAGCTTTGATCTTGACGCAGAGTTATACGGCCGGCCTCACCTCTATGCTCACTCTCCAGAAGCTCAAACCAACTGTGACCACCATGGAATGGCTGAGAATTTCTAAAGCAAAAGTGGGTTGTGACCCTGACGCTTTCGTTTGTAAATATCTGACTGACACGCGGAACTTCTCGAAGGATGTCATCGTCCCCATAAGCAATACTACCAGCTACGGAGACGAATTCAGAAGTGGCAACATCTCCGCTCTTTTTCTGGAGTACCCATATGAGAGAGCTTTCTTCACCGAGTATTGCTATGGATATGTTGCCATTCATGAAAACTACGGATTTGGCGGTTTTGGCTTTGTAAGTATGATCCTGAGTTTGCGTGTTGTATCTCTTAAGGAAAGGTCGAAAGGAAAAAAGGGGAAGCTTGAATATCACTACTTCTCTTGGGGTTAGTGTAGCCAAAAAGAGAGGAGAGAAGGGAATTGTGGAAACATGAATTAGATATTAGTGGTTATGGAGTTGCTCTTCCTTGTTACTTAAAATCTCCTTTCCCGTTCATGTGCAGGTGTTCCAAAAAGACTCTCCACACGCTGCAAACTTCTCTGAGGCCATTTTGAAGCTTTCAGAGAGCGGTGAGATGAAAAGATTGGAGAACAAGTGGTTCCGTCCTGAGTGTACCATGAGGAACTTCACCAGCGACACACCGAGGTTGGGCCTTGACAGCTTCTGGGCTCTCTTCGTTGTCACCATCGCCACTTCCACGGGTTGTTTCCTTTTTGCGTGCCTCTGCACGAGAAGGAACCGTCAGGATCGTGAACAAGGAAGCACTGGCGATGAAATGAGCGTGACGGAGATGAGTATTTTGTAGTGTAAATCGATATACGGTGGCCTAGTTTAAGCTCGTGGATATTCTTGAATCTTGGTCGATTCGAAAGCTGAATCTTCTGTTGAAATAAAATAAAATTGATTATTGGACGATGGTTGCTGGTTGAGAAACCTGCAAGCATTGAAGAAGAGCCATAAAAGCTTTACAGTTGGCTGCATGGACTTCCAAAATGAAAGTTATTGGAGACTTCTGTTACTTTATTGTACGTTTTGATTGTGCTTATGATGACCGTGTATGGGCTTATTTTGTTTTCTTTATTAAACTCCCATCATTGACATTTGTGGGTTGCTATATCTTAAATGTAATCATTGGCATTTGTAAACTTCAATTCCGGTATAAAGAGATGATGTCGTGAGTTGTAAATCAAGCCATAAATCATAGTCCACAAGACATAAAGAAGAGAAAGCATTCTCAATAAAAAGTTCTCCCTCCAATTTCTAGTGTTCTTATTCCAAGTTTGCAAAGTTTATTATCGTTGTTTTGGTTTCAACATCTTCTTACACATGAAAACTAGGAAACACATGTTTGAAGAAGAAAAGGGTTTCTGTAAATCTGCCAATTGCTCATTCTTTGCGGTTTGGCTTTGAACTCTGTTCGTTCTCTTTCAAAAACTATACTGTGTGTGGGAAATGTAGGATCGATTACAGCAACTAAGGGTGAAATTGACGCAAACGAGTGGTGTTGGTCCTCGCTTTCAGGCTTAAGTTACTGCACATAGAACAAAAAATCATGTTCAGATTAGGCTTTTGATTCTTTAGGCTCTACTGCATAAGCAATCAAAGATAAGACTCCAAAATAACCAACCAGAAGATCGACAAAAACTTCATAACATTGTAAGCTGATAGCAATTCGAAATAAGTAAGGTACTCATAGTACTTGGCAC
This sequence comes from Eucalyptus cloeziana, assembly GCA_014182715.1. Lineage (NCBI taxonomy): Eukaryota > Viridiplantae > Streptophyta > Magnoliopsida > Myrtales > Myrtaceae > Eucalyptus > Eucalyptus cloeziana. Next base: position 31,125,489 of record CM024638.1, read on the forward strand.
GATTAGAGAGTTTTAAAATAGCATAGTTCTAATGTTTTTGTGCCCACAGATGCAGACCTTTTTTTATCGTGCCAGTAAATTTTAATTAGCATTGGTGAGTGTCAAGAAGCTATTGATAAAAGAATGAATAGTGATATTTTCTCTAAGTAATTTGTTGGTAACTTATCAACAGTTTTATAAGATTTTGATAACTTTTTTAGTTTGTGTGAAAATTAGCAAACTACAAATTTTTATTTGTTGAACTTTTCAATAGTTCAAATTCACCAAGGTGAATTTGCCAATCTTAATTAGAGTGATTTACTAACTATTGTCAGATTAAATTTCCATTTTAAATAAACATTTTTCTATTGGTACAATTCTTATTTGCCTTGTTTAACAATCCCATCCTAAGCAAGCATGACTCACCAAATTTTCTCCAATTAAAGTATCACATAACATTAGATTTTTAATTATCATTGAAGTTATTTATCGACGATATATCATCGCCATGACCTTAAAGGTCTCTTTGTGACCCTCCGATCTAGTGTCCCATCATATGATTCAATTGGAGACATTCTAAGATCGAGAGGAACGATTTGATCATAATTTCATCAACATGAGACTTTTCCTCTTCCGCCTGATTTGTGTCGATGGTGTCGTCCATCTTTCACATCAGGGTATCAAACATCTCAGTAGTTATCAGGGCCTACACTTGCTTGGCAGTGTCTTAATTTTTCTCTTTTCACAGCCAAATCGACTTCCGATATCCATTTTTTTAAATATGTCTTAAGTTTGTTCCGACGAACGAAATTCGACTTTTAAATATTTTTGGCAATATTTATCACGTTGGATATTTTCACTGGTTATATTTCGTATTGGAGTCCGAATTGGCGTTGGACTTTTCAACGTGAGAAGAAGATCAGAACGAGGAAAGTGTGATCTGACTGTGACCAAGATCTTTTGCATGGCTCACATATAAATATTCCGGTTTTGTCAGATGGCGTAGTTAAGCAGCGTGGTCTCCTCGCGTTGTTGACGTAAAGAACAGATCTTGAAGCACCGTTTGTTGAGTGCTTGGGACTGGGACCGTCTTTGTAACCGTGAAACCTTGTGACAAGATCTGTGAATGTTTTCATAAGATTGAGAGATTATTTCACGAAAAATTTCGGGTTAAACACAGAGTATTTAAATGATTCGAGTGTGGTTGTAACATAATTCATTACTGCTCTCCCAGTTGACATAATTTAGCATGATAGAATAATATAAATTTGATATCTAATATATTTTCTCCGTTCTGTCTTTTCTATTGCTCGCTTTTCGCTACACTCTTTCTCCCTTGGAAGATCCAAATTGGCCATGTGGCGCGAGGTCGATTGATCACGCATATTCATACTTCTCCTAGTCCTGTCTATGGATTCTCACTGGCTTTTCACTCGACACTCTGGGATTAAAGGGAGACGAAGCTAATTGATCGCGACGTAGACTGGTCACATATATTCATACTTCTCCCCGTACTAGCCATAAATTCTCACGAGCTTTTCACTCATCACATATAGTCCATCCTACGCATTGAATTCGGATTGAGCCGCAACTCAACCTTCCTGAAGTGAATTCCTCGTTTGACCAGCTCGTGGCTCCACACACTCTACACATCACGGATAAGAAAATCCCTTTAGGGACGGAATTTCGGGATCTTCCGACGCTCAGGTCAATATGAGGTTTAGAGAATGTTATTGGGACGGTAACGACTAACGAGTAATGTGGGGCAAAAGTCTCTTACCTCAAATGGTTGATTCTGGGCGTATTTATCCTTTACTTAGATAGCCCAGGGCTTCCGTATTATTAGAAATGTGATATTGTGGGACGATATTTCCTGAGCATGGGTCTGGACTCCGCTTTCACCCCTTTAGGATTCCCTTCTCATTTTTTTTTATGGGTTAATATCACGAAATATCCCAAACTGATATATTTATAATAAATTTATCCAAACTAATTTTTTACAACCAAAGATCCCAACATCCTTTAGTTTATGTTAAATTAAATCACAAACTAGTACACATGTGACAAATAAAAAGTAAAACCCAAAACCCGTAAACTAGTCAATTAGCTCGTATCATCCGACTTATAAATTTAATGGTAAAATCTAACGAAAGCTAAATGAGGATAAATTAATCATAGGTGTATCGGTTTATGATTTTTATTACTCAAAAGATTAGTTTATGGCAAATTTATCACATGTATATTAGTTTTGAGTTTTCATGTTGATAATCTTTTCTTTTCTTTGAGACCCCATTATTTTTTTGACCTTCTTCACTTTGAGGCTTTTAATGAATCACATGTATGGGCTCATTTTTAACTATTGTTGTATTTTGTGCAAAATTGGTGCTATGAAAAGAACAGATCAAAGTCATTTTAAAGCTTCTCTTTGCTACCTCCATAAGATACTTGTCTTTATTATTGTTGCATAAGATGAGTGGATTTGTTTTCTGCCGTAGTTTGTTCTTTTCCTGGGGTGTAAAGATCAAAGCAATAATATTTTATCATTTCGAGTCGACAACCCCTCACTTTGACTTTCTAAGCTGTGTCTTCAAGAGACGTACAAATCCATTTTCCGTTGATCGACAAAGCAGGCATGTGAAATGGCCAAACCAGCATTTTGTAGTTTCTAGGGTTTTGTATTGTCCAAAAATGACAAATACACGTAAATAGATTATCTAAGCCATGTGACTGGATGCTGGTTTTCCGATATAACCTATGAAAAGTATTCCTTCCGACTCTTTCGCTGTAATGATTCATGAGAAAACAAGACAATGAATGTGACAAAAGAAGAGGATCATCTATTGTGGTCGTGTTAAAGATCATGTACATTACGAGATCGAGACACATGTCCGTTTCTAATTTTCTATTAAACTATTTTCTAAGACCAAGTGAGCCCTAAGGGTTTTTTTATTGCATCGATATGATTTTAGTGGATCTTATATTCTACTTTTCCCAACTCCAGTGACAATTTGAATTTTGGACTTTTACTATACGGAAGGCTGTGGGAAAAAAAAATCATTTGCACCATATGTTCATCATATTTTCCCCCTAAAAAAATGCCAAAACCAAAATTAAATTTGTGAAATAAAATGTTATAGACATTGAGATATCACGATACCATCAAAAGAAACATCATATACGTTGTGCATACGTTAAGGCATGTCTCTTATCATCAAGTAGGACAATGAAAACAATGGGTAGTCGAAAGGAATATGCAGGCATGGACAATCATTTAGATTCAATTTAGTAGATGGACTCACCCTCGATATGAAGGCCTTCATCGGTAAGCTTCCCCACTGATTCCATTTCCATTTTGATGGGATTCTCAATCTTATCTTAGATGCAGAAGATAAAAGATGGGATTTTCACAATTTTAAAAAGATTTGTAAATCTCACATTATTTTATCATATCTCAATCCATATTCAGACAGCCAAACTCGCGTGAATTTACAACTTTTCTTTGAGCTTAATGGTTGCTAATATAAATGTATGTAAGTGGAGTTCCACTTCTTTGAGTACCTAACCTTTTAAAGAAATTCAATTTTTTTCATACATAAGAGAACAAATGTTATCATAAGATGTGAAGGGTGGTCCTCCACCTCAGCTTTTAACTGCACTCCACGCATCAGAAAGGCTCACTTTACACTGAAGACAGACCAGAGAAGCCCAGTGGGGGAAGGCAATGGAGTCAAATGGCCTGAACCTTTTCAAGACTAAGTGAAGAGAATCTCGCCATGTGTGTGATGTCCTTCCCTTTGCACATGCCCTGCATTTAAGAAGCTTCACGCTTGTATGGCGTCTTTCTGGTATTCAATTGCGCCCACCAATCAGCTTTTGCAGCCTTCTATTTTAGAAACACCACCAAACATTTTCCAGATAGCCAACCAAATTGTCAAAACCACCATCTTATACAACTTTGCACTGTACATGGCTAGCTCTCAATCGTTGGATGACACTGCTCGACGAAAAAAAAAAAAAAAAATCGACTAGTCCACAAATCTCAATTGCTGAACGATAATCGTGTATAGTATGTTCCTGTTCATTTAAAAATTCCCTTCGGTGATTTTCTTCTTCACCGAGGCCTGAGTACGAATCAATGTGCTATCTTTTGGGGTCATCCTCGCAGGTTTTACGAGAATGGACCTTCAGGCTTTAGCTATGTGTGGGCTAGGGAGACTTATACGAAAGGAGTCTTGAACATCCCATCACTTGGAAGAAGAATGCTCTCCTTTATCAATTGCACGAGATTATAAATGCGGCGAAGTTCTAACAGCAAAGAATCTTGTGAATCCTCAATCATGATGGTATGATAACTGGCTGAATGATTAGACACACTTCATGCAAATGCGATAGTTATTTTCTTGTTGGAATTATGTCTTCCTCCTAAAAAAAACTTTAGATACAACGTCAGGTGCCTTTTTATAAGGAACCCGATGCACTTGAATCGAATGATTTTGCATTCTTTGTCCTTGAGCATTCCGAATGCCATATACGCAATCCAAAAAAACAAATTGACAACGTGTTAGCATCACCATGCGCTCTATGATCAAGCATTAAGCATTACATCATAGACTTTTTCCTCTTGCTGTCATCCATCCCTCATGATTTTCATTTATATTATTGATTTGTGTACAAGCTCTTTTACTTTTTGTCCGTGCTTCACGGGTCTTGATTCTCTCTCTCTCTCTCTCTCTCTCATGGGTATTCTGTCCCACGAGGCAACAACCCTTCACCTTTGTCAACAACTTCAATGTCCTTCCGACACTTTTCTCACTGATTTGTCCTCAAGCTGCGCTCGGCAACAAACATGCCCCATCTCACTTCTCATTCTTCCCCTCTAACTTGCTCATCGACCCTTTTCATCGCCCTCATCCTCATATGCAGCCAGCCGAACCGATCCACCGCAGCTGCCGCCGCCAATGCCACAGGCCGCCACCGCCAGATGTCGTTCGACTACTACGCCAAGTCGTGCCCCCAGGTCGAGCAACTCATCGGGTCGGTCACGAGCCAGCAGTTCAAGGAAGTGCCGGTCTCCGGGCCGGCCACCATCCGGCTCTTCTTCCATGACTGCTTCGTTGAGGTAAAATCTCTCTCTCTCTCTCTCTCTCTCTCTCTCTCTCTCTCTCTCTGTGCACTTACTTTCACGTGCATGCAATAGCAGCAGAGGAAGTCAATATTCAGGCAGATGCTGCTAGCTGTTGAGCAACTCCCCTCATTTTGAGCATCTTTTGTTATCTATGGTGACCGAATCCTTGCATATTCTTGTTTCTACACGAATGAGTCCGTGCACAACATCACTAATAAGAAATTACTGTTTTCATCGGCTAAACTTACCAAAAATTCAATTCAACCCTCTGGTGAGTGTTTCGTGTTTTGTTATTATTGCATTCCCTAAACCCGCCACGACTGTCGATCAAAGTCGGCCAGGCATGGGTCCCGAGTCGATAATTCTCTTCATCTTCATAGCAAGTGAGAGAAATTACCACGAAAAACATGGAGAATCATCAACTAGCGAGAAAATTACTGTCGGCAAACGCGGTTCATTTGTTAATCAATCTAGTAGGGCAATGATCCTAGTGTAGAAACTACTGATTTTGCATGAGTTATGACCGATGTGGAAGGGATGCGACGGGTCGATATTGATATCGAGCAAGCCCGGAAGCAAGGAGCTGGCCGAGAAGGACGCGATTGACAACAAAGATTTGAGGGCGGAGGGATTCGAGACAATCGCGAAAGCCAAGTCCTTGGTGGAAAATAAATGCCCCGGCGTCGTTTCTTGTGCTGACATTCTTGCCATCGCTGCCAGAGACTTTGTCCACCTGGTACTTCCCTAAACCTCTCGTCCTTAGTTTTTTATTTTTTTTATTTATTCGTTTAATGGAGGGATTGACGGTGTGAATATGTGATGATTTATTTCTCCATAATAATTTTATTTTTAAATATTAATTTAGTAAATTAGACATAACTTAGGGTTTGAGAAAAATATAGTTGGCAATATTTGTTGATAACGCAAAGCGCAAGGTTCATGATAGAACGTAGTCAAAGTGATATTCGATTTGAACAATATGAACCAAACTTTTGTCGTTATTAACGTAAAACTAGCTTTAACAGCCAAGACTTTGGTAATAGGTTGTCGTCTTATTAACTTGGCTTTTCTGGCCAAGTTGGAGGGATCCAAAAGTTTATCAGCAAGGCATCATTATAATGACAAAAGGTTTTTTTTTTTTTTTTTGTTATTTTTTTAAAAGCATCATGAGGACAAGACCAATCAACTTAATGGCTCTTTGACAAGACCCATTAGAATCTTCTTTTTTTCCGATTTCTTTTTTATAATAATTCAACTTTAATATAGAAGATTAATAGTTAGAGACGATGAGCATTTAGTATAATGTGTGCATAGAAGATGATTTTTATGGTACTTGGATTACAGTCCGGCGGTCCGTATTACCAAGTGAAGAAAGGGAGGTGGGACGGTATGATCTCAAAGGCCACGAGAGTGCCACCTAATATCCCTCGGGCAAACTCGACCGTCGATCAGCTCCTCAAGCTCTTCAACTCCAAGGGCCTAACCCTAGAGGACATGGTGGTCCTCTCCGGCGCGCACACAATCGGGTTCGCGCACTGCGAGCAGTTCCTGAGCCGCCTCTACAACTACAGGGGCACGAAGCAGCCCGACCCGGTGATCGACCCGAGGCTCCTGAAGGCCCTGAGGATGTCGTGCCCGCAATTCGGGGGGAACAAGGACATCGTCGCGCCGTTCGACGTGACCACGCCGTTTCTGTTCGACCACACGTATTACGCGAATCTCGAGGCCAAGTTGGGACTGCTGGCCTCGGACCAGGCCTTGTTCTCGGACCCGAGGACGAGGCCCGTGGTGCAGGATCTGGCGAAGGATAAGCAGAAGTTCTTCCAAGCTTTTGGGGCTGCAATGGAGAAGATGGGGATGATCGGGGTCAAGAGGGGGAGGAAGCATGGGGAGAGGAGGAGAGATTGTGGCTCCCATGGGTGAATGTCCATGCTTTTTGTTTCTTTGTTTTCAAATTTCATATTGTTTTTTTCCATTGGATTTGTTGAGTTTGATTGCTTGGTGGTGTTGTAGAGTTGTAGGTGAGGCCTTGTGAATGGATGAGAGCTGTCAAGAAATTAGGAGAGCCCGTGAATACTTTTGGGCACCTTCACTCGTTGATTGTGACTTTGGATTTGTTCATGCAACTAATTGGGATTCACTTCATTTAGGATGATTCAATTGTTAATTTCCTCGCATTATTCGATTTTGGACTTCCACGGACTCAAACAAAACACAAATTTAATATCGACATTCACTTTTCATTTAGGTGGATTTTAGCCTAATTTCTATTTATATTAAAGGTACATTATGGATAGAATTAATTCAGTGAATATGATAAATAAATAAATAAAAAGACAGTATATCTTTATGATGTTGAAAAATAGGATAGAATCCAAAACACCTAAAAAACAAGAATGAGTCGACTATTGTTAAATAATTAGGATTTTCTAGTGCATCATGGGCATAATTTGACGACTAATATGTTAAAATAGTTAATCTTTATAAGATCATAAAGTGAAATTTGTTTGTAGATAGTAAGAGATTACTAGTGCGATCCATGAAAAGATTTGATTGCAAAAATCAATATTTTCCAGAAAAATGGGATAATAATATATTGAAAGAAATAGAAAATTTAGAACTGCAAATAACCAATATTATAATGTAGAAAATTCAAAAAAAAAAAAAAACAAAAACAAAAAGTAAACCGTAAAAGTGGAGAAATGTACTCTCTCCCCACCCTCGGCCTCTGCTCTGGTTGCGTCCGCTTTGCTCCGCCGCCGCGCTACGCAGCCACGAAACGGCGGCGCTTCCAGGTCAGAGCCATGAGAGCCGTCGTCCAGAGGGTCACCTCCGCCAGCGTCGAGGTCTCTCTCTCTCTCTCTTTCTCTCTCTAAACGCTTCATGGGCTCACGTGAGCTGCTTCGTCGCAGGTGGAAGGCCGCACGGTGTCGGAGATTGGTCCTGGCCTCCTCGTTCTCGTCGGGATCCACGAGTCCGACACCGACTCCGATGCCGATTACATGTACGTACGGAACACCCGTCTCCTTCATTCGAAACCCGTCCTTTTTTACTTCGCTGATCGTCATTTCTCTTTGCCCTGTCGGTGGTTGAGTACGAGAGACGACAATTTGAGGTCTTTTTTTGTGTTTTCCGAAATGGGTTTTGCAGATGTCGGAAGGTGTTGAACATGAGATTGTTCACGAACGAGAGTACGGGGAGAGGGTGGGACCAAAATGTAGTTTCTTCACTCATCTTGCTTTTGCGTGCACTGTAGAAGAATGAATGTGGCTGTGCTTGCTTCTAATTTTTGTGCTTCGTCTGCTGTTGCATTGCAGGTGATGCAGAAGAATTATGGGGTTCTTTTAGGTGAGCAATTTGTGGATTTTATGGTTTCTGTTTAACTTATATCGTATCTCGTTGCAGATAAATTCTGAGGTTTTAGGGGTTTTATGCAACTGAGGTAGAATTAGCAAGTAATCTCATGTTGGGTAACTGGATGGTACAGTTAGTCAATTTACATTGTATGGAATCTTGAAGGGTAACAAGCCAGACTTTCATGTCGCGATGCCCCCTCAGAAGGCGAAGCCCTTCTACGAGTCTCTGGTCGAGAGATTTCGGAAGGCTTACAGCCCCGATGCCATTAAAGGTAAATCCTTTTCGATTCTTTAGTTGTCTTGTTTAGCTTGGATGTACGGTTTCATAATTTCGATCAATGGAAAACATGAAAGTAGATAAAACCAGTAAATGTATCTCTTGGTGTCATCAGGAAAACAGTTAGAGCTAGCAGTTGTCAATGTTAATATCCTCTGCATTAGATAGCAAATTTGTATGCCTATGAGTCTACAGCAATGTTTCACCGTGGAAGTGATTCATGGTCGTTGCTCTGGTTTTCTTGTATCTTTTCTCGGACTATGGTATCACCATCAGATGTATGGAGGATAATTTGAGGCACTTCTTACATTTATATGGCCTGATTGGAGCAGCCCCATTTAGCTATTGTATCTGCTCCAGAGAACTTTCAGTGTGTTTTCATATAAGTTGCAATCACAGATATAGAAGGAGACATTTGCTGGCTAATTTTTGGCTGTTGTACCTTTTGGTTTGTCAAATCTGCTCATATTTAAGATCAAAAATAGTTAATCAATATTTCAGTGGACTTTTGCTACATGTCGTGATAGGACACATCATCGAGGGCTATAATGTAACTGTTGTTCTTGTTCTTGTTCACTCGGGATGTATTGTCTATTCACTTGCTGCTGGATATCATATATATTCTACCATCTCTTTTCCCCTTTACGTGCTGATTTATCTTCACCGTGTCCCATTGACTTGAACAGACGGCATATTTGGGGCAATGATGAAGGTACCTTTGCATGCATTCCTCTTCCTTTTTTCGCTCCTCGTTCCAATAGTTGTTCATATTCTGACCATGCTTCTTCTTAACTATTGTTTCTCCTTATGGTTTGAAGGTCAATCTAGTTAACGATGGACCGGTGACCATGCAGCTCGACTCATTACAATCAACCAGGTGAATGCGCTGTAATCATTGGTGATCTAAGCGACGTTAAGTACATTCTCCTTTAAAGTATCAGCTGTTAAAAGCTGACAAGAAATTGTCAATCTTTTTCAGAAATGCAGAGACTGCAGCAGAAGAGCCAGGAAAGTAGTTACATGGCATGATACTGATACATTGATCTGCGGTAACAATATGATTGATTGGCGCGCGAAAAATATTACCCCATTGAAGTTACTGGGGCTTTGTCTTCAATTACGTGAACACTCTGTATTTTCTGGTAGAATAGCACTCGATAATGGAATTGCCGTGCCAGGTTAACTCCTATAATCTGTATCTTTGTCGACTCAAAAGTTTAAGACGTTTGCCAGGCATTAAAGTGACGCCTTTCGGTTTTGGAAAAGGACTAAGGATGTATGCTATGTAAGGCATGAAGGGATTCGGTTCCTCTGTGCTCGGGGTCCTGGCTGTTGGACCCAGGTGCCGCGGAACCCGATTGCGATTGCATACCCCTCAATATGTAATTTATATTTCGTGTATTATACTTGTTTGTCGACTCTAAAGGTTCAAGAAGGTACAGAGACCCAGTCATCAAAGCGATACTTTTCATTTCTTGAAACAGTACTTACAAGATTTATAGTTGGTAGGACGTCCGACGTGCAGTCATAAATCATAACAAGGCACAGCATCTGCCGTCCTGGTTGTGTGACCATGGGTCCCCCATGGCCAGACCAGGGTCTTGGCTGCTAGACCGCAGTGACTCTAGGCTGGACCTTCATTACTAGTTGCCGGACCAGGGACTTGCCTGTGGACCTGCAAACCTGAGGTTGATCCCCTTTTAAAAGCATACCATGAGATTTCTCAGCTATATATGCCAGTGAACGGACTCATGTTGTGACTTGTTTTCCATAAAGAAATTTATTCGATTGAGTATGTTTTTCATAGTAAAGCAATTATATGGAAACAAGAAAAGCAATATCACCGAGATTGTGTTTCAATTTTTTACACCTATTTCAGGATTTTTAGATTTTTAGAACATGTAATGGAAGGACTAAATTATGGGGAAAAAGAAAAATTAATAAGCTTGAGTGAGGGTACGAAAATTTAGTTTGAGGACCATATTCCGATTCTTGCTAGTTAAGAGACCAATTTGTTACCTTATCCTTAAACCTGTCAACACTGAAAAAATGTATTTAGAATCTGACGCGAGAACCATCAGATTATTCTTCTCTAAACTGAAACAAAGGGGCAATTCAAAGGGAAAATATGGATCGGTTTCTTCGTAACCTGCATATGCAATAAATATAGCTGTATATGGTAATCATAATCCCGACTACCAAAAGAAATAAAAGGAAAAGAGACTGTTCAGGCATGATTAGAAGGCACCATGCCAACATGAGAGGTAACGAGTCGAAAACACAGTAAAAAAGGCAAAATCACCTGTTGAAGGAATTCTTCAGAAAGTCCAAGGGGTGATACGGGGCAATTCTGTTCATTGCTACGACTTGATTGACAGGATGGTTGTGGCTACAAACAAGGCTTCTTTCCCAACTGGTAAGATGTCCATCTCCCTGTCCATCAAAGTTGTGTAGTTGATAATGAGGATGACTGTAGCATTTAGAGAGCGAAAACCGTGGTGCTATTGTCTCTAACTTTGCTCTGTTCATTTATCGTGAGATGCATGCAGATGAAAATTGAAATGGAGACTATCTTAGCTACGTTAGTGAACCCAAGAAGCATAAATCTATGGCAAACAGCACTCGGTGAATTTTGGAGGAACAGTGGATTCAGTACACTTTAAAGTACCATAGAAAATAATAATACTCAAATACAATAAAGCATGCACATTGAAATTTATACGACTAAACCTAAGGAGATGCTTACCCATCCACTTTTTTTAAACCATCAAAAGCAGAGATCATATGCTTGCATATTTCCATCGAGGAGTGGTCTACGACGTCTCCGTTGGACTTCAAAGCACCTTCAGCGGAATAAGATTTGCAAGAAAGAGCCAAGTGGGCCTGAAGGTTATCCATGAAAAGAAAGAAAAATAAACAATGTGATGCAGACCTCAGGACATCTGTAGTGCATATTTAAATCATATCCTTCACCTCAAAAGCATGAGCTAGGAGTAATTGGACTGTTTCTGCACCAATCTTCTTCATAAGGCTTCTCAAGCTACTCCCATTTGAGAGGGACTTCAAAACTCCACCAAATGTTGGATCATCAGTAGAATCACTTGATCTTCCGAGTGCGAACGGAAGGCTGCTGTTCAGGGGAAAGAAAAAGGGCATGCAGCTATCAGGGATTACGAGAGTAATTCATCCCTTAATATGTCCATGTATAAAGCATGTCTAAATGAAAACTTCCATTAAGGAAAGATAGAAGCAATTCATCAAACAATTTGCAGCAATCCTATGGTCTAAATTAAACCTTGGCAGTGTACTTGGAGAGATACTGCAAGATAAGCTCCAGCTTCCATTTTGGTTGATTAAAAACCTGAAATCAATTCATGAAATTAAACTCAATCTTCTAACAACCACTAAATTTAAAATGTCACTATAGAGATACATGAATCTTAGAAGTATCAGAACATAAATTACTGGGAAATTTAGATAAACCATCCTCAAGTTTCTTGTAACCATACTTTGCATCCTCTAGTTTCGAGATCAATATCCGTACCTTACTTTTAAGACCCTCCCCTCTGCATTTCAAAAGTTTCAAACAAAACTACTCTACACCTCACATTTGCTTATGGTGCTAGAATCCAAGGTGCCAAGTATTAGGCTCTTTCAAAACTCTAGTGTGCAAAGAGTAAATTTTGAAACTGGAGGGTGCAACATGAAGATTTAAAATTAGAAAGTTCATAAATGTGTTTTCAATTGTCCCTAGAATTTATCATGAATGTGAGTCAATATACAGCCAATAAGGAAGAAATAGAACAATGTTTGTCTTGCTGCAAGATTTATGACTTTTCCTTTTACTAGGAAATGAGAAATTTCAGGATTTTTTTTATTTTATTTTCAAAGGGTCTTGCTAACAAGTGCCCCCAACACACTAATTAAACATGCTTATTAAGGAAATATTTGATTTTCAAAACATTGATTGTGCATATCACAAGGATAGCCCTGCATTGCAAAGTGTACTACGTCTATATTTGGTTGCTTAACAAGTACCCCTTTTAACAAAATCCTTCTTCAGAAAGTTTGAGAGCAGACCCCCCCAAAAAAAAACTTTTCACCCCCAAAAAATTATATATAAATAAAAAATAAAAAATATGTCCATCCCCTCATGAGAGGTAGAGACAGTTCTATACTTGATACCTGAAGATATGGAGACAGGATCTCATAATTGTATGTCAATTCATCTAGTATTATCTCCAGCAATGGAGTTCTGCACTGAATCCAATGATTAGTGCATATTCAACAGGTAGAGGGAATCACTAACCAAGGGGTTTATAAGGTGACAAAAACTGGGAAACATGTACCTAAAACCGTCAGCTCTTGTAGTACAGCCTTGCTTATCTGCTTGGTTTTTTAACACATCAAGCTCCATAATCTAAAAGAATGCAAGTCAGCATCTCAAGTAGAAAGCATTGCTCTAAGTAACCATATAGTAAAGACAAATTTACCATTGTCATAAGTTTCTGCATACTCGTGCAAGTATTGTTTACAACTTCAGGTGAAGCAATAACCAATGAAGTGTCACAAACTTTGGATGACTTGGCCTCTGAAAACTCAGGAAGTGTAAGATCATTTCCAAATCCAGTGCAGAGTTGCCGCAATCCACACAAAACAGATGGGCAATCCTTCATCAAGTTCTTGTAGCTAAATTTTCTTGAGCACTACACAGATAACGATGTATAATAACTTTGACCATCCTTGTACAAGATTTTACAGGATAACATGTACAAGATTTTACAAGATAACATCCCTTCCCCTACCGATACTGCATTGTTGAACAGAGTTTTTTTTTTTTTGGTTCTCTCTTTAACAAATTAGAATATGCGCAAATGTAGACATTGCTATTGCCATAAGAACTAGTAATTTAGCAGATAAAGAGAATACCAAAAGCATGCTCAGCAAAGACTCCCTTATGATGGTCCAATCCTTGGTTTCTGCAATACCGTAGAGTTTCTTGAGCCTTGATTGTGGGGCACAAATGCAAAAATTAATGGCCTTAGGATGAGACATGATGGTTTACCTTCATAAAAATTGCTGCGAGATGAAAAATCTCCTTCAAGAAAATTGATGAGATATTGGAGCAGTAACATATTTCTCAGAGACTGCAGTCAATTAAGACAAGGAAAACCAATATTTCAAGATGTCATTCAAGCGATCATGAACCTGTTATCCCATTAGATATATGCAACATGCAAGGATAATTTTTTATGCAGAAAATATACTCGGAGTAGAGCCTAGAGAAAAAATAAATGGGTGTCTGGCTTAAACAGCAAAGAGGATTGAGAAGTCAGGATAGTGGAACAGATATAAGCAGTTAAGATCAAATAACAGTGCAGTATGACTGTTACCAAATAAATTCTAGAATAGGAGACATTAACCAGAAAGAGTGTAGCGTATCATTAAAGATCATGTTGGACTAATTACCTTCATTTTTCCTTTTTAACCAGAATTTCTTAATAGTAACTGCCATAATTTTCCAACGATAGAAGAGGAAAGAACTTCTTGATCATTTCTAAATTTATCTTTAGCTCAAGTTACTGCTTCAGCTTTTAATTTTACACGCAAAAGTTCCACCAGAAAGAGGGTTTTAGGAAGTAAATCCCAAAGAGTTAACCATAAATAGATACATGATGTAAAATAGATCAAGCTTTCCTTTTTGTTCCTTTTGGTTTCCAGCTTCATCAAACTAAGTCAATTTAATATGACCACCGGATGGATATACTTCACAGTTCATACTCTTCCCAACATGGAATGATCAGTTGACATATCAGTAAATGGAACTTTGTAAGCATCCTTTACCAACATGGCATACCATATATTCACCAAAGCAAGAAAGTTCTGCTTAGTCAACATAGCACTGAAGAAGAAATAGATAAGCAGACCTCAATATCAACCACTTGATGATTTGTCCCATCCACCAGTGTAAATAGGCCTTGCATCAGAAGATCAAAACCCTGCAGTGATGGATCAAAGAGCTTTGACTAACTACAGCAAGGTTTATGGACCACTTAAGAAAAAACTTTGAATGATATCAGGAAGGTTAACTGAAAACAAGCTCAATCACCACCAAGAATCTTGATAAAAGAACTCACATTTTGCTAACATGAAAGTACAATAGAACTTTCTATCATCTACATAAAGTATCATAAAAATTTTTTCTTCTTAGTTTTACCTAGGATTTAGAAATATAAAAAGAAAAACAGAAGGAAAGATTACCATTATGTCCAATTAACCAGAACCTGGTTATTATGAGAAATTGGAACACAATCATAGATCTGTAGTCAGGTAGCAGTTTTAAATTATCACATTCAAATGCATGCTTACATGATTCAAGGTCCAGATATATCTACCATTAAATGAATTTCAGTTCACAAGCGGCTTTCATGACTAATCACTATTAGCGCCTCAAACCTACAGAAAGTGTTGAGAGCAACAAAACAAGAGGATTGTTACTACTGCAAGCGAAGACCTTGCATAACTTTCAAATCAATCAATTCAAGAGAAATGAAAAGAGAACGGATTAGCCAGCATACACAAATTCAATCAATTAAAAGTACCGTAAAATGAATGTCACGAAGTATGTATTAAATTTAACTCACAGAGGGGTCAACTGGTCCACAAGGGTTATCATTAACTGCTGCTCTCCCACTAGTAGAGCTGTCTGAACCGAGAGACAAGGGAGACCAAGCCTGTTATAGAGGTGTTTGCCTTAGCAATTGAGAGGGAGGGGGAGAACAAGAGCAAGAGCAAGAGAGAGAGCAATAATACCTCCTTTAGCACTTCAAGCTCAGGTTGAGCAGCCGAAGATGATTCGGATGTACCTCCAGCAGACAAGCACACACGAGGATAGCGCTTCAAACAGAGCAAAATCAGAACTTTGTTCAAACCAAAAACGAGCACATCAATCAGAGAGAACAGCCCATTTACCTTTTCCAACTCGTTAAGAAGCTGGAAACTCGCCATGATAGATTGCAGCGATTCTCCCGTCCTGAGAATCCGAAAGATAGCCTCCAACATTTTGCTGTCGCCACCAAATGAAAAGAAACTCAAAATCAACTTAAATGGCAGAAAAAATTCAAAAGCATTAAATCGTCCTAAAACCTCTGGCGCTCATGACACCAGACATAATCAATAGGTGATCGCGAAGAACTAGAGTCTCGACAGTAGAGCTCAGCTTAACATAAACACGTTCGAGATCTCAATTTTCAACATCCAGCACAACCACAATCGCAGAGAGAGATCGACGGGGGATTACTTGGTCGGAGGAGTTCCATTTTCCGGGACGACCGAGGCGCCACGAACCGCTTCGAGGAAAGCAATGCCTGAAAAAATTCCCAATTCCCACAGACAACGAAACGATCGCAGTCATCAACACTGAAGCTCGCACGCGAAGCCGAAACAAAGCGTTTCGCCGATTTTCAAAACACGCCGGCGGAATCGGAATCGTCAATCCAGCGATAAGAAAGGCGCGAAGTTTCGGGGTGGGGGAGAAGGAGGACACGTACGGTCGTCGTGGGAGTAGCGAGTGTCGTTGGACTCGAAGGCGTCAGGATCGCCAGGGTGTTCTCTTCGACGCCCGCTCTTGCTCTGACGCTCCTCTTGACGCCGCCACCACCGTCGGCGCCGCCGCCGCCGCCGCCGCCGCCTCTCGCCATCGCCGTCGTTAGTCCTCCTCGAGGATTCCGGCCTTCTTTGCTTGCGGAGGAGACTTTCGAAACCCTAGAATCGGAGAGAGAGAGAGAGAGAGAGAAGGGGAATGGAGCTGGTGAGCGGTGATGACTTGAAGCTTTTTTTTGGGTTTTTCCCGCCATCGTCGTGCAGCAGGGCGGAGGAAGAGGATGGATTCGGATCGACCCGATCCAACTAGCTTCGTGACCCGAATTTTACCCCCCGAAAAAAAAAAAAGGAAAAAGAAAAGGAGGAAAAAAAGGGGATATTCCGTTGCCGGGACTTGAACCCGGGTCTCTCGGGTGAGAGCCGAGTATCCTAACCAACTAGACTACAACGGATTTTGCTTATCTTGTCATACCTTATTTATATAAATTTACATAAGGAAGGGGAAGCGCCCCCAACCGCTTCGTGAAATGCAGGAAAAGATAACCCCAGAAAGACTAGGAGCATTTTCCCCTGTCAAACTAATTTCTGCAAGGTCCAGGGCTTGTAATGAATTCAAATTTCTCTCCAAAATGGGCTGATCTTTTTTTTTTTTTTCTCTTTTTGTCGAGGGATAAAGTAGCTTCATTCGGCTAGCAAAAACAGACGGACCGAAGGGGCTTTGATACATAATAGGTCTAATGGAAATGGAGGAGGTGAAATACCCCGGTTTGGAATGAGGGCATTGCTGTCCTTAGCCTTTAGCTGCGTCCGCAATAAAATTTGTCTCCCTTACAGCGACAGAGCTAGAGTATAGAGAAAAGTGGAATAAGTTCAACACATTCAGCAAAAAAAAAAAAAGAAGAAGAAGAAGAAGAAAGAAAGGAAAAGCCCGAATCTCCCAAGGGGACGGAGTTGGATTTTGTACTGCAGTAACAAGAGTGCGACAGTCTGACTCAATCACTCTCTCTCATTCTTTTTCTGCAACAAATGCTTTGGAGTTAGAAGTAAAGCTTGCACCTCCACTTGCAGGGCCGAAGATGCACGAACTGAGCTGGAAAAACCGTCGACAAGTCTACTGAGGTGATCTCGGCACTCCCATTTTCCGGTCGGAAAGGCTCCATCCTTGTTGATTTTCAGTTGACCAGGCTCCGGTGTGCACCAACGCACGTTCGATTGGTATGTACGAGTTGTGGTTCGGAGGATTGCAGGCCCCAAAGACATGAGATTCTTGCCTTTACTAAACGTTGTTTTCACTAGCTCAGTCGGATCTACATATTGGTTGCTGAAGATGAAGTTATTGCAAACCTTCCACATTTGCCACATGAGAGAGGCGTTAACCTCCGGATCAGGTGAGTTCCCTCGATTACCTCTCAGGTCCACTGGCCAAGCGTCGAATCTTGATAGGCGCTATTGTTGGATTTTGAAATTAATCCAAAAGGTGCTGAGTCGATTCTAAGACCCCTTCTTTGCACAGAGCGCAAGTCGGCTCAGGTAAGATTTTTCTTTTAAACATGTTTTCCTTCGTGGGTAGGGCATTGTGGCATAGCGATCACATGAAAATTCTGATTTTAGGGGCAATCTTGAAATCCCAGATTGTCTCCATAAACTGCAAGGTGTTTGATGTGCTTGGTTTTGTCTCTCGTTTAGTTTTGCTGACCTTATGCAATTATAGCCACTCTTCACTGAATATGTTCCTACTTGTGTCCCTGTCCATAGGTTTGTATCAGTAGTAGTCTGGGGTCTCACAGGAATTGCGAGGATTTCCTCAACCATATGATCATCAAAATTGTTTTGTAATAGTTGGATATTCCATGTGTTCTGTTCAAAACTTACAAAATCCACCACCTTCTCAGGTTCTCCTCTAGAAGCAGGACCTCCTAACACCCCTTTTCTCAGTCACTTGTCTTCTCTAACTCTTTTATCTTTTAACCATCTCCCACTAACCACTGCATTTTATGAATAATTGAGTTCCTTCCCTTAAAGAAGACTTTGCCATGCCCCTGATGATCTTGTGCCTTTTCCCGCATGCCAAAAGTCCCTGGAAGGGAAGTATAGTAAGATACTACCGGTCATTTGGTTGTTACCAAGATCGAGTTCTAATAGGCTTGATAAGTTGTTGAGAGATGGTGGGATGTTTCCGTGAAAGCTCATTGCTGCTTAGGTGCAACAACACGAGGGATTTTGACTAGTCCAAAGACGTGGCAATCAACTAAAATAAAGCCATGGTCCCGAAGGTCTAGCATATTCAGAGATGAATGGTTTCCTATGCCTTGATGGAATGGCATACTCAAATTTTGCTCAAAAAGTCAATGAATGAGTAAGCATTTTTGATATCACAAACAAAATCAATCGAAAGACAGTTATTTTTCGGAGACAAGATGGCAAATTTTCAGAGGAAGAGGCGTCAAGGTCAAAGATAGTCTCAGAAGCAAATCAACATTGACATGGATCCGATTTGCGGGTACTTGCCTATTCATGTGTGAAAGACAACTTGGTTGTGTAAAATTATAGAGAAGTCTCTGAATAACCCCTCCTGGAATTTCTAGTCATGTGCAAGCAAGACTCTCTAGCTGAATGGTCTAGTGTGGTCTTCTAGTCCTCGGTACCTGTTCTTCTAGTTTCTCAATGTGACTGCGTCGTGAGTGGATAGGGAGCGTCGTGTGCTTGTTCATGTCTTGAGAGTGAAAAGTAAAAGTCATGTGAGTGCCTCGAGGTGGAAGAGTACATTATGCTGTTAGTCTTGTCTTGTGGACTTGTACTTTCATTGAGTTGAAAAGAGCGCACTGTAGTAATTTTTCCCAATCATCAAATCATTAATTAAATATGTATTCAGTCGTCTTGATTCAAATTGGGATTGGATAGAATAAATGAGAATTTAAAATCCTCTGCACATTCTCAAATTGTTAAAAATCCTTTCACATATTTGGTGCAACTTAAAATCTGATTTGGAATCTTTAAAAAAAAAAATCTTTTAATACTTTTTGAAAATCCACAACTTAAGATGAGATTATAAGAGTGCGTTTGGTAACATTTCTATTTAAAAATTGTTCCAGGGAACAGAAATAGAAAAAAGTGTCCTCTGGGAACAATTTTTGAACAAAAAAACGCGTTTGGTAAACTTATTCCGAGAATAAAAAATAAACAAAAACACGTTTGGTAAATTTGTATTCTTTTTTGTTTCTTTTAATTTTTTAATATTTTTATTTATTTTTTCTTTTTTTCTTTCTTTTTTATTTTTTCTTTTTTTCTTCTTTTGGCCGGTCGCCAGCCTCGGCCATGGCCGGCGACCGCCGACGAGGGCCGGCGGCCTCACCCAGCCCACTCGACCTCGCGGGGCCGGCGAGCCTCGCTAGGGGCCGGCGACGCTCCGGTGAGGTTGTCGGCCCTCGACGGCGTCGCCGGCCATGGCCAAGGCCAGTGACCGACCAAAGAAAAAAGAAAAAAGAAAAAGAAAAAAAAAAAGAGAAGAAAAAGAGAGGAGAGAGAAAATTTGTTCTTAATTTTTTTGTTCCAAGTGTTTTAAAAAAAAGATTTAGAACAAAAACGCAAATAAACGCATTGTTCTTTTTTTTTTGTTCGGAACAAAAAAATAGAAATTTTATTTATAAACAGAAAAAAAGAACATTAACAAATAGCCTCTAAATCTCTGAAAATCCTTCTCATTTGAAAGTCTTTAAAATTTTTTGAAAATCCCATCTCTGATTATGCTCCTCCTGTACATCAAACTCTCAAACCCTCCGGACCACATCTCTAGGAAGTTGACCTCGGGAGCATGACATTTCTCAATCGACACGAGTTCACTTAATTTTGGGACAGCCTCATGAACAGCAGGAGGTACTTCATGCGGGTCGTATGGCCGAACTCCATTGTCAAAGAAAGTGGTTAAGAGAGGCGACAACAAAGAAGGTGTGCATCGTGGGATGGGCCCGTAAGAAGAGGTTCCGCACCACGATGCCGTTGCAACGTTCTTGATGTTGGAACTTGGTGCTCAAGAGTATGGTTGCTAAGAAGCTAATAGTGTGCTGGCAGTTCTTCGTCAACCAACAAGTGAATAACCGGATTATGAGTCATGTGTGAAAGGTCGGCTCAATTTGAAGGGCATATGTGACTGGGCTGGAAAGGATCATCTTTGCAAACTTGAATTGTCTTTAGGCCCCTTTTCACCGTTACTCCTTGAAACACAATTATTGGCCGATGGTGATAACCGGTGTGGTCGGAGGCGACAACAATCTTGTGGTGGTCAAAAGTGACTAGATAATTTTGGTGGTGGTCCTTAGGCAAGCGGTGCCGGCAAAGCAATATCTAATGCATCACTTTATCACTCCGTTAAAAGATAAAATATGATTTTTTAGTAATTTTCTAAATTTATATCTAATTCGGGTTTATTGTACCCCTAGGCCAAATCTAGCATTGTATCCAGATGTTTGCAAGCTTATCTGGTTCGGAGAATGTCATCAAACACGTGATAGGATAATTTGTTATCCTATCCAAACTCAAGTCCAGGCTACCAAATGCTATCATAAGAATTTAATGTCCCTCATAACGTGGTGTTTTAATTAGCTTACACTTTGATAGGCTCTCGCACGTAAAAAATGATAGTGTTTGTGATATATTGATACCTATGCAGAAAAATTATATGAATTCTGATGTAAAAGGTTTATCATGTGGATACACAATAGGACCACCCACATGATAAATAATCGAGATGGACTTGATCTATATGTTTATAGATCATGCAGTAATTACTTGTTGTTAAGTGTTGTTCTTCTTCTTATCTTCTCTTTACACAATCCCATGCCAATCCCTAAAGCTACATTTGGTAGTTAGGATAAAAGTCAAGATATGAAAATATTTATCTTATCACGAGTTTGGATCCAGCTAAATATTCCACGGAGAGTAGGGTAAATGTGGATATGATTTCTTATATCCATGTTATAATGTTATTTTTTTTCTCAAATAATAAACTTATTTATTGAAATTAAAATATTAATTAATTATAAAAAAAATATTTAAATTCTAACATAAAAAATCAAAATAAAAAAGTAACAGAAAATTCCTTTTTTATTTATTCATATATATATATATATATATATATTTCTTCAATTCTATAATATTATTATACATTTAGTATCTTATTACATTTTTTGGTATTTTTATTTAATCAATTTTTTATTAAGGAATGATGGAAGGAAATAACAAAAAGAAAAAAAAAAAGAGATTAAATAATAAAAAAAAGTGAATAAAAATCAAGTAGAATAACCTAGATTTAAAAGGAATAAATTCAAACTTGTAAAGGTTCTTTTTAGTTCTCAAAGAATGAGGGGCAATGAAATTTCTTAAACACCCTATTATCTCTGTCTTCTTGTCCATATCTTTTGTTCATGTTGAAATTTCATGACTCATTTATGATTCTTTGGTTCACATCAAAGTTCTACAAAAATAGCGAGAGAGTCGAAGCTCCTTCTCCTCTGTAACTCTTTGGTTCACGTCTATAAAAAGCAACAAGAGAGTCAAAACTATTTTTCCTTTGTAACTCCGTGGCTTATGCTGAAGTTTCAAAAAAAGTGGCAAGAGAATCAAAACATTATACTTTTTGGAATCACAAAGTGTTTTATCTTTTACTAGAGTATTTGATAGCTAATTTCGTCAATGTTGCTGTGACCTGTTTACATTTATTGTCATAGTTGAACCTGTGACTTTAGATTGATTCAAGACTATCTCTCATTGTGCATTTGTGATTTTTTAATAGTGAATCATGAAAGATTTTGTCATGTCCATTTGTGCATTTTGAGGTTCATTGATATATAAAAAAAAATAAATCGTTTATTACCACATTCACCAAATAATAGATAAGATTAGCAAAATCATTGAGTTTCATATCTTATCACATCAAATCTTATCCTCTTAAGAAATTTAGATGATCAAACACAGTTTAAAGGTTTTAAACCCATCATCTGGAGGCTATTAGTCCAAGAGAGGAGCCCACCAGGCCATTGGGCCTAAGAATTGTCTTATTATCATTTAGCGCAATGAGTAGTTGAAGTTAAAAGAACATATGCTGTAAGTTGGCACTAGTTGTTATTTCCAGAAAATGTCAAGTGTTGGAGATAAGTATCATTTCTCACAGAAGACACATTTCATAGGCAAAAGATCTCTTCAAGTGCAATAACTTGGCACAAAGGGACACTTAAGTGTCATAACTTACGAAATGTACACTTAAGTGCCACATTTTAATAAAAGTGGGATACTTGAGTGTCACCTCTGGCAAAGCCGGCCGGCAATCATACGCAACAATTAAATATTAATATTTCTCGTCGAAGAGCCGAGTCGGCTCTAATTCACCAAAAACGACATCGTTTCGGGTGTTGGCCAAAATAGAGCTCTTAAATTAGCCAAAACGACATTGTTTTGGAATAATTTGAATTTTAATATAATATAAAAATTAATTAAATTAAATTTAAAACAAGATACTAATATAATTTATATTTATTAAAAAAAATGGAGGAGGAGGAGGAGGAGGAGGAAGG
Organism: Eucalyptus cloeziana; assembly: GCA_014182715.1. Taxonomy (NCBI): domain Eukaryota; kingdom Viridiplantae; phylum Streptophyta; class Magnoliopsida; order Myrtales; family Myrtaceae; genus Eucalyptus; species Eucalyptus cloeziana. The sequence continues at coordinate 31,148,394 of CM024638.1, forward strand.
CAACCGTCGGCCGAGCGTTGAGCCCTCACCGCCGCCGCCTCCCGCCGTCGTTGGAAGGTGGGGGAGGGTTGGCCGTGGTCGCCGAGCCTTGGTCGAGGGCCGGCGGTGAGGGCTTGCATGCCCTCGCCCCAGATCTAGGCGAGGGTCGTGACCTTCGGCCGTGGCTCGCGGCCCCAGCCCGCCGCCGCTGCCTCCCTCCTCCTCCTTCCTCCTCCTCAGTCGCCGACTGCCTCCCCTCCTCCTCCTTCCCCCTCGCCAAATCCGGGCAAGGGCTCGCGACCCCGGCCAGCCCTCCCCCTCCGTCGTCGGCCCTTCCCGACGGCGGCGGGGGAGGCGACGGCCGGCGGCCGAGGGCTCAACCCTCGCCGCCTACCTTTTTCTATTTTTTTTTAAAAATTTTTTAAATTTTTTAAATTTTATTTTTTAAATGTTTTAAATAAATTTAGTTTTAAATTAAATTTTATATTAAATTTTTACCATGTCAGCACCAAAACGACGCCGTTTTGCACTCGTTTCGTCGATAAATTGACACGTCAGCGTTTTGGCCGGATTGACACTCAAATAATCTATTTTGCTATGATTTTGGCATTTAAGTGTACCTTTCGTAAGTTATGACACTTAAGTGTTCCTTTTTGCCAAGTTATGACATTCCAAGAGTCCGCATGTCTATTTCATATGTCAGCAAGGACCGGATCCTCTCAATTTGGCATTAGACAATATAGAAAATCAATTCTTCCGCACCAATTCTCATCCACAATTCAATACGGGCTTCTTAATCACTAAGCCAACCCCAGATTACAAGTAAAAAAATCGTCCGACTTGGAAGGATCTGATCTTATCCTATCGCTTAAGAAGAAATCGAACATGTAAAAAGTCCACAAACTTTTCCCAAGTCGTGACGTTGGCAATGACATGCTTATATTCAGATGATTGTTTCTGGCTCGATGGCCACACGTTTCCTTCCATCCCAATCCTTCATACATTGAATATGTGTTGCCGCATATACGGATCGGGATGAGTTCTTGAGCAACAAGCAAGCGGACTTCATCCATTTTTCTCGGCGATTCCGTTGTCTAAGGTATCGTCCAAGCGTGTGCGCTTATCCTATGTACCAGGAAATCTATGTTCGATGTTGCTTAATTAAATCAAATCGAGGTGTTTGTTAATGTTAAAAATGTGGTGTCATTTTCACCTTGTCCATGGGGACAACAGTGGGCACTCTTGAAATTGCTATCGCGCAAAAATGGGACATCTCTACTACCTTCATGGGCATTCTAGATATGCCACGTGTCACTCATTAAAGTTCAAATATATAGGAACTCAAAGATAGTATTTGCCTATTTACTACAACACGCGAATATTTAATTGATTAATGATTGACTTGTTACAATACAATGAGTGATGTTTGTTGAGAAAATTTCTAATAGATTTTCAAACTGACAAAACTATCTATTAGATATTAGTGAGTCTGATAACTGTCTTGAAGTATGAGGATTCAAGAAAGAAATCTTGGAATGAAGACATCTCATTCTAGCTCAAATTCAAGTACATTTTGTGAAGTCCATTTATGGAACATACTCAAACTTAAGTTCCATTCGTTTCACGGAAAATAACTTATAGGAAAATGTGTTCCAGATTTTTTTATGCTCATTTCACGGAAAATGAATTGGTGGGGGAAACATTTTCCATGAAAAGAAAAAAGTATTCTAAGATAGAGGAAAATGATTTCCACTTTGGAGAAATGGAAAACATTTTCCACACCTTTTTTCACATCACTCTCTTTCATTAAACCTTTTCCTTTTATTTTTTTCCTTGTACTTTTTAATTTTTATAAAAATCTATTTGTTAATTGTTTTTATTTTTTATTTTTTCCTTTTCTTTTTATTTCCTTTTATTCTTCATTGGATGGTCGCCGGCCATGGTCACTAGCCACGGCAACGGCTAGCGATTAGCCATAGGTGAGCTAGAACCTCACCATAGTCCAGCGAGGCTCGAGCTTGCCAAATTCTGGCGAGGTCGAGCCTTGCCGGCCTATGGTGAGGTCGAGCTCGCCTAATACCAAGGAGCTCAAGCACTGCCAGATCCGGCCACTTGAGCAAGGCTTGAACCTCACTCAAGGTCACCAGATCCAATGAAGAAGAAGAGGAAAAAAGGAAAAATAAAAAATAAAAATAATTTAAAAATATAATTATAAGAAATTATTTACATTAGTGCATCAAGGAAAATATTTTCTTTACCGAATAGTGAATTATATTTTCTAGCTCATTTTCAAGTTTCAACCAAATACTGTAAAAAATAAAATAATTTTCCCGAAAAATAGCTTATTGGAAAACATTTTCCAGAAACGCTATATTTTTCATGAAATAAACAAAGCTCAAGACTTTATACTGAAGAGAGAGAGTTAGAAAATTACTCTCATTACCATTCTGACAAAGTTCAGAATATAGCAAGTTTGAAATGAAGCATACTCAAAATGTGACAGGTTCAAAACAAGACCCATCTAGACGTATAATGACTAATGATTCGGTTTGGATTTTACATGAAAAGATGTGATTGACTCAATCTAATTGATTAGTAAATCAATCATATAGATAAGTTATTTCTAAACAAAGAAGCTTTACTTATAGAAATCGAGACTTTGATTGTACGAGTAATCAGAATCAAGTGGAGATTTTGTTTTTGTCACTCAACAGCTGCCCAATCTTCTTGATACTAATCTGTCCAATGAGTAGGAAGACGATCCTCTAGAGATTTCCAACGACTAGTTTGAAAGTAGAGGAGTATATAAGGAGATCAAGGTGCGAAGAAGCAAGTAAGTGATAAAGTGTAGAATTTATAATTCTAAAATCCGATCACACTTCTACCATACCTTTATCTTTCGTGAGCTTCAACTTTGTAACCGTGAGAAAAGTATTGAAAAAGTGACCAAGTAAAATAGTGTGATCTATTACTGAGTATTAACACTCAAAGTTGTAATTTTGTTGATCACAAAGTATAATCCAACTAATAGACTGTTAGCATGGGAGAGTGAGTATAAGTTTGATTTAAGCTGAACCACAAACTCTTATAGTTTATTGTTATAGTCTATTGCACACTCACGGGGTACTTCTAAAGTCTATTCTATTGCTTAACAAATTCTGAATCCTATTCCAAAATTTGTTCACTATTCAGACTTTGATCTTGACTTGTTCTATTCCACATAAATTTGTCAATTTTATAGAATGAACTTTTCACCCTTTCTAGGTACTTGCTAACTACCTCAATGTTAACACAAGAATTGTGGGGTTAGCGGTGAATAAATGGGCCTTGCTCTATAGTTATCACTATCCAAACGGGACTTCCCTTTAGGATTAGAAAAAAATGAACAATTACTCACAACCACGCTTTTCATTTTATAGTGTCAATAATCTATTGGTAACTTGAAATTAGATGGTAATTTATTTGGAATAAAGTATTAATCACTCAAATTAAGATTCGTAAGTTCAAATAAGAGTTTAATAAATTTAAGATATTGATAAGAAAGATAAATAAAGGTTGTAAAAGAATAAATAAAAATCTGTTATTTGCATACTATAAAAAGAGTTTGTAATTTTGTAAAAATGGTTAGGTAAATCACGAACTTACTAAGAAATTTGGTAACAGACAACTTATTTGACCATAAATTTTTTGACACTTCCTAACTTCATCAGAGATTTACCAGTACGGAAAAATTCTTTTTTTATTAAACTGGATAGTGGAATTTTCCACTCATGCTATTTTTAATTTCTATTCCGGTATTACACCGACGGCTTAAACATATCTTCATGGTATTTTGAAGCATCCTTTCTTGACTGTTGAAATTAGGAAACCAAAGCTAGCTAGAATGTCTGTTCAATTAATTATTAAAGAAGATACATAATAATATGTTGGAACCTTGACAAGAAACCGGACCTCAGGACAACAGCAATTAAATGCCCCTGCGAAGAAAAGTATCATTTAAGGGACCACAAAACATGCTTCTCACTCATCTCTCTCTCTTTTTCAGAACTACACAATCACAACTTAGTCATAACCCATTGGCCAAAAGAGAAGACAAAACCCAGCTTTCAACAATTAAGATTAGCTTCTCTCTTACTCAACCCCAGATTTCAAGTCCTTCCAATTCTCTCTTCCTTGTATTTTGAATCATGTTTAGCATATAAATATTATAAAATTCCACACAAAGATGATATCTGCACATACATTGAGCATCATAAATGGTTAGATAGACCACACAAGTCAAAGGAATGATCTGTGCTAATGAAGAAATTATAAACCTTCATTGTCGTTGTGTCCCAATACTCATAATCCCCATGAATTTAGCAGGTCAATAAATTGATGCACAAGCTTTTCCAGCTGGACCCTTCATTAGTCAACCCCAAGAATTGAACATATTTAAGCTGTCCATATCATATCTCAAAAGCTCTACATTCCTCAATCCTAGTTACCGATGCTTGCGATACAATTCCCGCCTTGAAAAATGGAGAAAAACCTCAACTGCACAGCATCCGAGCCAATCCTAGAAAACGTCTGGGCAAGCTTCATCGGTGCAAGTCCATCGGAGCCATCCAAAACGTGGGAACAATTGCCCGGTCTCGACGAGAGAACTGGGTCGGTGGGGATGTTGCAAAGACTGCCTAGTTTAGGCAGGTGGGTGTCAATGGGGTCCGAAGCCTGGGAAGAGATCCTAAGTGAGATCATCCCTGGAATGGCTCAATCAGATGTTAAAGACAGGACAAACGGCTCATGCTGCGAAGCTGAAGTGACCTCCCCAGGGGCCAAGGCGGTGATTGCACGACACTACCGGGGAGTGAGGAGGCGGCCGTGGGGGAAGTACGCGGCTGAGATACGGGACTCATCGAGAAAGGGGGCCCGCGTTTGGCTTGGGACGTTCGACACGGCGGAGGAAGCCGCTCTGGCTTACGACAAGGCAGCACTAAGAATTAGAGGGCCTAAAGCATATCTAAACTTCCCAATCGAGCAAGTTGTTCAGGCTATACACAAGGATAGCCGGTACAGAATTCCAGGTGGTTCGGCCACAATTTCTCAAGGAACGGGCTGCAATCACGCGTTGCCGAGTCTTGAAGGGCAAATCGTCAACCCAGGAAAGAGAACGAGGGAGTGGGAGAGATTTGATGGGGCGATGATGAATGAGGGACGTCCATTGAAGAGGGTATGAATTTGACGTTGTGGAATTTGAAGATTTGGGGAATGATTTGTTGGATAGCTTACTCTCTTGTTTATAAACTGGTGGCCATGAAAAAAAAAGAAAAGAAAACAAAAAAACCTATTAGGATGAAAGTACACGAGCAGATGGTGAATTTAGTCATCATTGAGACAGATTCTTTTGAAGTAGCACCATATTGTAGTTGGATCCTTGCATGGTCGAGACCTTTGTAAGATTTTGTCTTCTCTGTTGCTATATTTACTATAAATTTGTCCTTCTCATTCACTTGCATTACATTGCTAATTTTGATGATCAAAGCTAATCACTACTTTGAAAGGACTGATGGTGTGTTATAGCAAAAGATTAAACTTAACTCTTTGGGAGATCGTAAAGCTCAGTTGGTAAACTACTTCAGCTCTATTCGATTAATATCAAGTTCGAGTAATTTGAGCACTCGATTAACTCGATCACAACTTTGATAAGTACTGTATTGAAGCAGATTAAAACCCAAATAAAGTGGTTGAATCTATATGACATGTATCATCAGTTTCTAATCTCGAGCCTAGCTTCTGAGTTCAAGCTTAAATAGAATAAAATCTAGCTAACGCTCAACCTTGAAAATTTTAGACAATTTTTTTCTGGACACGAGTTCAAGTTTGATTGACGAAGCTCAGTCTGACTATCAATTTATAAGCAAGCAAGTCGATAAAATGGAATTTTCACTTGGACGGGCTTGGACAGATTTTTGTGCTGTGGGAATGATGTTGGGTAACGAAAATTCTGCCCAAATAAGTGCAGCAAAATTTTCATTTATTAAAAAGAAAGGTGCAAAATATAAATCCCACTCCCTTACCACAGAATTTATGATTTCTTGCACCAATTTAAACGTGAATCATAGTGACAACAATTAAGTAAAATTGGGAAGCAATCTACGTAATTTGTGCGATTTGGCTATCAAGTTGTCTCTCAATCATTCCATTTCTCGATATTAGCAATGTATGGCGGATGAAAAGGGCCATTTTTTACTTGAGATCTTTTACTTATGTTCATGGTATAAGAGTTAAAAGTTTCATGCGTCTACTCTATATTTATCGATATGTACAAATTAAGTCTTTCCATCAAGAGTATCAATGTTCACTAAAACCTTTGATGTATGTACTCTATATTTATGGCTGACATGTATGATGGTTCAACACGAGGGGCCGTGTTTCAACGGGTTTTATTTATTTTTATTTTTTTGGTCGGAAATACTTCATTGATTAATACTAAGATGATGGATTACAAGTAGTGCAAAAATCTAAACATAAGATAAGATAAAGCTTGTGCAGGGGTTTTGAGACCCAATTACTAGGAAGAGATCTGGCATTATGGGATTTCGCGATCCAATCAGCAACCTGATTTGTTTGGCGCGGCTCAAACAGCAAGTAGACGTTTTTCATTTGGGCCATCAGCTATTTGCAGTCGAGAACATAAGGAAGAGAAGCCCATGGAATTTCTATTCGGCCCAAGATAGAGTCCACAACTGGAAGACAATCGCTGGAGATATACACGGGCAGATCAGTTCGTGCGGCTGAAGTTGTTCTTGTCAGATCAGTTCGAAACTACTTCAACCACACGAGCCCTTGTAGGATAGCTAGGGTTTTGCCTGTGCGAGCCCATTGGGCTCGGATCTTCTGTGGAAAACCGGCGATACACACCCCATCGGCTCCTCTGTAGATTTTGGTTATGGAGCCCTCCGATTTCCCTCCCGGCCAAGAGCAATCAACGTTTAACTTTAAAGAGCCCGAATCTGGAGGCACCCATGTGTTCTATTCTGAGGTAATCACTTCCTTTCGTGGACTCCATTTTTCATATAGCTGCCGGGAGAGGAAGGCTTCACTAATTATCTGAGTTTGTTTTGGTTTTCAGCCTTGAAATAGCAGAGCATTGCGTGCCTTCCATATTGGCTAGAGAGTATGTGCGAAGATCGCCTTTTGGCATGCCGAAATTCCAGATAGGAGGTAGTCGCTAACCCATTTGTCTGTTCATGTTATAGACGTTGGGGAAACATCTATGTCGACACTGTAATTCAACCATATTACTTTTGTCCACTGACATAGCGTGAAGAGGTGCTCGGACGATTCTGGAAATTGATGACAAAATGGACATGTAGGCTCAGGTATGATTTTTCTCCGGCATAAGTTGATTCTTGTAGGAAGACCTTCATTACATAGACTTCACATAAAATACCTGATTCTGGGGGAGATCTATAGATTCCAGATTTCTGTCCATAAATGTTTTGGAGCCTGATATAAAGAGGATGCCTGATTTTCTGTGGTTGTTGTGTTAGCTTCTCGTAATCTGTGATATCCACTTTTGATTTTGTAATGCCTCGAGGAATGCCTTGTCCAGATTAGACGGCCGGGTCTGGGAATTATGTTGAGGGGGGTTTCCTGAATTTCCTCTGAAATATTGCTATCAAATAGATCATTGATAAGTTGATTGTTCCATGCACGCACATTTGGGTTGATGATATCTACCACCAGCTTAGGGTCGTTTTGATTCGCCAGTCCTCTAATCTTGCCTGACATTAGCCAGCGATCTTCTCTCAAGTTAATAGATTTGCCATCCCCTACCTCCCATTTCATATTAGGTTTTAGGGCATCTCGGCCAATTAGGATACTCTACCAACCCCAAGATGGTCTAGCCCCCCTTGTTGCAGTCCATAGATTACCATGAGAGAAGTAGAGGCCTTTGAAAATTCTGCTCCACAAGATCTCAAGAGCTTGATTTAATCTCTAGGCTTGTTTCTCCAGCATAGCCTTGTTAAATTCCACTAAGTCTTTAAACCCCATTCCTCCTTGTTCCTTCCTCATCTTTAAGATATCCCAACTCTTCCAGTGAATACCTTTTTGTTTTACATTCTGCTTCCACCAGAAAGCTGAGATTTTTCTTTCAATTGCTCAGCATGTTGATATAGGTATTTTAAAGATATTCATGGCATATTGGGATGATGCTTGGACAACCATTTTAATCAGCACTTCTTTACCGCATTCAATATTAATTGCTCTTTCCATCCCTCCAGTTTTCTATCGACCCTTGCTGTGATCCAATCAAACATCTGTTTTTTAGTTTGGCCCCAATCGGATGGTATCCCTAAGTATTTTCCAGTTTTTTCCAATATAGGAACCCTCAATTCAAATGTAATATTTCTTCTCAATTCTTGTGGACAGCTTGCCCTGAAAAACACCCCAGATTTATTAAGGTTGACTGACTGGCCAGAAGCAAAACAATAGCAGTTCAGTAAGTTGGCGAGGTTCTGACCTTCCCTAATTGTACCATCCAAGAAGAAAATGGCATCATCTGCAAAGAATATGTGGGATAGAATAGGACAATGAGGATTCAGCTTGATTCCTTTTAAACTCCCATCCATAACAGCATTATTCACCATGTGGGATAAGACATTGGCCAATATTAAAAAAAGATAAGGTGAGAGGGGATTACCTTGTCTAATGCCTCTAGTTGGATTGAAAGCTTCACTAGCTTCGCCATTAACTAGGACACGGAATTTAGCTGAGGAAATGCAAAATCTGACCATATTCACCCATCTATCACTAAATCCCATCCTCTTCATACAATCATAAAGAAAGTCCCACTCAACTCTGTCATATGCTTTTTGCATATCCAGCTTTAGCATAGCTTAGAATTTCCTGCGTCTCTTTCTAACCCTTAATTGATGGAGGACTTCTTGAATAATAAAAATATTGTCTTGTATTTGCCAACCTATTTCAATAGGTTAGAAAAGTGAAGAAAGGACATTAAAAAATGAGAGAGAGATGATGCGCCTGGCAGCCATGGCCAGTAACCACACAAGGGGTTGACCGCCTTGCCAAACATAGTTGGGTCCGAGAAACCAACCTGCGATTAGTGATGGTCGGGCGAATCTTCGCATGACTTGAAAAAAGAATATGGCAAACTGCGGTACTTGGCCTGAATTGTAGAAGTTCGTGAATCATCAAGTCTTTGAATGCAAGTAGAACCTAATGTCATTCAATTGACCGTGGTGGGTTTAAACCATTTGAACCCAGCCCTACATGAGTCTTCTATGGATCTTGGTGGGCTTGCACAAGACTCGTATTCAACCCATATTATTATCGGCTTCAGCCCAAATTTCGCAAGGAGCATTTTAGGAAGTGCCCTCCGCAGCCCTTCGCTTCCTCTTCGACGACTTGCCATCCACTACTTCACCTTGGCCTCCCCACAATTCAGGGTACTCTGTTCGTTTCCTCCATTTCTAGGGTTTTGAGTTTCACTTTTGTGTATGCGCTTGTTCCGTTCTTTTTGTGTAGCAAAAGTCCGATACCTTCACTTGGAAAAATTGCCAAGAAATAAGCTAGATCCTAACCTGTCAATATATCTAGTTGGATCTACTTTTACTCAAAAACTTAAGCCAATAAATTATGAGCCAACTATAATATATTAACTACTCAATATCATATCAATTCTTCGATATGGAACTTCATTAACACAACTCATACATATATCTTAACACGTCAATTTTCCAACGAGCAGTTTGGCATCAATGGAATGCAATGCTCTTGGATGAGGTATTTTCATCTTTTGTGAGTAAATATTGTTTTAAGTGATCGTGTCGCTCACTTGTGTTGATAGTGGGTACGTGCTAAAAATTCTACATAAGAATGGACTTGTGTTTTGTAGAAGGATATCAGCTTTTGCTTTGGGTGTCAAATGAATTAGCTTTTTTTTTTTTTAAATTACTAATCCTATTTTTCTTCACTCTTTGGGTGTTTGCTCATTATGACGGTAGTTTTGTCTTTCAGTTGTGTTTACGTAATTGTTTACATTTACTGTTCGTTCCAAGACACCATGGAGATTCCAAGGACGTACTAGCTTATCCACGTGATTCGTTGTTCTTTTTGAGTATACATTTGCTCACTAAATTTGCACGGGAAATGTTTGTTTTTATGTCTGATAGAATTGAGTATGTTTTTTCTCGCATAGGAATCTCCGCGCTTGTGAGCTGAGAGGAAGAGCTCGTGATGGTTCTATGTGTGGAAGAAGAAGGTGAAGTTAAGAGAGTTGTAAATTCGTTCCACCTACTAGTTATCACTACACATTATGTGTTGAAAAAAAGATAATTAGGCCTTGGAATTTTGCGGAAATTATTGAGAAATGAATTAGATTTAGTTCAATCAGCGAAGCATGCATCCAGAAATAATTGTTGTCACAACAAATGCACACTTTTGTAGTTCTTTATAGGTCTTTGATTTTTAGGTTCTTTTACGATTTTTTTTTTTATATAATTGCATCTTCTTATTTTTTATTTTACTTTTAGTAAAATTTTAAGCAATACATTAAAGTGGGTTAAAAGGGTAGAAGATATGGATTTTCATAGGTTGTGTTAAAAGGAATGCAATCTAATAATATAGATCGAATCGGATATGGGTCACTAAGGGTGCGTTTGTTTGTGTTTATATTCAAAAATTGTTTCGGGGAACAGAAATAGAAAAAATTATTTTTATTCCGGGGAACAATTTTTTACCAGAAAAACACGTTTGTTCCGAGAATAAAAAAAGAACAGAAACACGTTTAGTAAATTTGTGTTCTTTTTTTTTGTTTCTTTTAATTTTTTAATATTTTTATTTCAGTTTTCCTTTTTATTTTTTATTTTTCCTTTTGGCCGATCGTCGGCCTCGGCCATGGTCGGCAATCGGCTAATGAGGACCGGCGGCCTCGCCCAGCCACGGCGAGGCTTGTCGGCCCCCGGCGAGGCCGAGCCTCACCGTGGTTGGGCAAGGCTTGGCCTCACCAAGAGCCGATGATGCTTAGCCTCGCCGGGGCCCGGCGATGCTTCGGCCCTTGACGATGTCGCCGGCCAAAGAAAAAAAAGAAGAAGAAAATAAATGAAAGAAAAAAATAGGAGATAAATGTTTCTTGGAATTGTTCAGAAACAAGAAACAAGTTTTTTTTTTTTTTTTTTTATTTTTGTTCCAATTTTGATCCCGGGAACAAAAAAATAAATTTGGAATAAAAACGCAAACAAACACCTTTGTTCTTTTTTTGTTGGAACAAAAAAAAAATAGAATTTTTTTTCATAAACAGAAAAAAAGAATACAAACAAACACACCCTAAATTCGTCTTGCATGGTGTTGGAATATAATACGCGAAAACGACAGGATCTTACAAATTATGTTAACACGAAATTACCAGAGAAATAAACGAGAAAAATAAGAATATCAAAAATTACCACGTTCAGGTCATACGCCGAAAAAAAAAGAAAAGAAATCTCCAGGGTCCTTTTCTTTTTTCTTTTTTTCCTCGGCGTGGACTTGCGGCTTCTTTGATTGTCGAACATGCGTCTCTACATAGGGTTTTCTTTTCCTTTTATACGTGTGCCCCAAAAGTCAAATTCTTGACTTGGGCCCACCATCCACATGCAGGCTTTCTTTGTTTTGTTTAGCTTCAAAAGTCCAACAAATCGCGTTTTGTAAACACTCAAACTCGAGATATAATTTAACACATGAAAATTGGCCAATTTAGATCAGACCATTTTTTATCTTACCCAACTCACACATTTCACGTGCATTGGAAAAAGGTAATGAGATCACTTGACGATATTGCAATATAATCGTAGGAGGTCAAACACTGAATTAATGTATGTTCTGATTTCATTCATGCATTTCATCAAACAAGCAATATGCACTACGATCAAGAGCCTAGTCATAGAATCGCAGGCGATATATTGCTTAGGATAATTATCTCAAGGACAATTCAAACATAATTTATCAAAAACAGCTTCGATTCCAATCAATTTTCACACAAACTTAACAACGGATCACAGCCTCTGTCTTTGCTCATAAAGAATCGGGACATATTTGAATCTAATATTGAAGCCACGATTACGGGTCACGAACGGTGTTTGAACTAGCTATAGGATGTCATTCTAAGTGTCTCCGGTGAATATAAATGCCAGCGAAGAACCTTCAACCGAGAAAGAAACGCTTCAAGCTACTTGGCTAAAAAGAAGAGTCAAACAAAGCACAACTTGCGCAACCTTGAAACAAGGACCATGAAGTTATAAACTTAAAATTTCATGGATAAATTAGAGAAATTTAAAATTAATATATGTATATGTTGACGGTATCGATATGAAATGAAATAAGAATAACTTAATTTCATAAATCTCAACATAATTGGGTTAAAACAAAAAGATGTGATATTGTATAGATGACAAATCTTATATTCATCCAATATGTAGATAAGAATTTTTCCACGCAAATGGATTAGTATTGAATCTATAACTTTCCATTCGTAGTCATTGTCAGAATCATGAATGAAAATTTCTTATCGAATTCCCCATCCATCTTCCTCTTATGTATATTTTCTTAATTGAGAAAAATACTCATCTCGTTCTTATTTCTCTTTCATTTATACAATGAGAAAAAAAATGGCTCTTTTATGCTCTCTAGCCAGTGCATTGAGCTATAGGGCAGTGTCCATTTTGGGTGCGAGTTTTTTCATTCTTCCTCACACGAACAAGAACTTTGATATTCTCGTGATTAAGCTGAAGCATCAATGCCTTCCTAAGTTGGAATTCCACTAGTATTCCGCTTATGTGTGAACATCTGAATTTTTTCCGACATAGTGAATGTGCATTTTTTTTAAAAAGAAGAAGAAGAAGATAGAAAATAGTAACAGGACCAAACAATAATAATAATAATAATAATAATAATAATAATAATAATAATAATAATAATAATAATAATAATAATAATAATAATAATAATAATAATAATAATAATAATAATAAAGATGAATAAATAAATAAGTAAATAAAAGAAAAGAGGCCCAGCTGGTGGGGCCCTAATCCTGTGGCCCAAGCCCATCATTTTGGGTCCTCCGGTCATTTTTATTTGTAATTGAATTCGAAATGTGTGAATCGAGACGATGGGAAGGCCCGAGGACGAAATAGAATGTGCTAGCTGGTGCATCTCGTGAAGAAAAGGGAAGGGCTAGGCAAACGAAAGAACAGTTTTAAGAAAATGCATCTGAATAATGAAATAGAAAGAGACAGAGGAATAATTATTAATTACCCAGGACCACAAAACAAGAATGAAATTATAACTAACTAACCGCAAAGGACAAACTGAATTTCCTTATAAACACGTGAAAGAACATAAGACACGAGAATCCAGCTGAACTAAACTTATAATTATAAGTGAAATTCAGATTCACATATTCCACTCCTTCTCAAAAGAAATCACCCATCCCACCTAGTAAGAATTACTTCTATACATGATGAATAACACATCTCGAGCAAGACTAAGTTTGGTTCAAAATTACTTGCTGAAAGTCCAAAGCTACTTGAAGAAATTCAATTATGTTTGGTAAAAAAATTTTGCAAATGGACTTTGAGTTGCATGTGCGTTTGATAAATAAAACTTTCATGAATGGAGCAAGTATAATATATATATATATATATATATATATATATTTAATATACTTTAAAGTCATGAAAAAGCCAACTTTAAATTGAACTCACCGCTTCATTTTGGTTCAAAACGCTAAATCAAACACACCCTAAGTCATCTAAATTGAACTCGCCACTTTGGTTAGAGATTGGATCGATTGATCTCCGGGAGAATGGTCGATGCTTGTCAATGCTACGAAGTCTGCTTTTCTATGTTTTTTTTCGGTCTTTTTTAGACAAAAAGTCATTCAAGATAGTGTATCGATATGCACTGAACTTGTGTTCTCTCCATGTTCGTGGCAACACTCCCCTTACATACGACACATTCACATGTGCTAGAACACCTACATTCGTCTGCTGTCTTCATGCAAGAAAGTACACGCGCATAATAATCGCAGGCCGCGATCAAGACACCTCCATAACCACCCACCTCATAAACTCCTACACTCTGCTTCAAAGATGCGACCTTGCTCGCTTCGTCCTTGACTCTGCGCTGCCTCCAACCATTGTATTGTGGCAATCCATGATAAGAGCTTATTCGAGATTGAACCGACTCCAGGAGGCCGCCAAGATAAGAGCTATCGAACTGACTGCAGGAGGCCCTAAAGATGTACCGTTCCATGGTGGACAGAGGTTTGGAACTGGGCAGGTTACTTTCACTTTTGTTTTGAAAGCTTATGCTGGTGCTCTGGATTTGCAAGAGGCTGCTTTGATTTGCCGTGAAGCTTATCGCAGAGGGCCAGACAAAGATGTGTTTATATGCACTGGTCTATAGATATGTATCATAAGGCAGGGATTAGGAGAGTGTACGAGAAATATATGATAAATTGCCTGTGAGAGATGTGGTCGCCTGAAACTCAATGATCGCTGGACTATCACATAGCTTGGATCCTATTGAGGCTTTGGTGCTTTTTAAGACAATGCAATTGACAAGGGTGGTTAACCAGTTGTCAGCCTGTTAAATTTGTTTCCATCTATTTCAAGATTGGCAGATGTTGATTCATGTAGATGTATTGCATGCCCATGAGATCAGGATGGATTTTGGCTCAGAAGTTTCTAAACAAATATTCAAAGTGTGGCAATGTCAAGTCGGCTCGCCTAGTTTTTGACCTTATTCGTACTTAAGATGTTTCATGGATTACTTTCATGGCAGGTTATGCTCATAATGGATTCAGACCTTATGCTTTTAATTTTTGTATGTCCTAAAGGTGTTTGTGAGTAAGCCTATATGTATTTGTTCTGCAGTTCGGAAAATGATGTTGGAATGTTGATACACCAAAGTGCTCATTTATTACTTTGTAGATGTCGTTAGAGTGATTTTCCCTCTGGGAAGAAAATATGAAGCTTTCATTTGTTTTGGTCATTGAAGAATGAGATGCAACAGACAATATATCACAAAGAGTAAAAGCAAATAAACAATGAAAAATAGCAATTTCGCCCCGTTGAGCTCAAACTGGCCGATTTCATCACAAACACTAAAAGACTTAACAGCATTTGCTACAATTCTACAATAGAGATAGTACCTAAAGCCAAAAGGATCGTAACAGCTCAAGATTTTTCGGAAAATCCTTCACTAATCAAGAGAAACTGGAGATGGTCACATGGGTATTATGAAAACAAAATGTGGTGGAAGATTGATGGGCGAGCTTACTTGCGTGAGACAGGAAGAGTGCTTTTAGTTGCGGGGAACTTTTAGATGGGCTCTGTGTGATGTTGTTTGAGCTTGGAAAAGAGGATGCTGCACTTGGAAGAAGGTGGAAAGTTGGTGTCAGGTTCTAGAGTTAAGATAAGAACAGGGGCCTTACCAATGGGCGAGCGTCCAAAGAAGGCATAGTTAGCCAAGAAGGCATCACGGATTATCTAGGGCAAAAATTTGGGAGATCCATCTAGGGAAGATTTAGTTTCTTATATCAATTTGGGAAAAACACCAAAGATTGGGAAAATCTTTTTTTTTTTTTTTTTTTTTTTTTGTCATTATTAATTTTTCTCAAGGGAATCATGTTCCACATCAGGTTTTTTTTTTAATTAATGGTCATATGGATCGAATTGGCATAATTGCAAAATATCAAGAGCTAAATTAGCTAAAAAAAAGAGAGAATTTAAGACTGAATTGATACAGTTTCAATGTTTTAGGATTATTTTGATAATTTTCCCTTTTGTGTTCAACAATGATTTGAGTGATTTGATATGAATGAAAGAGAAACTAAAATGAAAGAAGCAAAGCGAAATTTAGGAAAAAAAAATATTAGCAAAAAGGATTACATACCACTAATCTCCCCAATTTTTATTCTTTCTTGAAAATTATTTGTTCCTTTTGCATGTTCAATTTGCCAGCAAAAATCACATGTCAACAAGTAAAAGTTTACGAAAATTTGTGTTGATTGAGAAATACTGGTCCCCAACTTGTCATTACCTCAAAACCTGCTCCCTAGAAATCGTGCTTCACCCCTTCCTAGAGTTCCCTAAGCTCAGCTTTCCCACTCTTGAGAAGAAATGTTGGGGGAAAATGTACTATTACTTCATATCGTGCTGGAAATGGAATGATACAAATAAGACCCTATTTATATATAAGTCCATCTAATTATAACCGTACATCTCCTCTTAATCAAAAGGTGGAAATCCAATCTCCAAGCTACCAACTACCCCAGTTTGTTACACAAATTCTAGAGTACAAGTTTATATTACCCATGATACCCTTGATATTACCGACATTTAAGTCTCCTTTTGGTTGTGAATGCTAGTACTTGAGCTCTTTTTATGGCAGAGTAGTGGGAAACCAATCTAGAAAATGTATTGGATGTTCATATATCAAGTTGGATTTCCGGTATATTAACCGGAAAAGACGTCTTTCATAAAATCTTTCTTCTTCTATGCATCATGCTTTCACGGATCGTCATAGTTGAGAATATATTTGGTTTTGGATGTGACAAAATTAGATTTCAGATATTGATATGAATGCATTCTTAGTCAAATTTCATGGCTATTTGGACTTCGTTGGTAGATACCAAGGGTGCGTTTGTTTTGTTTCTGTTCTTTTTGTGTTCCGGGAATGAAATAGAAAAATTATTTCGTTAGGGGAACAGTTTTTGAACAAAATGCGCGTTTGGTAAACTTGTTCTCGAAATAAAAAAGAACAAAAACATGTTTGGTTAATTTATGTTCTTTTTTATTTCTTTTAATTTTTTAATGTTTATTTTTTATTTTTTATTTTTTCTTTCTTTTTATTTTTTCTTTTTTTTTCTTGCTTTGGCCGGTCGCCGCCTCGGCCATGGCCGGCCGGTCGCCGGCGACCAGCCGACGAGGGGGCGGCGGCCTCGCCCGGCCACGGCGAGGCTCGCCGCCCCGGCGAGGCCGAGCGTCGCCGTGGTTGGGCGAGGCTCGGCCTCGCCTTGGCCGGGCGAGCTCGGGCTCGCCCGGATCCGGCGAGGCCGAGCTCGCCCAGCCACCGGCGAGGCTCGGCCTCGCCGGGCCACCGCTGGTCGGCGTTGCTTGGCGGTGGCCGGCGAGGCCGAGCCTCGCCGGTGGCGGGCGAGCTCGGCCTCGCCGGATCGGGGCGAGCCCGAGCTCGCCCGTAAGCCCAAGGCGCGATCGCGGCCGGGCCGGGCGAGCTCGGGCTTGCCCAGATCGGGCGAGCCCGAGCTCGCCCGGCCCACCGGGAGGGTCGGCCTCGTCGGGCCACCGCCAGTCGGCGTCGCTCGGGCGGTGGCCGGCGAGGCCGAGCCTCGCCGGCCGGGCGAGCTCGGCCTCGCCGGATCCGGGCGAGCCCGAGCTCGCCTGGCCAAGGCGAGGCCGAGCCTCGCCCAACCACGGCGACGCTTGGCCTCGCCGGGGCCGGCGAGCCTCGCCGTGGCCGGGCGAGGCCGCCGGCCCTCGTCGGCCCCTCGTCGGCCGGTCGCCGGCCATGGCCGAGGCCGGCGACCGGCCAAAGCAAGAAGAAGAAGAAAAGAAGAAGAAGAAGAAAAAAAGAAGAAAAAAAAAGAAAAGAGAAGAGAGAGAGAGAAAAGTGTTTCTCGTTTTTGTTCCAGAAACAAGAAACAACTTTTTTTTGTTTCTTGTTTCTGTTCTTTTCTTGTTAGGGGAACAAAAAACAGATTTAGAACAAAAACGCTTCCAAACGCGTTTCTGTTCTTTTTGTTCAGGGAACAAAAAAACAGAAAAAACTGTTTCGGAACAGAAAAAAAGAAACACAAACAAACAGATACCAAATGGGCGATGCTAATCTTCATGCTCTTGCATTTGTTTTCTGCATGTTATTGAAACCTTCAATAGAAAGAGTATTTTTATTTTTATTTTTGTCATGAAATCCCCCAACCTGTGCACTATATCTTTATTTCCCATTTTTATTTTTTCTTAGTTGAAAATTTGAAAATGTATTATACTCAAAATTCATGTGGGCTGAGCAAAGGCCCCTAGAAATTAGGTCCGCCCCAAGTTAGCCCATGCCTACCCGGTAAACAGTCTTTGCATATCAAACAAAAAGAAGTTCTCAGATCTAAACCCGACACTATATTAGTTACTTGAATTTATTTTAATCATGTGGACATAAAAAGAGCTTATGTTCTCCAATTCAATGACAAATTGGCTTGTACAATTTGGTGTTTCTTCATTCACCTAATTTTTGTATGGAAAAATAGAGTATGTACCGCTAATAAAATGGAAAAACGAGAAGAGAACAAAGAGGGATGAAACAACTACAAAGAAAAATAGAGCAAAATAATTTAGGACTTTTATACATGCTTTAATGGATGATTTGGAGGAGAAATAGTTTCCATAAAAATTAGTCCATGTAGATTGAAATTGTTGTATGATAAGTGAAGTTTAAGTGTGTCATAAAGGTCTAAACTTTTGATAATGCCAAGTTTATCTACAATTGCAATTATTGCTTGAATAACAATTTGCAATCGATTGTGGGATTGGATACGATCAGAACAACCAGAAAAAAAAAAAGTATTTATAGGCAAAACAAGCTTATAGAAAAGTTCAAGGGCATGATTTTCATTTGCAGCTTAAATCTCGTGTTTTTTTTTTTTTTTTTTTTTTAAATTCTCCAGCTGCGTCAGACTTACAATGAGGCCACCTTCGCCAAATTTGCTGAGGCGAGGTGTTGCCTCGGCAAGGGTTGGTCTCACCAGGCCTAGTCTTGGCCCAAATAATGCCCGACGAGATTGCCTTGGCTCCGGCGAGGGAATGACACCTGACGAGGTGTTCCTCAACCAAGTGATGCTTGACAAGGCTGCTGTAGCCTAGGCAAGGGTTAGGCCTGGCAAAGCCAACCCTTGCCGACCACCCAAGGAAAGGGGAGGAAAGAAAGAGAGGAGAAAAAAAGAAGAAAGGAAAAAATAAAAAATTATTAAAATGTTATTTAACAATGTCCATGTCAATGCGGCCATGCCACATAAGTAGTCTGGCGTTCACATAAGCAATATCCGACCAAAATTAACCAGAATGACTCAATTGTATCTAAATCAAAAGGTTAGAACTAAATTAACACAAATATAATAGATTTAGAGCATTTCTAACACTTTTTCCTATAATTTTTCTGTATCAGTTTTAAAATTTACACTTATTTTTGACTTGATGGTTTCGTTTGGTTTTGCACTTCCTTTGTTTTGCATAACAAATTGGTATCAGAGACGATTGATTAGTAGTGCACTCTCTATGTGAATTGACATTTGAATATCTCAAAAATAGAATCTCAAATGTGATCCCCAATTAAGGTGGTGGATGGTGTCTCTCGACTTCCTGCCAAGCTTGGAGTAGATGTCATCCTTGCCAATATCTGCCAAATTGGCCGACCCAAGGTGAAGGTTCTCGACGCAAGATATGTTAGTGTAGAATGGTATCTAGACTAAGGGGAGTGGGCTTGCTATAAAAGGCTCACAAGTGAGGCAAAGATTTATTAAGCTACCCATATGACAGTATTAAGTGAAAGGAGTCTCACATGGTGGATATGGTATGTAATAGAGCAATTAATATATCTTAATTGACACATAACTCATTGAATCAATTTTTTTTTTTTAATTGAAGTTTGGTTTAACCGAATGTGTAATGTGCACAGACATGAACTATCCTCCGGCAATCTCTCTAAATGAAGGTGTCGTACTTTAATTAAGTCACCCGACAAAATCAAACACAATACTCTCTAGTCACTACGAGTGATGGATGTCTCAACGAGGTTGGAATCAAACGAGATGATTGAGCCCAAAACACGTGGTTGGATTGAAAACGTGCACGCCATCAAAAACACGTGGTTGGTACTTTGCAAATCATATGCTGTGATCGCGCAACTGCAAATAAAAAGATCTAATGTGATTTTCATGTCCAAGTGGATGTCCAAGGTTCTCAATGCAGTCGCATGTAGGGCCACAGGGGACTAACTTTTTCTGTGATCACGTTACCTCTGACTTTAGGACAAAAGTTAGAGTTAAAAAGATCTCTTTCAAATGATTTCAGCACATAAGCTAGAGGTACCAAAAAAGAGAAAGGAAAAAAAGAAAAAGAAAAAGGTGGCCAAGTAAAAAACAAGAAGATTAATAAATTTTTCTTTGAAAATCTTAAAGGAAGAGATCGTTAGCTATGTTAAGGTATCTCATATTACTTCTCTACTGTGTTTATATACTTTTTATATACATGTAATTATTTTTTATTCAGAGGTTTAAAAATTTTTGATTAGGCTTTCTAAAAAGTTAAAAGAACAAGAATTTCAACTGAACTTGGAAGGCATATTCAAGGAAAGCGAGATGATTGAAGAAAAATTCTCACTTCGACTTTTTAGCCGCCCCCTATGATTCTTTCTCTTGGTTCATGCAAGGCCACAAATTGAGAAGAGACCTGATAAATAGCCGACCAGATTTGTCAATTGCTAATTGTGACCGCATGAATTTTGATCATGACTGCGCCAGTTTTAATTTTATTGTACAAATGTGAATTCAATTTTAAATTCTCAATTTTGTCAATGCAGTAATAAACCTTCATGCTAAAATCTAATATAATTTTTAATCAATTGTTATCGGAAATTGCTTACGTTGCATCCAGTCATTGCTTACTATCATATACAGCACACTAACGTGGGCAATTTTGCTTGAAACGACATCTTTTCAAATGATAACATTTTGCATATGATTAGGTAATGCCTCCTTTCTTTCTTTATGTCTTTCTTTCTTTCTTTCTTTGGATATTCTTGAAAGATATCTTAATTTACCTACGAAATATCATAATAAATCCTAGCTTTTATGTGCTTTTTGAGAGGAGAAGCACTTAATTACTTGACACGATTTTGATTTTTCTTAGGTGTAATTGAAATCATAGAGCATTTCGTTTTCCTTTCTTCTCTTATAAAGAGTCTTGTAGTATCCTTGAGATTGGATTCGAGATCCCAAACGCTGATCCGATCGATGATAAAAAAGAGAATGCTCGGCAAATTCAATAGTAAGACTTCCCGATATGATCATACCATTCCTTCTCCTTTCGAGGCCTAACGAAATAGCACCAACACTTGATTGTACGTATTGAACAAACAACGATCATGACACGAGAATCGTCCATAGTAAAGGAGGCAATTTCTTTCGCATCTAAAAAAATTTAGACCATAGTGTTTCTAATTGTATCCATCAGATTAAATATGCAACAAAGTCACTTAACTAAATGGTTCGTTTAGGCCTCTCATATGCCGATCTAACAATGGATCTTGTAGCCCACTGGACCACCTCGGCTGGCAAGGCTCGAAGCAAAAGTGAATTGCTTTGGTTAGAAACGTTACATTTTTTTAGTATGATCCATTCAATGAGAATCGTCTAAATCCAGTCGGTTTTTATAGAAAATTATAGACCCGGACTATGACCCATCTAGACCAACAAATAAGATTTTGTGGCTCGTAGGCAGTTCTGAGCAAAGGAAGACGAGAAGAAAAGGGCCGTCGGTCGACGTGAATATACATTTTCTACTAATTAGTCCTGCTTTAATTAAGTTACATCGCCCAGATTGAGTACCGTGAGAGGTTTGTCTTTTGGCAATTATCATCGCCATCGTTGAAAATTCTTGTGGCTGATATTGGATTTTGACCATGGAAGGTGAGACCCACAGATCTAATCAAGACCTAATTGGATTTTGCATTCTATTTTAATTGCTTAAACAGTTATTTATTTATTTTATTTTTTTTGGAGCGAACCTCCCTCGAAGTTTCCCCTCCACGAAGGCAATTCTCGCACGAGGTGAAGAAAATCTCCCAAGTGATGTCGATTTGGGTCAATTCGCAGTGGTATATATTCTGCCATCTTTTAGTAAGAATTAACCAATTATGGTTTTTTCAATGCGATTATTGCGATGATATCCCCAAGACAGAATTTATTGTGGGTGATACAATTAGGTCGAAGATGAAGTAACAGTCCGGGAGAAATGATTATTCTTTTTTTTTTTTCAATTTCTTTTTACAAATTGAAGTTTCTAACAAACGGAGTTAATGTTAAGGGGCAAAAGATATATTGTAAATGAATCATTAAAGAAGAAAAATCGTTCATGAGAATATAATTCTCTATTAAGAGTCTTACAAGCTTGACCCCCAAGAATAGAAGTGTTACCATCATCTAGAACAAGACTGTTCTCTTCTTCTTCTTGTTTTTTTTTTTTTTTTTTTTTTTTTTTTTGACTTTTCTCTTTGAATATCATAAAATAAAGGACTTTTCCTCTGAAAGCGCGATTTTGTACTCAAAGAAAGAAAAATATTCATATCGTCCTCATTTTTCCTTTTTCTCAATCAATGCAGCTCAATACACGACGATCAACTGTACAAATCGAAGTACATTCAAGCGAAATTACTCAAAAAATGCAGAGCGTATATATAGCCCAATTAGAAGCTTACACCTGGACTTTTTCGCATTGCTTATACAATACTACGTAGCCGAAGTACAATAACCTAAAAGACAACCTATGAATCAGTAAAACCAAAAACTCTAGCAAGGACAAAACGCATTGTCTTCGCGATGTCTATACCTTATTGTAGCACTTTGTAGTTTGTGCATTTTGCAAAGTTGTTCAATATAGTCCTTCTGATTGTTGTTGTGAAAGGGACCAATAAAGATATCATCATCTGGAGAGAGATGCCCGGATTTCCTCATCATTTAGACAGAATGGATCACACAATGGGCCACATTGAAACTCAAGACGAGCAAAAGAAAATGTCGATGAAAAACTTATGTGACACCAAAAAGTAATCCAAATTGGCAAGAAAATAGAACTTTTTTGACCCCTAGTACATGGCCCGAGGTTTCCCGCAAGAGTCGTGAGTGACCGGAGACGCTCAACCTCAGAACACATCCAACACCTTCTCGAGGTGGTCAGTGGCCACATCCCGGGATTTTCCTCCGGCGATGCCGACCTCTGAATCCGACCGATGCGTCTGGCCTCTCGCGTCCGAATCGGCCGACCCGGAGCTCCGGCTCCGGCTCGGCTCATACCTCTCCATCGGCATCGACGCGGCCACCACTTCCGGCGGGAAATTGAGCAGGGCCTTGGCGCCGCGCATCCGGAACGCCGCCCGGTCGTAAGCCAGCGCCGCCTCCTCGGCTGTCTCGAATGTCCCGAGCCAAACTCGGGCCCCGTGGCGTGCCGAGTCGCGAATCTCGGCCGCGAACTTCCCCCACGGGCGCCGCCGGACTCCTCTGTAGTGCTTCTTCGCGATGCCCCCGGACGGCTCGAGGGAACCGCCGCTCGAGGGGGACCCAGATTGGTGCGGATGCGGGAGGGACGAGTTGTTCTGGGACATGGCCTCGTTCAACACATGGTAGATGACCATGTCTTGCGAATCATTCTCGTTGAGAGGCAGTTCTTCAGTCGGGAATGGCGGAACCATGGAAGACAGCAGAGAGGTTTTGTGAGTGTTTCTGTGAGTGTCTGTACGTTGCTGGGAACTTATCAGGGTGGGGTTTGATGGAAGAGGTGGGGAGAGTTCGTGTCTAAGTTGGTTTTAATGACTATAAATTCATCTGAGCAAAAAGGGTTTTGTCTTTCGGACAGATTGATCAGAAGAGGAAGGTGAGAGGAACCAGCGAGCTTGAGAGAGAGAGAGAGAGAGAGGAAGACGGAATGGATTTGGATTCTTAGCGGTTGGTAGGGTTTTCAGGAAGTCTTGCCTATTTCTTTTCTTTCTTTTATTTTCTTTGTCTTGTTCTGAGGCATCTTAAGGACACTAATTATTTAGGTAGCTAATAGCTACAGTCTTGCCGGCGTAAAAAATAACTCCCACAAGCAATTTTATAAGCTATTGGTTTAAGAGAGCATGTAGTTATCTTCATCACATTAGTGATAACTAAAGTTGTTTAAATAAGATTTTCTTCGTGCCGGTAGTGTATAATATTTTTTTTATTGAATCATCGTACGATGGCATTATGTACACTTGTATAATTATATACTAGACTTGTAGTGGGTGAATCATATATTCTCTATACCTTAGCGAGAATATAAAAATTGACACGAAACTTTATAGGTGGTAGTTGTTAATCGATAATTGCATTGAGCACCAAACAGTTAGAGTTAAGATGGGGCGACTCGGTTCATATTTAATTCGTTACATCTTTAAGTGCTTTCTACATTATCAATATTTTGCACCACCCATTTTAGCATTATCAGGAGAAAACTTCATATAAACGAGAGATGATTTTGACAACGTGGGCTCTTCTCTTTGCCAAACGAGCATCGCAATCTTGATGCCACATGTACAAAACTTGGAGGGAAAGAAAACAAGAGAATCGTCAATTGGGGCAATCTCGCAATTTCATGTTGTCGCCCCCCACCTTCGAGGTGGCTTCGTGCCATTAAAAAAAGTGACGTCATAGGGTTTGACCAGACGGAAGACACCGATGTGACTTGTCTCGGTGCAGTGAACCTGCGAAGAACGGGAATCGGGAGCACAGACTATTCGCCCCTGGAGAGCTCGCGAAACCCACATGGATTAAAAAAAAAAAAAAAAAACCCACATGGATTTTTCTCCCCTCGAAAATTGAGGTTTTTTTTTAATAAGATCACGTTAAGTGACAGAAAATGAGATCGTTCAAAACACTAATTTTAATGGCAATGTGATAAACACTATAAAATTCGAACCATTTCTTGTAAAATATGATTTGTAAACGTCCTATGAGAGCTCGACATATGATTCTAATATTATTATCCCATGTGAAACGATGAAGATAGTTTGACTAGAGGGAAAATTCATAAAAAAATGTTAAACTTTTTTTTTACTCTTTATTATTTATTTATCTCATCAATGGATAAAGAATACATTCCATTGCAATTCTATCCATAATGACCGTTAAAATATTAATGGGGTGACGTGTAGATAACATTATGCACAATTTTATATTATCGTTATATTGAAAGTACCTTTGGATTAATGATATAATTTTTAGAATATCGACCGGATGGAAATGAACTTGAGGTATTCACATCTCACGAGGTAAAATTTTGACTTTTTTTTTTTTAATGAATTAACCCTTGATTTTATACATAATGCTCTTGTTTTTTTACCCATAATTGGATGTGACTGTTTTGTCACATATTTTTCTTGCCTCGTGACGTACCAACAGTCGTCACGGGGGTTGAGCTGCCGTCCTATAGAAAATTATTTCATCGACGTTGTCTTTATACCTTTGAATTTTCGACGGCTTGCCTCCGCAAGTTAATAATAATTCAGAAGAGGATTCTTCCAAAAGATTCAAACCCACGTGGTTTGACTTTCGAACAGAGCAGAGCGAAAAAGATGGCGGAATCCAGTGCGGTTTAAGGAGGCAATCTGTCGCGTTCACGACGTCGGAAAGGAAGCTGAGGTTTTCGAGCCATGAAAAGGTGGTTGAATTAATATCGCCCCCTTGAAAAGGACAGAAATTGCAATTTTAATCCCTTGCTCCTGGATATATGTCAATTTGCCCCCCCTGAATTAGCTCAAAATCACGTCAATTTAGCTCGATCTATGAATTGTCTCGTTGTCACGTGCATTTGACATGATCAATAGAAAGAGCAGATGTAAGAATTTGTGGCTTTGGCTAAGTTATAATTCACAAATTACTTATTGAGTTGGGTAGGGAATATCAGTATTAATTTAATTTTTTTTGGTTGAAGGAAAATTTCATTCATTTATCATAATCAAACATGAAAGAAATATAGAAAGCTTCCAAGCAAAACAAATCCAACAAGAGATGTAAAACAGATCAAAATCCAGAAACACAAAAGAATACATCATGTAGCTATGAACATGCTCTCATCCCGAAGTACCATACATACACAACCAATCATCCAAATGGTCGGTGAGGGGCACATGTCAAGATCTTCCTTTCCGTAAATTATGACTTATGGTGTGTATCTAAGTTTGGCATTCTCAACATCATTATCATATGGAGACAATAATTTGAACCATCGCAAATTGAACGTCTTGAATAAACTTTCAAATCTAGATTTAAATCAAGAGATAAAAGCTCCTAAATTTATATCTACACCTAAATAAGGAAAGGAGAACTTTTGCCAAATCTCGGAGAAGTTAAAGAACCATGTCTGGGCTTTTTGTTGGCTGGATTGATGACAATTTTCTCATTAAATTTTCAGCTGCTGGTAAATTTATTCACCATGACAACCAGAAAAAAAAAAAAAAAACAATAATTACGAGCGAAAGAGGATGTCATATGAGGTAAACAAAGACTCTCGAATTAGATTGGAAGAGTATGACCAAAAAAAAAAAAAAAAAGATTGGGAGAGAAAAAAAAAAGAAATCAAGGCTTAGAAAAGAAAAGCAGAGCTAAGTAGGCTTCAGCTTTAGAAAATTAAAGCTGAAAGCATGTACGTGAAGTTTCAACGAGGGAGGATTTTTTGGGAAAGAGAGGGTTGCCGACAGAGAGATTAGGGTTTTCAATTTTAATTAATTTAGGAGGTAAATTGAGCACTTGATTTAGATAACATGTCTATTCAATATTTATTATTCATTTTAGGGGACTAATTACCAATTTCCCAAAAATCGATTTTATGTTGGGTCACTACTACTTTATCAGTTCATCTTTCATGAAACATCAACAAAAAAGAAAACTTGAGAATTTATCAGGTCGATTGCTTGTGTTAGAAAAGAAACAAAAGAACCCACACATCCACGGTTGGCAAGTAATATTTGTGCTCGGAATTAATTTGTTATAGTTATAAGACTGGAATACGCAATAAAGAATGAAAACTCCCATGGAACAAAGCCAGCAAAAATGTCAACTGGAAAAAAAAAACAAACATAGAAAGATAAAAAATATCATAAATTTTACCAAATAACATGTTAATTAGACAAAAATGAAAAAAATAGGCTAAAACGGATGTCAAATATATTAAAATAGCTGAAGAAAATTCGAAATGGTGGGAATAAACAAATTCAAATTACGGAACACAATACACGAAGGTCATTAGGTCCAAAACGTATTAGAGAGAGAGAGAGAGAGAGAGAGAGAGAGAGAGAGAGAGATTAAAATTAAAACGAAAATATTCAATTTGGGAGAGAGGGAGGGGAGAGAGAGAGAGAGAGAGAGAGATTAAAATTAAAACGAAAATATTCAATTTTGGGAGAGGGAGGGAGGGAGGGAGAGAGAGAGAGAGAGAGAGAGAGAGAGAGAGAGAGAGAGAGAGAGAGATTAAAATTAAAACGAAAATATTCAATTTGGGAAATTATTTATTGAAAAGAATCATAGAAATTTCCTCCTATATAATAACGTGGAAAAAGCATTTCGCCGGGTCCAGAACACAGCCTGAAGGGCCTATTCTTGATTCACTTATATCTTGGTCCCCCAAGCCCATTCCGCTCACAAGCGTTTCGTTAGAGTGAGGCCAATTTTAAAATAAAATAGTGCTCGAGCGAACATGGGTGTGCATAGGAACCAGACCGGATCGGACTGAACTGACACCAATTGAGAGCAATTTCTAGTTCCAAGTGCGGAACCAAACTGCCTAGACTGCCGGACCGATATGTTTTTTTTTTTACAATTTATTTTTCATCTTCTTATAAAGAGTAAAGAAAACAAAATCGCCAAAATCCTAAACCGGATTTGTCCAACCTGGGAATTGGATGGGGACTAACCGGTCCAATTTCTTAGTTCCAAGAACCTAGAAACTGGCCCCGGTCCAATTTCTTAGTTCCAAGAACCTAGAAACTGGCCCTTTCAGTTCTCAATTCTAAGATGGACCCTATGTAACTTGAGAAACAATTACCTCTGCAAGTGAGTAAAAATAAATTTACCCTCTTTCTACAATAATGTGGTCAATCTAACTAAATGATAAATTAATATACTTTATTTTCAAAATTGGAATACGCAATATGCTTAATGACGCTTATAACCAATGATAATGTCCATCATAAAATTATTACCTTGACTTTTTCGGACATTTATTAATCTTATGCAATGAGATATTTAGGATTATCTATCAACAAGTTGAATCGTGCATATGCATGATATGTTATCATTGTCTAATAATAGGGTCCTCAAGCATTGGTAAAAAGCTAATAGATCTTAGAAAAAAAAAATTGATCTATCAACTATATCTAATTCTTTTGAGTGTGAAATGATATAAATAAATTAAATTTGTTCACGTGACCCAAGCAATTCTATTATAAATTGTTTTCTTTAGCTCAACTTTTTAATTTCTGTAAAGTGATATAATATTTACTTTAATTGTAAGTAACAGCATATTTCTTAATTATTCATCGCTCACGTTTTAAACCTATATTTTGGATATATAAAGATTTATATTTATATTTATATCATACCACGCATGAGATCCGGAATGTTCTGCTTAAAGCAACTACTTATTAAAGCTTACTCATCATCGTCGCCTCACGAAAGTACTAATCGGAGTAGAGCCAAAATACTCCTACGCCCAGCACAAATCGAGAATTTGTTCACTGAGCATGAAGGCTCATAACCGCATGAGAATAAGCCGTATACCCCTAGACGGACCACCGACGCTGGCCGTCGTCCACGTCGGGTGGTCCTTGTCCTTGTCTTCTTTGTCTTCTTTGTCTTCTTTGTTGTGCTTTCCTTCTAGTGTAAAGCCTGTTCCTCCATGGAGGGATTTACTCATCGAGTTTGATCAAGATTTGCTGTATCCGGACTTTCCTTGATTAGAATGTCTAGATAAGGTCATGAACAAGTTCCAAAAGAGACCAAACTCTCAATATTTCTTTCAATCGGATCCACAATCATCCCTTGACTCGAATTGGACCTTCAATTCAGTGGGGTTTGCACATGCCTGAAGTTTCCTTGGTCGTGCGCGTCTCAAAATATGTGAATACATCCGTCACTATTCAAATCTTTTTTTGTCCCCAGCTCCAATGAGTGGATGCGACGCTTATTTTGGAATGTCAATCCTTTTTGTAGATGTGATATGTACCGCGTTTTCAGTCTTATAATTCGACCCAAAAAAGAGTCTTATAATAAGTTTATCAGCTCAAAATTTGCTTTCCCTAATTTACAATTAGGAAGATAAATGAGGATACATTCTAGAAAAGAGTAATATCAAAATGCGCCGCATTCAACTTAAATATAATGAGGTTTCAGCGAATCCCTGGGATTCGTTCCTAGGAAATTGGTGATTGTTGGATTGCAAAAGAATAGATTTGGATAGAGGATAACTCATTTCAAAATAACAGCTTGAGCTAGAATGTATTCTAGATAAGTTGGATATATCAAGGAACCGATTGAATTCAACTGCCTAAACCTGCCAGACAAACTATATTATATCCCGTATGATTCAGATCAGGAACCCAATTCAATTCAATTTTGCCATCCCTAACGATCCTTTGAAAAGAAAAAAAAAATGCCAAAGTGCAGAACTTTCCTTCATGACCAGTTCAACTCTAGCTCCTCCTTCACCAAATGTCAACTCGATTTCAATTGAACTTCCGGTGACATCATGCTTGAGGTGATTCGCAGGTCGGAAAGAGGGTTAAAAAAATGACCTAAGAGAGATCAAAGTCAAGTCTTAAATCCAAGTTATACCTATCTCAATCTCGGATACAATAATGTCCGCGCATAATCTAGTAATTTACTCGTTTGTTTGTCTGAGTCAAGGATTCAGACATGCACGAGAGAAAACGAGAAGACCTGTTCCTGGTGTTCCAATGCCTTAGTGGGAACGCATGATTTCTCCGATCACGAGCCATGAAGATCTCCCTTTATTCTCGTTAGTCGTTTTAGGCCACCTTCCAAGAATAGCTTCCGTCGATTCCAACCAGTACAAATCCTCTCAACAATTTCCAACTTTAGTATATATTTCCCTCCATAATTCTAGGTTTGTCTTTCTCTCTCTCTCTCTCGTTCTTCCTCAATCTCCAATTCACCATGCATTCTCAACCTCAACCAAGAAGGGGTTGACAATTGTCAACCGAGTTTCGACAAACTCGAAAGAGAAATTCCTCCATCTTTGTTGGTTTCTGGGATTTGTGGTTTTCAATGGGGACGTATAGGTCGGATGACGACTACGACTATCTGTTCAAGGTGGTGTTGATCGGCGACTCCGGTGTTGGCAAATCCAACCTGCTCTCAAGGTTTTCGAGGAACGAGTTCAGCATGGAATCCAAATCCACAATCGGGGTTGAGTTTGGGACTCGTTGCATTCGGGTCGATGATAAGGTCGTCAAGGCGCAGATTTGGGATACTGCAGGCCAAGAAAGGTTTGAGCCAATCTCATAATATCTACATTTCCTCCTCCTTTCTATGGATTGCCATTTGTTACGAATTATAGATTCGACTGCTTTTGATTGGGACTATCTTTCTTAGAAGGATGTTGCCTTTTCTAAGAACCATCTTTTCAAAATTAGAATCTGCTAATCAGATCTTTGGCAAACCTCAAGCAATCCTTATTATAAACTCTAGTTACAAATGGTTTGATTTTCTTAAACCTGGTTTTCGTCGGGTTTGTGTGGATGTCTGGTAGGTAAGATTGACAATGTTTGGACGTAATGATCCACCTTGATTCGTGTATATGCAGAGAAGAGAATTTGGATATGACAGATCTTGAGATGCAAACTAATACATGTCATCAATGAGTCATTGTGAAAGTCCATTACGGGTGAAGAAAAGATTTACACTAGCGTTGTTGATTGCAATTCACTGGCAAGCAGTTCTGTTGCAATGGCTAACTCGCATTCTACATACATGGTGCGGTCAATTGCGGTTATTCAGAATTTGGTTCTTCCCAAATTTGTCATTCGAAGAGAGGATTGCATTTCTGAACCGGCATATTTACACGAACTAAGGGACATGCTAATGCAAATTGTTGTCAGTGATCATTGACGAAGAAAGCAGCTTAATTGCCAGCTTTAGGAATAAGTTAGAGACATTCTCCGTTTTATATTTCTGTGTTTGGTAGAGATCATTACTGGCTAATGTAACATTACGGCGAGTGGAGGCCTGCCTGTGAATAGGAAGTTGTTCATGTTCTGTTCTTAATTATATCTGATCTTCTTTTTAGGCGGTAATATTTGTCTGATAATCTGTTGTGTTTAACATAGATACCGTGCGATCACAAGTGCGTATTATCGAGGCGCAGTGGGTGCTTTACTAGTCTATGATATCACTCGGCATGTCACGTTCGAGAATGTGGAGAGGTGGCTAAAGGAACTCCGAGACCACACGGAGGCCAACATTGTGATCATGCTCGTCGGGAACAAGGCGGACCTGCGCCATCTCCGTGCCGTCTCCCTCGATGATGCCAAAACGTTCGCCGAGCAAGAGCACACCTTCTTCATGGAGACATCTGCATTGGAGGCGCTCAATGTCGAAAATGCCTTCACGGAAGTGTTGACTCAGATCTACCGTGTGGTGAGCAGGAAAGCTCTCGACGTCGGTGACGACCCTGCAGCACTGCCAAAGGGACAGACAATCAATGTCGGGAACAGGGACGATGTCTCGGCCGTCAAGAAGGCCGGTTGTTGCTCGTCATGAGAAATCGTGGGTCAGGTGTGAAAGTGCTTTGCTCTTCATAGCATTGTCTTTCCAATAGAGGGGGAGTGACACTGAAGACGGACTTCATCGGTCATCATGTATACAAAAACTTAGACACTCTTATAGCATATTAATGTTAGCTAAATTTATTGCACTTAAAAACAAATGATTTTGGCAGATACTCTTTCCTTATTATTTGCTTCCTGTTCTTTCTTTTTTCCCTTGTGTACTTATTCTGCTGGGTTTCTACACACGTTTCTGAAAAGCATTACCTATTATTCATAATCCAAGTATGGTTCATTATCTGCAATTACTAAAAGCATCATCATGATGAGTAATTATTCTAAGTGCATTTATAGGAGACTTTGTTACGTGTAGCCTGTATTAACACTAGTTCTGTTACCGTATATAGCGAATCCTGAAGATTGTCAGAAATCATTTGTGAAGCCTGGAACTCCGGCTATTTCTTTGGATAAACTTTGTTTGGAATAATAGAACATGTCTAGGTGATATTCGCTAGTCGGAGTATAACAACATTGTCTAACACAAGACGTCCAGTGGAGGTACTGATTCTGAGTTACAGCAACTTATAAATAGCAATGGAGCTATGCATGATAAGGACAGAGAAGCTTACCTTAAACCTCGAGAAGAGAAACCGTGGTGCCGAGAGGGAGCGTATTGGGTACAAGGGCTCAAATTAATTTGTTGCACAGGGAAATAGAAAAAACGAAACTCTTCCATGTGACTACCATTCAAAAGAGGACAGCGAAACAGATTCTCTATTCTCAAGACTCCATACGACGCTGTAGAGAACCCCAACAGATAAAACAAATGACACTGTAGTATTTCAGGAGTTATACTTGTGTAGGATGTTGCAATTTGTTTCCAGGACTTGATCAGTGTCCTATTCTTTTGATTGAGGACATGAATAGCTCCCTAACTCAAGCTGTCAAGCCGGATTAAGTGAAATAAGCTGTTTCTGAACCTAGATTTTTTAAAGCACCTGGGCCTGATGGAATGAATGCTCTGTTTTATAGAGAGAATTGGGACCCTCAATCCTCTGTTGTACAGAACACTAATTACTCTGATTCCTAAAGTCCCTACCCCTGACAGCCTTGATCCATATCATCCTATAGGCTTATGCAGTTTCGCACACAAAGTTATTGCAAAAGCGTAGGCTAAAAGGCTCAAACCATGGCTTCCTGAGTTGATTATGCCCAAGCATAGTGCTTTGGTGCAAGGGAGACAAATACAGGGTAACATCTTGTTAGAGCTAGAATTAATTCATCAATTAAGGAAAAGAAAATGGAGGAAAGTGTTCGGGGCTATCCTGAACTTGACGTCAAGAAAGCCTATGATAGGATATAGTGGTATTTTCTTGAAGAGTGTATACAGAAATGAGTTCTGTGGAAACTTGGGTGATATGGATAACATTACGTGTGAAGACTATAACTTTTAATGTTAAGTAAAACCGGCAACCTTTTCTATATCTATCCAGAATAATAATAAAAAAAAATCTATATAAATATATAAGAAAGTCTATTCTTTTTCACACAACCCAATAACAAAAACTAGGAAGTCAAAACACCTAACTCGGGTGTTGGCATCTATTATTGTCTTAATTAAAAATCCTAACATTAAAAAATGTAATTAGCAATTATGCAAGTTGCGATGGTACTTATTGCCAATAGTTTAGTGTGAGTATTTGTTATCCCAAATCATAATATTTATGCATCTACATGGCAGTTAATTTATTGAGTACACAGGCCATGGTTCCTTGCTTAATTAAAATCAGAAAATTTAGGGCCACAGTGGTAGTCTCAATTTTCAGAATACACATTGAAAATACAATGCCATCCTAGATTCCGATGAATAACTTTACCACTTGACATCTTGAATCTTTTTTCCTTATAAAGAAAGAACGGTTTCTTCGGAAAAATCGATAGAACTTAGGGTTCTCATCATGATTTAAGGTTGTTTACAATTCAGGTTGTTTCACTTGGGATGTCTTGGGCTAACACCTAACTTTTTTTAGTTACTTACATACAAATTTAACCAAAATTAAATATGGGTGATTTTTACAATCGTAACCCGCCAATCGTATAGATACGATTGGAGGGAGTTCTGAAGACTATTGGCCGTCCAGCCTTGGCCCGAAAGAACCTTGAAATGTGGGTTTCAAAAACAAAATAAAGCTTAGACAATCTGGGCTTTTAATGACAACTTTGTT
Source organism: Eucalyptus cloeziana (assembly GCA_014182715.1). NCBI lineage: Eukaryota > Viridiplantae > Streptophyta > Magnoliopsida > Myrtales > Myrtaceae > Eucalyptus > Eucalyptus cloeziana. The sequence continues at coordinate 31,182,230 of CM024638.1, forward strand.
GGGTGCAACGTGGGCGGGCTGTTGGCCCAATCACACTGCAAACTTCATGCGAACATGCCCAATGGAGGCTCTGTGGCTGGGGGCTAAGGTGCCAGAAATCTTCTTTCTGTGCAGGATGTAGTCAAGTTCGAAACCTCTTTATTTTGCCATCCTAGACACTTCTCTAAAGATGCAATATAGCACCGAACTTCTCCCTTGAAACAACTCTCAAAATTGACTCTGAGTGCATTCGGATTGATCAAAGTGTATAGAAGTGAAGGGCCGTGATAACCTTGAGGGAAATCTTCCTTCTATTTGGTAAAATAAAATAGGAGGCAAAAATGAAGCAACTACTGCTTTTTGCGGCTCATATTTCATCACCAAACAAAGTGTCGGTCACACGAACAAAGAGAGTCATGCAGGGAGAGTTGGAAAATCAAAAGGAGGAGATCAGATTACATTTATTTGAGAAGGTTTAGGACTACGTCTGCTAAGAAGTATCAGACTTAGATTGTACTTTGTTGAAAGCTTTTATGATGCTGGTTAATTATATGATAGTCACTTGCTTGTTTGTTTGTATAGTTTTTACAATTAGATCAATGTGAGAAATAGTAAGTCTCTTACTTGCATGATTTTCTCTCCTGGCACTTAACTCGGCTGCTGATATTGCTGAAACCAACTAGCTGGGCTTCCATTTATATATATATATTCAGAGGATGAGCCCATAGACAATCCTACGTCTGACAAGTTGGCCCATGAGTGAGCTTTCTTGGGGTTTCGTACAAGCGATGTGCGCTCCTTCAGGTCCCTGGAAACTTGTGAATGGCCGAGAGGAAATGTTACAAAGTGATGATAATCATTCCGGGTCTTTTTTTTTCTGGCTAGAAATAAATGTTTCTATTTTTATTTTTCAAATGAGTTTTTAAATAAAAATACACGTCTAATGACAACACATAATTTATGTTCCTGAAATAAAAACTAATTTGATAGACCTCCTCAAAATATCCAATGGCAAGTGGCGGATGGCAGCAAAAGGCAAGGGGCAACTAATGAGAAAAGTTTTTATTTCTCATTTTTATTTCAAAAATAGAAAAATAGAAAATTTATATTTCTCACTTATGCTCTAAACATATTCTTGAGAAAAAAAAGAAAAATAGAGAAATAAAATGTTTATAATTCGCGCTCTAAGTATATTAAACTTGGTTCACAAAATTTATTTACGTGACACACTATAATTATGTGTCAAATATGGTTTGCATATTTGAATGCTCACGTGTGATCTACTACATTTTTTTTTTTTGGGGGTCAAATCTACTACATTATTGACATACCAGGTTTTGTATTTAATAGTGCTACTAGTTGGCTCAACTAGTGAATGTACCTAGCTAATAATCTACTGTTCATAAAAAAAATTTCAACGTCATGTCGCGTTATTAGTTTAGAAGTACATATATGACTTGAAAGATAACGAATTAACATAAACCGGTGATAAAATCTTTAACATCACGATTATGGAGCACACTATCTTACTGTTTTGCCGAAATTTGCATTGTGAAGAAATAGATTTCCCTGAAAGTTTTTAAATTTTTTATTAGAAGATACAGGTCTTGTGACAATTCGAGACATGACCATTGGTACATAAGGAAATCGATAACTTCAATTTAAACTGAAAGTTCACAAATTTTGCCAAAATTTAATTGATGACAAATGTTGATGGCATAAAGATGCAGCATCAGGATTTAATTGACAATGAAGCACCTAGGAATTACAACAGAGATACATACCAAAATTTAATCGAAGAGAGAGTATCTGGAATCTACAGCCATAACTACAGTGCAAAAATTGTAAGATAAAAAGTTTTGCTTGTCATGTCAGGGGGACTTTCAGTAGACAAACATCTCGTATTTAGAGTTCACAACATATTTGCCTATGAGTAACTTTTCTACTGATTTAATCATGTTCCTTATCTTCGAGAATCTTGGCCTCACATTCTCACATGGCCATGATCTTATCTTGAGTTGGTTGTTCCCTTAAAATCGTGCCTTGATCTCTTGCGCTTGTTTGCTGCTGAGTTAACTTTATTATTCTTCCACGATTGTTGGACTTCATTGCCTTATCCACCAGTAATTTCCAATACGAAATACCAAAATTGAGTTTAGCGCCCTCAAGATATTCAGTCTTCATTTGGTTTCTCAATTGGTAATTTGTCAAATCCTTTTAACCAGTATCTTTCCCGATCAACTCTATCATGATAATCATCAACTGGACGCTATCGTATATTGACAACTGGTCCATGGTCATCGATATATATTGACAACTGGTCCATGGTCATCAATATGGACAAATGTTCTTATGGTCACCAACAATAGTCCACAAATCCAATGTTGACAACTGCTCTTCCTTAAGGCATGTAATTACTCATGTTGACGACCTGATTAATTTTTGGTGCAAACAACGACACTTGTCTAGTGGATATTCTAGTGGATATTCGGTGATTACAAAGAAGCCGGCACACGCATCTCACTCTTCTTAGGATATTCTAGTGGATATTCTCTCAAGCTGGACCTTGTGTCTCAATCCTCTTAAGATATTCGGTTGGATATTCTCCCAAGCTGGCCCGCACATCTCAATCTGAGTTTGGTTGGAATTAAATACCCAAGTAATGTGAGGGAGTAAGTAAGGGTCCACCAAAATTTGGATATGAATGAACCGAATTTGTGGTTAGTTGTACTTGGTGGTATAATGAATCAAATCCTTATGATGTGCCTCCTTCACTTATGCATACCCTTATTCTTCAACTGGCATTCCTACCCACGTGTTTTTCATCGAAGTTATAGGTCAACTCTAACCCATACCCAGTGATGACAAATCCAAAGTTAGAAGATTCTTATTGTTTTGAGATCTGCACATGAAAGGAAAATATTCTTATGGTGTTGATAAAACTCCTATTAGATTTTGAAGTTGACAAAAATTTCATTCACTTATTCTTATTCTTACTTTGAGGAATATTAGACTTCTGTATTATATCGTAGAATGCTGTCAAAGTTTATTTTACATCAGAAGTCTTTCCCACTTTGACGACGATATATACTGAACCCAAGTCAAGAACGGAGATATAATTATACTTAGGATTATTGATCGTTCAACAAGGATTTAGTACGTGCAGGATATATTTGGCTTTCTAGCGGAGAATCTCACTTACCTTTTCTAAATATATTGATGAAGTTAATCACGGATTGATAAAATCAATTTCGAAGATAAGTTCCTTTTTGGGAAGCATCTACTTATGAGAACCTAGATTCTGATTGTACGGGCGACTAGGATCATTGGATTTTTACCTCAATCTTCAAACGGCTATAAGATTTCCTTAAGTGATTTTGTCCAACGGGTTGATTGGAAGAAATTTCTCTGGAAAGTGCCAATGGTTAGAAAGACATGGAGGAGTATTTAAGGAGGTCATTCGATCCATTTGAGAGAGAGCGTGATAATTAAAATTCCAAAGTTTGAAGCCTTTCAAATCACTTGTTATTTATCAATAGTGCTTACAATTGTACTCAAGAGAGAAAAACACTAAATGAGTGACTTAGTGAGAGAAAGAGAAACTCTTCATTGAGTGATCATACTCAAATCATTGTAATTCTCTTTTGATTCCATAGTGAAATCCACTTAGAAGGTTGTCAGCGTGGGAGAGTAGATGTAGGCTTGATCTAAGCTGAATCACTATAAATCTTGTGTCTAATTTTCTCTTCCCTTAACTCTTTTAATTTGTTTGCTGAAATATTTTTTGAGTTATGCTATTTTTGAAAACATCTTATTTGAGTTTGAATTAGAAGTCTGGTGTCAATCAGACTTTGTTTAAAGGAAATTACTTTTACTATTTTTATTAGCTTAATTTGTTTTTACATCTATTAACCCCCCTCTAGGTGGTAATACTAGCACTTTCAATTGGTATCAAAGCTGCAGTGCTTATATCATTGAAGTGTTTTTACTTCTAAGCTAAAAATCTTATATGACTAGTATCTTGGCTCCAAGATTGGTTGAAGGACAGAGCAACACTAGACCACCCTATTTTGATGGAAAAGAGTACAATGTGTGGAAGAACAAAATGAAGACATTCCTAAGATCTAGAGATCCTTTAGAATGGCATGTTGTTGAAAGAGGAATCGATCATCAACTTCGGATAAAGGAAAATAAATTATAGAAAAAGATACTGAAGAATCCATTCAAGTTGACCCGCTCAGTCCACACCATGATTTAGATGCTTCGGCCGACCAGCTAGGCAGTTCAGACGATGACCTCTTGTCTCCATGCCCGTCGCCGAAGGCTCCACTCGCTAGAAGGAACATCGAGACCATCCATGACAAGCTCTTGGCTCTCTGTCCAAACCCTCCTCCTCCTTCGGCTAGATATGCCCCACCTCCCAGCTGGCGTAAGCCTTAAAAGAGGAGGTAGTTCCCTTCCCCCTTTGTAAATATGTATATAGGTTGCTAGAATGTTAGGGGCCTTGTTGCCCCCATCAGGCAGGCAGAGGTCTTTTGTCTTGTCAAACCACTTGTTTTGTGTTGGTTTATTGGAAATGAAGGTACCACAAAATCTCTTCAATTCCATTTTTGGGGTACTGATCAAAGAGCGGTGTTGGCTTGCAAACTATGAGTTCTCCCCTAGGGGCAGGATCTGGGTTGGGTGGGATCCCTCACGAGTTAAGTTTGAAGCTTTTGTAATTACTAAGCAGGCGGTTCATGGGAACCTCATGTGGTTGGATTCCGGGGTGGTATGCTTTGTGTCTTTTGTCTATGGTGATCACTCCTTTTCGCTTCGGAGACCTTTGTGGGAGGACTTGATCCTTAGGAGCATTGATTTGTAGAACTCAGCTTGGCTAGTTTTGGGGGACTTCAATGCTATTAAAGACCCTTCTGACCGTGTTGGTGGCTTTGATGCTTGGATCCCTTGTTTTGATGAATTCGATCAGTGCTTGGAGTGGGCCGAACTGGAAGACTTGAGGTTTGTAGACTTTAGATATACTTGGACTACTTCCTCGGAGGCTACCAGAAAGGCGAGAAAGATTGACGGGGTATTGGTGAACCCTAAGTGGAGCCTTGTGTTATCCTACTTAGAAGCATCCTTCCTAGTGTCGGGTATCTCGAATCACACGCCTATGGTGGTTAAGGTGCTTAGCCCGATTCTTCGGAAAAAGCCTTTCAAGTTCTTTGACTTTTGGATAAAGTACCCGGAGTTTAATTCAATTGTCAATCAAATCTGGGAAGATCCAGGTGTGGGAGTTCCTATTTATAGGCTTGTGGCTAGGCTCAAGGCTCTTAAATACTGGCTCAAGTAGTTGAATAAAGAGTCTTTCTCTAATATCTTTGCTAGGACGCTAGAAGCGAGGAGAGCTTTACAGATCACACAGGCAGGATTGCAGCAGGATCCCTTTTCTGTTGATCTTGCCGAGGTAGAAAAGGATCAACAGTGTACCTTTGCTAACTTGTGATCCTTGGAGGAGTCATTCTTCAGACATAAGTCGAGGGTTAGGTGGCTCAGGGAGGGAGACCGAAATACTAAATTCTTCCATCAATATGTCAATAAGAGACAGTTGAGGAACATAATTCTTTCTGTCCTCGATTCCTTGGGGAACCAGATTACTGAGCTGCGGCTGGTACAACAATGTTTTGTTGAGTGTTATTAAGACCTTCTAGCGCCGTGTGCAGAGCTGGCCAAGCCTTCGATCGGGAAGTTGAAGGAGGTCATCCAACACCCTTTTTTCGGGTGACCAGATCACCTTTCTTGCTAGGCCGATCAACTAATTGGAGGTACGGGACACCTTATTCTCCTTGCCTAAGGGAAAGGCCCCTAGGCCGGACGGATTCACGGCTGAGTTCTTCAAGGAAAACTTGGGGACAGTTGGACCTCTCGTAACGGAGGCAGTCATGGACTTTTTCACCTCCGGTAAACTCCTAAGGGAGATCAACAACACCATCTTAGTTTTGGTTCCTAAAGTGCCTAACGCCACTTCCGTTGATGAGTATAAGCTTATCGCTTGCTGCAACACTATTTCCTGAGATGATGACTCATCTTATTATGACCTGCGTGCGCACTCCCAAGTTCTCAATTGCTTTGAATGGGGAGCTTCATGAGTTCTTCGCGAGAGCCGTGGCCTTCGCCAAGGTGATCCCATCTCTCCTTATCTTTTCACTTTGATTATGGAGGTGCTTTTAGGAATCTTGGTTAGGTACTCTTTGAGATCGGAGTTTAAATTTTTCTAGAGGTGTAAGGCCACGAGTCTTTCCCATATATTTTTTGCAGATGATGTTTTCTTGTTTTGTGAGGCTGATTTAACTAGAGTAGTTCTCCTCAAAGAAGGTCTTCAAATCTTCTCCTCTTGGAATGGCTTATATCCAAATCCGAGCAAAAGTGAAATATTCTTGGCGGGAGGCTTCTTTAAGGAATTAGATTCTCTCCGAACTTGGATTCCATGAAGGTAACTTGCCGGTACATTATCTGGGGGTTCCAATTATTACTTCAAGGTTTAGTAAAGGAGATTATTGTGCCATTGTCAACCGTATTACAGCGAGGGTCCAGTCTTGGACTCACCGCTTTCTCTCTCTTGCTGGATGACTTCAGCTCATTAGGTAGTTCTTCATGCCATACAGGCCTCCTTGGCAAGTGTGTTTGTTCTACCTATAGCTGTGTTGGACCAGATTGAGAAAATCCTTAGACAATTCCTGTGGAAAGGCCCAAAGTTGGGTAAAGGTGGTGCCAAGGTAGCTTGGGATGATGTTTGCCTTCCAAAAGAGGAGGGAAGGCTTGGTATCAGGGGACTCCAAGAATGCAATAGGGGCCGCCGTGTTGAAGCATATCTGGCTCCTGTTTTCAGACAAGGAGGCGCTCTGGTGCAGATGGATTCATTCCACCTTCTTAAAAAACAAGAACTTCTGGGTAGTGAGGAAGCCAACCTATTATTCCTGGGCTTGGAAGAGGAACAATTTCCGAAAGGCCTTCTTCTGGGAAATTGGCGATGGTCACTCAACCTCTTTATGGTTTGATAATTGGCACCTCAGGGGGACTTTGAACTTGACTTTTTCAAACTCACTTATCTACAGTTCAGGGCTCTCTAGACAGGCTTCTGTGGCTGATCTCTTCTCAGATGATGGGCAGGTTCTTAAGGCTGTGATTGAGTCGTGGGGTTTTCCTCTCCCAACCTTCTCTCAGAACTCGGATCGCTGCTGCTAGAGGGATGGCCCGTTGGGCCGTTTCACAGTGGCTTTGGCATGGGATTCTGTCAGATGGAAGAGGGCCTGAGTAAACTGGCATGCCTTCGTCTGGAACAATGCCATATCGCCTCGGTATCAACTTAACCTTTGGCTCATTGCCAAACACAAGCTTCCCACCCAAGCTCTTATACTTTCTCATGGAAGAATAGCTAGTGGGGCTTGCGCTTTTTGCAAGGGTATGCTTGACTCGATTGATCATCTATTTTTTAGTTGCAGCGTCACAGCTAGTGTCGCTTTCTTCTGGGTTGCTAGATGTAATTTGCCTTGGTGCAACAGGTCTTGGAGGGAGAATTTACATTGGGCCGCTACCTTTTTGATGGGTAAAGATTTTTATAAATGCATTGGCCATTTTTCCTTCGGCGCTTTTTGTCATATCATTTGGAAAAATAGGAATAGCATCATCTTCGGAGATTAGCCTTTACGATCCCAGCCATGAAGAACCATCTTTTCAAAGTGGTCCGAGACAAGGCTATCACCTTCAGGAACGTTGAAGATAATTTTAGGAACAGAAGGTTGCAACGAAGTTGGGGTATTGACTCGATCATTTTCTCGGGGACTCGTAGCCTTGCCGGAGCCTCTTTGCTTTGGAGCCGTGGGCTACTCTCCTCCCTGGCTGTCGCTTTTTATTTTGAATGCCAGTTGTCTTTGCCATGCTTGTCCTTGGCATTGCGTTGTAAGGTGTGTGCCGTGTGTCTGTGGCTTTTACATCTTGGCATCCTTCCACTCCTTTTGATCTTCTCTTTTAGAGTGCAAGTTTTGAAGCCATGATCTTGTGTACATTTGGCCTCTCCTCAATATATTTATTACCTTTCACAAAAAAAAAGAAGAAGAAGTCTGGGATAGGCTTCACATCACTTATGAGGGAACTGATCGTGTAAATGAGACAAAGATAAACATTCCACTTGGACAATATGAGTCATTTAGAATGAAGCCTGGAGGGTCTATTGGTGATATGTTCAATCGCTTCACTGAAATTGTAAATGGATTGGCTTATTAAGGTCAACCAATTTTTGGACCAATGAATGTCAACAATTATTGCGAGGACTTTCAAAGGACTGGAATCATGTGAAAACTTTAATAAAAAAGACTCAAAGGATCATGCCTCTTTTTGTTGACGAGCTGATAGGCACACTTCAATCATACGAAGTGGAATAGATCAATGATGAGGAGAATCCAAAAGGTAAGAAGTTAATTGCACTTAAGTCTAATGTTGATTCTGATGACGTAGATACCAACGATGACATGGATGACAAGGAGTTGGCCCTCATGATAAAGAAATTTAGAAAACTAAATAGGAAAGGAAGAAGGCTGAATTGGAAGAAGTAAAGCAAACAAAATTCCCAAAAGAGACCAATGGAAGGTGTTGAAACAAGCAAAGATGTAATATGTTTCGAGTGTAAGAAAAAAGGGACACATCAGGCCTAATTGTCCTTTGCTAAAAAAGAAGAAAGGGAAGTATGAGAAGTACAAGAAAGCTCTTAAAGAAAAAAACCTGGAGTGACACCAAATATGAGGAAAGTGAAGAGAAATTTGCAAATATCTATCGGATGGCTCACTCAGAATCAAACTCAGATTCAAAATCAAACATAGATCTAGATTTTGACAAGGAAATCGAGGTAAGTCACTCAGAAATTCCTATTAAAGTTTCTAAGTATATAGATGAACTTTACCTCAACCTCAAATCTTCTTTTAAAAAGATTTCCAAATTGAAAAATGAAAATTCAAAACTCAGGCAACAAGATGACTCTTGGAGAGAAAAGTTTGAGAATTTGAAAAATGACTTTGAAGATTTGAAATAAAATGTAGATTCTTTTTCAAAAGAAAATGTCTATTTGAAAAAGGAAATTTCAGATATTTCTAAAAAGTTTTCCAAATGATTAGAAAAAGTTAGAGAAAAAATTATTTAAGCTCAAATACCCTATTTTAACAAATCTGGTTTGGGTATGAATAATGAAACAACTCATTTGATTGATTTTCCCAAAGTAAAGGAAAGACTCAGACAAAGACCTCTAAAGTCTTTTTACCAAAATCATTTTCAATTTTTTTTTTGTAAAACCTATTGGCCGGAATGCTCTCAAATGTTCTAGGTGTAACAGCACAAAACATTTTGAGAATGAATATCCTACATTTTGGTGACCTATTAAGAAGGATTGGACAAATGCTATTTTTAAAACTAACTCCCCTAGACCCAAGAAAATTTGGGTACCAAAGAAAGTTTGAGATTTCCGTCTAACTGCAGGTTATTATCAAAAGAAAAAGCAAATGGTACTTGGACAGTGGCTGTTCTAGGCATATGACTGGAGATTCAAACAATTTCGTAAAGCTAGAAAGACAAAAAGGAGAAAATGTCTCTTTTGGTAGGAATAGCAAAGGAAAGATTATTAGACATGGAACAGTGAAGATTGGAAGTTTGATCATCAACAATGTTTCAATGGTAAAAGGTTTAAATTATAATCTTCTAAGCATAAGTCAGCTATATGATACAGGTTTTAGAATCAATTTTCAAGAAGATATATGCTCTGGAGTCAGTTGAGATTTATCTCAATCCTTTATTGGACGTAGACATGGCAATAGTTATCTTTTGGACATAAGTCCAAAGAGCTCTTAGTGCCTCATTTCAATTCAAGATGAAGCTTATCTCTAGTATCACAAGCTTGGACATGTGAATATGAAACATATTGCTAAACTTTCTTCTAAGAAGCTGGTTTGAGATCTTCCCAAAATGGTTTACCAGAAGTTTGAATTGTGTACTCCATGTATTTTGGAAAAACAAATTGTTAGAAAAATCCTCTTAAGGTATTTTGAAGTCGACAAAACATTTCCATCAGTCTAGTCTGAAGACTTACAGACTCTACTAGCAAAGTCTGAAGACCTCCAAACTCAAGTTTCAAAGTCTACTCTCATGGACAGTTTCCAGACCGACAAAGTTAAACTTCTATTCTGATTATATCTAGTATGGTTTTGACTCCAACGGTTAAGGAATATATCACGACTGGATTTAGCACTTCAAGATCTTCTATTCATATTCGAATAATCTAGATTCTCTAGATCCGCAATTTATACTTAGAAGGTTCTACTTATGGAAACCAAGATCCTGATTGTATGGGCGAGTAGGATTGATGGGCTATCGTCATTTTCCTTGAAGAGCTCGAGATCTCTCTAAATTGATTTTGTCCAACGGGTTGATTGGAATAACTTCTTTGGAAGGTGCCAACGGTAATGAAGGCATGAAGAAGTATTTAAGGGAGACGCTCAAGTTGTTCAAGAGGGCGAAATAGAAGAATTCCAAAGTCTGAATCTCTTTGTTGTTTTGCGATCTTACTCTTCGAGCTATACTTGTAATCAAAAGAGAGACTGAAGTGTGGTGAGACATTGAGGAAGTGTAGTAGAGTCTCTACACTATGGAATCAAGGGCGTGAGACTGTAAATTCTCTTTTTGATTCTTAGTGAAATCCAGCCAGTGGGCTGTCCGTGCAGGAGAGTGGACGTAGGCTTGGTCTAAGCTGAACCACTATAAATCTAGAGTCTTGATTCTCTATCCCTAATCCTTTTTACTTTACATCGCTTTCTCATACATCAATTATTGCTTTTCAATCTCTTAGTCTGACATCCAATAAAAGTCTATATATTCTATTACATTTCATAAAAATAATTTTAATCACCTATTCACCCCCTTTTAGGTGCTCGTACTAGTCATAACAATTGGTATCAGAGCCTGTGTGCTCATTTATTAAAAGTGTTTTTACTTCTGAGTTAAAGATCTATGGCTAGTATGTTGCCTATAAGGTTGGTTGAAGGTCAAAGTAACACCAGACCTCCATACTTTGATGGAAAAGACTACAACATATGGAAAAACAAGATGAAAGCATTCTTAAGATCGAAAGATCCCTTGGAATGGGAAGTAGTAGACAAAGGAATCATTTCTACTGCTGCATCAGAATCAAAGAGAGGAAAAGAAGTTGCTGCTCCTGTCAAGATGACTCAAGAAGAAATAACCAAGAGACAAACTTTTGATTCTAAAGCCATTTATTCCTTATATTGTGCTTTATCCCCTACTGAGTATAACAAAATATCCTCTTGTGATACGGCAAAAAAAGTCTGGGATAGACTTCACATTACCTATGAAGGAATTGATTGAGTGAAAGAGACAAGGATCAATATTCTTTTGGGACAATATGAAGTTTTCAAGATGAGATCAGGAGAATCAATAACTGACATGTTTAGTCGTTTTACTGAAATTGTGAATGATCTTGAATATTAGGAACAACCAATCTCAGGACATATGAAGGTCAACAAACTGCTCTGTGGACTCTCTAAAGACTGGAATTATATAAAGACTTCAACAAGGGAAACACAAAGGATTACACCATTCTCTGTAGACGAATTGATTGGAACTCTTCAGTCTTACGAAGTAGAGCACACCAACGAAGAAGAAGATTCAAAAGGTAAGAAATCTATTGCCTTAAAGTCTAATGATTATTATGATGCTACAAACTCCGAAGAAGATCTAGATGATGAAGAATTGGCACTCATGATAAAGAGATTCAGAAAGCTGAACAGAAAGGGAAGAAAATTCAATTGGAAGAAACAAAGCTCATAAAGGTTTCAGAACAAATCAACGAGGAAGATGATTCCAACAAAGAAGTGACTTGCTTTGAATGCAAGAAAAGGGACACATCAGACCCAACCTGTCCTCTGTTAAGGAAAAGGAAAGGAAAGACTGAGAAATACAGAAAGGCACTCAAAGCTGAGACTTGGAGTGATACTGAATGTGAAGAAAGTGATAATGATTATGCCAATATTTGTTTAATGGCAAAATCTGATTCAGACTCAGACCTTGAGATAGATACAGACTCAGACAGTGAGCTTGAGGTTAGTAATCTAAAAATTCCTGTCAAAGTTTCGAGATATATTGATGAATTATGTCTTGGTCTAAAAACCTCTCTTAAGAGGATCTCCGAATTAAAAAGAGAGAATTCTACATTGAAGCAACAGGAGAAATTTTGGAAAGAAAAGTTTGAAAAGTTAGATAAAAACTTTACTATCTTGAAAGAAAACTCAGATTCTGTTTCCAAAGAAAATACTCATTTGAAAAATGATATTTCGAACATATCAAAAAGGTTTTCAAATGGTTATGAAAAATTGGATAAGATTCTTTCAATACAAAGACCCTACTTTGATAAGTTAGGTCTCGGTATGACTTCTGAAACAATTCCACTAATTGATTTCCCAAAGGTGAAAGAAAGAATCAAACAAAGATCAACAAAAGTTGTTTATAAAAATCATTTTCAGAAAGTCTTTGTATTGGCCGAAATGCTTTAAAATGTTCTAAGTGTCAAAGCTCAGAACATTTTGAGAAAGAATGCCCTTTGGTTTGGAGACCTATTAAAAGGAATTAGGCAAAGACTGTTTACTGCTCTAACTCTCCTGGACCCAAGATGATATGGGTACCAAAGAAAACTTGAATTTTTCTTAATTGCAGGTCACTATCAAAAAGAAAATTAAATGGTATCTAGATAGTGGTTGCTCAAGACATATGACAGGAGATTCAGGTTGCTTCATAAATCTTGTCCAGATAGATGGAGGAAAAGTCTCTTTTGGTGGTAACAACAAAGGAATATTGATTGTGGAACAGTAAAAATTGGAAGTCTATCAATCAATAACGTCTCCTTAGTGGAAGGATTAAATTACAATTTGCTTAGCATAAGGCAATTGTGCGATATTAGATTCAAGATCAATTTCTAGGAAGGAACGTGCTCAGGAATCAGTAAAGACTTCACTCAATCTTTTACTGGACGTAGACATGGAAATATCTATCTTCTGGATGTAAATCAAGAAAGATCACAATGCTTGATATCAGTACAAGATGAAGCTAATCTATGGCACAGAAAGCTTGGCCATACCAAAATGAAGCAAATTGCCAAAATCTCTTCCAAGAAGCTTGTTCGAGGATTACCTATTCTCAATTATCTTAAGTCTGATCTATGCACACCATGCGTATTGGGAAAACAGGTTAGAAATTCTTTTAAACCAATAAATAAAGTTTCCACTAATCGTGTACTGCAGCTTCTACATATGGATTTGTTTGGACCCACAAGAACTCAAAGTATTGGTGGAAAAAGGTTCTACTTAGTAATAGTGGATGATTATTCATGATTTACTTGGGTCTACTTTCTTACAAGTAAGTCTGAGACTTTCTCTCACTTTTCAAGATTTGCTAAGAAAGTGCAGAATGAAAAAGGTCACACTATTTCAAGCATTCGTACAGACCATGGAGGTGAGTTTGAAAATCAAGACTTTGCTAAATTTTGTGATGAATTTGGTTTTCAGCATAAATTCTTCTCTCCATATACACCAGAACAGAATGGGGTTGTGGAAAGGAAGAATAGGTCTTTATAAGAAATGGCAAGGACTCTTTTAATTGAAAGTAATATTTCTTCATGGTTTTAGGCTGAAGCTGTTTCAATTGCTTGCTATATTATTAACAAAGTATTTTTAAGGCCAATTCTTGAGAAAACTCCTTATGAAATTTTTAAAGGTAAGAAACCAATTGTTTCATATTTTCAAGTATTTGGTTGTAAATGCTTTATCTTGAAGAATGCAAATGATCGAGTTGGTAAGTTTGAAGAAAAATCGGATGAAGGATTCTTTCTTGGTTACTCAACTGCAAGCAAAACCTACAGAGTATTTAACAAGAAGACTCAGACTGTGGAATAATCTATGAATGTCAAATTTCAAGACTCCCCACAAATTTAGCCAAATCAAACTGAAGAATCAGAATCTGCTCCAGACTCTACTAGGTCTACCTCCCTTGAAGCAGTTCAAAATTCAAAAGCAGTACAACAAGTTGTTGATGAAGAATCAACTCAAGAAAAAGATCAACAACTTATCAGACTGTCTAGTAACTAGAAGCATAAGTCTAGTCATCCTGAAGAACTCATTATTGGAAATGTTAATGAGGGAATTCGAACAAGATCCAAAAGGTGAGAAGAGTTTAGTGCTATGGCGCTTATTTCTGAAATAGAACCCAAAAATATTGAAGAAGCCTTAGCTGATGAAAGTTGGATTGAAGTAATGCAAGAAGAGCTCAGACAATTCAGCATTAACGACGTTTAGGAATTAACTCCTAAACCAAAAGGTAAATATGTTATTGGAGCTAAATGGGTTTTCAGGAACAAAGTTGATGAAAAAGGTAAAGTGACAAGAAACAAAGCAAGACTCATGGCTAAAGGGTACACTCAAGAAGAAGGGATAGACTATGACGAGACTTACGCTCCTGTAGCAAGGTTAGAAGCAATCAGATTATTACTTGCTTTTCCATGCTATAAGAATTTTAGGTTATTCCAAATGGACGTCAAAAGTGCATTCCTGAATGAATTTATCCAAGAAGAAGTCTATGTGGAACAACCTCCTGGATTTGAAGACTCAAAGAAACCAGACTCAGTGTTCAGACTGAAGAAGGTTTTATATGGATTAAAACAAGCTCCTCGAGGTTGGTATGAAAGGCTAAGTAACTTTTTAATTCAAAGTGGTTTCACTAAAGGAAAGGTAGATACTACTTTATTCATTAAAAATGAAGGTAAAAACTTTTTACTTGTTCAAATTTGTGTCGATGATATTATATTTGGATCATTTAATGAGACTTTGTGTAAGAAATTTTCTAAGTCTATGCAGGATGAATTCGAGATGAGCATGATTGGTGAACTATCCTTCTTTCTTGGTCTACAAGTGAAACAACTGAAAGAATGAATCTTTATTCATCAAGAAAAATATGCAAAAGAACTTGTTAAAAAGTTTGGATTGGAGAATTGCAAAAAGACTGACATACCTATGTTAAATTCTTCGAAGCTAGACAAAGATGAAGGAGGGAAGAAAGTCGACCAAAAATTATACAGGAGTATCATTGGTTCACTTCTTTATCTTACTACATCTAAACCTGACATATTATTTAGTGTTTGCATATGTGCCGGGTTTCAATCGGATCCTAAAGAATCTCATCTAAGTGCTGCTAAACGTATCATTAAATATGTTGCAACTATCGCTAAGCTTGGTCTATGGTATCCCAAAGAAGGAGACTTTACTCTTCTTGGATATTCAGACTCAGATCTTATAGGTTGCAGAATTGATAGTCTAGCACTTGTCAATTACTCGGTAACAGGGCAATATCTTGGTTTTCTAGGAAGCAAAGTACCGTAGCTCTTTCAACAGCTGAAGCAGAATACGTAGCTCTTGGAAGTTGCTGTTCTTAAATACTTTGGATAAAACAACAACTACGAGACTTTGGTATTGAAGACTCTTATACCGAGATCAAATGTAACAATACCAGTGCAATCAATCTTACAAAGAATCCTTTTCTTCACTCAAGAGCAAAATATATTGAGATTCGACATCATTTTATAAGAGATCATATTCAGAATAGATAAGTCTTGATATAGTTTATCGACTCAAAGAATCAACTGGCAGACATTTTCACAAAGCCACTTGAGAAAAGTTTATTTGAGTCTATTCATTCAAGACTCAACATTTTATCTCTTGAAGATTGTTGAAGCTCAGACTTAGAAACTAAATCTAAAAAGGATCAGACTCAAAAGTTTAGACTCAGAAGACCAAAGGTTACGACTGTAAGTTATTTTAATTACAGTACATTTATACGTTTAAATTGATATCTCGAAAAGGTAAGACCGCTTGTTAATCTCTAATTGATATTATTAAGGCAGTTATTTTTTTGAAAAATATGGTTACCCATTTGGCAGTTATTTTGAAAATGTATTTTTATTTTTTTCCTTTTTGCAATGTTTCATATACCTTGTATCGTTTGCTTTTTATACAGTTTCTCTTCCTCTTCTCATTTTACCCAAAAACCCTAGATAAAAAATTTTCACTCTCTGAGATTTTCTTTCGAAAGTTTATCTCTTCAAGTTCTCATCTTTCTTGCGATACAAGTGTGAAAATTCTCTCAAAGACAGTAACAATGTCGCATCAAAGAAAATCTTCCAGAATAGCAAGCAGGGGACCACAAGGCTTGCATGAGGGGCCTACGCATTTTGATCTTACCGAAGAAGGAGACTCTCCAAGTGGATAGGTGTATCAACATTCTCAACATGATCATAACCCTAATCTTGCAGAGGAAAACATCATTGAGGATGTAGAACCAGTAAGATCTCTTAAGCCAATATTTGTTTATAGGCTTTACTCTACTTTAAAAGAAGGGGGTTCTGCAATGACGTTTATTGACGAGTTTCTGAAAGAAAATGGCTATAAGAATGAGACTCATTTTCTGACTATGATGGAACGTTCAGGTGTTGTTCCTATTGGAACAGCGGCAAAGACTTTTGCTAACTTTCCAAGTGATCCACGATTTGGTAGTGTAAATTAGCCTGAAGGGAAAGATGATGATGAGAAAATGTTCGTGCATTTTAAGCTAAGAATGGGTGTGGCTGCAAATCTTTGAGGAAAGAGGGAAGAATTGTTTCGATCGGAGGAACATAAGCAGGTTTATGCTAAGTTGCTAAAGCGTGGGGTTATGAACCCAAGAACTGTGGACTTTGATTTTCTCGATCTGTTGAACATCAAATTGAGAGAGAAGTTTGAGATGCTTCAACTTGATCGGTTCTGTACTGAGAGTGAGATTGCTCATTCTGAACTGACTGCTTATTTCTACTCCAATCTTAGTTTTCTTGATGCAAATAGTTTTTCATTCAGTGTGAGGGATAAGGAGTATGTGGTTGACACAGATACTCTTGCTGACATTATTGGTGTGGAAAGAGGATCTTTCCAATCTATTTCTGTGTCCGTTAGCCATGCAACTTTAGAGCTTGCAAAAGATCGAATCGCAGAAGGATGCCTCTCCTATCTGAGGATGAGTGCATCAAACATTCTGCTTCATAAAATTGTGATCAACTGTCTCAGACCCAAGTCAACATTGAAGACAGATGTCTCCATTTCTGAAGCAAAATTGATGTACGCCATCAAGATCGGCCATAAGTTTTCCTTGCCTCATACCATCATGTTCCACATGTATCGGTCTATGGCGAAGGACAAGGGTAAACTTCCTTATTCTGCTCTCATATCTCGTTTATTCCAACATTTGAATATCCAACCTCCCAACATTATGTGTGTGAGAACCATTGATCAAATGGTAATTGGGCTGAAAATGATAACAAAGATGCGTCTGAAAGAACTCAGCAAGAAGTTAGAGCGGTTCAAGGAGAAAACCCCAGTCAAAGCCAGACAAGATTCATCTGCTACAAAGAGAAAAGGAAAAGATCCTATGACTGGTCCTACCAAGAGAAGGCGAGTGATCATCTTGCAAGATGATTAAGGATGACATTCCTATCTCTGCTTTTGCTTCTCACCATCTTGTTCTTGAGTCAGCAGAACAAGAACATCAAGTTGGAGAAGAAACTGAGAAAGGGAATCAGGAGAAGGAATCCATGCGACGTATTTAAGAAGAAGAAGAAACAAATTTAACAAACTCACGGATACAGCTAGAAGAACAACATGCAGAAGAAGGTCGTGAAGATTCTCTAGCAGAAAAGGAGGATAAAAAACATCTTGACATTGAAGAAGCATCTCAGCAAGAAGAATACTTCTCTCCTCCAGAAGGCACTAAAACAGGGGGAGATGTTCCAAGAGAAAATATTCCTCTTTTAACCTTTACCAGTGCAAGTGTCAGTCGTTCTCCTGCTGGTGCAGAGGATGTCTATGCTTCTCAATTTCCTGAGGGAGATCTTGAGGCAACATCTCTAAATGTTGATCTTCCTACTAATATTTGCTCCACTGGCTTTACTCCACAATCTGACCATGCTGAAGCAAGCACGCAGACTGAACATTCAGGAGACTTTGGAAGACTGCTTGAAATTCTTTTGGAGCTCAAAGGCCAAGTCTATGCTTTAGGATGCAAATTCTAGACATTGCAGAATGAGAATCGTGTCATGTCCATCTCATTGCAAGATCAAATTCAAAATATTCATCTTCAAATTCAGGCAATTGCCAAAGGCACAGCTCTCGCACAACTGCAGGAGGATTTGAAGAAGCTGGAGGACACTGTCAAGTCAATGGGAGATTTTCAGTTTGTTCGTATTCCTCGAGCATCCTGACTTTTTCACCTTTTTATGCTGACAAAAATGGGGAGAAGTTTTGTAGATTTTTTAACAGACTTTTCAACTTTTGAACATACTTTGGATTCAATGTTTTAATTTGGTTGTGATTGACTTTATATTTTGTTTGGATTTTTGACTGACTTGGACTTTGGTTTACTTGCTTATTATTGCAGTACTTTAAGCTATTAAGTTAGATAAAGATAGCTAATAGATTTCTGTACAGGACTAACTTGTTTTTTGTGGATGCAGATCTGTGTACAAGACAACTTTCATTATCTTTATCCTAATCTTTTATGAGATATCATTGCTAGCTTAAATATTGTATTACAGGGCAATAGTATCCAAATCTGCAGGAAAATTTTGTCACCATAAAAAATGGGGAGATTGTTAGAAGAATCCTCTTAACGTATTTTGAAGTCGACAAAACATTTCCATCAGTCTAGTATGAAGACTTGCAGACTCTAATGGCAAAGTCTGAAGACCTCCAGACTCAAGTTTCAAAGTCTGCTCTCACGGACAATTTCCAAACTGACAAAGTTAAACTTCTATTATGATTATATCTAGTATGGTTTTGACTCCAACGGTTAAGGAATATCTCACGACTGGATTTAGCACTTCAAGATCTCCTATTCATATTCGAATAATCTAGATTCTCTAGATCCGCAATTTATACTTGGAAGGTTCTACTTATGGAAACCAAGATCCTGATTATATGGGCGAGTCGGATTGATGGGCTATCGTCATTTTCCTTGAAGAGCTCGAGATCTCTCTAAATTGATTTTGTCCAACGGGTTGATTGGAATAACTTCTTTGGAAGGTGCCAACGGTAATAAAGGCATGAAGAAGTATTTAAGGGAGACGCTCAAGTTGTTCAAGAGGGCGAAATAGAAGAATTCCAAAGTCTGAATCTCTTTGTTGTTTTGCGATCTTACTCTTCGAGCTATACTTGTAATCAAAAGAGAGACTGAAGTGTGGTGAGACCTTGAAGAAGTGTAGTAGAGTCTCTACACTGTGGAATCAAGGGCGTGAGATTGTAAATTCTCTTTTTGATTCTTAGTGAAATCCAGCTAGTGGGCTGTTCGTGCGGGAGAGTGGACGTAGGCTTGGTCTAAGCCGAACCACTATAAATCTAGAGTCTTGATTCTCTATCCCTAATCCTTTTTACTTTACATCGCTTTCTCATACATCAATTATTGCTTTTCAATCTCTTAGTCTAACATCCAATAAAAGTCTATATATTCTATTACATTTCATAAAAATCATTTTAATCACCTATTTACCCCCCTCTAGGTGCTCGTACTAGTCCTAACACAAATTAGAAGTTTTTTTAAAGCAATAAATCAAGTTTCTACCAATCGTGTCTTACAGCTCCTTCATATGGATCTTTTTGGACCAACGAGAACACCGAGTATTGGTGGAAAGAAATACTGTTTAGTGAGTATGGATGATTATTCATGAGTCACTTGGGTTTTCTTTTTGGCAAATAAGTTTGAAACATTTTCTTACTTTTCAAAATTTGCCAAGAAAGTTCAAAATGAAAAATGTTATGTTATCTCAAGTATAAGAAGTGATCATGGAGGAGAATTTGAAAATCAAGACTTTGCAAATTTCTGTGATGAATGTGGTCTTCAACATGTCTTCTCTTCTCCATATACTCTAGAACAAAATGGAGTTGTGGAAAGGAAAAATAGATCATTACAGGAGATGGCCAGAACTCTACTAATAGAAAGTAAAATCTCTTCTCGTTTTAAGGCAGAAGCAGTTTCTACTACCCGTTATATAATTAATAGGCTATTTTTAGGCCCATTTTAGAGAAGACTCCCTAAGAAGTGTATAAAGGGAAGAAGCCAAACATCTCTTACTTTCATGTATTTGGCTGTAAGTGTTTGATATTGAAGAATGCAAATGATCGATTTGGAAAATTTAAAGAAAAATCGAATGAAGGAATATTTCTTGGTTATTCTACATCAAGCAAAGCTTACAAGGTCTTCAACAAGAACACTCAAACTGTTGAAGAATCTATTAATGTCAAATTTCAGGAAAGTATTCAGAACCAATCTAATCAGACTCAACTTGAAGAGTTTGAACTAGTTTTAGACTTAATAAAGTCTGATTCCCCCAGAGAACTTTAGTCTTTTGGAGATCAGGGTCAAGTAGAACAGAAGTTAGAAGAATCAAAGGAAACAGACGATCAACAGAAGTTAGAAGAAATGTTGACACAACCTTGTTTATCAAAAAGGAATAAAAATATTTTCTACTTGTTCAAATATATGTAGATGATATAATCTTTGGATCTTCGAACGAGAATCTGTGCAAGAAGTTCTCAGAGTTTATGTAGGAAGAATTTGAAATGAGCATGATGGGAGAATTAACCTTCTTTTTGGGTCTGCAAGTTAGACAATCGAAAAAAGAGACATTCATGTATTAAGAGAAATATGCTAAAGATGTTATCAAGAAGTTCGGAATGGAAAACTGTAAGAAAACAGAAACTCCCATGTCAAGTTCTTCAAAGCTTGCCAAGGATGAAGGTGGAAAGTGAAAGGGTTAGTATGAACACCTAGAGGAGGATAAATAGGTGTGAAAACAAATTTTTGCAAAATAGACTATGTAGAAGGATTCAAACTCTAACAACTAATACAAATAAAGTAAAGGAGTTCAAGGAAGAGAAAAATAAACACAAGATTTATAGTGGTTCGGCTTAGGTTAAGTCTACGTCCACTCTCCACACTGACAGCCTTCTAGTTAGTTTCCACTATAAATTGAAAGAGAATGTTACAGCCCTGTGATCTTAACTTCTCGGTGATGTGATTCTACTGCTCTCACAAAATCACTCTCTAGAGTTTCTCTCTTTCGAATACAAGTTTAAAAACTAAATAGTGAAAGACAAATGATTTGGAAGTTTCAGACTTTGGAATTCTTCTTTTACGCTCTTCTTCGAATGACTTGAAAAACCTCCTTAAATACTTTTCCATACCTTCTCGACTGCTGGTACTTTTCAGAGGAATTCTTCCAATCTACCTGTTGGACAGAATCAATCAAGGAGATCTCGAGCCGTTTGAAGATTGAGATGAAAGTCCGTCAATCACGTTCGCTCATACAATCAGGATTTTTGTTTTCATAAGTAGATTCTTTCCAAATAAGCTTGCCTTCCAAACTGATTTGCTTCTTCGAAATTGATTCCAATTAAGATAACCAATATAGTAAGTAATATTTCCAACCAAAAAGCCTGATGTATCCTTTTCATACTGAAATCTTGAAGGAAGAAAAATAATCTTGAGTTTGATTAAATCTTCATTCTTGCGTTCAGTCTGGAACTTGTCAGAGTGGGCAGACTTCTGATGTAAGATAGACTTTGACACAGAAGTCTGGCATTCTTTAGAATAGAACTTAGATAAGTTTTGTCAGCTTCAAAACAACATAGGAGTTTTCTCCAACAATCTCCCTATTTTTTATAGTGACAAAACTTTTTTGCAGATTTAAAACTTATATCTTGCAAAACAACACTTTAGCAGTACATGATAACTTATAAAAACATATTGCTACATATCTGGATAATATCAATTCTACAACCACAGAAAACACATTAATCTTGACAAAGATTCAATCCAAATCCATAATCACAACCACAAAAACTGAGTTAACTACAGAATGTAAATGTTCAACACAACCAGTTCAAACAAACCGGTTAAAACAAGTTAAATTTGCTCTCATTCTCTCCCTTTTTGTCAACAGCAAAAATAAAGAGAAAGTCAAAATAGAAAGATAGAATTAAAAGATAAATGCAATCAAGGTTGTCTAGGAACTCGAACGAGTCAAAAATCCCCCATCGACTACATTGCCTCCTCAAGCTTCTCCTGGCACTAATGATAAACATGCTCGACCTTGGTTATAGTCTATGAAACTTGTTGATTCAAAGTCTAAACTTGAGTGTCTAGAGACTGTACCTTGCCAGTGAGAAAATCTGAAGTAGATCTCAAGGAAGTGTGAAGCTTCTGGATCTCAACCTTCATCGCATATTGCTGAGCTTTAACCTCCAAAAAGAGCTCTACTATCCTTGGATAGTTTGCATCAGGTTCCGTTTGAGCACTAGCTTCAGCGAATTGAATTTGTGGAGTATTGAGAGATGAGTGAACATCAACTTGATCAAGGGCAGTTTGTTTTGCACCCTAACTTGGAGTAGACTCTTCAACCTCAGCTTCAGGAAACTGAGATGCAAAAACATCTTCAGGGTTTGCAAGAGATCTGCTTATACTATCACTCGAATTAGGTGGAAAAGAAGTCCCTGTTTTCTCATGAGCTCCCCCTGTTTCTATGCCTCCAAGTGGAGAAGAAATTCCTTCTTCTTGTACCTTTTCTTTTTCAGAACGTGAGTGATGTTCTGTCTTAGTTCGTATTCCTTCAGGGTTATCTCTGGTTTCTTCAGAATCCTTTGATAATGTTATTGCAACAATCTCTCCATCAGAGTCATTTTTGTCATCATCCTCACCCTTCTCTTCAGAAGCACCTTCTTCTTCTTCATCTTCATTTTCTTCATTTTATGCTCCGGCTTCTTCTTCTTCTTCTTCTTCTTCCTCTTCTTCACCTTCTCTTTCTCCTCATTATCTTTCCTTTGATTTCTCAAAAGCAACAAAGCCTTGAAGATTTCTTAAGGCAATGGCAGAAACGGTCAGATCATCTTCATCCTCTTCATCCTGCAGGATAAGTGATCTTATTTTCTTTCCATTTTCTTGCACAACTTCCTTGCCATTGCGCTTTCTTGCAGCAGTAGATCCTTCCTTGATTCTGCTCGAGGATTCCTTCTTCAAATGCTCCAAAGCCTTAGACAGATAAGCTAGTCTCATTTTGGAGATCATTTTCATTCTTATCTCCATAGGACTAATAGTTCTTGAATAGAGCGAAGAGGGAAACTGGATCTGAAAATGATGAAACAATTTTGTAACCAAGGCAGAGTAGGGCAATTGGTCTTTTTCTTTCATGACGGTCCTGTACATATGCAGCAGGATAGTATGAGGAAGTGAGAAACGAATCCCATTGCAGATTGCCCACATGATTCTTGCCTCAAATCTGGAAACATTAGTTTTGGAGGCTGCCTTGGGTCTGATGCAGTTGATGACAATTTTGTGTAATAGAACGTTGGAGGCTGTCAATCGAGAGTATGTGATACTTCCACTTGGCAGCTTGTCCTTCACCAGAAATCTAGTGGCTTGACCGATGGAGATATTGATTGGTTGAAAACCACTTCTTTCAACTCCCAGAATATCGGCCATAATGTCAACATCCACAACAAAGGCTTTGTCACAAACAGTGAACTGAGTGTGATTCTGATCAAGGAAAGATAGATTTGAGTATAAGTATGCTGTCAATTCAGGATAAGCCACAGTCATTTCAGCACAAAACTTTTCAAGTTGAAGAATTGCCAGCTTTTTGTTAGGGCTAGTACGATCACCTAAAGGGGGGTGAATAGGTGTTAAAAGAAATTTTTGCTTGGGGATGCGAACGAGCTGGAAATCCCCCATAGATTTGACTATCTCTTCCAAGTTCCTCATATCCTCCCTTAGTTGCTGAAAATCTTCACCCTTTGTAGTAGATTGAACTTGAAGCTTAAGGGCTTGTATCTAGTCGTGCAAAGAAACTAAAGTGGCTTGCTAAACTGACTGCAAGTTCTGAATTTCACACTCCAAACCATAAAGCTGAGCTTTGATCTCTAGAAGATGCTCGAGCAGTCTCTTAAAGTTTGCTGTATTGTCGGGTTGAGTACTTGCTTCAACGTGGGTAGTTTGAGGAGTGTTAACAGATGATGGAACCTTAGCAGGAACATCCAAACTTGGAGATGAAGCCTCATTACCATCTTCAGGAAATTGAGAGACATACACATCCTTTAGAGCGATAGGAGAACGACTAACATCATCATTAGTAAAAGCAAGTGAAAAAGTATCTCTTTTAGTAGCGGCTCCCCCTGTTTCTATGCCTTTAGGTGGAGAAAAATACTCTTCTTCCTATTCTTGCTCTTCTTCAGCATTAATGTGATGTTGTCCTCCTTTTTATGCATGAGAGTCATCATGACCCTCTTCATCAGGACCCTCTTCTTCTTCTTGTCTCTTCCTTTCTCTTTTTCCTCTATTCTTCCTTCCTCTTCCTATGTTCTCATCGGTTCTCTTCCTTCATCTCTCTACTGTCTCTTCCCGATCTCTGTTCTCTCGATCCTCTGTCTCTGGAAAGCTAACAAAGCTCTGTAAATTCTTTAAGGCAAAAGTGGAGAGACTGATGTCATCCTCATCTTCTTCATCATGCAAGATGAGTGCTCTCCTCTTATTGATTGGTTTAGGCATGGGCTCTTTGCCTTTCCTTTTTCTTGCTGCAAAGGCTTGTTTTTCTTTGATAGGGGACTTCACCTTAATGCTCTCCAAAACCTTATTTAGCTCTTTCAGACACATGTTGGAAACCATCTTCAGTCCCACAACTATTGGAGTAATGGTTTGAACACACAGAATCTTGGGAGGCTAAATGTTGAAGTGTCTGAATAATCGAGTAACAAGAGTAGAATAAGGGAGTTGTCCCTTGTCCTTCACCACCATCCTATACATGTGCATAAGAATGGTATGAGGCAGAGAGAACTTGAATCCGATGTTGACCGCATACATTAGCTTCGCTTCAGAGTTTGAGACATCAGTTTTCGATGTGGATTTGGGTCTGAGACAGTTGATCACAATCTTGTGAAGCAGGATATTGAATGCATTCATTCTGGAGTAAGAGATCCTGCCTTTAGCAATCCTATCTCGAACAAGCTCCAGAGTGGCATGAGCAACAGACACTCTGATTGTTGGAAACTAACTCTTTCCACCCCAATCACATCAGTAAGAGTATCCACATCAACTACAAAATCCTTGTCTCTAACACTAAAGGAAAATCTATTCGCATCTATAAAGGATAGATTTGAATAGAAGTAGGTAGTAAGTTTTGGGTAAGCAACATCCGTCTCAGAATAAAAACGTTCAAGTTGAAGAAGTGCAAACTTCTCCCTCAGTTTCACTTTCAATGAATCAAGAAAATTAAAATTGACACTTCTAGGGTTCATCACCCCTTGCTTTAGCAGTTTAGAATAAGATCTCTTGTGGTCCTTAGAATGAAAAAGTTCCGTCCTTTCACCACAAATATTCGCAACTACACCCATCCTAGGCTGAAAATTTAAGAACATCCTTTCATCGTCATATTTCCCTTCAAGTTGATTAAATGATCCAAACCACGGATCACTTGGAAAGTTAGCAAATGTCATTACTGCAGATCCTTTAGGCGTAATGTCTAATCTTTCCATGGTATTCAAGAAGAAGGTTTTATTCTTGTAACCATTTAATTTCAAAAACTCATTGATCAACGTCATTGCAAAGCCACCCATTTTCAAGTTTGAGCAGAGTCTAAACAAGAATTGAGGTTTTTGTGCTCTTACTAGTTCAACGTCTTCAATGAATTCTTCCTCTACTTGTTGCTACGGAGGAACTTGAGTTCTAGGCTGTGAAGAGTGACGCGGTTGAGAAGGTTGTTGTTGACTTTGCTGTTGCTGCTGTGGAGAGTCTCATTCCTCGGTTAGATCAAAGTGCATAGAACCCTCACACATATGCTGTGGTCCCCTGCTTGTGATTCTAGAAGATTTTCTTTGGAAAGACATTGTCACTTTCTTTGAGGGATTTCTCAAGTTCGATCGTGGAGAAAGATGAAATCTTTTTGAAATAAACTAGAGGGAAAGTGAAAATGAAGTTCTGTATTCTAGGGTTTGTGTGAAAATGAAGAAGAAAGTCTACAGTATATAAAGTTGACGAAATGGGGTATACGAATCATCATTAAGGAAAAAGTAAAAACTGCCTTTTTTAAAAATGAATAACTACCTTTTTGAGAATGAAAAACTGTCATAAATTCAAAATTAAAAAGATAATTGCTAATGATCAAATAAATAAGTAACAATTCAAAAAGTAAACATACCTTTCCAAATTTTCACCCAAAAATTTAATTATGAACACATAATTAACTTACTATCGTAACTTGGGGTTGTTCTGAGTCTGATCATCTTCAGACTTTAACTGATAAAAGATATAACGTTCAGTCTAGTATGAATATACTCAAATAGACTTTTCTCCAGTGGCTTTGTAAATATGTCTGCTAACTGATTCTTTGAGTCAATGAACTGTATCATAACTTCTCTATTCTGAACATGATCTCTAATGTAATGATGTCAAATTTCTATGTGCTTTGCTCTTGAATGTAGAATTGGATTCTTTGTGAGATTGATTGCACTGGTGTTGTCGCATTTGATCTCGATGCATGAGTCTTCGATTCCAAAGTCTCTCAGCTGTTGCTTTATCCATAAGATTTGAGAACAGCAACTTCCAAGAGCTACATATTCCGCTTCTGCTGTTGAAAGAGCTACAATACTTTGTTTCCTTGAGAACCAAGATACTGTCTTGTTGCCCAACAATTGACAAGTACTAGAAGTACTCTTTCTATCGACTCTGCATCCTACTAAATCTGCATCTGAGTATCCAAGAAGAGAAAAGTCTCAATCTTTTGGATATCACAAACCTAACTTTGAAGTAGTTGCAACGTATTTGTTGGTGTGTTTTGCGGCGCTTAGATGAAATTCTTTGGGATCTGATTGAAATCTAGCACACATGCAAATACTAAACAAAATGTCAGGTCTAGAGGCAGTAAGATAAAGAAGTGAACCAATAATACTTCTATAGAGCTTCTGGTTAACTTTCTTTCCTCCTTCGTCTTTGTCCAGCTTCGAAGAACTTGACATTGGTATATCAGTCTTTTTGCATTTCTCCAATCCGAACTTTTTGATGAGATCTTTTGCATATTTTTCTTGGTGAATGAAAATTTATTCATTCGATTGTTTCACAGGCTCGAGGCACTTGCTTTAATCCATATAGGGCATTTTTCAGTTTGAAAATTGAGTTTGGTTTTCTTGGATCTTCAAATCCAGGTGGTTGTTTTACATAGACTTCTTATTGGATAAATCCATTTAGCAATGCACTTTTGACGTCCATTTGGAATAACCTGAAATTTTTATAGCAAGCAAAAGCAAGTAATAATCTAATTGTTTCTAACCTTGCTACTGATGCATAGGTCTCATCATAGTCTATTCCTTCTTCTTGTATATATCCTTTGGCCACAAGTCTTGCTTTATTTCTGACTACTTTTCCTTTCTCGTTTATTTTGTTCCTGAAGACCCATTTAGCTCCAATAATAGATTTAC
Organism: Eucalyptus cloeziana; assembly: GCA_014182715.1. Taxonomy (NCBI): domain Eukaryota; kingdom Viridiplantae; phylum Streptophyta; class Magnoliopsida; order Myrtales; family Myrtaceae; genus Eucalyptus; species Eucalyptus cloeziana. The sequence continues at coordinate 31,209,829 of CM024638.1, forward strand.
CTTTTGATTTAGAAATTAGCTCTCAAACATCGTTAATGCTGAATTGTCTAAGCTCTTCTTGCATAGCTTCAATCCAGCTTTTGTCAACTAAGGCTTCTTCTATGCTTTTTGGTTTTATCTCAGAACTAAGTGCTAGAGCGCTAGTCTCTTCTTGCCTTTTGGATCTTATGCGAATCCCTTCGTCAACGTTACTGATGATGAGTTCTTTGGGATGACTAAACTTATGCTTCCAGTTACTAGTTGGTTTGATGATCTCCTAATCATCTACTCCAGCTGAGTCTACACCTTCTGTTTGTTGTTGATCTTCAGAAGTCTGATCCACTTTAGGGGAGGTAGACTTTGTAAGATTTAGAGTAGGTTCAGATTCTTCAAGCTGAGTTTGATTCAGTTGATTCTGCATAGAGTCTTGGAATTTGACGTTCATAGATTCTTCCACAAATTGAGTCTTCTTGTTGAATACTTTGTAGGCTTTGCTTGAAGTTGAGTAGCTAAGGAAAATTCCTTCGTCTGATTTTTCCTCAAACTTACCAATTCGATCATTTGCATTTTTCAAAACAAAACACTTACTACCAAACACATGAAAAAAATAGACATTTGGCTTTTTCCCTTTAAATATTTCATAAGGAGTTTTCTCTAGAATTGGCCTGAAAAATAATCTGTTAATAATATAACAAGTTGTAGAAACTGCTTTAGCCCAAAAACAAGAGGAAATATTGTTTTCAATTAAAAGGGTTCTTGCCATCTCTTACAAAGATCTATTCTTCCTTTCCACAACTCCATTTTGTTCTAGAATATATGGAGAAGAGAAAACATGCTGGAAACCAGATTCATCACAAAATTTAGCAAAATCTTGATTTTCAAACTCACCTCCATGGTCTGTCAGTATGCTTGAAATAACATAACCTTTCTAATTCTGAACTTTCTTTGCAAACTTTGAAAAGTGAGAAAAGGTTTCAGACTTACTTGCCAGGAAGTAAACCCAGGTAAATCGAGAATAATCATCCATGATTACTAAGCAATATTTCTTTCCACCAATACTTTGAGTTTTGGTTGGTCGAAAGAGATCCGTATGCAAAAGCTGCAAAACACGATTAGTAGAAACTTGATTTATAGGCTTCTTACCTATTTTCCCAAAACACATGGTATACATAGATCAGACTTTTGATAAGTCAAACTGGGAAGTCCACGAACGAGTTTCTTAGAAGAGATCTTGGTAATCTGTTTCATATTGGCATGGCCAAGCTTTCGATGCCAAATATTTGCTTAATTTTGAATGGATATTAGACACTAAGAACTTTCTGATTTTATATCCAACAAATAAATATTCTCATGTCTTCGTCCAGTGAATGATTGAGAAAAGTCTTTACTAGTTCCCGAATAAATTCCTTCTTGGAAATTGATTTTGAATCCAATGTCACATAGTTGATTAATACTGAGTAGATTGTAATTCAAACCTTCAACCAATGAGACATTGTTGATTGTGAGACTTCCAATTTTCACAGTTCCACATCCAACAATTCTTCCTTTGTTGTTTCCACCAAAGGAAACTTTTCCATCATTTATTTGCACAAACTTAATAAAGCAACTTGAATCTCCAATCATGTGTCTCGAACAGTCACTATCCAAATACCACTTGATATTTTTCTTGATAGTGACCTGTAATAACAAAGAGAACTCAAACTTTCTTTGGTACTTAGATTTTCTTGGGTCCAGAAGAGTTAGTTTTAAACACAGTCTTTGCCCAATCCTTCTTAACACATCTCCAAACTTTAGGACATTATTTCTCGAAATGTTCTAAGTTGTTACACTTTGAACATTTGAGAGCACTTCAGCCAACAGGTTTTACAAAAACTCTTTGAAATTTATTTTTGTAAAGTGTTTTTGTAGGTCTTTGTTTGATTCTTTCTTTTACTTTTGGAAAATCAATTAAAGAAATAGTTTCTGGTGACATACCCAAACCAGATTTGTTAAAATAGGGTCTTTGCATAGAAAGAATATTTCCTAACTTCTCAGATCCTTTTGGAAACTTCTTTGATATATTTGAAATGTCTTCTTTCAAGAAAATATTTTCCTTCGAAAAAGAATCTGCATTTTCCTTTAAATCATTAAAACTTTTGTTTAGATTCTAAAAATTTTCTTTCCAAGAAACTTCCTATTGCTTCAGTTTAGAAATCTCCCTTTTTAGCTCAGAAATCCTTTTAAGAGATATTTTGAGACTGAGACAAAGTTCATCTATATACTTTGAGACTTTAGTAGGAATTTTAAAATTACTAACCTTGATTTCCTCATCTGAGTCTGAGTTTGGATATGTTTCAGAGTCTGAGTCTGATTCTAAATTTGCCATTAGACATATGTTGGCATAATCATATTCACTTTTTTTGCATTCAGTATCGTTCCATGTCTCTGCTTTGAGAGCCTTTTTGAATTTCTCTATATTTCCCTTCTTTTTCTTCAACAGAGGGTAGTTATGTCTGATATGCCCCTTTTTTTGCATTCAAAGAAAATCACTTCTTTGTTTGTCTCATTGACTTTATTTGATTTCTTTTGAAATCTTTGAGTGTTTGCTTTTTCCAGTTAAACATTCTTCCTTTACTGTTCAACTTCCTGAATTTCCTTATCATGAGTGTAAGTTCTTTATCGTCCAAGTCATCTTTTGAATCTGTGTCATCCGAATCATTGTTAGATTTTAAAGCAATTGACTTCTTACCTTTGGGATCTTCTTCTACATTGATTTGTTCCACTTCATATGATTAGAGTGTGCCAACTATTTCGTCCACTGACAGAGGCACGATCTTCTATGTTTCTCTTATTGAAGTCTTAATGTGATTCCAGTCTTTAGAGAGTCCACGCAGCAATTTATTGACTTTCATCTGCCCTAAGATTGGCTGTCCATGATATGCTAGACCATTTACAATCTCTGTGAAATGACTGAACATGTCAGTGATAGATTCTCCCGACTTCATCTTGAAGGCTTCATACTGTCTGAGAAGTATGTTGATTTTTGTGTCTTTAACTCGATCAGTTCCTTCATAAGTAACATACAACCTGTCCTAGACTTCTTTTGTTGTTTCACAAGATGAAATCCTGTTATACTCAGTAAGAGATAAAGCACAATACAAGGAGTAGATAGCTTTAGCATCAAGAGCTTGTTTATTGGTTATGTCTGTTTGTGTCATCTCGCCAGCATCTATAACTTCCTTTCCTCTTTCTGAGGTTGATGTAGCTTTAGGAATGATTCCTTTTTCTACCACATCCCATTCTAGGGGATCTTTCGATCTCAGGAATGCCTTCATCTTGTTTTTCCACACATTGTATTCCTTTCCATCAAAGTAAGGAGGTCTGATGTTGCTTTGGCCGTCAACCAAACATAGAGCCAAAATACTAGCCATAGATCTTTAATTCAGAAGTAAAAACACATCAATAAAATGAGCACACAAGCTCTGATACCAATTGTTAGGGCTAGTACGATTACTTAGAGGGGGGGTGAATAGGTGTTAAAAGAAATTTTTGCGAGACTTGATAAATCAAATCGTCTTTAGAAGATAATAGACTGAAGCTGTAAACTACTACAAGCAATTATATAAAGCTACGAATTAAAGTAAGAAGTTTAGGGAAAGAGAATAGAAACACAAGGTTTATAATGGTTTGGCTTAGATTAAGCCTACATCCACTCTCCTGCACTGACAACCCACTAGCTGGATTTCACTAAGAATCAAAAGAGATGTTACAGTCTCACGTCCTTGAATTTACAGTGAAGAAGCTCTACTACACTCTTTCAAGGTCTCACAAGTGTTTGATCTCTCTTTTGTGTACAAGATAAGCTCAACGATTGAAATAGCAAAGAACTAAGAGCTTCAAACTTTGGAATTTTTCTTTCACGCACACACTCGAACAACTTGAGAGTCTTCCTTATATACTTCTCCATGCCTCTATAACCGTTGGTACTTTCCAAAAGAGTTGTTGTCTCTTAGTAAGATCGAAGTGAGTCGGTCCTTCTGGCATGTTCCAAGGACCCTGACTTGCGATCCGAGAAGATTTCCTCTAGTGTGACATGGATGCAGACTTGGAAGATTTCGTAGACATGTTCAAGTGAAGAAAAGATGGAAACTTGCAGAGAATTTTTTAGAGAAAAAGTTGAGGGGAGAGAGAGAGAGATTCAATGTTAGGGTTTGGAAAATGCTTGTGCTTGCAAAAGAGTATTTTGAGGTATTTAAGCAAATCGAAATGAGGTAACCAAAACGTCACAAGGAAAATGCCTTTTCAGAATTAAAATTAAAAATGGTAACTACTAAAAATTTGAAATTGAATTTCAGTAAGAAAATAGTAACTTCCAAAAATAAAATAGGCAAGCGTTCATTCAGATAAAATCATACCTGTTCAGAATTTACATTCTAAAAATAAAATCCCTGGATTTGAGAAAATGTACATACTGATATGGCTTCCTCAGGTTGAAGTTTTGAGTTAGAGTAACTTCAGATTTTAATCGATAGGAGAGATAATATTCAGCTTGCTGCGAAAAGACTCAAATAAGTTTTTCTCCAGAGGTTTTGTGAGATGTCTGCCAGCTGATTCTTTGAATCAATAAATTGAACCATAATCTTGCCATTCTAGACATGATCTCTTATAAAATGATATCGAATCTCTATATGCTTTGCTCTTGAATGAAGAACGGGGTTTCTAGTGAGATTAATAGCACTTGTGTTGTTGCATCTAATCTCTGTGCAGGATTCTTCTATTCCAAAGTCTCTTAGTTGTTGTCTTATCCAAAGAATTTGAGAACAACAACTCCTAAGAGCAACATATTCTGCTTCTGCTATTAACAATGCCACCATACTTTGTTTCCTTGAGAACCAAGCTACCAGCATTTGTCCCAGTAGTTGACAAGTGCTAGATGTAATCTTTCTATCGACTCTACAACCGACTAGATTAGTGTCAGAATAACCAAGAAGAGTAAAGTCTCATTCTTTTGGATACCATAGACCCAGCTTTGGAAAAGTCGTAACATATTTTATGATGCGTTTAACAGCACTAACATGAGATTCCTTTGGATCAGACTGAAATCTAGTACAGATGCACACACTGAATAAAATATCAAGTCTAGAGGCAGTGAGGTAAAGAAGAGATTCGATCATGCTTCTATACAGTTTCTAATCTACTTTCTTCCCTCCCTTCATCCTTGTCTAGTTTTGATGAACTCAACATAAGAGTTTCTATCATTTTGCAATTTTCCAATCCAAGTTTCTTGATGAGATCTTGGCATATTTCTCCTGGTGAATGAATATACCTTTCTTTGATTGTCTGACTTGCAATCCTAAGAAGAAAGTCAATTCACCCATCATGCTCATCTCAAATTCATCATGCATAGATCTTGAAAATTTATTGCAGAGATTTTCGTTAGGAGAACCAAAGATTAAATCATCTACATAAATTTGTACAAATAGAAACTCTTTCCCTTCCCTTTTTATAAACAGAGTAGTATCAACCTTTCCTTTTTCAAATCCATTATGAGTTAGAAACTTACTCAACATTTTATACCAAGCTCGTGGAGCCTGTTTCAGACCATACAATGCCTTTTTCAGTCTGTAGACAGTGTCTGGTTTTCTTGGATTTTCAAATCTTGGTGGTTGTTCCACATAGACTTCTTCTTGAATGAATCCATTAAGGAAAGTACTTTTGACATCCATCTGGAATAACCTGAAATTTTGGAAACAAGTAAAAGCAAGCAATAATCTAATTACTTCTAATCTTGCTACTGGTGCATAGGTCTCGTCATAGTCTATCCCTTCTTCCTGTGTGTATTTGCCACGAGTCTTGCTTTGTTTCCGATCACTTTTACTTTCTCATCCATTTTGTTTCTGAAAACCCACTTCGTTCCAATAACAGATTTGCCTTTGGGTTTTGAAATTAGCTCCCACATGTCATTGATGCTGAATTGTCTGAGTTCTTCTTGCATAGCTTCTATCCAGCTTTCATCTGATAGTGCTTCTTCTACTCCTTTTGGTTCTATCTCAGAAACAAGTGCTAAAGCACTGTAGTCTTCTCTTGCTTTGGATCTAGTGCAAATTCCTTCATCAATGTTGCCAATGATGAGTTTTTTGGGATGACTTGACTTGTGCTTCCAGTTGTTATTTGGCTTGAGAGTTTGTTGATCCTCTGTTCCGTTTAAATCTTCTTGTTCTGCTTGTTGCTATACTCCAAAAGTCTGAACCTCTTCGGAGGAAGTAGACTTTATTAAGTCTGGAATTGATTCAGACTCTTCAAGATGAGTTTGATCTGGTTGACTATGCACATAATCTTGAAACCTGATGTTCATAGATTCTTCCACAGATTGAGTCTTCTTGTTAAAAACCCTGTAAGCTTTGCTTGAAGTTGAATAGCCAAGAAAAATTCATTCGTTTGATTTTTCTTCGAACTTTCCAGATCGATCATTTGCATTCTTAAAAATAAAGCACTTACAACCAAATACATGAAAGTGGGAAACATTTAGCTTCTTTCCTTTATATACCTCATAAGGAGTCTTCTCTAGAATAAGCCTTAAGAATACCCTGTTGATAATGTAACAAGCAGTTGAGACTGCTTTTGCCTAAAATCGAGAGGATATTTTGCTTTCTATCAAAAGAGTTCTGGCCATCTCATGTAAACATCTATTTTTTTCTTTCCACAACCCCATTTTGTTTTGGAATGTATGGAGAAGAAAAAACATGTTGAAAACCAGATTCATCACAGAAGTTTGCAAAATCCTGATTTTCAAAGTCACCTCCATGATTTGTTCTTATATTTGAAATAGCATAACTTTTCTCATTCTGAATTTTCTTGGCAAACTTTGAAAAATATGAAAAAGTTTCAGATTTATTTGCCGAAAAGAATACTTAAGTAAAACATGAATAATCATCCACGATTACTAGACAATACTTCTTTCCATCAGTACTTTGAGTTCTTATTGGTCCAAAAAGATCCTTATGAAGAAGCTGCAAAACTCGATTAGTAGAAACCTGATTTATTGGTTTAAAGGAACTTATGACCTATTTTCCCAAGACACATGGAGTGCATAATTCAGACTTTTGATAATCCAAATTAGGAAGCCCTTAAACCATCTTCTTAGAGGAAACCTTGGCAATTGGCTTCATATTTACGTGACCAAGCTTTCGATGCCAGAGACTTCATCTTGAATAGAAATAAGGCACTGAGAGCTTTCTGGATTTACGTCCAAAAGATATATGTTGCCATGCCTTCGCCTAATAAAGGATCGAGAGAAGTCTTGACTTATTTCAGAACAAATGCCTTATTGGAAGTTTATTCTGAAACCAGTATCACACAGTTGATTTATGCTCATAAGATTGTAATTTAAACCTTTCACCAAAGAAACATTATTGATAGTCAGACTTCCAATCTTCACAGTTCCACAGCCTATAATCTTTCCTTTGTTATTTCCTCCAAAAGAAGCTTTTTCTCCATTTAATCTATCAAGTTTTATGAAACAGCTTGAGTCTCCTATCATATGCCTCGAACAGCCACTATCCAAATACCATTTAACTTTTCTTTTAATAGTGACCTACAATCAAAAGAAAAACTCAAACTTTCTTTGGTACCTAGATTTTCTTGGGTCCAAGAGTGCTAGTATTAAAAATAGTTTTTGCCCAATCTTTCTTAATCGGTCTCCAAACCTTGGGACAATCCTTCTTGAAATGTTCTAAGCTGTTACACTTAGAACATTTGAGAGCACTTCGGCCAACAGGTTTAACAAATACTTCTGAAAATTATTTTTATAAAAGGTCTTTGCAAGCCTTTGCTTAAGTCTCTCTTTTACTTTAGGAAAATCAATTAAATGAATAGTTTCAGAATTCATACCTAGACCAGATTTGTTAAAGTAGAGTATTTGAGTTGTAAGAATTTTTTCCAATTTTTCTGAACCTTTTGAAAATCTTCTTGTAATGTCTGAGATTTCCCTCTTCAAAACAACATTTTCTTTTGAAAGAGAATCATAATTTTGTTTCAAATCATCAAAACTTATTTTCAAATTTCAAACTTTTCTTTCCAAGAAACTTCTTGTTGCCTAAGCTTAGAATTCTCCTTCTTTAGTTTGGAGATCCTTTTAAGAGAGGATTTAAGATTGAGGCAAAGTTCATTTATATACATAGAGATTTTAATAGGAATTTCTGAGTTACTAACCTCAACTTCTTTGTCAGAGTTTGAATCGTCTGTCTCTGATTTGAGTTTGACTCTGAATGAGCCATCAGACATATGTTTGCAAATTCTTCTTCGTTTTCTTTACATTCGGTGTCACTCCAAGTTTCTGCTTTAAGAACTTTTTTGTATTTCTCAGACTTCCTTTTCTTCTTTTTCAACAAGGGACAGTTTGGTTTGATATGCCCATTTTTCTTGCACTCAAAGCATATTACATCCCTGCTAGTTTCAGTTTCTTCTGGGAATTCTACGAGCCATGCTTCTTCCAATTGAATCTTCTACCTTTTCTATTTAGTCTTATGAATTTCTTTATCATGAGGGCCAGTTCTTCATCATCCATATCATCTTTCGAATCTATATTATTAGAATGAATGTTAGATTTTAAAGCAATTGATTTCTTACCTTTTGGGTCTTCCTCATCATTGATTTGCTCCACTTCGTATGATTGAAGTGTGCCTATTAGTTCATCTACTGATAGAGGTATAATCATTTGAGTCTCTCTAATTGAAGTCTTCACATGATTCTAGTCCTATGAAAGTCTACGCAGTAGTTTGTTGACTTTCATTGGTCCAGAAATTGGTTGTCTTTGATAAGGCAGGCCATTCACAATTTCTGTAAATTGACTAAACATATCAGAGATAGATTCTCCAAACTTCATTCTGAATACTTCATATTTTCCAAGCATAATGTTTATTTTTGTTTCCTTCACATGGTCAATCCCCTCATAGGTAACATGGAGTCTGTCCTAAACTTCTTTTGCTATTTCACAAAAAGAAATTCGGTTATATTCTAAGGGAGACAAAGCACAATATAAAGAACAAATTGCTTTTGCGTCAAGAGCCTGTCTCTTGGTAATTTCAGCTTGTGTTGATTCATCAGCATCAATCACTTCTTTCTCTTTGTTTGAAGCTGATGTTGCTTTAAGATTGATTCTTTTTTTAACAACATCTCACTCCAGGGGATCTCTGGATCTAAGAAATGCCTTCATATTGTTTTTCCATACATTGTACTCATGTCCATCGAAATAAGGAGCTCTAGTATTGCTTTTTCCTTCAACCAATCCTGGAGCTAGAATGCAAGCCATAGAAGATCTTTAGCTTTAGAAGTAAAAAAGACTTCAACAAAATAAGCACACATGCTCTAATACCAATTGAAAGGGCTAGTATGAACATCTAGAGAGGGGTGAATAGGTGTGAAAATAGATTTTTGCAAAATGTAGTAAAAATGCTTTACTTTTAAACTGAGTCTAATGAACTACAGATTATGCAGAAGGATTCTGACTTTAACAACTAATACGAATAAAGTAAAGGAGTTCAGGGAAGAGAAAAATGAACACAAGATTTATAGTGGTTTTGCTTAGGTTAAGCCTACGTCCACTCTCCACGCTGACAGCCTTCTAGCTGGCTCACAAAATCACTCTCTAGAGTTTCTCTCGTTCAAATACAAGTTTAAGCACTAAATAATGAAAGACAAATGATTTAGAAGTTTCGGACTTTGGAATTCTTCTTTCACACTCTTCTTCAAATGACTTGAAAAACCTCCTTAAATACTCCTTCATGCCTTCTCGACCGTTGGCACTTTCCAGAGGAATTCTTCCAATCTACCCATTGGATAGAATCAATCAAGAAGATCTCGAGCCATTTGAAGATTGAGATGAAAGCTCGTCAATCCTGTTCACCCATACAATCAGGATTTTTGTTTCCATAAGTAGATTCTTTCCAAATAAGCTTGCCTTCCAAAATGATTTGCTTCTTCGAAATTGATTCCAATTAAGATAACTAATATGGTAAGTAATATTTTCAACCAGAAAGCCTGATGTATCCTATTCGTACTGAAACCTTGAAGGAAGAAAAATAATCCTGAGTCTGATTAAGTCTTAATTCTTGCGTTCAATCTAGAACTTGTCAAAGTGGGCAGACTTCTAATGTAAGATAGACTTTGACACAGAAGTTTGACATTCTTTAGAATAGAGCTTAGATAAGTTTTGTCAACTTCAAAACAACATAGGAGTTTTCTCCAATAGAAAGAAAGTTGACCAAAAGTTATACAGAAGCATAATTCGTTCTCTTCTTTATCTCACTACCTCTCGACCTGATATTCTACTCAGTGTGTGTATATGTGCTAGATTTAATCTGATCCCAAGGAGTCGCATCTTCAAAACAACATAGGAGTTTTCTCCAATAGAAAGAAAGTTGACCAAAAGTTATACAGAAGCATAATTGATTCTCTTCTTTATCTCACTACCTCTCGACCTGATATTCTATTCAGTGTGTGTATATGTGCTAGATTTCAATCTGATCCTAAGGAGTTGCATCTTAGTGCTATCAAACATATTATCAAATATATTGCGACTTATCAAAAGCTAGGTCTATGGTATCCAAAAGGAGAAGACTTTACTTTACTTGGTTATTTTGATGCTGATCTAACTTATTGTAAAGTTGACAGGAAAAGTACTTCAGAAACATGTCAACTGTTGGGACAAATGCTAGGGTCTTGGTTCTCAAGAAAGCAGAATATTATGACTATTTCAACAGCAGAAGCAGAATATGTTGCTTTTGGAAGTTGCTATTCACAAATTTTGTAGATCAAGCAATAACTAAGAGATTTTGGAATAGAAGAACCCTACACCGAAATTAGATGTGACAATACAAGTGCGATCAATCTTACCAAAAATCTCATCTTTCACTCAAGGGCAAAACACATTGAAATTCGCCATCACTTTATAAGAGACCATGTGCAAAATGGCGAAATCAATGTTTAATTCATTGAAACGAAGAATCAACTGGCGGATATCTTTACCAAGCCATTAGAAAAGAGCGTATTTGAATCCATTTGTGAAAAGCTAAATATCACCCTTCCATTTGACTAAAGTCTATGGATGAGCAGATTCAATAGATCAACATGTGGGAAATGCATCTGTCTGAAAGTCTTCCAGACTCAGGTAGTTTTATTTTAAATTTTTGGCTCGTAAATTTTCTTCCATATTGAACTGTATGTTTATTCTCAATTTATCACTTGCTTTTTATATTTTTTGGAAATTGTATTGTCTCTACTGATTCTCAGAGATGTGGAAACACGGATGGAAATTGTGTAAAAACTGCTCCCAGGCGGTTACATCGTGGGCATCGTAAACATTAGGGGTGGCAAATGGGTGGGTCGAGTCAGGTATGGGTCAAGTTGACTCATTTAACCCGTTTTAACCCATATTCTTATAGTGTAAATGAATGACCCATACCCAACCCGACCCGTATTGATAAAACCTATTAATATTCTAGGAAAACTCACTTCTACCATATGCTAATTGGATTAAAACTTCAAATTAAATTAAAAAATAAATAAAATAAAATAAAATAAGTTAAAAAAAAACCTATAAATTGAAATATTTATAAAAAGTTAGACTATGCACACACTTCTCTTATTTGAAGTGAACATACCATTGAATAACTAAAAATTGTAACATTAATTTTTTAACAAAACCTAAAAACACTCATTTTTATGATTTTTTTTTTATAAAAAAAATATTGTTAAAATTTTTTAACAATTTTTATGCAATACAAATTTTTTAACAATTTTTATGCAATACAAATTTAATGGAAATTTTTTTATAACTCTTTTTAAAATATTTTTAAAAAAATCAAATTTTTAATTTTTAAAATATAATTTTAATTATTTTTATTTTTTAAAATATAATTTTAATTATTTTTATTTTTAAAATATAATTTTAATTATTTTTATTTTTAAAATATAATTTTTAATTTTTTATAAAATTATTTTCAATTTTTAATAATTTTTTTCTTTTCTCTTTTCTTCTTCTTCTTCCGGCCGTCGGCCACGACGACGGCCGGGGACCGGCCACAACAACGGCCGGCGGCCGACCCACAAGCGAGATCGAGCTCGCCGGCGTCAGGCGGGGCTCGATCTCATTGTCGTCGGTGAGGCTCGATGGCCTCGTCGGACACCAACAAGCTCGAGCCTCGTTAGTCATTGGCGAGGCCGAGCCTCACCAGTCATTGGCGACTTGCCAGCGAGCTCGAGCCTCGCCTGGCTTATCGCCGACTGATGGCTGGCCGTCACCTTGCCAATCGCCGGTTATGGAAGGAAGAAAAAAAAAAAAAACAAAGAAAAAAATATTGAAATATGAAAAATAATTATAATTTCAATTTTTTATAAAAAAAATTATAAAGTTAAAAAAGGCCATGGGTTTAAACTTTAAAGTGGGTTTCCTAATAACCCATTTAGACCCATTTCTTTTTGTGTTTTACTTTTTCAGATCCATTTCTTATCCATATTTAATTTTCACTTGACACATATATGACCCATTTAACTAAAAATGGGTCATAATATGGGTTTATGACCCATTTTGCTAGCTCTAGTAAATACTGACATTCATCTACTGGAGACCTTCTCTCCCCCTCTGCTGCGAATAGCTCGCAAAACTTGTTATCTTTTAATAATTTATCTTTTAGTTATCTTTAAATTCTTGCACTATAGTTTGATCGTAGATTTCAGACACACCATTGTCAGATTAAATTTTAGCATGTCTTTGCTACAATTCTTGAGTGTTTCGTTATTGATTAAATTCCGACGTCGCATATTTATGTTTTCTGGCTTTGTCTTCAGTTAAATTCTAACCAAATTTGTGCACTTTCAATTCTGTTTGAAGTGAAGTTATCAATTTTTTTTATATATCTATGATATTTCCCGTCTGGAGTCACTGTAGATTCTATTTGCTCTAATAAAAACCATGAAACGATTCTCAATGAAAAGTATATCGTCATAGAGTCGAATTTTGGGAAATAGACATTATCATTTAAATCACACACACATATACACACATGCACGCACACGCGCGTGCATTTTGTTTGTTTGTGAAAGAGTTATAAAGACGATGCATGAGAGTGGATTGCTCTACAGTTGATCTGTGAAATGATACTCGCTTAAAGTCGAACTCGATTCATCGTAGATGAGATCAATCACTTATTCATGTGAATTTGTAAATTAAGATCATTCATACAAAGAATGTCTTTAGTTTTCCTGATCTTCGCCATAATGAGATCATTTAAACAAATGATGTCTTTGGTTTTCATGACCTTCGCCAGGACAGGCAAGTATGCCAACTGTGACATCCTGTAATTTTCAATTCCATTTTCAATTAAATAAATCGAGTCTTTCATCAACGCGCCTATAGTGATATTCTCAGAGCTGATCACTCTTGAGATAACTAGACTATATGGGGAAGTCATTAAGGAATTTTAACCTATTAGACTTGAGAATTCGACTAGGAATTGACTACTCAACTATGCTCATCTGCAGAGATCATTACGGCACAGTAAAGATTGAAATTAGAGATAGGTCGGTTCGACTAAGATGTGTGGTTAAACACGGGTGATTCCACCAAATTGAAAAATTCTCATCGATCGGCACTAGACTGATTTTTTTGTCGTTTTGGTACCCTATGTCCGTATTTGAAACCTTGAGATTTTCATGACAACCAAGAATCGCCAATGTGTCGAAGAGGTTCATTGTGGCTCGAAGAAAATCAACCATGGGTTATTTACACTAATTTTTTTTTAAAGCTACCCGGTAACCTAGGTCATGTTAAAATTGCGCCAAATTGAAATTAACCATGAATTTGAATCCGATTTAGAAATTGAAAGTTCGGTCATGTCACAAGTCATTTTAGGAATGTCAACTCACTCTCTGAATATTTTTTTGCCAACCAAGATCTTCGGCGAAATTTCAAAGTAATGTCGTTTTTGTCCGGGAAATTCCGAGGACCGTTTTTTAACGCGAAATTGGGATGCAAGTTGGTTCTAATTGTAAGAAAAAATATTAATTTGATCAAGGACATGTTGGTGGATTTTGGGACCAGAATGGAGATTGATTGGAGAGGAATCGATCCAATTTAAGGGAAAAATGTTGCAAATTCGAATGCCCCTTGGTCCATAACTTTTTGGACCTCTTCTCTAGCTTCTAAGGGAAGATCGGTGGTTAAAAATTGCTGAGGAAACCAACCGGATGTGGTTAGGCCAAGGTCAAGGGGATAAAGGGGTGAAGATTGAAGCTTGAGGGACCCTTCAAGACAAACTTGTCCCCCTCTCCTTCCTCTCTCCCTCTCACCGTTGACTCCCCCTCCCTCCATTGCCAGCAAGTTTGAAGCTCAGCAAAACCAAAGAAGCCGACCAAACCAACTCCCTCCTCGGTCGCACGCCCGCCGAAGGTTGAGAGCCATCCGTTCGTCCATCGAAAGTCGCGCTATCGCTGCTTTAATCTCATTGCTCACCGTACGTCCTTGGCTGACGTCCTGCCTAGCTCGCGTGTCCAGCAAGTCGCCAAGCCGCTGTCCGTCGCCGCCGTGGTCACCGGAAGCCCCGCCGTCGCCCCTACCCACCTGTCCGAGCCGCCGGTCCTCCTCCTTGGCCGTTTCAGCCACAACCGGCCGTTGGTTCTAGCTACTCGGTCCAAGAATAGAAGCTAAAGACAACAAGGGTTTTGGGACTTAAAGACTCGATTTCGAGCCTTTCCCGACCTGGCTTGGTGTTCCCGCTTTGGGATTTGTGGACCGTCTCCTCCTCGCCGTCATTGTGGTCCGAGTGGATCATTAATCAAGTGAGTTTACTCACTAATCCCTGCTTAGGAAGTTAATTATGCTTAAGAGTTGATTAGTTTAAGTTAATTAAGGATTATGTGGTTAGTTAGAACGGATTAACAATTTAATTAATCAATATTGCATGTTAGGTGGTTAGAATAGTGCAATTAGTGAGTAGACAAGCTCTAGTATTTATTTAAACAGGTTTGGAAATTTTTCGAGCCCGTTTCGGTATTTGATTAGGCTTTTCCGACCTAAGTTGCATTTTTGGGTATTTAATAATTAATTTTCAAAATTAATTAATTAATTATTATTTTCCATAAATTAGATCGGGATAGCCGGTGATCGGAATTTTATGCTAATTGCAGTGGTGTGATATGTTTATTTAATTGAGTGCTGGATGGTGCCAATTGAGTGTGATTTGCAATTTTAGGTATTTATCCCAAAATTCAATAATTTCGTATTTAGTCAGAAAATACTGGGGCGTCGGTTTTTAACGCCAAAAATGTTTTTAGGCACTATAATAAATAGTGAGATTTTCAAGTGGGAAAATATTGTATTTTGGCTAAGGCCAACCATGTACCCACACACAAAAATCGGGAATGATAAAAATGGTGGCATTCTCAGTTGGTGAGAACAAGTATACTATATCAGCCTATGGGCTTTGATATATCAGCTTTGGGTGAGCAGTATACTTTATCAGCTTAGGGTAAGCATCATATGTATACTATATCAGCCTATGGACTTTGATATGTCATCTTTGGGTGAGCAGTATATTGGTATATTATATCAGCCTACGGGCTTTGATATGTCAGCTTTGGGTTAGCAGTATACCTTAACAGCTTCTGGTGAGCATCGTGAGTATACTATATCAGCCTGTGGGCTTTGATATGTCAGCTTTGGGTGAGCAATATACTCTATTATCAACTTTGGGTGAGCTATACTATCTATCTTCAGTTTAGGGTGAGCAGTTCTTGATGTGGTCGAACTTGATAGATAGCACTAAATGAGTGGATCGAGAGATGATCTTGATGACATGGAATCAACTGAGTCGATTGATCGATGGTTCAATCTGTTTGGTTGAAATGATTGGATGGTTATTTGAATTATACTAACTTGCAGGAAGGGACTGAGGCAAAGATAAGTCCTCTGAATTGTGGTTGTGCTTAGGCAGCCCTTCGTGGCATATTTTCTTCCTAGTCGAGTCTTAGGGGGTGAACTTGCTGAGACGTCGTCTCACCCCGTTGTGAGATAACATTTCAGGTCCATAAATGACAGTTGCTCCTAAGCATTTTGGACAGACGAAGAAGGTCACTAAGCAGAAGTGTTTCATTCCGCTTGATAGTGACCCATGGGGATGGGTATATGAGTTGGTGAAGTCCGTGGTTTGGGTTGATGCGGGTCTACCAAAAAAAGTGCCCCATCAATACAGATCATGGTATCGCCATGAGCGGAATGGACAGAGAGAAGGGCTAATACCAGAGTCCGAGGTTCCTTTTTATGTGCTGGAGGTTGCTTTTGGGAAAGGCACGGCAGATCCTCCTGAAGGTTCAGTGGTGGACCCAGACTTGTCAGATCCAAGGACCCCGGAGTACTCAGTCGAAGACTCGACTGATTAGAGGATCTGTAACTTCTACCCCTCCCTCCCCCTTTTTATAGACCTTGTTTATAGATCAGTTGGTTTTGTAAATGACTTGTTATGATATGTATATGTGTGTGTGTGTGTGTGTGTGTGTGTGTGTGTGTGTGTGTGTGTGTGTGTGTGTGTGTATAAGTGTGGTTTGGTTTTCAAAAAAGAAAAATTTGTGGCCCTACTTTTCTATCCCATTTGAGTGTTGTATGGGAATTATTTATTCGCTTCCGCATATGCATTAAAATGAATGGGTCGGCGTTGCGTCCTGAGACGTCGCTCTTTAATTGACCGCAGAGGGATGGGCATGCGCTTTGTGACAGCTTGAATTTTCAGAATTTGTTTTCGATTAAATAATCAGGCCTTTCATCGACGCACTAATAGTGCAATTCTCTAAGCTGATCACTCACGAGATAACCGGACTATCTGGGGAAGCAATTATGGAATCTAAATGCAATTGAACTTGAGAACTCAACCAGGAATCAACTGCTAGACCGTGTTGATCTACAAGGGTCATTACGACGCTGTCAGAATCGATAAGAGATCAGAGATAAGTCGATTCAACTGAAATATGTGATCAAAGTGTGGGTGATTTCACCTGATTGCAAAATTCTCATTGATCGGCACTAAATTGATTTTCTATCGTTTTGGGTACCCTGTGTCTGTAATTGGAACCTCGAGATTTTCACGACAATTGAGAGACGCCAATGTGTCGGAGATGTACATTGTGACTCGAGATAAATCAATCACGAGTCAATTGCACCAAAAATTCCTAAAAGTTATCTAGTAGATTAGGTCACGCTAAAAGCGTGCCGGAGTGAAATTAACCGTGAATTTGAACCCGATTTCAGAAATTGAAAGTTCTGTGGTGTCACGAGCTATTTTAGGAACGTCGACTCATCCTCCGAAAAATTTTCAGAGATTCCAAGATTATTACGGAAAATCGTTTCGGACATCATGGAAAATTAACATAAATTCAGATCGGTCGAATTGAAGGGATTTTCAACTTGCAAACCGAGCTACTTGGTGAAAGGGACTTGTAGAAATTATGTGGGCCTTTTTTACATCAAAATTTAACGTCGAATTTGGGAATTTGTCGAAGAAATTGATGTCTCAAAAATTGTGAAATTCGGATCTAGAAGAAGACAACAATTTTGGGCTTCAAATTTTGGGTTATTTGTGAAGATAATGCAAGAAAGAATTGAGAGACATTGAGATAAGTTTGAAGGCTAATTGGGGGACAAGCAATTAATTCTTTTGGATTAGTTCATTGACTTTTGTCTTCTCTTCTTCTAGCCTTCCGTCGCACGTCTTGATCGCCACTCCTCCCTTCACGCGTTGCCATATTCGATTCTCTCTCTCCTCTACTTCTGTTCTTTTCAATTCTTTTCATCCGTCGAAGCGCGCCCCCCCTTAACCGAATCTCTCTCTCTCTCGCTTATGGGTTGTTCTCTTTCACCTTTCTTTCATTTGCCCAAATTCCTTCTGCCATCTCTACTAAATCTTGTCTTCTTTGGTCAACACTCATCTCACCAAAGTTTCATTTGTTGACTGCCCTCGCTTGTTTTTTTTTTTTTTTTTTTTTTTTTTTTTTCAATTGAAACCAACGTTGCCTCGTGTCTTCTTCGGTCAATCTTCAGCTGAAGTCTTTAAGTGACACCACACAACCAAATCTGCCATGCCGAAGTCTTTATTCGATTCAATCAACAAGCAGGCGTCCCTCTCCACGTGTCCAAGTCTCCTCTCGTTCGGTCAACAGCTGATGGAACTCTCCCTTCGTTGACCCTGCATCCATGAATTCCTTTACCCGCGCGTCCACGTTTCCTTCGCCAGCTTGAAGACCCCAGCGCACGCCAGCTTAACCGTCTTCGCTGCGTTCGTGTTCAGCATCAACCAACTGAAGCAAAACCCAATCAACGTTCAACTCCAACATCTTTGCCCATTAAGCCACACAGATCCAGCAACCAGCAAGCCCGTTGTTCCATTGCAGCCCATCTTGTGGAGTTGAAGTCAGCCCAGCAAACTCCAGCATCTTGGGCCATGTCTTCAGCCAAGTGAGTTTCAATCCATCTCCAATAGATTTTGAAGCCCAAGCTCAGGCCCAAGTTCAGTTGGTTTCAGCCCATTTGAAGTTCAGCCCATTTTGGGCTCGCGAAGAAGGCCCAAGCCTGCAACCAGCAGCCCAAGTTGAAAACAAATCTCAAATTTGGGTTGAGATTTGTTGGGTCCGTTCTAGGCCTGGTCTGAGTATCCGCCGACGCCACCGAAAATTCGGATTTCGGCCGCCGTTGCGTCGTCGTCGCGGTGAACCAGTTTCCATAATTAACGGTGAGTTTATACTCTAAACTCTTCTTAGTAGGTTAATGATGCTAAAGGGTGTTTGGATTTATTTAATTAGGAATTAGGTGGTTAGTTAGATTAAATTAATGATTTAATTATTTAATTGAGCACATTAGGTGGTTAGCATGGTTTAGCTTAGGCCTAATTAAATTGTATTATTTATCTAGAAGGGTTCGGGAATTTTCCGGGACCGTATTGGTATTTAATTTAATAATTTTGGCCTAGGTTAGTATTTTTAGAAATTAAATTGAATTAATTAATTAAATTTAGAAAATTAATTATTTATTAATTATTTTTCCGGAAATTAGGCCGAAATAGTCGGTGACCAGAATTTCGTGCTAATTGCAATGGTGTGGTTAATTTTTGCAATTGAGTGTTAAATTATGCAAATTGAGTGATGATTAGTTTTTTGGTATTTAATTCCAAAAATTGTGAATTTTCAATATTTACTCAGAAAATCCCGGGTGTCGGATTTTCACACCAAAAATGGTTTTATATAATATATAAAATAGTGGGATTTTAAAAAGGAAGAATGTCAATTTTTCTGGGTCGAGTTGACCGTGTACCCACACACGACTATTTTCATGCGTATTTCTAATACGAAGAAAAAGGGCCAAGTTCACCATTTTAATTGAAGCATTTGAGTGCAATGCATGATGCCCTGGGTCATATTTGAGTGATCGTGTGATGATTAAGATAAATCGTCCCGGGTTGTTGAGCTGAACGTTATCCCTATTTAGGATACCCCTTGATAAAGGAAACTGGTCACAGTAGATTCTTGACCCTATGCTCCTTCAGGAAAGTCGTCGACGAAGTGACGTGCCATGCTCAATGGGGTGAGACAAAGCCTGGCAATGCTAGAAGACCGCCGAATTGAGAGTAGGCCGTGCTATATGCCAAGATCAAAATTAGGAACGCATGATGAATTGAGTTGAATGTGTCTGATTATGGAACAAAATTGTGTGACACGATATGGAACGTGTCATAACGATTTGGCTCTATAATCAGGACCCCTGTATTGATTTAAGAATTGAGCGTTGCGTTCCCATTTAATTGATCTTGAGTACTACTTTGGTTTGTGATATGAACTGGTGCTGACCTGCAGGGTGAAACTGAGACGAGGTAAGTCTCATTGATTGTGTGATTGCGTGCTTAAGACGCTTCTTAGCGTCTTTCCCTCCTAGTTGAAGTTTAGAGCATGGACTTGCTGAGACATTGTCTCACTAGTTATTGTATAACCACTTTCGGGGTCATCGAGTGGAGGACCTAGAGCAGAGAGGAGGTGATATGAAGTATAGGTCGGATAAGACCGCTTCTTTTGGAGAACAATCTTTTGTAGTCTTTGGACCATAGACTCTTGTACGTGACTCAGCATATGTTTATAAAGGCATGTTTGTTTGTGAAATTGTTGTTATGTTTTTCTATCTTGAGATGGTTACTGTCAAGAGATTTATAATCCACTTCCGCATGTGCAATAAAGTAAAAAGGGTCGGCGACTAGTCCTAGGAAGTCGCGAAATTTTTATCAACCAGAGAGGGATTGGCACGTGCTCGATGATCGAGGCGTGACACGCTTGGAGGATCGGAGCATGAGACCAACTATTGATGACTTTCCGCCCATCTACACCGTTCTCCCGCAGTTCACAAGTAGGTCAACGCTAGATAGAGCACGTGCAAGCAAACACTAACCCAACCCACACGTGACATTCTTTTGTGCGATGAATTAATTCCTTTGATATATATATTGGCCACTTCTATCTATTTCCTACATTGGGTATAGATCTAACCGTTTAATTCAAACCTAGACAGTAGGCATAGAGTGACTACTAATAAGAATTACTAGCAAACAGCTAATGATGTTTCTTGAGTTGATTAGTCTAGAAAGAGCTCAAGCGGAGGAGGCTACAAATTGCCTCTTTCATTTATCTGATTAGTAGAACGACCTCCAGAATTTATTTGATTCTTCCTTCCCATTTTTCAGAAGCAAGTGTTGCAAGACTTGCAATATTGCTTCTAAGATCAAAGTAATGATCTTGTATATCCTTCAAGAATGAGTTTGGGGTAGTTTTTTGATTTACCCAAGAAATCACTTTATCTTCTATTTGTTCAATTTTCTTCGAGACATATCTGGAGGAGGTAACATAGGTTTTGACGAATAATTATTATATGGGGAAGAAGTCGGGAGCCGTGTGAAAGATGCTTTGCGTTTGTGTAAAGACAACGAGAAGTAGCCGATGCAGACTTGGATGCTTTCGATAGCCGTGGGGTGCATGTTCAATAGTCTGATGACAACCATAATTACTTTACACGCTAATAGAACCGGAGGATTAAGATATTCAAGAGATTCAATTTGATTGAACTAACTTGTCTCAAATAAGACTGAGTCAATAAAATCTTTTTATGTGTGATATCCAAACCAGATCACTAACCGTTATTCATTCTGAACTAATCTCATTCTAGACCTGTCACATTCTAGACTTGCTTCATTTTGAACATGTGTCTCGTTCTGGACTTGTCATAACACAGTCTAAATAAGTTTAGGTTTAACAAAGAGTCTTTTCAAGCAGAGTCATTGATAATATCCTTTACACATTCCATTAGAACATCATAAGCATAGCGGCTTGTGGATTTTTTTTATCTAGTTACTCAATTATTAAAAACGTTAATAGCCTTTGATTATTTTGTCATCTTCAAAATATTATAAAGGATTTCCCTAACAAATATAGAGAGAGAGAGAGAAAGTTCCGAAAAAGATAGTGGAAAGTGGGAGCATGTGAGTGTGAGAGTTGCATTGGAAACAACTTTTCCTTATTTCTGATCAACAAGCTATCAACCAGTAATTTTAATCTCTTAAGATATTTGTTTGTAAAATTCTAAACGCAAGTGAACGTGTTGAACAAGTAATATAATGATGAGAAATAGTATCGTCCCACGGAGATCGATGATTAATAAACTAATTAAATACTAAAATATATTAATTCTAAAATTTATCTAACAAATCAAAATATAATTGAGAATAAATTAAAAATAAAATTTGGAGACTAAATGTAGTAAATCAATAAGATAAATATGTTAGAACATCTGATTTCACCATAACCGCTAGATATGAATTTCATATTGTTGTGGGTACAAGAACGATATCAAACATGTAATAGCAGAATTTCCTAATCTATTTACTATCCTATCTCTAAGTATAGTAAACTTACTCAGTTTATTAATCCAATATATCTCTATGTGAATTAAAATAAACATAAGTGTATTTAAAACTATGAATATTCCCGATTTACAATGAGCCTTTTGAATCATCTTATCATCGAAAGCTACACAAATAATGCGGTATATCTCTATCCACGTTTAATTCATAGTTATATATTATAATGAGCAATTGCATATTATCACTTCTCAGTGTCAAACATGCACATCAGATCATTCAAGTGGTGGCTAGTCACTCAAAAACATTATGCACAATAATATATAACTCACATGAATTAAATCAATTTTAAAACATAAAAATCATGAAATTCACATCATCATCATTAGGCTACATTATAGCCCTAACAAAAGAAAATTAAAACATAGTAGAAGAAGAAATAAAAATATAAATCAAACCCAGCATCTTAAATTAAAGAACAAGAATTCTGTCACCACTTTTGTCTTCTCTTTAAAATACTTAAAAAATTCATAAAACAATGAAAAACGATCTAACAAAAATCTAGCTGCCCTTTTAGGCTCTCAATGTTCTCCTCTTCATAGAATATATCCCAGTTATCTAATCTCCCAACGCTCACAGATAACATTAGGGAACAAAATTAAGGATTCCCTAATTTGATATCCATCTTCCACTACTGCTTGATTTGAATTCCTGATTTTTGCCATTCTTTTCCTTATCTTTTCCACATCTCATTATTCTGCATAAACAAGGAAAATTCAAATAATCAGAAGGAAATCCAAATATTTTCTCATAGATATTGCATTAATTGTTGCCTAAAATAAGTAAAATAACTCTATTTTTATAGAGTTATCAAACCCCCAAACTTAACATTTTGCTAGTCCTCGAGCAAAATCAAGACATAACACAAACTTAAGTTAACAACCTCCTCCATGAAATCTTTCCATAATTGCTCAAATTCACAATTCAAAGAAAAACACAAATTTCATCCATACATTAAAATTGATTTATAAGTTAAGACCAATTCTAACTATGTGATCCAAGTGTGTGTGTGTGTGTGTGTGTGTGTGTGTGTGTGTGTGTGTGTGTGTGTGTGTGTGTGTGTGTGTGTGTGTGTGTGTGAGTCCTCATCTTTTTCGAATTATATGCAATCCAGATAAATTCACATTGATATGCAACCTCTAAAAAATTCTCAATAATTATGACCAAATCTCATAGATTTGCTTTTCATTCCTCTCTCCACTAATGTAAGCTAATTATCCAACCAAAAATCAATATGACTTTTCTCGGTTTGTAATGTAAGGTTGGGCTAAAGGTGAGATAGCGGTAATTTTAAGCTCAAATCACCCATCAACACATTGATTTTTAGGATCTAATTAGAGCCAATGTCACTATCCAATTTCACTCATTCAAGATAATTTCTCTGCCACCATATATCATCATTCCTTTTTTTTTTTTTTTTCTTTTGAATTACTTTATGGTGGAGTTTCTCCCAAAGTCCCTCCTAATATAACATGAAAACTTCCAACCCATTGAGTATTCAAAAGGCTCACTCAATTGAAAGTTGGATAGGGAACCATAAAAGCAATTTTTTTTTTTTATAATACACCCCAAACAACCATAGCAATCACTTTTTTTTTTCTTTTTTTTTTCATACTCCATCCTTCCTCCCAAATTTCTATTAAGCTCAAATAACTTTTTTATCCCAAAAAAATCAACGTGTTCATAAGGCATGGGACAATGATATAATTTGATAACGACTAGGCTAAATATATATGGGTGTCAATGAAAAATTGGGTAATAATTAAGGCTCAAATGGGTGACTAGGGATAAATAAATAGGATTAGCTTGAAAGGCTCAATCAATCCAAAAATTGCCTAAATCATTTTCTCAGTTAGATTTAGCTTAGGATTTCACCTCAAGAGAAAATCAAACAAATTCTAAGATTTGGGTGAAATTTTAAAAAATCACATACTTCATATGAATATTCTCTTGATTTACACACACTTCAAAAATTAAGGACTTTTAGTGCTTAGTAAGTGGATCAACATAATCAGAATTAAAATTAACTCACACATCAATTGGAAGTTTAAATAAAATTTAAATTTCCTAAGAATCGTAAAACTTCACAACTAGGAATGTAATCATAATAAAAAAAAAAAAATTTGCCAAAAATTTTGTCTCCCCCCAAACTTGAATGAAGCAGTGTTCTCAATGCGAAAAATAGAATTAGGAAGAAGAAAACTCCCCTGGTTGTAGGATAAATTCATAGATGACCTTGATGATTAAACTCTTGAAAGGTGATCCCTAAAAAATTAACCTAGATAAAATAAAGAAAAGTTAATCGTTTTTTTTTTTAAAAAAAAAAAAGCTTAAACTTAACAATAAAAAAAAACATAATTAAAATGCTTGGGTTGCCTCCCAAGAAGCGCTTGCTTTATAGTTTTCAGCCAAAACGCAAAAAATAGAATTAGGAAGAAGAAAACTCCCCTGGTTGTACGATAAGTTCATAGATAACCTTGATGATTAAACTCTTGAAAGGTGATCCCTAAAAAATTAACCTAGATAAAACAAAGAAAAGTTAATTGTTTTTTTTTCAAAACTTAAACTTAACAATAATAAAAAAAAAACATAATTAAAATGCTTGGGTTGCCTCCCAAGAAGCACTTGCTTTATAGTTTTCAGCCAAACTATCTCAGATGTCGCTATTTTGGAGGATGAAGTTCAATGGTGGTCTTTTGCTTGTTCTAACCACCTTCAAAGTATGGCTTCAAACGTTGACCGTTCACCTTGAATGTGCCCTCAGTGTCATGCGCAACTTCAACTGTTCCATATGGGAATACCTATGTAACTGTGAAAGGACCAGACCATCAAGACCACAACTTTCCTGGAAAAAGTTTAAGACGAGAGTTATAAAGTAAGACTTTTTGACCAATTTTAGACTCTCTTTTGAATATGTGCTTGTCATGCCATCTTTTTGTATGTTCCTTGTACATTTGAAGCACTCAACAAAAAGCTAGATAATATGAGTGTTTCAACCATGAAAATTCAGAATTTGACATGTGATTTTTGTGGTGGAGGACATGTTAGCACAACGTGTCAGGTAGGTAATACTTTTAAACAATCCAGTGAAAATTCTAACTTTGTTGGGAATTTTAACAGGTCACAGAATAATTCCTACTCCAACACGTACAATCCGAGATGGCGCGATCATCCAAATTTTTCATGGAATAATTAGAATGTGATGAGACCACTAGGATTCAAACAATCAGAAGAGACAAAGTCCAATTTGGAAGATATAGTCACCAAACTTGCTAATACAACTCATGACTTCATCAAAAGCACAGATGTGATATTTCAAAACCAATAGGCTTCAATTAGAAATCTGGAGATGCAAGTGGGTCAGTTAGCATGATGTCAGGGAGACAACAAGGTTATTTGCCGACCAACGCAGAGAAAAATCCAACTGAAAACATAAAGGCTATTACCATGAGAAGTGGTAAATAAGTGGGAGAAGAAGAGATTTTCAGAGACAATGAAGAGGTGATCAATAAACAATCAAAGGAGACAAGCAAGAGTAAACTTTTTCCAGATAATCCCAAGCCATATGTGCCGCCAATTCCATTCCCTCAGTGACTCTAGTAGCACAAAATATATAAGCAATTTTATAAATTTCTTGATGTATTTAAAAAATTGCATATTAACATTCCTTTTGTAGATGCTTTAGCACAAATTCCTAGTTATGCAAAATTTTTGGAGATTTTGGCAAACAAAAGGAAACTGGAGGATTATGATACTGTGAAGTTAAATGAGGAGTGTTCAGCCATCCTACAAAACAAATTGCCTCCAAAATTAAAAGATCCAGGGAGTTTTACTATTCCTTGCACTCTTGGGAATTCTTACTTTGAAAATGCATTATGTGATTTAGGTGCAAGTATTAATTTGATGCCTTATTTAGTTTTCAAGAAATTGGGATTGCGCAAGGTAAAAGCAACCATAGTGTCACTTTAACTGGCTGATCAATCAATTAAATATATGAGAAGTATTATGGAAGATGTTTTGGTAAAAGTTGACAAATTTATCTTTCCTGCAGATTTCATAGTTCTTGATATGAAGGAAGATTTTGAGATACCACTTATCTTAGGTGGACCATTTCTAGCAATAGGAAGAGCTCTTATTGATGTACAACAAGGAAAGTTGATTCTTAGAATTCGAGATGATCTTGTTTCATTTAATGTTTTTAAAACAATGAAATATCCATTTGATGATAATTCTTATTTTAGAGTTGAGACAGTTGACAAGTTGGTGAATAAGGTTTTTCATGAAAATATTTTTAAAGATCCACTTGAAGTATGTCTGATTCGACCAAGGGACAAAGATATTCAAAATGAGGAGATAAATGAGTATGCAAATTTCATGGAAGCAATTCCACCACATTCAAGGCAAAAGGCAATTGAATTTGAGGAGTTGGGACAACAAATTACAAAGCCTAAACCATTAATTGAAGAGCCTCCAATTCTTGAACTCAAACATTTACCTTCTCATTTGAAATATGCTTATTTAGATGGAGTTTCTTCTTTACCGGTAATTATATCTTCTTCTTTGACATATTTGATGGAGGAGAAACTGCTCAGAGTATTAAGAGAGCATAAGGGTGCAATTGGATGGAAAATAATTGATATCAAGGGAATTAGTCCTTCAATTTGCATGCACAAAATTTTAATGAATGAACAATATAAACCCACTATCCAACCTCAGAGGCGTTTGAACCCAAAGATGCAAGAAGTAGTGAAAGCTGAGGTAATTAAGCTACTCGATGCAAGTATCATCTATCCTATCTCTGATAGTTCCCTGGATAAGTCCTGTACAAATTGTGCCAAAGAAAGGTGGTATTACTGTTCAGAAAAACGACAACAATGAATTGATTCCAACTAGAACAGTTACTGGGTGGCATGTGTGTATGGATTACAGAAAATTGAATGATGCCACTAGAAAAAATCACTTTCCCTTTGTTGTCTCTTGCCTGCCCATGGATTCAGCAGCAGTTCGAAAGGTTGACCTATTCGGGAATCTCCGGATCTACGCTTATTTTCAACTCCCCATTTATTGATAAGATGTTAGAAAGACTTGCAGGGCATGAGTTTTATTGCTTTCTTGATGGATATTCGGGGTATAATCAGATTCCTATTGCACCAGAAGATCAAGAGAAAATTACTTTCACTTGTCCCTATGGTACTTTTACTTTTAGAAGAATGCCCTTTGGTCTTTGTAATGCACCAACTACTTTTCAGAGATGCATGATGGCTATTTTTTCTGATATGGTTGAAAAATATATCAAGATTTTCATGGATGATTTTTCCGTTTTTGGCTTATCATTTGATTCTTTTTAAAATAATTTGGCTTTGGTCTTACAAAGATGTGAGGAGACTAACCTTGTTTTGAATTGAGAGAAGTGTCACTTTATGATGCAGGAAGGAATAGTGCTTGGGCATAAAATTTCTCGAAACGGAATAGAAGTCGATCGAGCCAAAGTGGAGGTCATTGCAAAATTGCCTCCGCCAACATCTGTGAAACTTGTCAAAGGATTTTTAAGGCATGCATGATTTTACAGGCGATTTATAAAAATATTTTTCAAAAATTGCTAAACTTCTTTCTAATCTTTTGGAAAAAGATGCTCCTTTTAATTTTTCTGTTGAATGCATGCAGGCTTTTAACACTTTAAAAGAGAAGTTAATGTCAGCACCAATTATGACAGCACCAAATTGGGGTTTACCTTTTGAACTAATGTGTGATGCTAGCGATTTTGCAGTAGGAGCTGTTTTGAGATAAAGGAAGAATAAAAATTTTCGAACCATATACTATGCCAGTCGAACCTTGTCAGGTGCACAATTGAATTATTCAACAACAGAAAAGGAACTTTTGGCAGTAGTTTTTACTTTTGATAAATTTCATTCTTATTTAATCGGCTCAAAAGTTATAGTTTATTCTTACCACTCTGCTCTTAAGTATCTGCTTGAAAAGAAATAATCAAAACCCAGGTTGATCAAGTGGATTCTATTGTTGCAAGAATTTGATTTGGAAATCAAAGATAAGAATGGGACTGAAAATGTAATTGCAGACCACTTATCAAGAATTCCAAATTCAAAGGAAGAGGTAAGACCAATTTTGAAAGAGTTCCCTAATGAGAAATTTTTTTTCCATTAAGTCCACAAAAATTCCCTGGTACGCCGACTTTGTGAATTATTTAGTAAGTAATGTTCTTCCTCCTGAATTATCATATCAATAGGAAAAAAAAATTTCTTTTCTGATGTTAAAAATTATTTTTGGGAAGAACCTTTCTTATTTAAAGTATGTGCAGACCAAGTCATAAGGAGATGTGTTCCAGATGAAGAGAAGGCAAACATTCTACATCATTGTCATGATGGAGAGGCAGGTGGCCATTTTGGTGCCACCAAAATTGCAACTATGATTTTACAATCTGGATTTTATTGGCCCACACTTTTTAAAGATGCATACTCCTATGTAGCTTCATGTGATAGGTGTTAGAGGACTAGAAATATTTCAAAAAAAATTGAGATACCTTTAAACAACATTATTGTGTGTGGATTATTTGATGTTTGGGTATTGATTTTATGGGACCCTTTACACCTTCTTATGGAAATTTATACATTTTAGTAGCTGTGGAGTATGTGTCTAAGTGGGTAGAAGCTATAGCATTGCCAACAAATGATGCTAAGGTTGTGGTCAAATTCTTGAAAAAGAATACTTTTACTCGATTTGGCACTCCTAAGGCAATCATAAGTGATAGGGGGACACATTTTTACAACAAATAATTTGAAGCACTTTTGAGTAAGTACGGAGTCACGCATAAGGTTGTAACCCCTTATCATCCTCAGACTAGTGGTCAAGTAGAGGTTTCAAATAGGGAAATCAAGAGAATTTTAGAAAAAAAACAGTAAATGCCTCTAGAAAAGATTAGTCAATAAAACTTGATGATGCACTTTGGGCTTATAGAACAGCATTCAAAACTCCAATTGGGATGTCCCCATTTAGGTTAGTGTTTGGGAAGGCTTGTCACTTACCAGTGAAATTAGAGCATAAAGCATATTGGGCATTGAAATTTTTTAATTTTGACATGCTGTCTGCAGGTGAAGAAAGATTATTGCAACTGAATGAATTGGAGGAATTTCACAATGAACATAAGTGCATTAAAAATTATGAATATTCCGTGTTTACAATGAGTCTTTTGGATCATTTTATCATCAAAAGCTACACAAATAATACGGTATATCTCTATCCACGTTTAATTCATGGTTATATATTATAATGAGCACCGCCCTTAGCGGCGTAGTTGGCTTGGGCTCTCTCTCCCTCACGAAGGGGAGGAGTTCGAATCCCAAAGGCGGCGTTAGGGATTCTTACCTGGAGTATTATGGTGGTAGGTCCTGTAGTCGCTCCCCCAGGGTTTGCTCGCCGGTTGTCGGCTTACGAGCAATTATATATTATCACTTCTCAGTCTCAAACATGCACATCAGATCATTCAAGTGGTGGTCAGTCACTCAAAAGTATTATGCACAATAATATATAACTCACACGAATGAAATCAATTGTAAAACATAAAAATCATGAAATTCACATCATCATCATCAGGTTACATTGTAGCCCTAACAAAAGAAAATTAGAACATAGTAGAAGAAGAAATAAAACTATAATTTCTGTCACCACTCTTGTCTTCTCTTCAAAATACTTGAAAAACTTATAGAACAATGAAAAACGATCTAACAAAAACCTAATTGCCCTCTCAAGCTCTCAATGTTCTCCTCTTCATAGAATATATCCCAGTTATCTAATCTCCCAACACTTGCAAATAACATTAGGGAACAAAATTAATGATTCCCTGATTTGATATCTATCTTTCATTATTGTTTGATTTGAATTTCTGATTTTTGCCATTCTTTTCCTTATCTTTTCCATATCTCATTATTCTGCATAAACAAGGAAAATTCAAATAATCAAAAGGAAATCCAAATATTTTATCATAGATATTGCATTAATTGTTGCCTAAAATAAGTAAAATAACTCTATTTTTATAGAGTTATCAATATTGACTAGTGCATGACATGTAGAGAGTAACAATATCATTAATAATATGTAACAACAAGCTCTTTTTGAGTGATTGCCTCTAAAATAATATATAGAATACTCAGAGTGTGTTTGGTAACAATTCTATTCTCGAGAATAATGTTTGTTCAAAAATAGTCTTTTTAATTTTTAAAACAAGTTTCTAAGCAGAAAAATATGTTTGGAATAACCTTAAAATTTCTATTCTCATAATAGCAAAAGAACAAAAAAGCGTTTGAGACAACTCTCAATTTT
The DNA here is from genome assembly GCA_014182715.1 of Eucalyptus cloeziana. Taxonomy (NCBI): domain Eukaryota; kingdom Viridiplantae; phylum Streptophyta; class Magnoliopsida; order Myrtales; family Myrtaceae; genus Eucalyptus; species Eucalyptus cloeziana. Next base: position 31,240,116 of record CM024638.1, read on the forward strand.
ATTTTTTTTAGTTTTTTGGAATATTTTCAGTAAAAGTCATAAAACTTGTCACGAAAATACAATTGAGTCTTAAAACTTTCAGAAAGTACAATCAAGTCATAAAACTTGTCAAATTGATGTAATCTAGTCCTTCCTTAACTCCATCTAATTCGGCTAACGAAAATGCTGACGTGACTTTTTTTTATTACTTTCTCTCTCTTACATGATGTCGATGTGGTTAAAACAAGAAAAACAAGTCCAAAATGACGTCAATTTGGTCCAATAATTTTTAATATAAATATTAATTAAATTAATATTATTTTTTAAAAGGGTAGCAAACTAGTGAGGGCCAATAAGGTCCTTGTCACTGCTGATAGAAGATGGTAGGCCAAGGGTTAGCCGAGGTCGCCAGGCCCCAACATGTGGCCGGCAACCATGGCCAACCATAGGCGAGGGCTTATAGACCCTCCCTTAGATTGGGCAAGGGTCACCAGTTGTCACCCAAATCAGGCTAAGAGTCACCATTGGCTAGGGAGGAGTCGCTAGCCACTAGCCCTACCATAGCATCTACCATTGGCCTAATCTGGGAGAGGGCCAACAACCCTCGCCCCAAATTTGGATAAGGGTTGACGAGGGTGGGGCGAGGCCCAACGACCCTAGTTGACCCTCCTCATCAACTAGGGTCGTTGGGCCTCGTCCCACCCTCGTCAACCCTTTCTGGTGATGGCGGGCAGCAGTAGCAAGAGCCTTACAAGCCTAAGGCCTTTGCTAGTTTGCTGCCTTTGTTTTTTTTTTTTTTTTTTTAAATTACAATTGGATCACGACGACGTCATTTTGGGGTTATCTCACTTGTTAGCCACGTTAGTGCCACCTAAGAGAGAGAAAGTAATAAAAAAAATCCTACTAGTGAACATATCCCTAGTATTTTCTATTAACTAGATTGGACGAAGTTAATAGAACGACTCAATTACACCAATTTGACAAATTTTAAGACTTAATTGCTCATTCTGAAAGTTTTAGGACTTAATTACATTTTTGTGACGAATTTTATGACTTCTAGTGAACATATCCCTAGTTTTTAAAATAATTTTATAAGATTTTTCTAATTTTTTTCTTTTTTTTCCTCCCTTATTCTCCTTCTTCTAGTTGGTCGCTAGGCCTCAACAATGGTTGGCAAGGCTCGACCTTGTTAGATTAGGGTGAGGTCGGCCTCGCCTAGTCGTAGAGAGGCTTGCCTAAGGCTAGCGAGGTCAACCTCACCGAGCCTCGACAACCGACTAAAGGATGAAGAGGAAGAAAGGAAAAGAAGAAAAGAAAAAAAAAAAAAAAGAGAAAATGACCTTGTTTAAGAAATTATTCTTGGGAACAAAAAAATATATTTTTTACTTCTTATTTCTATTTCAAATCTATTTACTAGCCACTTTTCTATTTTCAAGAATAGAAAAATTAATTGACGTTACTAAATAGATTTATGTTCTTCCTATATTATAGGATATAAAAGAAATTTATATGTTACCAAATAGGCTATAAATTGTAAGAGATGCTTGTAAGCAAATACCTTTATTGTACTATCTATTCGTTTTGCTTTGGTCCTAAATTGTAAGAGGTACTTGCAAGCAAATACTTTTCTTGCACTATCTATACGTTTTGCTTCCAATTAAGATTTGTACTTGCCCCATTTGATACTACGAGTTTTTTCAACATAAAAGAATTATTTTAATGAGCTTTAATGTTGTAAAACATTATATTAGAATTTAGGAAATATTATAAAGCCGTGCTTTCTTTTCTTTTCTCTTTTTTAATTTTGTTGCTTATCTGGATCCACAATTGTGTTGGTAGACTCTAATGTTCCTCATTGCCTTACTAATCCTCAGTTATCTGCTCGTTTGGTAGATTTTCAATGTTGATTATGTCTTAGCAAATCCTAATGTGTCTTCTTTTGGAAGACTATAAGCGTTGATTATTTCCTAAATTTTTTATCCTTCATTAGTCTTTCTAGTGGACTTTTTGTAGCATTTTCCTTTCCACATTAGATTCTTACTCAAATAAAATACAATTGAGTCTTAAAACTTTTAAAAAATGTAATCAAACTCTAAAATTTATCAGATAAGTGCAATCGAGTTATTTTGTTAATTCCGTCCAACTTGACTAACAGAAAATGTAGACATGATTTTTTTAAATATTTTTTCTTCTATGTGACGATGACGTGGCTAAAATAACATACATAATTTTTTTCTCTGTTTTATAATTTGAACTTATTATCTTCTTCTTTTTTATTTAATTTAAATATAATTGTATTAAAAATCAGATTTTAACCGAAATGATGTTCTTTTAGTCATGTCATTGTCCGAGAGAGAGAACATCTTAAAAAAATAGCGCATATATTTTTTATTAATTAAATTAGACGAAATTAATGAAAGAATTCGATTGCACCTTATATACGTTTCTGACCATTTTTAAAACTTCCCTGTCAACATATCCCATTTTCAAAAGTCTTTACCGTCATAAAGAGGGAGAATGGGCAAATGAGGGTATTTTCGTCTTTTTGATACTGATCGGCTGTGCATGGAGCGGGAGGAGACCAAACAGGTCGCGACTCGGCATCAGCAGAGAGCATCCTCCCGAAAGAAAAAAAGAGGAGGCGCGGGATCGCCTTCACCCCCGAAGAGCCATGGCGGAAGCACTCGTCTTGAGAGTAGCTAAACTTCTGGATGATTTCCCAAATGATGGAGAATTATGGGGCGCTGGCGGCGAATTTTCCGAGCTGAAGAAAACCATTTCCTTTCTCCAAAGTATACTGCCCGATGCGGAAAAGCGGAGATTCGGAGAAAACTGGGAAATCGGACCATGGCTGTGGGATGTCAAAGATGCTTTCTGTGATGCGGAGGACTTACTCGAAGAATGGAACCTGGAAGTTATGCAATTACGAGAATCGCCGAGCAAAGACGAGAAGTTGAAGCAGGTAATTCCGTCCTCCTCTTCGCCTTCTGAAAAACCTGATTTAAGGCCGGAGATGAGCGCCCGTGCGAAGAAAATCAGGGAGAGAATAGAAGCCCTCGCTGCCAAAGGGAGGGATTTGGGCTTGCGAGAGTGCGCGGAGGATGTGCGTGTAGAGAGAAGAGAGCATTTGGACTCCTTTGTGTACGAGGAGGAGATTATAGGGCGAGAGGATGCTAAAAGCGCAATTATGAACTTCTTGTTAGATTCTGACACGGATGAACAAATTTCTTTATTTGTAATAGGGGGTCAGAGTGGGATTGGAAAGACGGCTCTTGCTCACTGTCTATATGAAGACGACATGGTCAAGAAGCATTTCGATGTAAGGATATGGGTCTGTATGTACAACAAACCAGTAGATTATCTCGAAGACGAAGTACTAAAAATCAGAGTAAGAGAGATAACAGAGAGAGTAGATGACATGGAGCAACTGCGAAAATATCTCCTAGTTATTGAAGATCTGTGGTATTTCGCTCCTGACCAATGGGAGAGCTTGAGAATTTTATTGATGGGAGGTGCCCAAGGAAGCAAGATTCTGATAACTTCAGAAAAATATTCAGCTGCGGACTTTCCGAGTACAACCCCATTTTATTGTCTCGAGGCCCTTTCAATAGAGTCGTCTTTTGATTTATTGATGAGAATGGCTTGTCAGGAAGAAGAAGAGAATAGAAATCCAATTAAGGTAGATATCGGGAGGCAGATAGTCAAAATGTGTGATGGAATACCTTTGGCAATACGAATGATTGGAAGTCTATTATTCTTCAAGAAAACTGAAGCTGAGTGGTTACATTTTGAGGACGAGATCTTAGGAGTTCCTAAAGACTTAAGTTCAATACTTGAGCTTAGTTATAGTCATCTCCCATGCCATCTAAAACAGTGCTTTGCCTTCTGTTCATTGTTTCCCAAAGACTGGGTGATTGATAAACAAATGTGGACGAGTCTCTGGATGGCAGAAGGATTTATCCTGTCCATAGACAATGGAGATTGGGACATGGAAGATATTGCTCATGACTATTTCATGGATCTAATCGGGAGGAATTTTTTTCAAGACTGTGTGAAAGATGAACTTGGAAATGTGATGTCTTGTAGGATGCATCAATTATTACAAGACCTAGCACACAATGTTGCTGGAACTGAGTATGGAAGAATTGATCTTTTACCGTCATACCTTGAAGAAAGAACTCGTCATATGTCATGGGATTCAAATTTACTTTCATCAGAGGGCGATTTATATATACGTGAAGCATATCATCTGAGGACACTCATCAAAACTAGTCAAAGAAAAAGCTCGAGGTGTGAAACTCAAATGGGTGAAGAAACTCTTCGCAAATTTATTTCTAGTTTCAAGTTCTTACGTGCCTTGGATTTACATGACAGCAGTATTGAGAAATTGCCAAGTTCCATTTGTGAGTTGAAGCACCTGACATTTCTAGATCTCTCTGAAAATGAAGGAATCGTAAGGCTTCCTGATTCTATGACAAAAATGAAAACCTTGCAAGTACTTAAACTCAATATGTGTTACAAGCTAATAGAATTGCCTAGGGATATAAGAAAATTGGTCAACCTCAGGCACCTGGAGATTAGCAACTGTAATGCCCTATCTTATATGCCACGAGGGATCGGTGAGTTGACTCTTTTGCACATTCTAACAGATTTCATTTTGCCTGGGGATGATTCCTGCCGAGAGAGTTACGGTGGGCTATGGGAGTTGAACAGGTTAAACAATTTGAGAGGAAGCCTCAGAATTGAAGTTAAGGGAGAAATAAAAGATGCAGTAGCAGAATCGAATGGCGCGAACTTGAAGGAGAAGAATTCCTTAGTTTCACTAGTATTAGTATTTGCCGGAAAAGAAGGTGATGAAGTTCTACTCAAAGAGCTGCAGCCAAGCTTAAATCTTCGAAGCTTAGAACTAAGAGGCTATGGGGGCACAAGGTTTCCAAGCTGGATGTCTTGCATGCCCAAATTAGTTCAGCTACGTTTGTTTGATTGTGCAAGATGCAAAAGTCTCCCATCACTTGGTGAGCTCGCTAGCCTAAAGCATTTGGAAATTGGTGAGCTACCTATAGCGGAGTACACAGAAAGTGATATTCATACCCTCTCATCACTTCCTAATCTGTCTACATTAAGGATATGCGAGAGTCCTAATTTGGAGCGGATTCCACCACTTTTGCATCTCAAGGAGTTGAAACCTCCTAGTCTCCCTTTGGAGCCGTTGCAGATTTTAGTTGCCACTACTGAACTTGTAATTGGTATTGATGATCGAGTGAAGGATGTAATCAAGTTATTGGAGATAGAGGATGAACAGTTTGGGGCGCACATTGTAGGAATCCATGGAACTAATGGAATAGGCAAGACAACTATTGCAAAGGCCGTATACGACCGACTCTCCTCTTGTTTCGATAGTTCTAGCTTTCTCGCAGGGATTGGAGAAACTACACAAAATGTCGGTGGTATTCAGTTTGTGCAAACTAAGTTGATATCTGATGTTCTTGAACAAGATGGAGATGTTGCTTCGTTCGAAGGAGGAATCAAGTTTTTCCGTGATGTATTTCGTACTATAAAAGTTCTTATTGTCCTAGATGATGTGGAAGAACAGTCTCATATTGATGATCTTGTGGGAGACCAGCTTGACTGGTTTGGTCCTGGAAGTCGGATAATTGTTACTTTAGAAAATGGTGGAATTCTCCAAACATATGTTTCTCGAGGCTTGGCTCGTAGGTATGAAGTGAATGAGATGGATAATGATCGAGCTTTTGAACTTTTTTGCAAGCATGCTTTAGGAACAAACTGTCCAATACCTGGCTATCTTGAAATTGGGAAGCGTATTGTCAAAGCTACAGAGCGGGTTCCACTTGTTATTGAGGTTATCGGTTCATTTCTACGTGGAAAAACAATAGAAGACTGGAGGAAGATAGAGGACCTGATAAAACTGCAAAAGGAGAACTCGCGAGAGATTTTGAAATTCTGTTATGAAGCATTAGATGAAAAGCAGAAGCAAATATTTTGGGACATAGCGTGGTTTGCCAATGGCATGGACAGCCGAATTGCATCATATATGTGGCCCAATCAAGATCCTTTTCCTTCTCACCATGTTTTGATGCCTCTAGCAAAAATTGGAGGAGACAACATGTTGCAGATACATAAACTGTCGAAGGGCCTCAGCATAACTATAGATCAAGAAGAACCCAACTATCCTGGAAGGCGCAGAACACAATACATGCATGTTACAGACCTGGAAGTAATTAACAGGAAAGCGGTAAAGCCTTTTGGTTCAATGGTTTGTTTTCTTCTGTAAAATGAAAGCCTTGATGTATAAGGTTTAATTTGTTATCCAGTTTTTCGGTTATTTTACCATCTCTAGGCCTTCTTTGCACGCATGGAAAAGAAAGCACCTCGGTCCTTATCACTTAGCATTACCATTGTGTTTTGTAGCTTTGGATTGATTTTTTACTCTTGACAAATGTAGGGAACGGAAGAGGTGGAAGCCCTTTGCTTTGACTTCAAAAATCTTCATCTCTGTACATTTACGGAAACTGATTTCAAGAGCATGCCAAACATAAGGTTCTTAAAATTGGATCATGCAAGTATGACTGGAAATTTTGCAAATGTATTTCCAAAGTTAAGGTGGCTTCGTTGGCAAGGGTGCCCGAGGGATTTCGAAGCAGCAGAATTTAGTCTGACTGACCTGGTCATTCTTGATCTTTCATGGAGCAAAGTTACCGAAGACTGGGGAGGCTGGAGGAAAATCAAGGTGGTTTCCTATTTACTGCTCTAATGCATTTATTATATTAATTATCTGGCAATTGACATTATGATATTTCCTATTTTATAGATGGAGCAATTGAAAGTCTTAAATCTCACCAGTTGTACTGACTTACTAATAAGTCCGACATTTTCTAGCTTCCCGAACTTGGAGATGCTGATTCTAGAGCAATGCTCTCGGTTGGTCCATTTAGATCCTTCAGTTGGTCGTCTCAAAAAATTGCTTTGCCTGAATTTGAAGTCCTGCACTGAACTCAACAAGTTGCCTGCCGAACTGGGTGCCTTGAAAGCTTTGAAAGAGCTCCTCATTGATGAGACTTCTGTGCGTGATATTCCCTTGGGAGGTAATTCAAAGGATCTTGAAACTCTCTGTGCCTCCAATTGCTTGTCATTGAGTTTCCTGCCCCATTCAATCGAACACTTAACGTCACTTTCAACACTCTCGGTTGATAATTCAAAGATTGCCAAACTCCCTGATGGAGTTGGAGAGCTGGTGAAACTCCGATGTTTGTCATTGAGGAATTGTCGTTGGATACAAGAACTTCCAGAGTCCATTGGCCGATTGGGAAGCTCTTTAGAGGAGCTGGATATTTCGGGAACAGGCATTTCAGAATTGCCAGATTCCTTTGGAAATTTGCAAAGGTTGAGAGTGTTAAAGATGGACTATTGCTTCATAAGCGAATTTCCTAGTTTTATTTGGCGTTTACGTAGCCTTGAAGAAATACACGCCTCCTCATGTAGGAATTTAGAAGGGGAGATTCCTGGAGACATTAGGGAGCTAATTAATGTGAGAGTCTTGAGGCTGCGATATTCTGCTATTTCCAGCCTACCTCCTGAAATCAAGCATCTTTCCAAGCTGGAGACTCTTGACGTACTTCACTGCTACAAGCTTCATCAGTTGCCAGCACTTCCCTCTGGTTTGGTTAATGTGTGCATTTGAGTCCAGAATTGAAAGAAAAGTTGTCTAACCTTTAGATTCTGTCTTTGTTTTGAAGAGTTTGATGCTGGGTGTTTGAGATCACGTCCGGTACGCATTTGGTGGAGCATTGTTTCATCATTTGGTAACTTGGATAACAAGGTTTATGAAATCGGCCTTTGTTAAACTTAGCTTCGGCTATGTTGGAGAAAGGATTTGATTTTATTCTTTGAGAATTTGATTTTATTCTTTGCTCCGATTCTAATTGATTCAGTCACGGATATTCAGAGATCAAAATAGGAAAATGTAATCGTATTAATTTTTGTATTATAAATATGAATGTATATAAGTACAAGGAACCGAAAGACAGATTACAATTACGTCTTCTCCTCAAGTATTTTTCTTTATTTCGTGTCAGGTTATGCTCTGTAAGTTATCCGGATGGTTGTCATTATTTCTGCTGGTATTTCCTTTGATAGCACCTGAGCTTCCTCTGATATTGCATGCTCGTTTTTATTTTTTTAGAGGCCCAAGACACTGTGCGCTGTTTGACACTTGTTGATTGGTGGATCATTCAAAAGACGGCGCTCACATTTTTACATTGCCTGGGCAGTGATGTTTCCCCCCTTAGGGTGCCCGCACTCTCTCTCGCAAGTCTTTAATTGTTGTAGAAAATTAATAATAAAAAGGACTAATTAAAGCAATGGTTGGGGACTGTAGTAAGTTGGTGGCGAGGAGGAATCGAGCAAACGGGGGCTTCATTTGATACTAGGCGCGGCCATTTCTACTGTGCATATCGGTGTTATGAAAGAGAAAAAGAAGAGATTTGTATAAATTGTTTTATAATTTTGTGAAAAAATATCATACTTTATGAAGGTCTATGATTAACGTGCCATAAATAGAAGTCATAATGTTTGAGACAAATATCTACTATTGTAATATCAATGTAATGGGTATAATTATAGCGTTTGACGTCGGCATAGTTAAAAGGAAAAAATTAATGGTTCGTGTTACATATATACAAAAGCTATTTCATTTCTCGAAGTGAATTTATTTATTTATTTAGTACAATTTTTCTAATGGACTAAATCAAATTACTCAAATGAAAACAATTAAAACTTTAATTAGCAAGAATAGATAACCCATATCTAGAATGGCATTTGAATACTCTTTTTTTGTCCATTTTCACTTTTTTTATTATTAAAGTTAATTGAAAGTCATTTGGGTCATAAAATAATCCATTCTAAAAGTCAAAAAAATATATGCTTGCATAGTTCTATTCTAACTCTCAATTCACCCTTAGACTTTTATCTTACAATTTTGAAGGACATGAAAGTTGAAACCTACACACGAAAAGCTAATCATCATCATTCCAATCCCCCTGAGAAGGTGGACATTTGAATCCCTTACTTCTCTCTTCTCATTTGGGAAGGGTGACTATTGGAACAAACCCCTAAATAACATGGAGACTTGTTTGTGCATGAGTATTAGGAGCAAGAAAGTTGTTAAGGTTAGCCATTCAAACAGCTGCTTAGAATTAAAGCGCTGCAAATAACAAGTAATGAGACTCTTATATCAATTGGTAGGGTTAATAATGCAACCCCCAAGTGGGGTTGAATAGGTTGAGTGAAGCTATTGAAAAACTTTCATGGTGTTGTGATCTCCCTGAAGCGGGTGAAACCATATAGGGTTTGATTAATGGATTACTAAGCTAAAACTTAGCTAAAGCTCTTCTAAGTCCATACTAATTTGCAACTTAAGTTCATGTTATTTAATATGCAAATCATTTTCATTTAGGATTCGCTACTAATAAGTTTTTGATGGGTTGATTAGACATTCAAATAAAGTATTGAGAATTATACTTTATTCTTACGAGCCAAAGATTGTGAGCTTAGAGATTTGATTATGCTGGATTATTATAATGCTCTTTTGGTATAGTTTCTCTTTTATTTTCAAAAAAAACATTTTGCAAGCAACTCATATTGATTTTTACCTACTCCTAACATATAGGTGACCATGCAAGTGCGCAACTATTATTTAACACTTAATAACGCAAAGCAGTAAATAAATTACAAACATGGGGAGGAAAAACTTACCTTAGAGCAATGAAAGCTTTTACAATGTTAGCTCAGAATTCACATAATAAATCTTAGACAATATGTTTAATTAACAAGTAGCTGCTTAATTTTTTGGGGCTTCATATACTTAAATGAAACCTAAAAACTGCGAATGCAACATGCGATTTAAAATGCAAACTATATGTCACGCGACATTTATTAAATGATGTAATCTAATGGTGGGTAAAAATTAATGCAACTATTCAACATGTCACACGCTTTAATTTATATGATTCCTAAACATGAAACTACTAAATGACATTCATCTGATGAGCTAATTCAACATGACACGCACATGATATTTTTTGTTTTTTTTTTCATGAAAATTCGAAATTAGAAAATAACTAAAAGAAATTACCTAGTTCTAGAAATTACCCAATTCAATTTAAGGATTAAATTTAAATTGGAATGTTATCTTAAGTAGATAATCCCTAACTAGAATGCAACCTATCTAGAACGAGCTATCGAATTTTTTCTAATTAATTTTTAAATAATATTATATAGAATCAAATTAAACATGCAATCTTATCTAGATATGCAATGTTACCAATTAAAATCTACATATCTTGCGATTTTCTTTTTAAATAAGAATACAAATAAAATCAACCAACAAATTACATCCACCACCCAAGATATAATCTATATCCATCTAATTTTGGAAACAAATAAAATTGACCAAACGTATCTTGGACATGAGATCAGATTGGCCAATTTTTTGCACGATCGCCAGTCGTATTTCGGGCATGAAATCGGACTATTGAGCATTGCACGTTGTGAAGTTAGAAAATTTCCTAATTCACGGGGATTCAAAAGATTTTTTTTTTTTGTTTTTTTAAATATGGCAATATTGACCAAATATTCAAACAAGATCGCAATTTTATGAATTAGGCAACGAGATATATGAAAATCAAATTGATCATCTTACCTATGATGTTGCGAGGATGACATTTCCGAATTCGGACGGACAATGGATCATGTGAATCACGGTGAGGATGACCGGTGATTGGTGGCGCTCACGGTTTTTCAGTAGACGCTAGATGGGTTTCACAAGACCCGCGAAACAGAAATTTCCAAGCTAGGCAAGGGACCGAGAATCGTTAATGGACGGGGGCAAGGACAGCAGGTCTCGGTCCTTCGCTGTTGGTGTTGTGGGATTGAAGCAGATCGGTTCAGGAGCTTGCGGTGATGCTGATCACGATGTGGTCTCCTCTGTTCGTTCGTTTCTCACTTACCCAATATTCTGTCCAAGAACTTCGGCTTCTTTTGACTTTGCTATCAAACTTCACCCTTTAAAAATGCTTGGGCAAAACAGGACAAATTTCACCCCTTCTTTTGTATTGGGAACGCCCTCTTGACCCCTTTGAAGAATCCAGACTCGCCGATGTCGCCAGGAACCTGCAAAGGAAAAGTGCAAGCATGATTGATATGGGGGCTTGCTGGCCGCAGGAGGCTAGCCAGCGTCACATGACTCGGAGGGGAGATATCAGGACAGCATCGCCATGTTGCAGGAAGCTGGAGGCACGGTGCAGCCCGGTCCACGATTTGTTGTCGCAGGTGGTCTGCTCGGCAATAGCAGACTCGGCAGGGTTTTTGGCTTTGAAGTGTTGCGGAGCGTCATTAAGGGATGCGAGGAGCGCGGCACGGAGGGCACTCGAGTTTCCGCTGTGATGAAGACTAGCAACAAGTATGGGTCATAGCCGTCGGTGGTATCTCAGCAACAGGAAGTGAGTCGTGGCCGTCGATGGTAGTAAGTTGAGCCAAAGTGTCAAGCACCGTTTTTATGAATGTGCCAGAACGCGGGTCTTCTCTTTTTGCTTTTTCTTTTAGTGTCACATTGGTACTTCAATAATGCGGGGTACCGGCCGCTTGTTATTAATTATTATGGAATGAATTTAGTATTCATATTTTAAATTGAATTTTGGCTGTTATTTAAAACTCAAAATGATACCATCATTTAAATTCTATTTAACAAGCACAAGAAAATGATATGATAATTTTCCTAAATGCTATACCCTGTGTAATAAGTTTCCCATCTCCCGTCATTGGAAGGATAGAACTGTCAAAACATCGAAACGAATAAAATAAAAAAGAAAAGAAGAGAGAGGAGACAAGTCTTCACACGGGGGAAGACTAAGACTAAGAAGGATAATGAGGTCGACGCTCCAGATTCAGACCTGTGAACTGGAACGACTTTCATCATCCTGATCTCCATTCGAGCCAGGGTATGTGTAGGCAAATGAGTTTTCAAATTGCCGTCTGTAACTATCAAGTGTTCCTCAGCTTCAGAGGACCAGATGTCCGGGACAACTTTCTCGAGTGCTTCCACGACCAGCTCACAGGCGCGGGGATTGTGGCATTCCTAGACCGCAAAGAGATCGAGTATGGTGAAAGGATCGATGACAAGATCGTGGAAGCCATCAAGCGTTCCTACATCTGCGTCCCTGTCTTCTCCAAGGACTTCGCTTCCAGCCCAGCTTGCCTGATGGAAGTGGCTCAAATGGTGGAGTCCGATAAAACCATTCTTCCCATCTTCTACGGCGTCGAACCCTCCGTTGTCCGCTACCAGCGGGGAACATATGGAAACTCCTTCGCCGAGCACGAGCGCAAAAATAGATATCCCGACTCAATCGAAAAGTGGAAGGCTGCTCTGGGAAAGATTGCTGGGGAAATGGGACCGGTATTGACGAATGTCAACGGCGGGTAAGTCCGACCGCTCGATTGATCTTGCTGTATTTGTTTAGCTTGCGGAATATAAAGATAGGATAACTGGCTTGTATATTGAGATGCTTACCGCGCTCTTTCTGGGATCCAATTGACTTCTGGATATTCCCTTTTTTCTTGTCTTTTTAATAGCAATGCATGGGTGTATCTCGTCTGGTCTTCTCACTGCAGTCTTCCTCATGTTTTTTTTTTCGTGTTAATTCATGTCACCGGTGCCATCTGCACCTTCCCTGAAATTAAACCGTTCTGTAACCGGTCTGGGACCTAATTGTAAGGTGGAGAGGGAGTGCTACGCCTCTCCTTGCCTTTTATCTAAAAAAGGAAGAAAAACAAGAAAAGTAAACTCCCGTTTCTCATTTCTTAGGTATCTCCAATGTCTAAAGGATTTTGTTTTCAAACTTTGGAAACTCTTGAGGATGGATGAGCAAGACGTCACTGAAAATTTAGTTGGAATAGACAGAGACGTGCCAGAGATGGTGCGAAAGCTTGGATTTTATGAGGATGGACAAGTTGTCAAAGAACGGGAGATGACAGGGAGATGGTTGCTTGTAGTATGGGGTCTCCCTGGGGTTGGCAAAACCACTCTCGCAAAGGTGGTATACAACAAGATCAGTCAGCTCTTTGAAGGTTGTAGTTTTCTTGAAAATGTTCGGGACGAGATTGAAGAGAAAAGAGTGGTGGTTCTGCAGAATAGGTTAATTCGTGACCTCAAGGGAGGGGGAGATTCTTCAATCGTGGAATCCCCCAATCAAGGTACCAAAATGATACGACAACTATTTAAAGACAGCAGAGTGCTCATTGTTCTGGATGATGTGGATGACTTTGAGCAAATCAAACCATTGGCTGAGCTAACTTGGTTCGGTCCGAGAAGCAGGATCATCCTCACAACCAGAAGAAAAGATGTTTACCAGATTCAGACAAGTGAGGATCAAGTCATTTCGTGTGGGCATGACCATGAGATATTACCTATGAATGAAAATCATGCTCTTGAACTTTTCCGTAAGTGTGCTTTTGGACTGGATCATCCCCTAAAGAGTGACCATAAAATATCAAGGGAAATCATTTCGGCTGTTGGAAATCTTCCTTTTGCTATTGATATTGTGGGAAGATATTTGAATGGAAAGAATGAAAATATATGGAGACAGACTTTGGATGACTTAAAAAGCGAGCTGCAAGAAAAAGTGGAACGAATGTTGGAGGCATACTATAAACTTTTGGGCAAAAAGGCAAGAGAAATTTTCCTTGATGTAGCATGTTTCTTTACAGGGGTTGAAAAGACAATCCCCTGTTACATGTGGGCTGCTCGTAAACTTGGCCCTGATATAGGTGTTGATGAGCTTCAAAACACGTCTTTTCTAAAAATTGGAGAAAAAAATGAGTTTTTGATGCACGGCCAACTAAAATTCTTGGGTAGAGAAATTGTCGAGAAGGAAGATGAAGACCCTTGGCAGCGCAGCAGGGTGTGGAATTATGAAGATGTCCAAGCAACATTGTGTGAAAAGAAGGTAAAATCACACTGAGATTTCTCCACTATCCTTGTCAGGTTTTCCTTTTACTATTTTATTGTTTCATTGCATAGTTCTTTGTTCTTATTTCACACTTCCATTTTCTCAACGAATTGGCAGGGTACCAGCAAGGTCAAAGCTCTTCGTGTAACCCGTGATTTTATTCAAGTTGATGGTGAAGTATTTCATCATCTATCGAATTTGAGGTTTCTTGAGTTGGACAATGTTGATATTGATGGGAATCCTGAGAATCTTCTTCCAAACCTTGTATGGCTTGATTGGCATGGATGCCATGATAAATATAAGTTGTTTGCATTCAAAATGGAAAACCTGGCAATTCTCAACTTATGTACAAGCTCAGTCAAATTGAATTCGGAAGATTGGAAACATTTGATGGAGGTAAAGCATATATGTGCTTGTGCTCTTTTTTAATGTACAAATGCGCCCTGCACTTAATTGTTAGAGTTGTAGTTGAAGTAGCAAATAAACATGTGAATCATGTTGTTTTTGCAGAAGGCTGGGAGTTTGAAAGTCTTGAACCTAAAAGATTGTACTTGGATCAATGGATCTATGCAATTCCCTGCCTCAAGTCATTTAGAATGCTTGATCCTAGAAGGTTGTTTATTATTCAGCCCAACAATTCAGAAATCCATTTCTAACTTTGAGAATTTATTGTCCTTAAACATGAAGCGTTGCAAATTGTTCAAACATTTGCCGCAAGCACTATGTTCCATGAAAGAATTGAGAGAGCTTCTCATTGATGGAACTAAAATTCAAAGACTCCATTTCGAGGAAGGCTCTCTACCGGCATTGGAAATTCTCAGTGCTTGTGAATGTGAAGCGTTGTGTGAAGTCACTGATTCCATTGAATTATTAAAGAAACTACGGAAGCTTAGTTTAAGAAGTTGCAAAAACCTCATAGAACTTCCAGCTGTCATTGGAAAGCTTGTTCTGCTACAGGAAATGGACTTGTCGGACACCTTAATTAAGGAATTACCTCCTTCTGTCAAGTATCTGGAAAATCTTGAAGTGCTAAAGATGGTTGGTACTTACCTAAAAGAATTTCCTGAAGCCATAAAAGATCTTAAGAATCTTAAAGAGTTGGATTTTACCCACTGCAGAAGTTTGAGGGGACATTGCAACATTAGGGGATTGTTTTCTTTGAGAATCTTGAGATTAAAATGCACAAGAATTTCTCATGTGCTCGCGAGAGATAATGGGCAAGTATTTCTCCACATCCAGGAGTTAGGTGATAACATTGTTTGGGAGACAGTTCCATAAATTTGCTCTAGCTCAGACCTTGTTATGGACAAAATGCAGATTATCCTGTGTATGTCATCTTTTAGTCTTGAAGGTGGAAAACTAAGGACTGTCTTGGAAATTTCTTATCCGTGCGGGCTTAAAGGTGTAAGTGGATAACTGAGAAAGCTGACTTTGTCAAACTGCTCTTATTTACACAACTATTGATGTCGGAGCCTCTGAATTCTGCATGTGATTATGAATGATCTCAACCCATGTTTCTGAAGACTTGCACTTGAAGCATCTTTGGAACGATTTGAAGTACGAGTAATCAACAAAGAAGGGGAGATCTTCTAATTGGAGGACACTACTCTTCATTCCTTCTTTTTGTGTGTGCGTGTGTGCTTGGAGACGGTACTCTTCTTTTGACAGCATGTATCTGGACCTTCTTGTCGAGTTTACTCCTTGTATCTGTGGTCTCTATATTGAATTTATCTCAAACTATGGGAGCATTGTTTTTAAATGTGCTTGTTCCATCATTTATGCAACTGGTTCTGTTTTGTCTCCCTCCCCTTCACATGATCGGCAGGGTGACTTTAGATGTTTTTGTTTTTTATGTACCTCAATTTGTTGAGTTTTTCGTATGCTATTTTGTTTATTTTCTGTCTCTTTCCTTTCTCTGTTATATTTTTTCCGCATAGGGCTAATATCAGCAGCAATTAAAGGATTGTTACCCCATTAGTTCAGTGGTACATACCAATCCAGTGATCCCCATCTTATGACTACAAGCATTGACTGCCAAATTCAATTTAAAGTGATAGATGAGAAAGCAGAGGGAATTTCTTTGGAAATGCACGGGGTGGAGTTAGTATGACCTGGTGCTATATCCTTGGTTTGCCTCTTGCAGCTTCCTAGGATTTAAATTGTGTCGTGCATAGGTGGCCGGTGCAAAACAAGTCTCAAGGAAGTTTGGGCAAGCTGTTGTTAAACCCTATTGAACTTCCTAGTTCTAGACATGATTGTCGCAACCTTGGAATCATGACATGACCTTTTCCAAGATGAACCACTGAGGGAAAGCTAATGGATTATTAAGTTTACACTTAGCTTGGATTCTTCCAAGTCCATACCCATCACAATTCAAAATTTTTACTTTTGTAAAATTAATCAAGCAGTTTAATTCATTTAGGAGTCGTCACCTATCTATTACTAATCAATTAGAAATGGACAACATTTTCTTATATGAATCAAAGATATCTTGGACATGGGTACTTAGCTACAATAGATAAATCTAATCCTTTTTCAATATGGACACGGGTACTTAGTTACAATAGATAAATCTAATCCTTTTTCAATACATTTTCTCTTTGATTTCAAAAATATTTTGCAAGCAAACTTGATCAATTTTAATCACAGACCACTAAAATGTTAAAGGTGATCATGCGGGTGCATAAGTAAAGATTTAACACTTGATAAAACAAAGCAATAAATAAATTACATTAAGCAAAAGCAATAAATAAATTACTATAAAGGGAAAAAGAATCTCGATGCATTAAGCAAAGCAACGGCAAAACTTTATTATCATCCAATGTGATAAAGGATTTGCAAGGTATTTGTTGTAATATTATTACAGAAACTAATCACGAACTTGCAATTAAATCAACATGAAATCACTAGAGAAATAGATAAAAAAAATAATACATAGTTCGATATAAATGTCAGTATCTACATCTATAGGGAAAGCTATCAGTAAATAACTCACTATAATTGAAAAATAAAAATTATAATCATTCACATGATCAAGTGCGTCACACACCTAAATTTATCAAAAATGATTATGAATAAACAACTCAATTAAATATAAAACTCACATCCAAAATCGCCGGGTGTACAGGCCAAGCAAGAAAGAGCTGCGTATGAACGTCTGTACGTTCTTCTATCCGCTTCTTGCGGCTGCCACCTCCTTTTGTTACTTCTCGCCTATTCTCGAGAAAGCCCGCTCGCGGCTGTTACCGAGGAAACCCACTAGAAGCAAAAACCCTTACTTTTCTTTATGTCCTTTTTATCTGGTTTGGCCCCCACGCGCTTTCCTTTCGCACGGCCAGAACAGAGGAGTCCCTTTTCACTAAAGCTTTGATCATGGATGCACATATCCAACTAAATGAGAAAAATATACAGAGAGTAATTATGTGAGCCCCTTCTTTATTCGTTTCCACCCAACACAGTTACTTCCCTTTGACTTATATAACCATCTCTCCTTATATGACTGCTCCCCATTGAAAGTAATTGTTGGTTCTACTATCAGCAACGTTAGCAATTTCCTAGAACAGTATTAGTGTACTTTTGTCGGTTTATCTTAGAGTTAATATTCTGAAAAACCCCAAACTGGTACACTTATGACAAATTTATCCCAAACTATTTTTATGACCACCAAAAACCCCAAACTAGTATACCTTTAACAAATTTACCTCAAACTAGTACACTTGTGACAAATTTACCCCATGTTAGTTTTTATTAAATTTTATTGTCAAATTATTAAGTTAAATGACACATGACAGTTGATTGATATATCAATTTGAGATTTTACACTCCGTTTGTCACAGTTTAAATTTTTGTGATTTTTTTTTATTAATCCAATTTAGCGGAGGGTATATTTGTCATAAATTTACCAGTTTGGAGTTTTTTGCGGTCAAATAAATTAGTTTGGGGTAAATTTGTCATAAATGTACAAGTTTAGGATTTTTTTATGGTTAGTCGGGGTAAATTTATCACAGGTGTACCAATTTGGAGTTTTTCACGGTCAAAAAATAGTTTTGGGTAAATTTGTTATAAGTGTATCAATTTGGGGTTTTTCAAGGTATTAACCCTTTATCTTATTGCAACCCACTCTCGATAAATTGATTTAGAGGTAATGCTTGTAAGACGTCCGAATGGTTCATCTAATTAAATGATTCTAAGGATCCAAATGGTCAATTAGAAGCACGAGCTCTTTCAAGCTCAAACCTCACATTTCATTTTCAAATTATTTAACAACCTAATAGTTCTAGGAGTTGATACAAATCATTTGGGATCAACTAAAAATCAATCGATACGTGGGAGTATTGTCTTGATTCATACACAACCAAATTATCTGAGTTTGGTGACTTGATTATGCTAACAGGCCCTTGTAGTACCTAACTTGAAATTGTGTTATCTAAGTGACCATTATTCTTGATTACCATCTATGATCCTAAAGTCATCAATCTACTAAGAGAGCATGCAAATGTTTTTAGAGGGTTTATTGAAAGTCTAATTTAATCATATATTATTCTAGGATAACAATTAACGATCAAGGTATTGAAAGGTAGTGTGATAAGTAAACGCCCAAGTAATTGAAAGTATCTATCTAAGTGTGAAAATGTGAAACCCAATACAAAGTTGGACAAAAAAAATATACAATGTCTTGTGAGGGCGGTTTGGTAATTATACTATTTCCAGAAATAATTTTTGCTTAGAAAAGGGTTTTCTTGATTCTGTTCTCAGAAATAATTTCTAAGTATTTGAAGACGCTTGATAAACTGTCCAAAATTTTTATTCTCGGAATAGAAATGTATTTGATAAAATCCTTAAAATTTCTAATACAAACCATTTTCTTTTAAATATTGCTCTTTTTTTTCTTTTCTTTTTCCCTTTTCATCTTCTTCTTTCTTTGGTCGCCGGCCATGGTTGGCGACTGGCCAGATGAGGGTCGACCACATCACCAGAGTGTTGCGGGCCCTCAACAACTCGAGCCATGACAAGGTTCGTTAGCCTGAGCCTTGCCCAACCGTTGGTGAGGCTTGGCTCCCCTTGGCTAGGTGAGCTCAACCTCTCCAGATCACTAGGCCATCACGGTGTGTATGGTGATTGTTAACAAATTGAAGCAGATGATAAACACTAAGGATCACATAGCAATATATAGTGATTCGACTTTATACTCAAGCCTTGGTCTAATCTCCAACAATCAGCTCAACAACAACTAGAATTCACTAGAAATCGATACTATAAGTTATAAATAGCAAGTGTTGTTTCTTTCACAGGATGGATTACATTATTGAGACTCAACCACTGCACTTATACTTGTACACTTGACTATTTGCTATTACAAGGCTAAACTTTTACAGAGAGATATCAACAAAGATGATTTCTAGCTTAAAGCACGACTACAACAATTCTCGAGTCCATCTTCTAAGCTTCAATGATCCTTCTTTATAGAAGTCTTTAAGCTAACCGTTGGAGACCTTTAAAGAGATCCAGCTAGCTGTCTAAGAGTTATCAAATACTTGTGCCAAAATTAGAATTGCCTATACAATCGTTTCTTTTTCCCTTGACAGTTTTCTAAAATGGAGTTTGTTGCATCACTTTACTAAAGTAGAAATCTGTCGGTTGCTTTTTAGATGTCTTTCTCGATTAACATGATCTCTAGCAAAGTGATGTCTTACCTCGATGTGTTCAGCTCTTCAGTGTAGGACTAGATTTCTAGTCAACTTTATAGCACTGGTGTTACCACACATGATGACAATACATTTCTCATCTTTTCCAAAATTACTGAATCGTTACTTCATCAAAATGAGTTGAGCACGACAACTTCCAAGGGCAATTCAACGTCGGTAATTGAGAGAGTAACATAATTTTGTTTCTTTAAGAACCAAGAGATCGGCATGCTTCCTAACTATGAAAAAGTACCTGATGTACTTTTTCAAACAACTTTACAATTTGCAAAGTCAACACCCGAGTATCCAAGCAACATAAAATTTGTATTCTTGGGATACCGGATCCCTAACTTTGAGTGGATCCAATGTATTGAATAATTCATTTTACAGCTGATAGATGTGATTCTTTTGCATCTGATTGAAATCAAGCACATAAACACATACTAAATAAAATATCAAGTCTAGATGCCATTCGATATATAAGTGAACCTATCATACACCTATATAGCTTAGGGTCGATAGACTTACCTTTCTCATCATATTCAAGTTGATAGAGCAAGACATTGATGTCTTTATTTTCTTGCATCATTTCAAACCAAATTTCTTTACTATTTCTCTTGCATACTTCTCTTGATGTATGAAGGTGCCTTCAAGACATTGCTTGATTTGTAGTCTGAGAAAGAAATTTAGTATACCAATCAGGCTCATCTCGAATTCACTCTTCATCATTTTTGCAAAATCCTTACACAGCACGTCATTAGTAGCTCCAACGATTATATCATCAAAGTATATTTGAATGATAAGCAAATCTTTACCTTTTTCTCTTGATAAAGCATGGTGTCTACCTTATCTTTTTTGAATTCATGACCCGTCAAGAAATTACTTAATCTTTCATACTAGGCTCTTAGTACTTGCTTTAGTCCATAGAGTGCCTTCTTAAGTTGATAAACATCACCAAGTCTATCTGTTTCTTCAAAACCTAGTGGTTGCTCAACGTACACCATTTTTTTATATAACCATTCAAAAAAACACTTTTAATATCAATTTGATATAACATGAAATCATGAAAGTAGCCATAAGCTAATAATAAATCTATAGCTTCTAGCCTAACAACAAGGACATAAGTTTCATCAAAATCAATACCTTCCTCATGTAGGTATGTTTTGGCAACTAGTCTTGCTTTGTTACGTACAACATTACTTGCTTCATCAACTTTGTTCATGAATACCCATTTGGTTCCTATTACAGTCTGATCTTTGGGTCTAGCAAGTACTTCCTAAACATTGTTGACTTTTTGTATTGATGTAATTCCTCTTGCATAACTTCAATCCAGCTTTCATTTTTGAGAGCATCTTTGACTTTCTTACGTTCAACCTGTGATATAAAAGCTAAGGAGCTGATAATACCTTAGAGAGATGATCTTATTTTGATTCCTTTCATCTACTTTTCCTATTATTTGTTCCTTAAGATGTTCAGTCTTGAATCTCCAATCTCTAGAGGATTGACTTTGATTTGAAAGATCAACTAGGGGTTGTGATTGCTACTGTTTATGAGCAATTGATGCAGATATATGTATGACGTCTTCACAATCATCAGTTTGTACTCCCTTTTGATCATCCATGAAATTCACATTTATGGATTCTTCCACTACCTTTGAATCTTTGTTAATAGGCTTGCCTTGTAGTAGAGTAACCAAGAAAGATGTCTTCAGTAGCTTGTGCATCAAACTTCTTGATGTTGTCATTTATGATGTTGTCATTTATATTCTTTAAAATGAAACATTTGCATCCGAATACATGGAAGTATTGCAGAGTAGGTTTTCTCCCTTTATATATTTCATATGGAGCCTTTTTTTTTTTATCATAGATCTCAATAATACTCTACTGAGAGTGTAGCATGCGGTGGCTATAGCTTTAACCCAAAAATAAGTAGATACATTACTTGCGATCAATATTATCCTTGCCATTTCTTGCAGTGATCGATTTCTTCTTTTAGCTACTTCATTCTATTAAGGAGTGTAAGCAGTGGAAATTGTGTTCCACTCCATTTTCGTCACAATATTCAGCAAAGTTTTGATTGTCAAATTCTCCTCCATGGTCAGTTCTGATAATGGTGATGCTGTATCCCTTCTCATTTTGAACTTGTCGAGCAAATTTCTCAAAAGAATGAAATACCTCATTTTTATGTGATAAGAACATTACCCAAATGAAGACTCACAAACCCCTGGAGTGCCAAAAGTTGGCACAAAGGGGCACTTAAGTGCTAAAAGTTACGAAAGTGATACTTAAGTGTCAAAATCAGAGCAAAATGGATCACTTAAGTGCCATCGGCGAGAAAATCCGGCCAAAACGCTGACGTGGCAATTTTTCGGCGAACTGTGCACAAAATGACGTTGTTTTGCATGCTGATGTGGCTAAACAGTGTCAAAATGATGTCGTTTTTGTGTGTGGTTTGCTAAGTCAACCTTCCGGCGAGCCACATAAGTGAAAAAATTAATAAAAAAAAATGCCACGTAGGATTTCTGGCGAGGTTCGTCGGATGTGGCACTCAAGTGTTCCATTTTCATAAAAAAAAAAAAAAAAGAGTGGCACTTTCATAAGTTTTGGCACTTAAGTGTCCATTTGTGTCAACTTTTGGCACTTGAAGGGTTCTTTTGCCCCCAAATGAATCTTGAGTAGTTATATATAATGACCAAATGGTATTTTCTTCCTCCTAGACTTATTGTTCATGTTGGTCCAAATAAGTCCATATGCAATAACTATAAAGATCTGTTGGTAGCAATACTTTTAATAGATTTGAAAGAGCTTCTCACATATTTTCTCAATGTGCATGCATTGCATGTGTCACACTTGCTATAATTGATTTTTGGCAAACCACGGACAATACCTTTGGAAGATATCTTTTGAATATACTTTGCAATAATGTGACCTAATTTCTTGTGCCATAGATGATGTTCTTCCTTGATAGACATTAAACAGTATAATTCCTCAAAATTTATGTCAAGTAAATAGATGTTGTCATACATATTTCCAGTGAATGTTTGTGATATGTCCTTGCTAGTGCCTATACACTTACCTTTCTCGAGTTTTATTTTGTAACTTTTGTCTCAAAGTTGACTTATACTAAGAAGATTGTGCTTTAGACCTTGCACGAGGGGAACATCTTCAATAACTAGGTTTCCCAACCTTATGTTTCCTTTCTCGATGACTCTTCCTTTATCCTTTCCTCCATATGTAACTATACCTCCATCTACAATTATAAGCATTATGAACTTGTTGTTGTCTTTAGTTATGTGTCTGCGGCAGCCGCTATCTAAATACCACTTGTTTTTTTTCAAGATAACCTGAAATCAAAGTAAATCTCATCGTTTTTTTTTGTACCCATATAAACTTGGGTTCTTTGTGGTTAGATTTCGATTTAGGATCGAGGGACCAGCTAGTTTTCTTGACCTTCTTTTGCTGTTTTGGACAGTCCATTTTGAAATGGCTGTATCCTTCATAGATTGAGCATTTAGGAAACTTCTTGCCAATAACTTTGGTAAAATGTTTAACAAAATAAGTTTTGTAAAAATGTGCAAGAGGTATGTGCTTTAGTCTGTCTTTTATTTTGGGAAAATGATTCGTCTCGTCTTCATATCCTTCATGTCTAAGACCACTCTTGTTGTAGTGTTGTGGTGAGGAATTTAGATAAAGAGAATGTACCGTAAAGTTTTTTAACCAAGAGAGAATTTGGTGCTAATTTTTCAAATTTCATTCTTAACATGCTCATTCTCAACCTGTAGGAGCTTTAATTGATTTATTTGAGAATCAAGCTCTTTCTTCAGATTGTCAATGAGAGTTTAATCGATGAGGTTTTCAATAGTAAGATTGTGAACCTCATTTTTTAAATTAGAAATTCATTTTGAAGCTTTTTGGTGTTCTTCAAATATTTCTTTTAAAAAACCTCAATTCATCATAAGATAGTTCAGAATCATTTATCTCATATTCTTCTAGTTCAGAGTTAGCCATGAGACAAAGATTTGCTTCTTCTTCATCACTTGTTTCATATTCAGTGTCACTCCATGTTTAAGCTTTCAACACCTTTTTCTTTTTCTCGAATTTCCCTTTCTTCTTCTTAATGGATGGACATTCTAATTTTATGTGTCCAAACTTCCTAAATTCATAGCACATGATGTCCTTACCTTTGGATTCTTCCTTGTTCTGGTAAGGTTTCTTCTCGTCAACATGCTTAGATAATCTTTTTCCTTTGTAATTTCCTCTCCTCATGAAGCTTTTGAACTTCTTTGTTGGCAATGCCATGTCTTCATCACTTTCTTCATCATCGGAGGACATTTCTCTACTTGTATCATCATGGTTAGTTTTAAATGCAATGACTTTCTTACCTTTAGAGTTACTTTCTTCATTTTAAAGCTCAACTTCATAGAACATGAATGTTCTTGTAAATTCATCCATGGTGTTTGGTTGATCCTCATGGTTTCCTATAATGAGGTCTTGACAGTACTTAATTCCATGGGAAGAGCTCGCAGCAATTTATTTACTTTCTCAGCATCTATGTAGATTTTTCCTTGAAGAGCAAGTCCATTCATTATTTCAGTGAATTGTGTGAACACTTGAGTTACTGTTTCATTAGACTTATCTTTGTTGAGATATAATATGCGGAAACGACAGGATCTTGCAATTTACGTCAACGCAAAATCACCAGAGAAATAAACGAGAAAATCAAGGACACTAGAAATTTACATGGTTCGGTCTGAGTATCGGTACCCATGTCCACGGGGAGAGCCAGCAGCAAATAATCCACTAAAATCAGAGAATCTGAGTTTATAATCACTCAAACACTCAAGATCGAGACATAATTTAACAATTCTCCACTTTGGCTCGATGTTTGAAAGCCAAGTTATAGTGCTCATTATCCATGCTGCTCTCCCAACGCCCCGACGGGTGCTCACTCTCCACAGACACCAATAGAGCTCAAGCAGAGCTTGAGCTTCGCCAAAGGAACAGACTTAGTCATCATGTCTGCCAGGTTATCTGTTGTAGCAATCTTTTTAATAATAACATTACCCTTAGCTAAGACATCTCGGATGAAGTGGTACTTGATGTTGATATGCTTTGTTCGCTTGTGATAAACTGGATCATATGCCAAATATATCGCACCTTGGTTATCACAGTGTATATTAACACTTTTCTGTTCTAACCCAAAGTCCAAGAGCAAACTTTGTAACCATATCGCTTCCTTCGCTACAAAGGTTAGTGCCATGTACTCTGCCTCAGTCGAAGACAAGGCAATGTGATCATGTGAGGACGCTTTCCAACTAACTGCATGTGGCACCCCCAAATCGCTAAGGTCGCCACAGATACCAATCGCTGTACCTATTGCATATTGGTTATTTGTCTTTGATAAAAGGGGAGTTTTAAAGAAGGACCGAAGTTCATAGGCATTTTTTTTTTTAAAAGAGTTTAGCGCAGCTCATACCGAAAATTAGAGTTGAGTCTCACCATCCATCTACTCTCTTAGCGATGGTACAATGCACACCCACTACACATTGAAGGAAACATAAAGCCGAACCACTTTTATTTACATTTTTAGGATGGACATCTTGGGTCGGTATAAACAAAAAGGAAACCAAGACTTTTCACTACGCTTGGCTACATCTCAAAAGAGATCATCGACCCCCTATATCGAACGTGTAAAACCTTTCATCTACAAGTGTCGGCTCCCTCTCCAAAAAGTGTCAACTCCCTCTCATCCCACGGGCCATCACACCCATCCAGGTGCATCGGGCGGCGGCGGCGGCGGCAACATTCCCAGGATCACCCCGTCACGTCGGACATGGACGGACAGGAACTCCTGGATGACGGGGGCCCCAGCTAGGCCCACATCATACATCACCAGCACCCGCACTCGTATGAACACCAACCCAGGGATGGTGACGCATACGTGCTCCATGCACTCAACCTCCACATCCGAGGGAAGGCCGTAAAAAGTACCGCGCGAGACTGGAGGGAGAGGCATCTCTCTAATTTGAAATGTTAGTCCCCAAAGGGGTGAATACAACCACTCAGCAGGTAAGAGATCCATTACACTACTCAATGCATTAAACAGAGCAATCATGGCAACATAGAGTACATATATATCAATCATGTCTCACCTTTTTGGTCTTGCACATTACATCATACAATCATGTATAAATGTCACCATACCATGTGCACATATCACCATGCACTTATACATGTTACATCATTCAGTCATGCATACATGTCACCATACCATGTGCACATATCACCATGCACTTATACATGTTACATCATACAGTCATGCATACATGTCACCATACCATGTGCACATATCACCATGCACTTATACATGTTACATCATAGAGTCATGCATACACGTCACCATACCATGTACACATATCACCATGCACTTATACATGTTACATCATACAGTCATGCATACATGTCACCATACCATGTGCACATATCACCACATTATGCATGATTCAATTTCAACTCATGTTTTTTTTTTCAATTGGATCGCCACATTTTTCTTTCCCGGGATCAGTAATTGCATCCCACATTTTTATCGCTCACACCCAACCTGGCATCACGAGGAACCTCCGGCACACACCTCCGAGCATCCGGCACACACCTCCGGGCATCTCGAAACTCCCGCGGACATCCGGCACACACCTCTGGGCATCTCGAAACTCCCGCGGACATCCGGTACACACCTCCGAGCATCCGGCACACACTCCGGGCATCTCGACACTCCCGGGGCATCGTCGGCTCACACCTCCGACGGTATCCTCATTTCAATGCATGTTCTTATATGTCTCATTTTCAATTTCACATTTGATGTAACAACGCCATTGATTGAAATCATGTAACATGCATTGGGAAAGATACCATTTGATGCAATGGTTTTTAAAAAGAATTCCTTTTTGGAGTTCATGAAAATTTACCAATCCTTTAATGTCATATGAGATGTATAAATGTCATCACATCATTACACGGGTAATAATCCAAAACATCATGATTTACACAACAATTTCAATAACCATAAATAACACAATTTCCAGCTAAATCAGAATACTTACAATCCGTATATCACAAGAAAAGAGTTTTAGCCTTGCTCATGCACAGTTTTTGAAACATTTATAGTTAAACACCCAAATGACCTTCTAAAATTATGAAATTTAATTATGTTGCAGACGAGACATAGATAGAGACATTTCATGAAGAACACTTTCCCAAAAGAGATTTGTACAGAATAGTATAGACTATGCATTTCAACATCATCAAGTCCGAGTATACAGATTGCACAGTTTTCAAAACACATTCGATCAAATATGCAAATGACCTTCAAAAAATACAAAATTTAACTATGTTGTAGTCAAGACATAGATGAAGATATCTCATGAAGAACTTTTTTCCAAAAGAGGTTCGTACATAATAGTATAGGCCATGCATTTCAATATCATTAAGTCCGAGTATACATATTGCACAGTTTTCAAAACACATTCTATTAAATATGCAAATGACCTTCAAAAATCACGAAATTTAACTATGTTGTAGTCAAGACATATATGAAGATATTTTAATGAAGAAATGTTTTCCAAAAGAGGTTCGTACAGAATAGTATAGGCCATGCATTTCAACATCATCAAGTCCGAGTATACAGATTGCACAGTTTTCAAAACACGTTCGATTAAATATGCAAATGACCTTCAAAAATTACGAAATTTAACTATGTTGTATTCAAGACATAGATGAAGATATCTTATGAAGAACAGTTTTCCAAAAGAGGTTCGTACAGAATAGTATAGGCCATGCATTTCAACATCATCAAGTCCGAGTATACAGATTGCACAGTTTTCAAAACACATTCGATTAAATATGCAAATGACCTTCAAAAATCACGAAATTTAACTATGTTGTATTCAAGACATAAATAAATACATTTCATGAAGACATTTAAGTCAGATTCGCTCTGGATAATTAACTACAAACGGTTAAAACTTCTGTTCCTAGCACCCAAATTCCCAGATCTGACCCTCTCCGAAAGAACACGATTTTGCCTACCTATCCTCGTTCATTTCTTCCAAATTTTTTATATGTTATACCTTATGATGTTCTTAACAACTTTTGTTCAGAAGTCGAGGTGAGATATCCACTAAAAAGCTACATGCAAGTCGAAATCCTACAAATGGACAGACTGGTTTTTCAAAGAAAACAGCATGCATAGCCAACAATTTCCTCCCCCTAGCTTCAAGATCTCCTCACTTCCACCCCATTTGACATTCACAATCAACATGCACTCATCTCAGCTAGCCAAAGAGTAGAGAAACGGACTCTACTTGCCTCAACTCAAGCTCAAACAGCACAAAGACGGCGGCAAGGCGGTGAACGGTGGACGGTCATTCTCCTTCTTCCCCTTCGCACACACGGCCAGCCTGTTCTTCCTTTCTTTCCTTCCTTTCTCTCTTTCTCTCCTCTCTCTCACTCTCTCTCTCCCCTCTTTCTTGCCAAAACCGACCCCTAATCCCCCTAATTTCTCTTCTGCATTCATTAGCAATCAATGATTGCATGCAATCCACCCAAAAGGGCTTACGGGGGCAGCCACACTTGGCTCAAACTCCTTGCCACTTGGCAACACACATGCAAGGTGAAGGGGCTTCGAAAATGGGCCGGTCTTGGGCCATCCATGGGCCGGTTGAACAGGGGGGGTTGCGTGGGCTGGTTGGGCAGTCCTTGGGCCTAAAATCAGCCCACCCTCCCCTATTCTTATTCCCTTTTTAAACCTTATTAGAATAAGCACCTAATTTTATCATATAAGATCACAAAACTTAGCGATTTAAATCAATAAAACCTCACTCATAAAGTGCACCACCAAGAACAAGATTTCCATATCAATTGCACCTTAATAAAACCCTTGGGTCACTTGTAGACACATCCCCATTCAAACAATTCTTCAAATTTAAAGCTCGGTCCTAAATTAATCAAAATTCATTGATTTGAAGGCTAAAACAGAATCAAATGGCACTTCCATTACCTAATCAGGGTTCTTGGGATTTTAGGATGCCACACTGCACCACCCGTTAGCGTAAATATGTACCCTGCTAAAGATCTGCAATCATCCAAGTCACTGGCGTGATCCAAATCCACAAAACCAGTGGTCTCACTGCCAATGCTGTCCCTCCGATATACTATACCCACGTCTGTTGTCTCCTTCAAATATCTGAGGATCCACTTCACAGCTTCCCAATGAGCTTTACTAGGATGCTTCATATAGTGACTAACCACGCTCACAGCTTGTGAAATATCAGGCTTAGTGCACACCATAGTATACATAATACTACCCACAGCACTAGAATAAGGAACACGGGACATATGCTCCTCCTCCTCCTGAGTCTGCGGTGGTAATTTATTTGAAAGTTTAAAGTGCTTCGCTAAAGGTGTACTTACAAATTTTGCCGACTGCATATTAAAACGTGCCACGGCATTCTCAATATATTTCTTTTGAGATAGACATAAAACTCCTGCAGTCCTATCATGCAAAATCTCCTTACCTAATATTTTCTTTGCAGCACCTAAATCTTTCATCTCAAATTCAGCATTTAACCGCCTCTTTAGCACATCAATATTAGACATATCCTTAGCTGCTATCAGCATATCATCAACATATAAAAGTAGGTAAATCAAAGAACCATTCTCTAATCTTCTATAGTAAACGCAGCTATCCATCTGACTTTTTGAATAGTCTTGACTGGCCATGAAAGCATCAAAACGTTTATACCATTGCCTAGGAGACTGTTTCAGCCCATACAAAGATTTCTTTAACAAGCAAACATGATCTTCTTTACCCGGAATAGCAAATCCCTCTAGTTGCCTCATGTAAATCTGCTCCTCCAACTCACCATGAAGAAACGCAGTTTTCACATCTAGCTACTCTAACTCGAGATCCTGCGAACAACTAAGGCAAGTAAAATACGAAAAGAAGTATGTCTTACCATAGGAGAGAACACCTCATTGTAGTCAATGCCCTCACGTTGTGTATACCCCTTCGCCACAAGTCTCACCTTATACCTTGCTGCCTCAACACCGGGAATGCCCTCTTTCCGTTTGAAGACCCATTTACTTCCGACAATCTTTTGGCTCCTGGGTACTTTGACCAGCTCCCATGTCTGATTTTGATGGAGTGATTCCATATCTTCACTCATAGCCCTTAGCCATTGTGATGACTTCGAACTAGCCATCGCCTCAGAGTAAGATGAAGGCTCATTTGTCTCCACCTCATCACCTACAATTAATGCATAAGCAATATCTTTATAACCATAACATACTGGTGATTTAATTTGCCTTCTTTGTCTATCTGCGGCTATAGTATGTTGCGGCTTTGCTGGTTGTTCACTATCACCGACTTCAGGAACTGCAACTTCATCTGCAATCTCAAATTATGTTACCTTCAAGGTCTTCGGAGTCTTCACCTAAAGCTCCACCTCATTAATGACACCATGATTTGTCTTCTCTGCTGGTTGTGTCTCAGGACTCCTTCCTTGAAGCATTACAATCTCGTCGAAGATCACATCTTTGCTTATTAGAAAACCTGGTGATCTGGGATCGGTGCACCGCAGCCGGTAGCCTTTCACCCCATGTGCATAACCCAGACTTATGCACTTCTTTGCCCTTGGCTCAAGTTTACCATCACTTGCATGAGTATACGCTGGACATCCAAATATACATAATCTAGAGTAATCAATAAGTTTCCCTAATCATACTTCCTCAAGAGTCTTCCACTCGATAGCAGATGATGGAGATCGATTAACTAGGTAATATGTCATGTTAACTGCTTTGGCCCAAAATTCCTTGCCAAGTCCTGCATGTGAAAGCATGCATCGAGCTTGCTTAAGCAAAGTTATGTTCTTCCGTTCTGCCACGCCATTTTGCTGTGGTGTCTCAGGTACTGTGCGGTGTCTCATAATACCTTCTTTCTCACAGAACTCAGTAAAATCTTTACCACAGAACTCCATGCCATTATCAGTTCTCAGGCACTTGATTTGTTTATCTGACTGCTTCTCAATCAATGCCTTAAATTTCTTGAATCGATCAAACACTTCATATTTGTGCTTCAGAAAGTATACCTATACCTTCCTCGAATAATCGTCGATAAATGTCAACATATATTTGGCACCTCCATTCGAAGGAACCAAAGACGGGCCCCAGACGTCTGAGTGAATATATTCAACCGATCGCTTAGTCGAATGAATAGTTGCAGTAAACTTAACTCGGTGCTGCTTCCCATAAATGCAGTGCTCACATAAGTCCAGTTTCCTTGTATTTTGACCTTTCAACAACCCCCTTTTCACTCAGCATTGTCATATCTGCCTCGCTCATGTGCCCTAAATGCATATGCCATAACTAAGTCAAGTTAGAGTCTGACTCACCTGATGAAACTGCAGCAGTTCCAATCACTGTCTCTCCCAGTAGATGATATAGAGAATTCACTTTATTCCCCTTCATCACTGTCATGGCACCTCGAGAGATCTTCAGTACTCCACCTTCATCGGTGTACCTACACCTGATGTCATCGAGTGTCCCAAAGAAATAAAGTTCTTCTTGAGCTCTGGTACATGCCTCACATCTGTCAATGTGCACACCACCCCATCATGCATTTGGATCCGAATTGTCCCTATCCTCACAGCCTTATAGATTGCATTATTCCCCAAAAGAACTCTACCACCATCTGTAGTTTGGTAAGTAGTAAACCAGTTCTTATGAGGCATCATATGATAAGAATACCCCGAATCTAGCACCCATTCGTCTCCTGACGAAGTAGTAGTCACACATAAGACAGCTTCTGCATCACTATTGCTCCCCTTGGCAACGTTTGCCACACTACTTGTAGCATTCTGCCTATCAACTTTATTCCTCCGCTTTAGACAATCTCTCCTAATGTGCCCTTCCTTGTGACACTCAAAGCACTTCACGTGTCCCTTGGACTTTCTATGGAGTGATTTCGATCTGCTTTTACTTTGCTGCTACTAGGCCCTCGACGTTGTTCTCTACCCCGAATCATCAATGCTTGCGCTGCTCCTTGTGCCAGATCGTCATCTCGCAACTTTCTCTGCCACTCTTTAGAGAATAAGGTGGACTTTACCTCTTCTGAGGTAATTGTAGTACGACCCTACAATAGTGAATCAGTAAAGTGCTCCCATGACTCCGATAAAGAGGCTAACAACATCATGCCATGTTCTTCATCATCAAGTATCCTACTGACATTCTTCAGATCCAACATGAGTTTATTAAATTCATCTATGTGGGTTCTGATAGACGTACCTTCAATATATCTAAATCGAAACAACTTTTTCAACATGTACAAGCAATTAGGGGTGTGCAAAATACCCGGGAACCGCCCGGACCGCCCGGAACCGGACCGGAACCGCCCGGAACCGGCGGTTCTTGAGGGAACCGGTCCGGTTCCCGGTTCCAATTGTTGGGAACCGGTGGGAACCGGTCCGGTTCCCTGGTTCCATTGGCGGAACCGCCCGCCCGCCCACCCGGACCGGACCGGTACCTTTATAATATAAAAAAAAAAAAAATGAAAATCCTAAACGAAACCCTAATTCGCGTCTCATCTCTTCTTCTGATTTCATTGTCTTCGACTCTTCGGTTCTCTCTCTATTTCTTCCTCAATCTCATCTCTTCTTCCGATCTCTTCTTCCGATTTCATTGTCGTCGACGCCGCCGCCGCCGCTCCTCCTCCGCCGTTGTCCGCCCCCTCACGCCGGTCGCTGCTCACCACAGCCGCTGCTCCTCCGCCTCTGTTGTCCACCCCCTCGCTACTGTCTGCCCCTTCGCTCAATCTCTTCATCTTCAATTCCTCCTTGAACGTCGACGCCCCTGCCATTGCCGCTGCTCCTCCTCCATCGATGTCCGCCCCCTCGAGCCGGTCGCCACCCGCCACAGTCGCCGCTCCTCCGCCTTTGCTGTCTGCCCCCTCGCTGCTATCTGCCCCCTCGCTCAGTCCCTTCGTCTTTGATTCCTCCCCGAGCGTCAACGCCGCCATCGCCGCTCCTCCGCCACTGCTGTCCGCCCCCTCACGCCGGTCGCCACCCACCACAGCCGCTGCTCCTCCGCCTCTGCTGTCTGCCCCCTTGCTGCTGTTCGTCCCCTCGCGCCCCCTCGCTGACGCTCAGTCCCTTCGTCTTTGATTCCTCCCCGAGCGTCAACGCCACCGCCGCTGTCCGCCCCCTTGCGCTGGTCGCCACCCACCGCCGCCGTTGTTCCTCCACCTCTGCTGTCCATCTCGACCGAGCCCCTTTTCTGTCACTCAACAAGGTACGATTATCGGCTTCATCTTCCGATTCATCTTCCGCTTGCGAACTCGAACTTCAGTTCGATTACCCAATAGGTGAAGTTCGAGTCTTTGTTTGGGAATTGATTGCTGTTCATCTTGGTGCTGTGTTTTTTTATTTTTTGTATGTTTGATCGTAGTAAATTCTATGCTCATGGTCGTCTGGAAGATGCTTTTTTTTTTTCATTTCTGATGGCCCTCTTCGAATTTGGATTCAGTTGTTGTTATAAGTAGTTATTATGAAATCTATTAGCTCATGGTCGTGGGAAATATGTTCACTCTTGAAGCACCTGCTGCAATTTTGGTGGTTCTTTGGTCCATTGTGACTTTTTCATAGATTGTGTGTAAAACATAGAAGCTTTGTTGTCCCTAACATTGTCATCGAATTTCTAAGATGATTTGAGCAGAATTTTGACATAAAAGAATTCATTGTTGCGACTTCTGTTGTTGGACAGATTCTCTGGCAAAAGATATGGCCCCCAAAGATGTCGCGACTTCTGTTGTTGCACCTTCGGAAGTCATGGAAATTGAGTCGACAATGGCAGATGTTGGTGAAGATTACGAGGTAGATCCATGAGTCATCTTGAGGGTTTTTTCCCCATTGCACTTAGTTTTTTTTTGTCATTCACGTGTAGCCGACTGTTATTTAATGTTGAGCATTCATCTATTAATTATTGTTTTAGTTTTTGGAGATTGGAACTTGGAATTTTAGAGTTCAAAACTTGGGAACCGGATCGGACCGGCGGTCCGGGAAACCAAAATTGTTTCGCGACCGTTCTATGTTGAAAACAAAAATTTTTCGCGTCAAGATCGGTTCCATGGATCCACCCGGGAACCGGACCGGACCGGCGGTCCGGTTCTCGGGTGGATCCATGCAACTAACGGGTGGATCCCGGTTCCAATTTTTCGGAACCGGTCCTTAGCGGGCGGTTCCCGGTTCTAGGTCGGGAACCGCCCGCCGGACCATGCACACCCCTACAAGCAATTGTTCAAACCTTTCTTCACATAGAGTGCTTAAAGTTTTGCCCATATTGCTGTGGCATCCTTCTCCTCAGCAACCTCTATTAAAACCTCATCCGACAAATTTAACAGGATTATGCTCTTTACTTTTTCCATCAGCTCTACCCTCTCAGAGGCTTTCATTATAATAGGCAACTCATCTTCACCATCCAATGCCTTGGCCAAATCTTGTGTTGTCAATAATGCCCGCATCTTGATGCTCCATAACACAAAGTTCTTACTCCCGTTAAACTTCTCAATTTCAGATTTCCTTTTAGACATAATTGCAGTAACAGAATTTCCAGAAAATAAGCAAACAAGCAAAAGCTTCAAATCACAATCAAGAAATCCAACCCCAAGCTCTGATACCAATTGTTGGGATATAATATGCAGAAACACGAAATTACCATAGAAATAAATGAGAAAATCAAGGATACCAAAAATTTACGTGGTTTGGTTCGAGTATCGGTACCTACGTCCACGAGGAGAGCCAACAG
Organism: Eucalyptus cloeziana; assembly: GCA_014182715.1. Taxonomy (NCBI): domain Eukaryota; kingdom Viridiplantae; phylum Streptophyta; class Magnoliopsida; order Myrtales; family Myrtaceae; genus Eucalyptus; species Eucalyptus cloeziana. The sequence goes on from CM024638.1 coordinate 31,274,652, forward strand.
CAAATAATCCACTAAAATCGGAGAATCAAAGTTTACAATCGCTCAAACGCTCAAGATCGAGACATAATTTAACTCTTTTTGTTCATTCAAATGTTAGCATAATGCAATCCCAGATTTTCTTTACTATATCACAAGAAAAGATTCTGTTAAATTCAGAAGGTGGTAATGCACAATACAGGAAGTGTTTTGCTTTAGCATTAAGAGTGGCTATTTTTTTAGATTCTTCTATAGTGTTGATGGCTATTGCTTCCTGACCTTCTTATCAAACAAGAGCTAGTATTTCTGGACTGTTTGTAACTACATCCTACATGTCTAGATCTGCGACTTCAATGTAAGATTTTATTCTTTACTTCTAATAGCCATAGTTGCTTCCATGGAAGTATGGCGATTTGTTGAGAGCTTGAGTATCAGTAGTAAAGAAGCTATTAAGATTAGCCATAATAAGTGATCCTTGTACTAAGAAGAAATACACTTCAAATAATGAGCAATAGAGCTTTGATATCAATTGTTGAGGCTAACAATACAACCTATAGGGGGTTAAATAAGTTGTTTTCAAACTTTGATGATCTTTTGCGAAAATTAACTAATTATTAAATTAAGATTACCTCGATCTAATGTTTAAGCAAATGCTCTCCAACTGTATTCCAATGTATGTAAGTAAATGAATAATAGTGGGATTGGGAGAGTTATAGTGGTTAGGTTTTGTCCTCAAACCTATGTCCACTCTTCAGATTGGTAGCCTCAAAACGGGCTAGATTCCACTAACAATCTGCCTGGAAAGTTACAATCGGCTAGCACTGATCCTTCATGTGATAGATTACACTATCATGTTGCTCTTACACTTGTACATTTAATCCGTAGTACAATTGCTAAATAGCACGACAAACAAAACAGTGAGATAGAGAGCTTTCAACAGAGAACAACAGTATGTAACCTACTCGATCTTTTGTGTGGCGCACTCTCTCTTGGTTCTTCAAAGCCTTTTATTTTATGCTCTTCTTCAATCTATTTGTTGAGGTTGGTTTAGAAAGGTAGAAGAATGTTGGAGAGTTTTCCATTGAGTTACTATCTAGGAAGGTACTGCCCATACAACTTCTTTCCTAGAAATTTTTATAGACTAAACAAAAATAGCAACTGATGTTGTCTTCTCACTATAGTCTTTAACTAACTTGTCAAACACTCTAGCTACTTTGCTACATGATTTATTCCAATTATGCCGTTGTACAAATCTAGATTTTTCAACGGCTCTTTAGCTGACTCAATGAACATCAACTTATATACTTGATTGTTATATCACCAGTAACCTGATTTTTACTACTTTGATATAAACATCATTAGTACCTAATCTTTTTGGTTGACTAGTGTTGTTTGTAATAATAGAACTTGCAAATTTCTTTACAATGGGTCACACCATGGATGTTGCATGGTCCTTTGGTCCAAATATCTACAAACATAGTAAGTAATATACTAAGGATAGTTTGGACACCATCAAAATCACTCAAAGATGTTTTCTCCAATACAATTCTAAACCATTTTCTCAATCTTCTTGCCCTTGTCACCACAAAATTGATGATTCATTTATGCAATTTCCAATTGTTATCAATAAAATGTATAAGGAGACATAAATAGTTCAAGTTTTGAATAGAACTCCATGTAATAATCATGAGGGCAACCCTAAACTTGAGCTTGCAAAAAGTAAATCTTCAAACTTGTTTTTTTTTTTTTCCATAAAGATACAACTTCTCTAATCACTATAGACCATGGGATGTGATTGTAGAAATGTTGCAACTAATTAATAAAATCATGGAATCCAACAGCTCAACCATAAAAAAAAGTTATTCATCCATTATGATTATCCGAACAAGCATTTGCCTATAGTGATCTTGATCAAATTTCCATGTCAATAAGATATTAGAACTACCAGTACTAGTATTGCCCCCATTGTCATTTAAATCACATCTACTTTGCATGTGGCAAACAAATTTTAGTTCTTTTCTATATTGCAATGATTCTTGTTACACTTTTTTAAGTACTTCAACATAGTAGAAGTACCATTATCAACATAGCACATGTACTTGACCCCACAATAAATGCAAAACACCTCAATTTACCCTTTTCTCACCTTTTGCTTTATAAAAATGAAACCAAATTGTTGATTTTCATTTATCAAAAGGACAAGTATTAGATACCTTAGTTGTGTTGGACGCCTCTTCAAGGTCTTTTTCACCTTCATATTCTAGTAAGTCCATTACCGGATTCATAGCATCATTGGATTGTCCACTTTCATTAGCATTTAAATGAATCACTTGAATCAAGCAAAATATTGATTGGAGCCATCAAATCGGAACACCCATCAAATTATGCTTTTCTACAAGCTGTGAGATGGATTCCTTATGTAAACTAGGATAGCTATTAGAAATCCACTAAAACAAGCACGATTTTACAAGTTTGATGAATTTGTTTGTCCAAGTCTCACAAAAATTTAGTTTCAAATACAATTTTATGAGGAGAAACTATTGAAATCAAAGTGAAAAATGAAAAGGAAAGATAATAGAAAGGAAGTATATAGGTTTTTTCATGGATCAAAATGAAATCCCACTCCTAAATTATAATTAAAGGATTCACCAACTGATTTAATTTCGAATTGATGCTGATACAGAGGAAGAATCAAAAGCAGAATAATATAACAATAGACAAAATACAAAGACATTTGAGGCCTTTCCAAGTTTCCATGACTAAAGAGAGGTTTCGAGGGAGAGATGAAGGATACTTACGAAGCAGAACAAGAGCATGAGCATCGAACAAACACCACACGAACTACAAGAGGGATGCCAGATGCGACTCACTAACTCAGGTTGCAAGCAAGAGAGGAAAAGACTGCAAGGCGTGAGAGGCAAGTCGCGTGGAGGGGAGGAGACTAGTTATTGGAGAAGCATGTTGGATGCAAATTGCACAATCCCAAGATCTCCATAACCAGAACAAGAACATGCATAATTGAGTAGAAAGATTAACACACCTATTTTGGGATCCATGGTTCTTGAAGCGGAAGCGGAAAATTGATATTCCACGCGCAAGTCCTTCTCCTCTATTGCCATTCATATCACTGACTCAATGAGACGGCCCCCTCATCCTTTAGCGTTTGATAAACTCTCCTTATGTGAGGATACATGTGAGAATTAGGGTTAGATGAGAGACTTAAGCACTATTTATAGAGTTTCTGGCCAGACCTCCTCATTACGGGCAAGGCTCAACTCGGCCCACACTAGCTAGCCTCATATTAGATTAATTAAGAAACATTCTATCTCACCTTAAACCAACCCCATTTTACGATAACCGTAAAACTGTAAATTACAATATCAATTAATGTAATCCACATTAGGAAAACTATTACATTCTCCCTCTTGGGCTATATTAATTGAAATTTAACTATATGTGCGCACATTGGTCTAGAGATAATTCTTAATAGTCAATCCAATCCCACAAAGTTTCAAACACCAAATCATGGCGGTAACTGCATGTACACACACAGAGCCTTCCATGGTCACGAGTGCTTTCAACTTTATTGATATGGATTCAGTATAGTAGTGTGTCAAATGGATAACATCTCTCATAAAGAGATCTCATTTGTCAGTCACCATTCTCTTATCTTAAGCGTAAAAAAAAAAAAAAAAAAAAAAAAAAAAAAAAAAACTTGTGCCACTAGAGAATGTCTTTATGGTTCCAATGAACCCACATATGCCTTGTCCTTACGGTTAACATTTCTTTATATATAACAAGGCATATGCACAAGGCTAATAACCAGATGCCTCTAGCCTTCACTCAAGGTTTATATAATAACTTAAGACTTTATCAATATGTATTCAACATAATAACAACACATTCAAAAATATTTTATTGAATGCAAAAGTTGATACATATCAAACCGTTACTAAGTGTAACGAACATAGATGTAAATTTTATTATAATAAAGCCAAATAGCTCCCACTAAACAACATTATCCTAAGATACCCCTACGCCCATGCTAATGACATGTCGATCAAATACACACGGGCGTGGACCTTTAGTTAGTGAATCTGCAACCATATCATCTGTGAAAATATATTATATTTAACTGCCAAATATTTAGACCCCTTGAGATGTGATAGCCTGAATTTTCTGAGTTGTTTTCGATTAAATAAATCGGGCTTTTCGTCAATGTATCTATAGTGCTATTCTCTGAGTTGGCCACTCATGAGATAACTGGACTATCTGGAGAAGCCATTAAGGAATCTAAATGCAATAGACTTGAGAATTCGACCAAGAATTGATTGCTCAATCGTGTCCATCTGCCGAGATCATTACGGCACTGTCAAAATCGATCAGAGACCTGAGATAGGTCGATTCGATTGAGATATGTGATCAGAGTGTGGGTGATTTCACTTGATTGTAAAATACTTGTCGATCGGCACTAGACCGATTTTTCTACCGTTTTCGTATTCGGTGCCCGTATTTGAAACCTCGAGATTTTCACGACAACTGAGAGTCGCTAATGTGTCGAAGATGTACTATGTGACTCGAGATAAATCGATCACGGGTCAATTGCACCAAAAATTCCTAAAAGTGACCCGGTAGATTAGGTCACGCTAAAAGCACGCCGAATTGAAATTGACCGCTTATTTGAACCCGATTTCAGAAATTGAAAGTTCTGTGGTGTCACAACCTATTTTAGGGACGTCAACTCATCCTCCGAAAAATTTTCGGAGATTCCGAGATTTTTACGGAAAATCAATTCGGACGTTGCGGAAAGTTAGTAGAAATTCAGGTGGGTTAAATCGATGGAAATTGGGATTCAATTTCTTCATGAAATTTCCCAAATCGACGTCCAATTTCATTGAAGAAAAATCCCATATAATTTTCATGAAGAAATTGAAGTCTAAATGGAGTGAAATTCGGATCAAGGCTTGAGGGTTGCATTTTGGACATTTAAATTGGATATTTTTATGGGAATAAGAGCAAGAAAGAATTGGGAGACATTAGGATATTTTTGTAGACTTAAAAGGGGACAAGCTTTTAATTAGATGGATTAGTCTCCTTGACTTTGGCCTCTCTTCTTGCACACGCTACTTCTTCTCTCTCTTTCTTATCTATTCTCTTTCCCTCTCTCTCATGGGACGCCTTCATCAACGGAAGTTGCAGCCCTTCTTCATTTGATTTTTCTCTCCATCCCTTCTGCTCATTTCCTCTTCGAACGGCCACCGAATTAGCTTCTGCCCATGCCTCTATCAACGATGGTCTTCACCAGCTGCTGTTTCCCGCTTGCCACACGTCCACAAGCCACCACCCTTGGTCAACAATCAAGTCTCTCTCTCTTCTCTTGTTGACCGAAGCCACATCCACGCATCTTTTTCTTCAATCGCATGAAGCCAGCAAACGAAGCAGCACCGTCCTTGAAGCCCGGTTTGTGTGAGTCCAGCGAAGCCCACAAGAAAACCCAGCAAGCTGTTAGCTCGCCCTCTCCTCCATCGCGCGTCTTCAACGGTCAACTCTCAGCTCCATTTCCGTGTGGTCTTCCCCAACTCGATGCCAGTGAGCTACTCCTTCCGTGGCCGCGTGAAGACAACCGAAGCAGCCCACTTGCTTCTTCGTGGGCCCATCTCCATTTTGCGGAGTGAAGTCCATCGAGAATTGCAGCGCTCAGCCCAGCAAGCTTCAATGGCGTAGCAACTCCATTGAAGCCCAACTTTTGGCCAAACTTTTAGCAGAAATTCAAGCCCAGCGGAAGTCGATTTAGTTCAGCCCATTTCCAGCAAGTTGGTTCGACCCAACCTTCAAGCAAGTCAGGCCCACAAGAAATTCAGCCCGCGAATCAAGTGAAGCCCAGCTCGAGTTGAAAACAAATCTCAGTTGGGCTGAGATTTGTTGGGCCGCTTTAGGCTCGGTCCGAGTATTCGCCGACGCCGCCAAAAATTCATATTTCAGCCGCCGTTGCGCCGTCGTCTCGGTGAACCGGTTTTCGCAATTAATCGGTGAGTTTATACTCTAAACTCTTCTTAGTAGGTTTTGAGGGTAAGGGGTGTTTAGATTTATTTAATTAAGAATTAGGTGGTTAGTTAGATTAAATTAGTGATTTAATTATTTAATTGAGCATGTTAGGTGGTTAGCATGGTTTAGCTAAGGCCTAATTAAATTGTGTTATTTATCTAGAAGGGTTCGAGAATTTTCCGGGTCCATATTGGTATTTAATTTAATAATTTTGGCTTAGGTTAGCATTTTTAGAAATTAAATTGAATTAATTAATTAATTTTCGAAATTAATTATTTTTTGGAAATTAGGCCGGGATAGTCGATGACCGGAATTTCGTGCTGATTGCAATGGTGTGGTTAACTTCTGCAATTGAGTGTTAAATTATGCAAATTGAGTGATGATTGGATTTTTGGTATTTAATTCCAAAATTGTGAATTTTCAATATTTATTCATAAAATCTCGGGTGTCGGATTTTAACACTGAAAATTGTTTTATATAATATATAAAATAGTGGGATTTTAAAAATGAAGAATGTCAATTTTTCTAGGTCGAGTAGACCGTGTACCCACACATGACTATTTTTATGTGTATTTCTAATACGAAGAAAAAGGCTAGGTTCACCATTTTAATTGAAGCATTTGAGTGCAATGCACGATGCCCCGGGCCATATTTGAGTGATCGTGTGATGATTAAGAGAAATCGTCTCGGGCTGTTGAGCTGGACGTTATCCCTATTTGGGATACCCTTAGACAAAGGGAAGCCAGTCGCAGTAGATTCTAGACCCTATGCTCCTTCAAGAAAACCATCGACATAGTGACGTGCCGTGCTCAATGGGGTGAGACGATGCTTGGCAATGCCAGAAGACCGTCGAACAGAGAGTAGGCCGTGCTATATGCCGAGATCAAAACTAGGAATGCATGATGAATTGAGTAATGTGTTCCAGTTAATTGAGCTTGAGTGCTGCTCGGATTTGTGATATGATCTATGTTGACCTGCAGGGTGGAATTGAGACGAGGTAAGTCTCCTTGATTGTGTGATTGCGTGCTTAGGACGCTTCTTAGCGTCTTTCCCTCCTAGTCGAAGTTTAGAGCATAGACTTGCTGAGACATTGTCTCACTAGTTATTGTATAACCACTTTCAAGGTCATCGAGTGGAGGACCTGGAGCAGAGAAGAGGTGATTTGAAGTATGGGTCGGATAGGACCGCTTCTTTTTGGAAAACAGTCTTTTGTAGTCTTTTGACCATAGACTATTGTACTTGACTCAGCATATGTTTATAAAGGCATGTTTGTTTGTGAAATTATTGTTATGCTTTTCTATCCCGAAATGGTTACTGTTAGGGGATTTTTTTTTCACTTCCACATGTGCAATAAAGTAAAAGGGTCGGCGACTAGTCTTGGGAAGTCGCAAAATTTTACCGATCAGAGAGGGATGGGTACGCGCTCGGGGTTCAGGGCGTGACATGAGATCTCTGTTGTTAATAAATATTACAAATTTATTGACTCAATACAACCGTATGGGTCAATCCGTAAAATTAAAAACGGTCAACTCCTTAATGAGGTTTCGGAGCCTAATAGCCCAAGTAACAGTATAAAAGAATGTTACTAACTCTACTTACATAGTAGAAGATGCCATAAAACTTTATTTATTGCACTTCCTGCTAACGTTCTTGGCATGAACCTTAAAACCTTATTGGCAGTAACTCAATGATTGTGTCCTGAATTTGACTAATGTCTGCCTAGAAGTCCCATCGCAAAGACGATATTTAGTCTAGTGCAAATTCGAGCATATATTATACTTTTAAGTGGACTGACACAAGGTACACCATTTAACTAGATTTTCTCAATATCTAAATAATGACAATGTAATGGATTTGGTCCATCACCCTTAACGATAGGAGCAATTCCTAGCTTGCAATGATATATATTGAATATTTCCAAAATATGATCAGCAAATGTCCTCTGAGATAAATCTATTAAAATATGATGAGAACAATCCTTACGGACCTTAGTGCAAAGAACAAGAGATGCCTTAAGGTCATTACTTGTAAGCGAAATATTATGTACATAGAGTATGAAAAAAAAAAAAAATTCCTCCCACTGACCTCGTAGTATATAGAGAAAAATAAATTTCCTCTAGTTGCCATGTTTACTCTGAAAGAATCTTTAAAAATACTAGAAAGAAATATTTATTTCTTAATATCTATTAACTATCCACCCCTCTTTCAGAGTGAAAACTTTATCGTCTTTTATGGCATTTTTTTGCAGTGTAGTCAGTTGGTAAACCATTTCTTCAAGTGTTCCTGAATGAAATGCTTCATAGACAGTAAACAAATTCTATTGCTATTTTCCCAAGCAGCAAATCATATGTCCACTACTTAAAATTTGAAATAGTAAAAACCTCAATAATAATGGAGTTATTAATTACAGAAAATGTGACTGAAAAACAAGCAATGTATATAATTAGCATCATGTGAGCATCGTGTAACTTAACATACAAGTACACATCCAGAGAGCTATATGCAAAATCATATAATCACATTTGGGCAGAATATATGACATGCAGTTATACACTCCCCACATAATAGCAGTTATGAGAATATAATCCAATCTTCGTGAATTCATCATCTTTGGGCATATGAACCACTAGAATCAGTCACTCCTCCACCACACCATCATGTATCCTTCCATGAACTAATACACAATCACCTCCTTTGGGAATATGACCACGCATTAGATTAGGAGACATCCCAATCATTATACGAGATCGATATTTCTCAAACCGAATCAAACGTGCCACTTTGGCGGTCACTACTCAATTGAATTCTTGAAACTTTCTCATTCGGAAATATAAACTTTACTTCTCACATACACTATATACATGAGATTTTTAACTTTAATGATTGGGGCAGTAAATCACTAAAATCACATATCATGTTAATTATATTACTTTCTTCATTAATAAAAAATAAACTTTATTATATATTATTAATGAATCATACTTTTATAATGTTTATGTGATAACATACTAGTAACTCAACACCCGTATTTCCAAAATCACAGAAAATACAAGAAAAATACACTAAAAATACACTAAAAATACCAATATTCAGGGTTTTGTATGTATTTTCACATTTATAAAACCATCAAACATGTAAAATAAATACACCACGAGATAGATGATGAACATACGAGTCCAACACCGCCAATCACACGCCGTTAGGAGCCTCCACGCGCCTGCACGCGCTGCCCGAGTGTGCGTCGCGTGGAGCTCACACGTGAGCGTCAAGGCCGGTCAAAAACTGGTCTGACCGATGGCGGTCCAATTGATTCCCAGTTTGACCATCCGGTCCAACCGCCCGGTCCGACCAGTTGATCGGTCCGGTCAACAGTTGACCGGGTTGGGTCCGGTCAGATCGTGCCAATCGAGTCGGCTCAAGTCGGGCTCAGGTCCTTGACGTCATCGTGACATCAGTGCCCGCGTGTGTCACACACGCGAGCCGCGCCTTGCGTGTGGGGGCGCGTGAAGGTGCGTGACTGCGCGTGGGGCACGTCTTCGACGCCCAGGCGGTGCGTGGCCACACGTGGGGCCACCCCCAGTGACGCACTGCCCATGGATTTGCTTGTCTCAACGAGCCCAATCCGAATATATAATTTTATTTTATTTTTATTTTACAAAAAATCATGAAAATCTCAAATTATGGCAAAATCCTATGCGTTCGACTTCTAGGGTTATGGAGGCTCTGATACCTCATGTTGGATGCAAATTACGCAATCCCAAGTTCTCCATAACTAGAATAAGAACATGCATAATTGAGTAGAAATATTAACGTACCTATTTTGGGATCCATGGTTCTTGAAGCGGAAGCGGAAACTGATATTCCACACACAAGTCATTCTCCTCTATTGCCCTCCGTATCACTGGCTCAATGAGACGGCCCCCTTACCTTTTACAGTTTGGTAAACGTTCATTCTGTGAGTATACATGTGAGAATTAGGGTTAGAAGAGAGACTTGAGCACTATTTATAGAGTTTCCAACCAGATCCCCTCATTACGGGCCAGGCTCAACTTGGCCTACACTAGCCAGCCCCATATTAGACTAATTAAGAAACATTCTATCTCACCTAAGACTAACCCCGTTTTACGGTAACCGTAAACCGTAAAACGGTAAATTACAATATTAATTAATATAGCCCACATCAGGAAACTCTTACAAAGCAGAGATCAAGGTCTTCTATTGATTTAGGACATTAGGTCCTTAAAGCTTAAGTCATGTGCTATTCTTTAAGAAATTAAAAAAAAAAATCATATATATAATTGGTCCGTTGTGGTTCCTATCCTGGAATTGGGAACTAAACCAACGCCTCTAGAATCGCCCAAAATCGGCCAGCACAATCTAGTCTAATTTAGGCAATTCATGATTTGGACGATCCTCTATGCTCACTCCTCCTTCACCATCAAATGCCAAGATCTGTGATTGGTTTTGGCATTTTCATCTAAAAGGGGATGATAAAACCGAGTTGAGTTAAGGTTCGATCTTGTGTCTTCGCCTCTCTTATCTTCTCCATTACTCAATTATGGTTTTCTCTGGTCCGCTAAGCTTAACTGTAACGGGTTTTTTTAGTTAATCACAGCCTGTATTACTTATCCACTATGCTCGTTCTCCTCGGTACTGTCTTACGGACTGGCCCCATTTAGCCTTAATTTTAGTAACTTGGCTTGATTTAGAGGAAGGTGACACAAGACTCGAGGCATATGTCTCTATGGAAGACCCGTTAGGAGATATTGAATCGAAACTTTGCGCAACTACACCCAGAGATTAGAGAATGGTGGCGCCAACGATCGCACAAAAGATCCAGGATGAAGATGAAAATTTTAACACGCAGAGAAGTAAAATAGGACCACGTGCGCTTTGGGAACAAACGCTTAAAAAGACCCAAAGCCAAAATGGGAGTAAGCTTGCAAATCATGGACATAAACAGAAAAAGGGCGGGGAAAAAAACAGTAGATAAAGATAGCCATGGAGAACAATTAGTCGACCTCCTCAATCTTAGGACCAGCTCCGCTTCCACCACGAGCAGGACCATCCAGCAGCAGGACCATCATCGTCCATTCCTGCACCCATGTCGGCACCAGCACCTTGGTACATCTTGGCGGTGATGGGGTTGCAGATGCTCTCCAACTCCTTCTGGTTGCCGTCCAACCATTGGATGGCCTGCTCGGTGGCATCGTCAATCTTCTTATCAGCAGGCAGAAGCTTGGCGCCGATCTTTTCGTCCTTAATGGTGTTCCTCATGTTGTAGGCGTAATTCTCCAAGGCGTTCGTAGCCTCAACCTTCTTCTTGTGCTCTTCGTCCTCAGACTTGTACTTCTCTGCCTCTTGAACCATCTTCTCGATCTCCTCCTTGGATAGCCTTCCCTTGTCATTGGTAATGGTGATCTTGTTCTTTTGACCAGGGGTCTTGTCCTCAGCAGACACGTTCAAGATACCATTGGCGTCAATGTCAAAGCACACAGTAATTTGAGGGACGCCCCTAGGAGCCGGGGAAATGCCTGAGAGCTCAAATTTACCCAACAAGTTGTTGTCCCTGGTCCTCGTTCTTTCACCTTCATATACCTGGATGAGCACACCGGGCTGGTTGTCTGAGTAGGTAGAGAAAACTTGTTCCTTCTTCACGGGGATGGTGGTGTTCCTTGGGATCAACACAGTCATGACACCACCGGCAGTCTCGAGACCAAGGGAGAGTGGGGTGACATCCAACAGCAAGAGATCCTGTACTTTCTCATTTCCCTCAACACTTAAGATGGCAGCTTGAACAGCAGCACCGTAGGCAACGGCCTCATCTGGGTTAATGCTCTTGCAAAGTTCCTTGCCATTGAAGAAATCCTGCAGAAGCTGCTGAACCTTAGGTATCCTAGTTGAACCTCCAACAAGGACAACATCATGGACAGTACTCTTATCCATCTTGACATCCCTCAAACACTTCTCAACCAGCTCCATACACTTCCTAAAAAGGTCCATGTTGAGCTCCTCAAATCTGGCACGGGTGATGGTTGAGTAGAAATCAACACCCTCATATAAGGAATCAATTTCAATGGTGGTCCGGGCCGTGGATGAGAGTGTCCTCTTGGCGCTTACGCAAGATGTCCTCAACCTCCTGAGGGCTTGGGGGTTGCCACTAATGTCCTTCTTGTGCTTCCTCTTGAACTCTTGGACAAAATGGTGACCATTCTGTTGTCAAAGTCCTCTCCACCAAGGTGGGTATCACCAGCGGTGGCCTTCACCTCAAAGATACCCTCCTCAATGGTGAGAAGAGAGACACTGAACGTACCACCACCGAGGTCAAAGATGAAGACAATCTTCTCGCCAACACTGGTTGCTTTCTTGTCAAGACTATAAGCAATTGCAGCTGCTGTAGGCTCATTAATGATACGCATCACATTTAGGCCTGCGAGGACACCAGCATCCTTGGTGGCCTGACGCTGAGAGTCATTGAAGTCCGCTGGGACAGTGACCACAGCATTCTTCACGGCAGATCCAAGATAAGCCTCAGCAATCTCACGCATCTTCATGAGGACCATGGAAGAGATCTCCTCAGCAGCAAACTGTTCCTCCTCACCCTTGTAGTTGACCACAATCATGGGCTTGTCACCAGGCCCAGGAATGACCTTGAATGGCCACAATTTAATATCACTCTGTACAGATAAGTCACTGAATCTCCGGCCAATCAATCTCTTGGCATCTGTAATGGAAAGGCAAGTGTAAAAGCTGTCTAAAAGCTAACTATAACTTTGAAACTAATATTTTCACCGCACCAACCCATATTTTTGCCCCCCCAAAAAAAAAAAAAAAAAAAAAAAAAAAAAAAAGGAAAAGAAACGTCTAGACCTAACACTATGTATTAAAGTTGATCAAAGCACCGACGCACCGGAAGCATACCAAGTCAATTCAATCTTACGTACAAAACGTCGAACCGATCACCCTCTTAAGAAATTGATGGGTTTTGAAACAGTAAACTCCAATATCGCCGCCAGACAAAGTCGTTGAATTACAGATGGCAGACAGTCCAAAGGGAACATGCACATAAAGCATGAGTAGTTGCAACTATTCTTCCTCCACCGTACTTTACTCTCAGTTATACATCAGGCGAGTACAACACGCTTGCTTGCAACTTCGAGCCTAGACCTCAAAATACGAAAAGACCAATGTTAAACGACATCCAGTAACAAATAGCGATTCGCCAGCACGATAAGAGTACAAGAACCTAATAAGCTGACCACCAAGCATAAAAGTCAACTGGCGAGCAACACTAAAATATTTATGAAAAAAACAAGTGCCTATCCAGGAGGACCATAGCCAAGCCAAAGCTGGAAAATATATATATAGACACACACACGTACATACATACAGTGACTACTCAGATTTAAAGCAGATCACGAAGAAAAACTGCAACGAGCGCTCCTAAACACAGCACGCGCGCCATAACATCGTGATCTACGAGGAAAACAACACGCACTAAGTCAAAGTAAAGGCTGCAAAAAAACCATAGATCAGCTCGTCTTTGAATGAAGCCTTGATCCAACAAAAACAATCTACTGAACCATCAACAATACATAAAACCAGGTCCCAGAAATCGGATCTCACTAAATACAGTGTTCATCGGGTTCATCGCAACCTGGTTCTTGGCTGCGTCGCCGATGAGGCGCTCGGTGTTGGTGAACCCCACGTACGATGGCGTCGTCCGGTTCCCCTGGTCGTTGGCAATGATCTCGACGCGGTCATGCTGCCACACCCTGACACAGGAGTAGGTCGTCCCCAGGTCGATTCCGATGGCCGGACCCTCAGCTTTACCGGCCATTATGCGGTCTCTCTCTCTCTCTCTCTCTCTCTCTTAAGGGTTGTGTCGACGGAGAAGGACGCTTGAAGGAGAAGAATGGAAGGAGGCAATCGAAGAAGGCACAAGCTTGAAGCTTGAAGCTGGGGTTGCTAAACGAGGGAGAGTGGTGGGGGGAGCAGCGAGGCTTGTATAGGGGCCGGGGAATAGAGCTTCGAAAATGTTTCGTAGTTCGAATCTTATTGGCTGTGGGACCGGCGCCGAATTTCGACGGGCCGCATTGTTTCCATGTTCTTCGGACTGCGGAGACTCTCTCTCTGTCTGGGTCTCGATGAAGTCGCTTAGCCGCGTTAAGAATCGGAAAAAAAAAAATTGCATATTTTCAATCATTTGTATTTATTAATAGAGAATATTGTTAATAAACTTTTAATTTATTCAACATATTACTTAAACGACAAATCAGATATTATTTTAATGATGTGAATTTTTATATATTGAATTAAAATATCAAAAATAATAAGTCAACATGTCCATCTATCTCTTTTAGACGAGGAAAAAATATTTGTTGACATTGATTCTTATAATTTTATTCGACATGAATATTTTGCATGAATAATTCATATGTAACTTTTTTTTGTCCACTGTCCAAATTTAACGGATTGGAAATCAGATCAACAATTTTCATTAATTTGAATTAATGGAAAGACGATATTAAACATTTTCATATAATTTAAGAAGTAGATCGAACGCTTATAGATATTTTTTTTAATGAAAAAACATTTATAGATACTTTATAAACCATGTTGAATAAATTAATATTTACGAACCACATTACATATTGAACCAAAATTTGGGAAGCATTTTTGTCTTTTTCTCTTATTAGTTTGTCACTTCAATTAAAATCCAAAAATTCAAAAAATAACATAAAGCTTGGAAGCATGAAATCGTTTCCTTCTCCAGTTTAGATTTAGTAATGGCTAAAACAAAATATATATTGAAAGTAAATTTAAATAATCTATTTGAGGGAATTTCTACTTTTGTTAAAACCGAACTTTAGGCACTTTCCGGGAAAAAAATAAGTCAAAAAATTTGGGCACTATGGTATGGCCTTGACTACATGCAAGTAAAAGATGGAGGCATTTGTAGCCGATTGGCTTACGAACTATAGCATCACATCTAAACTAGACGATTTTCTTTCTTTTCCATCTAAAGATTTAAACTCTGTCCTATTAGATCATAAAGTATGATCTACTTATATTAGAATTTAATGGTTCATTTGTTTCACCGAAAAAATGATTTAAAAATACTTTACAAAAAATGATCATTTATTTTACCTGTAAAAACAAATAAATGAAAAATATATTCAACTTTCACAAAAGTATTTAAACATAAATTGTTTTCAATAATAAATGCATTTTTATTGATTGATTTTTTCAAATGATACAAGCAGTCAAATTTATAAAAATATTTTTCAAGTTATTTATTTTTTGCGAAACAAACATAACCAATCAAGCCTCTTTTACCACCAAAAAAAAAAAAAATGATGTATTTTATTGCGTAGAATTTAATGTTTTGACCAAAAAATGTAGAATTTAATGTTAAATTAAAATACCATATCACCAAAAATTAATCTTTTCTATCTCTAATTAAGTCTCACTAATCGGTGATAATTTATTACATTATATCGTTGCAATATTAATGGCTATTATGCCTACTATATAATATCCATTACCGTTATAATTTATTCATCATTCTTTTTGGTAACATTGTTATTACCATAATCTCTCTCCTTATCAATTTTGGTTGGATTTGTTACAAATGGTGGATGCAAGCAGGAAAGAGGTAGAACTTGACTCCAATAATAATATGTTAGAAAGTTGCCTCCAAGGGGTTGGTGGAATGGTAAGAGCTTGGATATAATAATATCCCAAGTTCAAGTCCCCTTGCCCTCCATCTTACAATATCCTTCACTTACATGGAGGCTAATTTGTGGGGTCAAACTAGCTCTCCTCCAGTTGGTGTCTTGCAGTGGGGCTGGTGCGGAAATCCGAGTCATAAAAATAAAAATAAAAAACATGTTAGAAAGTCTATCCCAAAAGATATCTTTAAAAAAAAAATGTTAGAGAATCTATCCCAAAAGATTAAGGTGATAGGTGAAGGGAAACTATATATTCAAGCGATATGAAATATTTTGACATACTTTATCTCCACGAGCTTATTATTTCACATTAGTCTTACTCCCATAGACTTGAGCTGAAAGTTAAATGATTTATATTAATCCCTCCCGACCTCTATAAATAAATGTAATTTAATCGATTGATTTGATGCATTGACTTCTTTTAAAGGCATGTCATGCCATTACAATAATTCAAATAAGTTGGCATTAATTCGTCGATTGAATCTTTCATGGAGTTAAATTTAGAAGGCACACATGAAAAGAAAAATGTGCAATCATTTACCTACATAGGAAACTCGTTGCTAACTATTTGTTTCTTGTTGTATCTCCTTAAGAGATCTCTTTGCTTAAAAATTATTTTTTCCTATCTGTAGCGTAAATACAACGCTATTACCGAATTATTGATTAAATGAAAAAGGCAGACTTCAAGGAGCA
This sequence comes from Eucalyptus cloeziana, assembly GCA_014182715.1. Taxonomy (NCBI): domain Eukaryota; kingdom Viridiplantae; phylum Streptophyta; class Magnoliopsida; order Myrtales; family Myrtaceae; genus Eucalyptus; species Eucalyptus cloeziana. The sequence continues at coordinate 31,291,100 of CM024638.1, forward strand.
AGAAGAAGCGACATCAGTGGCTTTTTTGGGCTTCTCCGCTGTGCAACTCTCCGGCCATCCAAGGCAACCTCGACTCAGAAATCGCCAACAACCTCATATTGTCACCCGCATCTGCAGAAAGCGACTCATCCGGCCATATGATGGCGTGAGTTCAGTACGTTCCCAGCCGGAGGTCATCTTCATCACCAAGTCCACGGACCGTACCTAAGCACCTTGTTTGTCATGTTTGGTGGCTTTCCGTGTAATTTCGCTATGTTGTTAGCTTGTTCAACTTTTTCCTTTTTATTTAAATATCCATCAAAATGACTTCTCCTACATATCTTCTAGAATTTACATTTTAAAATAGATTATAATATTTTAAAGGTTGCGTGGAAAATTCTCTTCTTTTGGAAAAAGGAAACAATGCTCCATAAATTATAGGTAATTACGTTTAAAAAGTGGATGCATCTTTTCGTTTCTTATAGGTAATCTTATCTTAATCTTTCAATTCAATGAGCAAAACACTAGAGCAATTTATGCACGATAAAATAATGTTGTGCTCGAATCATAACATTTATTAGTAGTATTAGTTATTATGAGACTTTAAATTAAATGGATTTCTTTAATTTCAGAAGAATATAAAGTCACGCAAAGCGCCAATAGTTGTTTCTGTAATTTCAAGCAAGGTATATTTACATGGCCATGATTCCAAAAGTCCACCGGAGCGACAATAGGGCATTTTAGACAACGTTCAAAGTATGACAAACTAGGATTACTTAGGACGTAGTCAAGATTAGACATCTGCCAGAAGAGAAGATAAACGAGGATTAGTAAGATTTCGGAAAAATCAACGTTCAAAGTCTATCGACAATGCTTATATAGAAACGCTAGTTCAAAACGATATTGTTGATAAAGCACAGCCATGAATAGCCTTCTTCATCCCTCGCATTCTCACCTCCTGTATCGGCGAAAGTTGAGCGAACACTGCCGTCGCGCCCTTTCATGTGGTCTGTGCCGGAACGACATCAGCGGACCAATTTCCGTCTATGGCTGCGAACAGTGTCGGTTTTATCTTCACAAATTCTGCGCTGAATTGCCACCTCGGATTCGACACCCATGTCATGTCGACCACCCCCTCGACCTCCAAGTGGGCGAACAGGGTGACCATGGGCACACGCTAGTCCTTTTCCGATGCGATCCTTGCGACTTTGAGGTGGACGCCGACATCGCAATACTGACTTTGTGGGTTGGGGTATGTTATGGTCCAAAGTTGCGAGAAGCCAAGGCTGGGGCCGGCAATAATCCGGCACTCTGACGGTTCTCTCGCGAACATCCGCTCATGTCCTTTCTCACGAAAGCCGAAAGCATTGACATCCTCTTTTGCATAGATTGCAAGAAGGGAATCTCGGAGGAGGAATGCGGGTGCCAGGAGTACGGTATCTTCCTGCACAAGGCATGCGCCGACCTGCCCCTAAAGATAAACCACCACCCTCTCCACACCGACTGCCACCCTCTCCGTCTCGTTTGTGATTCATCGAATAAGATGACTTTCAAGGAATGCTGACGCTGGTTATACATACGCTTTATTTTTTGGTCAAAGAGGTTATACATAGGCTACCGCTATGAGAAATGTGAGTGTTGACACTTAAATTTTACAATTTTACTTAAAACTTAATCGCATACAAAATTAGGAATTAATTGCTAAAAAAAAAAAAAACGCCTAGAGGTCGGGTTGGGCCGGATCCGGCATTGACCCGGCCCGCCACCAGCCTCTCTTTCCCCTGCGCGGCCCAGGCCTGTTTCCCCTTTGGCCCGGCCCACGCCAGCCTTCTCCCTCTTGGTCCTTCACGCGTTCGGCAGAAAGCAAAAAAAAGCAGAAGCACAGCGACAGAGGGCAGGGAGAACAGAGACTGGGGCGGAGCTCCGACCAGGAGTGGGTGGTCGGGGTCAGCCCGGCTCTGCCAGCCAGCATCGCAGGGGGGACCTCGCGCACCAGCTGGTTCAAGCGAAGCATGCGAGCAGGAGGAGCAGAGCAAAAAGTAGACAGAGAGCGACCGTAGGGGGGTGCGAACCAGAGGAAAACCGGAGAGAGAGCTTCAGCGAGAGGGGAGTTTTCGGAGATACAGAGAGCGACCTGGAGGGAGAGAGTGAAACTTGAGAGCGAGAAGGAGTTTTCTAGCAGATCGGCCACGCTCGAACCCTCTTCGACGACCTCTGGCCAATACCCTCTAGCATACGATCTTTCGCTCCCGAATCTCCGCGTCGCTGGCCAGTTTCTTTACTTGGTTCAAACCTCCCTTGCCCGAGGATCCCGGCTCGAAGATACCAAGGCGGCAAACTATGGCTCGATTTGTCACGAGTTGGCCCGCTTCCTGCCGTCTTCGAGTTGGGTAGGGAACTCCATGATGAGATGCTTGTTTGCATGAACCCTTGCTGCTCCACCTTGTTTTGGTCTTAACCGGAAGCCAAGTCTTGTTCCTTTTGTTAGTCCATACGCACGCTGAGTTTAAGTAAGTTTTTTTTTTTTGGTCAGTAGTTTAAGTAAGTTGATGTGGTCTATTTTGCATGTTTCTCGATGATTTCTCTGGGTCTAGACTCGAGCGGGTCCAAAAAAGGAGTTAATAACCTTATCCCGAGTCAGTGCTTACCACGTGTTTGATAAAACGCTTGAACTAAGTTAACGTGGATTTGGTCGTAATTTTCAGATCATTTGGAATAAGTATGCTCCTGTCTTGCGTAAAAGGAATCCTTTATGGATCATTGAGCATGATTTCATTTAGGTTTTGTTGTTGTTACAGCTGAATCCGAACATTTCTTGACTATCGTTTGGGTTTAGGTCTGAGTCCGGGTCCTTGAACCGATGAATACCCTATTTCCGATAGGCGTTCACACCGATGAATACCCTATTTCCGATAGGCGTTCACCATGTGTTTGTTAAAATGCCCCTAAGACAAGCCTGGGAGAGCAGCGCCCATTTTGTCTCAATCTGAAGAGGTGTTGACGTAGGTTGATTGTGATTCCTTAATATCTAGGGAGTTCGATGTTCATTAGTGTCCGCGTTCCATTTGTCTTGTTGTTATTCTTTTGCGCCTGTTCATCTTTCCGTGGGGTAGCGACTACTGGTGGACGGGCGATGGAAGGGTCGCCGATTGTTTAGGGCCGTGTCGTTAGTGTGCGGGTGAGATCCGGTGGGAAGGAGCTTCGGCGAGGAAGTTGTAGAGTTGGCGTTGGCTTTAGGAAGGAGAAGATGCAGTAGAAAAGCCGAAATAGGGAAAAGGACAAAAAAGAGAGAAGGGAAAAAGAAAAAAAAAAAAAGAAATATAAAAAAGCAAAATGAAAAATAATAAAAGAAAACTATGAAATGGCAGAGGGAGCTTCGGGTGGTCAATGGAAGCTTCGGGCGGAGAAGGAAGCATGCAGAGAAGACGACCTAAAAAAAAGCTCAAAAGAAAAACAAGAAATAAAGAAATAAAAAGGGTAGTGAAATGAAATGAAAAAAAGAATAGAAAGGTGGAAAAGATGTGGGGGCAGAGTGAAGGCGGCGCGGATGAGAAGATAGTGCAGGGAAAAAGACAAAGCATAGAAGAAGTAAAAAAAAAAAACAATTTATTTAAAAGCTAAAATATTAATTAGAAATCTTATTTTCTTTTTCAATCCGATAGGATGAATTTGGGTTTGGGTCGGGTCAATGGGCCCGATTCGAATCCATTTTCTCGAATATAATAATATTAAATATAAAAAGTTTCAAAAAAAAAAAAAAAATGTCAGAAAATTCAGAATTTCATTTGCAAAATTTTAAAAACAAACTTTCCGAGCTATTTTCTTAAAAAATGGGAGTTTCTTAACTCTAAAGTGTGTCAAAGAATTGAGTAAGCCCTTAGGGGTTTATCTTAGGGTTTCAATCGTTTTCAAAGACAATTACTCTTGTTTGCATGCTTTTGTTGTTTTAATTCCTTTAGTCTAGTTAATATTAGCATTTATCTTTTCCTTAATGTTAAATATTTGCTCTCCCATGTAATTTATTTAATCACTTTTCTTGATTGTTAATTATTATTTTAATGATTGTGCACCTGTATGATCACCTCACATGTTAATGGATATGTATAAAATCAATCCAAGTTGCCTGACAAAAACATATTTCTTTAAAATGAACAAGATTAGGTACCAAAAAGATATTAATTGGTTAATTAGTGTAATCAAGTCCGCGAACCTATATTCTTTGGTTGTGTAAGAAGTGAGGTGTACTCCCACGCTTCACTTAATTTCTAGCCGACCCTAATAGGCTAGTGGTGACTCCTTATTGTGAAATTCTTTAGAACACTCAAATGTCGCGTGAGGTATGTGCTTGGGAGAGCTTGTGCTTAATTATGGGCCTTAGGCTCGTTCTTTAGACAATACCCCTAAACCTATTCCTTACTCCCGAGGATAGGTCGTGACATGTAGGGGTCGAAAAGACAATCCCCTTTTGTATGTGGGAGGTTTGTGGAAGTTTCTCACATGTGGGTGTTGATGAACTTTAGAATGTGTCCTTTCTAAAAGTTGGGGAAGAAAATAAGTTTTGGATGCACAACCAATTAAAAATGTTGGGAAGAGAAATTGTCAAGAACGAAAATATTAAAAGCCCTGGGGAGCGTAGTAGGCTATGGGATTACGAAGATGTCCAAATAACATTGAGATGACTATGTTATTGTTTCATTGCAGACATCTTAGTGCTAGTTTCACACTTCCACTTGTTAATCGAATTGGCAAGGAACCAAAAAGGTTGAGGCTCTTCATGTAACCCCCAATTACAACCAAGATGAACTAGAAATCGACCATTTTCATTGTGAAAAATTTCTATCCTCTATCGAATCTGAGGTTTCTAGAGTTGGACTATGCCGATATTGAAGAAAATCCTAAGAATCTTCTTCCAAAGCTAGTATGGCTAGATTGGCGTGGATGTAATGAGATATATAAGTTATTTGCATTTAATATACAAAAATTGGTAATTCTCAATTTATGTTCAAGCCCAATCCGAATGAAATTAAGAGACTGGAAAAGATTGATGCAGGTAAGGCATATGTGTACTTGTTTTATTTTTTATTTTTATAACCAAATGCACCTTGCACTTTAACATTGTTGTTGAAGTAGTAACTGAAAATATGAATCATGTTGTTTTGGTAGGAGGCTAAGTGATTGAAAGTTTTGAATTTGAAAGGTTGTTTATGGATCATAGCATCTCTAGAATTCCCTACCTTAAGGTCTTTGAAACACTTGATCATGGAATGTTGTCGATTATTATTACCAACAATTCATGAATCCCTATCTAGCTTAGAGAATTTAGTTATCTTAAATATTAAGAATTGCAAATATGTTAAAGATTTGTCACAAGCACTGTATTCCTTGAAAGCATTGAAGGAGCTTCTCATTGATAGAACTAGAATTGAAAGTCTTCATTTCATGGAAGGCTCTTTGCCAGCCCTTGAAATTCTCAGTGCTTGCGAATGTGAACTTTTGAAAGAAGTCACTGATTCCATTGGATTTTTCCACCTTTTATGTTGCAAGATGTAATAGTTGATGCGGTAGTCTCCGAGACTTTTGTAAACGCTGGATGTAAGCTGCTAAATCTCGGCCATAATGCTGAGACTACTTAATGAAACTCTTTATATTTCGGACCAAAAAAAAAAACCTTCTATGACATTTCTGTTTCTGATTGTTAGGATGATCCGGCTTCCCAGACCAAACCAAGTTAGCGCCTTAGCCAATGGTTTAATTTGGTTGAAGTGGTCCACATCATCGAAGACAACGAGAACTCTTCGTGTTTGGAATAGTCTTTCTATCAATGTGATACCGTCATTCGACGTTTTCACATCTGGAGGGTCTCTTCTATTGAGGTCTTGAATTAACTTCTTCTGCAGAGATACCACTCCATACTGTTCAATATCATCTCGAACATCTTCAAGAAAACTGCAACCATCAAAGAGGCGACTGATTTTGTTGTATACCACCTTTGCGAGAGTGGTTTTGCCAACCCCTGGTAAACCGTATATTGCAACCACGCATTTCCCCATCTTCTTCTGTCCTTCAACAACTTGTCCATTCTCAAAATTGACACCAAGTTTTTTCATCATATCTCTCACATCTCTGTTTATTCCAACTAAATCTTTAGGCAGGCGTTGCTCATCCGGTCTTAACAGTTGTCTAAGTTGGGAAACGACATTCTTTAGAAATTTGTGACACCTACAAAATGAAAAACAGTTTTTATTTTTTATTTTTTTTATAGATAAAAGATGGACGTGCTGGTTACCACAACATTAGAGAGAAGACAAGAATAGATGTGAAAATGCATTGCTATTAAAGAAAAGGAAAATCCCAAGAAGTTAATTGATCTAGAAGGAGCGCGGTGAGCATGTTAATACACTAACCAATTCTCCGATCTTTTCATTCCGAAGGCTAGACAAGTAAAGCAAGACTAATCAAGCCGCTAGACTTACCCCATGTCCACATCCTCCAATTCAAATGCCAAAATCCTAGCAATATTTGCCAGAGCATTCTTCCACTTTGTGATTGTCTCGGCATCCCTGCGTCCCTCGTGCTTGATGAAGGCCGTTCCATACGTCCCCTGCCGGTATTGAACAACGCAGGGCTTGACTCCGTAGAAAATGGGAAGAATGGGTTTCTCCGACTCCACCATCTGGGCAACTTCCATCAGGCAAGCTGCTTTGGAAGCGAAGTCCTTGGAAATGACAGGGATGCAGATGTCGGAACGCTTGATGGCTTCCACAATCTTGGTGTTGATCCTTTCACCGGGATTGATCTCTTCGCGGTCTCTAAATGCCACAATCCCGGAGCCTATGAGGTGGTCGTAGAAGCATTCGATGAAGTTATGGCGGACATCTGGTCCTCTGAAACTGAGGAAGACTTGGTAGTTACAGACAGGCATCTCTTCAATGGCACCGTTGGCTGACGGTGAGCGGCCACTGGAGACTTGAGCATCCATTAGCGTACACAGAAACTCTGGCTCGAATGGAGATCAAGATGATCAAGCTTGGTTGAAGCCGTTCGAGTTCACAACTCTGAATCTGTAGCGTTGTCATCGATTCTCTTTTAGTCATCGCTTGCCCCAAGTGAAGAGTCAAGACCTGTTTCCCTCTCTCTCCCCCACTCCTTTTCTTTTTCTTTCGCATTCCTATCCTTCCATGACCGGGTTAGGATCTCCGAAAGGGAAATTATTACTTTGGGGACAGCATATAAAAAGTTATCATATTGCTATGCTCTACAGTATTATACTGAAAATCTTAAAATTTATTACGAAAATATAATTAAATCTGAAAATTTTAAAAATTATAATTAAATCTTAAAACTTATCCAGTTAATTTAATCAAGTCTTTCAATTAATTCTTTACTCAGGTTAACGAAAAATATTGATGTGGCATTTTTTATTATTTTTTTCTCTCCTAACTCACCTTTTTTTCCATTTTCGATTTTACTTAAATTAAATTAAATTAATTAAAAAGAATAAAAATTTAAAAACCAAATAAAAAAGTGAGATAACAAGTCCTATGGCCATATCTTGGAAGGGGGGTTGGGGGTTCAAATCCCCACCTTTTTAGGGAGGCTTGGGGGTGGGGAAGATTTCATTTCGAGTGGGCTGACTCCCACGCCCTGCAAGGAGGCAAGGGCAAAACTCAAAGTGAGTGGGAGTAGGATTAGCGTAAGATCGACCAAAAAAAAAAAAAAAATTGGGGCAAGGGTGCATCCTCCCCAAATCTAGGTCACCAAGCCCTCGTCAAGGACTACCAAGGCTTCGCCGGGGTTAGCGAGGCCCAAGCAACCTCCACTAACAATTTATGGCAATGGGTGACAGCACTCACTAGCTAGTGAGGGCCTCGCTTTTTTTTTTTTTTAAAAACTTTTAGCTTTTTCATTTTTTTAATCTAATTTAGTTTATATTTTCTTTTTAATTTCTAAATATTTTTCTGATGTGGCGATTGGAAACAGTGAAAATTTTGAGTCAATTGCAACATTCTACATAAAAATTTCAGTACTTAGCAGTTCTTTTCAACAAGCGTAATTGTTCAATCAAATTAGGATATATATTCATGATAGAACATCAAACTTGAACGAAGATAGAGGAGGTAAATCCATTTTGTTGACACCCAAAATAATCCAAATTATGACAATCTAAGGAGAGCCCGTTGTGCGTTGTCGACAAGTCGGCTATAGACTAATATTACAAAAACGAGCATGCAAATATTAGAGGAAGCTCAGATATTTTGAAAGGAAACAAGAACAATCATCTGGATAATTAATTGAGCATAGCCAAGGCTAAGTAAAACAAAGGCAGGTTCCAGTGACCTTGTCATCCAAGTTACACAATGATGAAACGACAATCCACCAAAAGGTTAGACACCTTTTCCTTTAGCTTTGGACTCAAATGCACAATAAACAAACCAGACGGAAGTGCTGGCAACTCATGAAGCATGTCGCAGTGAAGTAGATCAAGAGTCTCCAGCTTAGAAAGAAACTTGATTTCAGGAGGTAGGCTGGAAATAGGAGAATATTGCAGCTTCAAGATTCTCAGATTAATTAGTTCCACAATGTCTCCAGGAATCTCCCCTTCTAAATCGTACACGAGGCGGCATGCATTTCTTCAAGGCTACGTAGATGCCAAATAGAACTAGGAAATTCGCTTATGAAGCAATAGTCCATTTTTAACACTTTTAGACTTCACAAATTTCCAAAAGAATCTGGCAATTCTGAAACGCCCGTTCCCGAAATATCGAGCTCCTCTAAAGACCTTCCCAATTGGCCAATGGACTCTGGAAGTTCTTGTATCCAATGACAATTCGACAAGGACAAGTGTCGGAGTTTCACTAGCTCTCCAACTCCATCAGGGAGTTCGGTAATGTTTGAATTATCTATTGAGAGTTCTGAAAGTGATGTCAGGCGTTCAAATGAATGGGGCAGGAGACTCAATGATAAGCAATTGGAGGCAGAAAGAGTTTCAAGTTTCTTTGAATCACCTCCCAAGGGAATATCACGCACAGAAGTCTCATCAATGAGGAGCTCTTTCAAAGCTTCCAAGCCACCCAGTTCGGCAGGCAACATGTTGAGTTCATTGCAGGACTTCAAATTCAGACAAAGCAACTGTTTGATCATCAATACCTATTACAAGTTCAGTAGTGGCAACTAAAATCTGCAACGGCTCCAAAGGGAAACTAGGAGGTTTCAAATCCTTGAGATGCACAAGCGGTGGAATCCGCTCCAAATTAGGACTCTCGCATATCCTTAATGTAGACAGATTAGGAAGTGATGAGAGGGTATGAATATCACTTTCTGTGTACTCCGCTATAGGTAGCTCACCAATTTCCAAATGCTTTAGGCTAGCGAGCTCACCAACTGATGGGAGACTTTTGCATCTTGCACAATCAAACAAACGTAGCTGAACTAATTTGGGCATGCAAGACATCCAGCTTGGAAACCTTTTGCCCCCATAGCACCTTATTTCTAAGCTTCGAAGATTTAAGCTTGGCTGCAGCTCCATAAATAAAACTTCATCACTTTCTTTTCCGGCAAACACTAATACTAGTGATACTAAGGAATTCTTCTCCTTCAAGTTGGCAGCATTTGATTCTGCTACTGCATATTTTATTTCACCCTTAACTTCAATTCTGAGGCTTCCTCTCAAACTGTTTAACCTGTTCAACTCCCCTAGCCCACCGTAATTCTTTGGGCAAGAATCATCCCCGGGCAAAATGAAATCGGTTAGCGTGCGCAAAAGAGTCAACTCGCCCATCCCTTGTGGCATATAAGATAGGGCATTACAGTTGCTAATCTCCAGTTGCCTGAGGTTGACCAATTTTCTTATGTCCCTTGGCAATTCTTTTAGGTTGTAACACATATTGAGTTTAAGTACTTGCAAGGTTTCCAGTCTTGTCACGGAATCAGGAAGCCTTATGATTCCTTCATTTTCAGAGACATCTAGAAATGTCAGGTGCTTCAACTCACAAATAGAACTCGACAACTTCTCAATACCACTGTCATGCAAATCCAAGGCACATAAGAACTTGAAACTAGAAATTAATTCGTGAAGAGTTTTTTCACCCATTTGAGTTTCACAGCCCAAGCCTTTTCTTTGACTAGTTTTGATGAATGTCCTCAGACAATATGCTCTGTGTATATATGGATCTACATCTGATAAATGTAAAGTTGAATTCCATGATGCATGACGAGTTCTTCTGTCAATGTCTCGCAGTGAATGACAAATTTTTTTATACTCAGTTCCAGCAACATGGCATGCTAGGTCATGTACTAAAAGATGCATCTTACAAGACATCACACTTCCAAGTTCATCTTTAGTGCAGTCATGAAAGAAATTCCTCCTGAGTAGATCCATGAAATAGTCATGAGCAATATCTTCTATATCCTGATCTACGTTGTCTATGGGCTGGATAAATCCTGCTGCCATCCAGAGACTCGTCAACTTTTGTTTATCAATCACCCAGTCTCTGGGAAACAACGAACAGAAGGCAAAGCACTGTTTTAGCTGGGATGGAAGATGGCCATAACTAAGCTCAATTATTAAAGACAAACTAATCGAATTTAGAGAATATTCTGATATCTCTCGCTCTAAATGTAACCACTCCTCTTCAGTTTTCTTGGAGAATAATAGACTTCCAATCATTCGTATTGCCAAAGGGATTCCATCACACATTTTGACTATCCGCCTCCCGACATCTACCTTAATTGGATTTCTAATCTCTTTTTCTTCCTGGCAAGCCATTTTCATCAATAAATCAACAGACGACTCTGTTCGAAGGGCCTCAAGACGACAAGATAGGGATGTAATCATAGCTTCCGCAATGTACTGATGGCATGTAGTTATCAGAATCTTGCTTCCTCGGGCACCTCCAATCAATAAACTTTTCAAGCTCCACCATTGTCGAGCATCCTCAGGCCCTAGATCTTCAATAACTAGGAGATATCTTCGCAACCGCAACAAGTCATCTTCTCTCTCTGTTGTCTCTCTTCCTCTGATCTTTCGCAATTCCTCTTCGAGATTACAGAAGTCGTTAACCCAAATCCTTAAATCAAAATGCTTCTTGACCAATTCATCTTCGTATAGACATCGAGCAAGAGCCGTCTTTCCAATCCCACTGTCACCCCATATTGAAAGGAAAGAAATTCGTTCATCGGTGTCGGAGTCTAACAAGAAGTTCATAATTGCGCTTTTAGCATCCTCTCTCCCTATAATCTCCTCATCGTACACAAAGGAGTCCAACCGCACATCCTCCGCGCACTCTCGCAAGCGCAAATACCTCCCATAAGCAGCGATGCCTTCTAATCTATACCTGATTTCCTTCGCACGGGCGCTCATCTCCAGCCCTGAATCAGGTTTTTCGAAGGCGAGGAGGAGGAGGGAATTACCTGGTTCAACTTCTCATCTTCGCTCGGCGATTCTCGTAATTGCATAACTCCCAGGTTCCATTCTTCGAGTAAGTCCTCCGCATCATAGAAAGCATCTTTGAGATTGCCAAGCCATGGTGTGATTCCCCGAACTCCTCCGAGGATCCGCTTTTCCGCATCGGGCACTATACTTCGGAGGAAGGAAAAGGTCTTCTTCAGCTTGGACAATTCGCCGCCAGCGCCCCATAATTCTCCATCTTCTGGGAAATCATCCACAAGTTTAGCTACTCTCAAGATGATTGCTTCCGCCATGGCTCTTCGGGGGTGAAGGGGATCCTGCGCCTCCTCTTTTACGCTCGTGGATCTGATCTTCGATGCTGTAAATTGCGACGGCTTCTTGGAACACCGAGGATGCGATCTTCCCCAGCACACCCTGTGCAACGCTGAAAAGGAATGATTCAGCCATGCTAGGTGATGGGGAAAGAGATTCAGGCCATTTGGTTCGAGAGTAGCTACTCTCAAAATTAGGAAATTTTGTAACTTCACAACGTGCAATAAGCAACGGTCTGATTTCATGCTTGAAGTAGATTGGCGAACGCACGAAAAATCGCCCAATCCGATCTCAGATCCGAGATATGTTTCATCAATTTTATTTATTTCCAAAATTAGATGGGTGGTGGATGTTATATGTTGCTTGATTTTATTTGATTTTATATAGATTTTAATTGGTAACATTACATATTTGGATAAGATTGCATGTTTAATTTGATTCTATATAATATTATTTTAAAATTAATTTAAAAAGTTTAGATAGCTCTTTCTTGGTAGGTTGCATTCTGGTTAGGGATTATCTAGTTGAGATAACATTCCATTTTAAATATGGATTCGGCCTAATTTAATCCTTAAATTGAATTAGGTAATATCTAGAACTAGGTAATTTATTTTAGTTATTTTCTAATTTCGAATTTTCATGAAAAGACACAAAAAAATATCATGTGAAATGTCACGTTGAATTAGCTCATCAGATGCATGACATTTAGTAGTTTCATGTTTAGGAATCATTTAAATTAAAGCATGTGACATATTGTATAGTTGCATTAACTTTTACCAGTCGTTAGATTAGTTCATTTAATAAATGTCGCATGACATATAGTTTGCATTTTAAGTTGCATGTTGCATTTGCAGTTTCTAGGTTTCATTTAAATATATGAAAACCCCAAAAAATTAAGCGACTACTTGTTAATTAAACATGATATCTAGGATTTATGATATGAATTCTAAGCTAATATTATAAATGTTTTCGTTGCTTTAAAATAAGTATTTCCTCCCCATCTTATAATTTATTTAGTACTTTGCGTTATTGAGTGTTAAATAATGGTTAAGCATTTACATGGTCACCTACATGTTAGAAGTAGGTGAAAATCAATAAAAGTTGCATGAAAATTGGTTTTTTGAAAATAAAAGAGAAAATGTACCAAAAGAGCATTAAAAATAATCCAGCGTAACCAAGTCCCCAGCTCATAATCTTTGGTTCGTACAAATAAGGTATAATTCTCAATACTTTACTTAGATGACATGTCAAGTATTGAGGATTGACCTAGGCGACACATGGTAGATTAGAATTGTCTATTCCAGATGTTTGATCGATTAATCTCTACCGATACATGTAAATCGTCCTGCTCACGTGCATCGGACAAGGCTCTACTCATAAGGTGGCTGCGGGTGTAGGCCTCAAGAGTTAAGATTTATACGAGCAAATAAGGCCGGTCATTTAGAGCCCGGAATCCACGGGATCTAAACCCGAAACATCCGTCCCCGTCGAGCAAGCTGAAACTTTTGAGGTCAGGATATTTTTTTTTTGAAAGATTCGTAGGAACGCCGTGAATCCTTGATACACGCCACCCTTCCCCCAAAAGCAAGCCCCGCCGGCCGATTCTCACTTCTAAAAAGTTAAAAAGGGATAAAGGGTGGGGGGGAGAGGAACCTTCCCCGGGTGGGCCCCGAATATACGCCGCTCTCTCTTGGTGGGCCCCCGGCCCAGGCGATCACCGGCCGCGTACAACATCTGTCTTTGACTTTTTCGGCGTGCTCGCTGACCGGCACCTTCCCCGCCCGCCCCCGCCCGCGAGAAAATATCTGACCATGCCAAGAATCGTTCAAAAAAAGCAACATCTGATGACTTTTTCGGAGTTGCGTCATATCTGAAGCAGAATTCGGGACGGGGATTCGCGAAGAGGAGAGAGAGAGAGAGAGAGAGAGGGAAAAGGAGGGCGATTATCTATCAGTAATTTATATAGTGAGACATTAGCAGTTGACAGCGAAAGGAAACCCAACAAATCCACAGAGAGCGAGAAAGACAGCCAAATTATCTTATATCCATCAATGAGGTTGTAGGAATACCGCATGACATCGTCAATTTGTGGAACTTCGTCAATTTGTCGCTAATGATCTTTTTTCAGCTGTAATTTGTGGTTTGACTTTAGAATTTGATATGGTTGAGAATGTGGAAATTGGAGAGCAGAAACAGAGGGTTGAAGCCTACAAAGCTGCCAAGAAGAAAACTGGAATCTATGATGACAAGTAAGCCAAATATTCTTATCCCTATTGGTATATGCATACACTCAAACTTATTATTAGCACTGTCATTTTTAGATTTAGTGATGACCCTGCATCGGAGAAGAAAATACTTGTACAATATGACAATCCGGCTCAAGATGAGGTTAGTTTTTTTTTTCTCTTTTCTGATTTTAAGTGTCATATCTAGCTATTGCGTTCCCACTTCTTTTGATGGTTTCAAGAGGTAACTCTTGACTCAAGTGGACGTTTGACCAGTGAAGCTAAAAAGAAATTGGAAGAGGTAACAAGTTTTTCTGCATATTGTGGTTGAGCATTAGTTAGAATAGGAATGAGGTCTGCTTGGTCATTCTAAAAAAGTTTCATGTACTTCATATACAGCTAAGAAGGAGGCTACAGGGTGTTTCTTCAAATAGTCATTATGAAGATCTCACCTCATCTGCCAAGACCTTGTCCAATTAATACACTCAAGAAGAATTGCTTCAATTCAGAAAGCCCAATAACAAGAAATCCTTATGGAAGAAAGAGAAGTTGGACTTAGATGCCCTTGAAGTGGAAGCAGTTCAGCAGGGTTGGGTGTTGGAGGTCTTGGATCACGTAAGGATGGGAGGAGGCAGGTTAGCAGAGAGGAATAAGAGAAAATCGAGGCTGAGATGAAAAAGAATGCCTACCAATTGGCCTATGCTGAAGCAGATGAGGCATCTAGGTTACTGTGGGTGGAGCAAACTCTTCCTGTTAAGACGGAGAATGACAAAAACATGGTAATTGTTGATGACGATGAAGATCTTTATAAATCTTTAGAGATAGCTAGGAAATTGGCTCTAAAGAAGCAAGAAGAGGAGGGGGGTTTCTAGTCCTAAAGCGATAGCTCTTTGTGCTAGTAGTATTCCCAGCACACACAATGCAGAAAATCAGAGTGTCGCAATTGGAGAATCACAGGAAAGCAAGGTTGTCATGACAGAAATAGAAGGTCTTGTTTCAGGCCTCAAGGTTGATGAAGGTATACATTCGATTAATTCTATGTTGGCTTTGACAATTTGTGATCATATTTTCTTTCTGAACTGTGGAACCCTTATTTTGTTCTCCAAATTTTTCAGATTACTGCCTTTTGCTGATTTGGGTAGCATTGCTGCTTATTGAGTCAAAACTAGTTTAAGTTGGCTGTTTAGTTTAGAATCCTAGTATTGTTTGGATGGTCAATGAGCAACATTTCTTGTTCTTTCACTGTATGCATACTGAAAGATTGTTTGTAAGTGACTTATTTTAGAATTTGCCTTCTGTGTATGTGCAAACAAGCAGTGCACTTGATGCGTCTCATTGAACAACATCCTGGACAACTTGCAAACAAGCAAACTTTTCGCATACAACTTGTAGTCTGTTGCTCATGCAGTCACAGTAGCTTGTTTATTTGGGATGCATTTTAACTTCCGAACTAAATTCCTAATCGTTGGTCGAGGGGATTGCTGTCTTGAAGAGCGGTGGACTTATTCAAATGTTTTGGCCATATTGGAGTTGCTTAGTTTTAAAACCACAGTTAGCTTTCACGATATATGCTGGCTAATAATGCTGTTGGTTATACTGAGAAGGGGAGAGGGACATGCATATTGGGCTTGCATTGCAATTTTGAGATTTCATTCATGTAATTGAAATTACTTCCTCTTCAAATCGGTGTTATATCCACCAATTGCTTGATATGGTCTTTGGTGTCTAAAAGGATATGTTATGTTATTTTCTTATCAAGTGAGTCACTGAAATTGTGCCATTACCCCTCGTTCTAGTTTCTCGTAAGCCCGACACAGAAGATGTCTTCATGGATGAAGACGAAGCACCGTTAACATTTGATAATGAAGTAAAAGGTGAGCCCGGAGGCCGGACAGAATTCAAAGAATTTGGTAATGATGAAGGTCCTGTTAAGGAGGATGAGGAGGAAGTTGTTCCGGATGAGACAATTCATGAAGCTGCAGTGGGGAAAGGGCTGTCGAGTGCCCTAAAGCTGCTCAAGGAACGGGGAACACTTAAAGAAACTATTGAGTGGGGTGGTAGAAACATGGATAAGAAGAAAAGCTCGTAGGCATTGCAGATGATGGACAGAAAGAGATCCGCATTGAAAGGACATGAATTTGGATGAATAGTAAGTTTTTAATGAAAAAAAGATATTAATCATAATAGCCTTGTAATACTAAATTCTCCATTATAATTTCTTTTGCGTCTGAAACAACGAGTGCATATAAATAATCAAATGTTTGTGCAGATATATCACTTGTTACTGGTTTCATCGAGGGGATGATTAGGAACTCCTCCAAGGAAGAGGATCTAAAGAATTTCTATAGCTTTCGAGTGTGTAGACATTAGTTAACTATTGGTTAGTTTTGGAAATCATAACAATCTTGAATTTTTAATTCTTGTTATAAAGAATATGGTGGCTCTTAATTCTCACTCTTTGTATTGTTGGAAGATATCTTGAAAACTTTGTTATTCAAACATCGAAATGTTGTGTTAGAGTTCTTTTTGGCCCTCGACTACAGAATACCGATGTCATACAAAATACACTACTTCGATTTCGCATGATAATGTGGGCGGGAAGAGGCAGCATTGTTCAACTCTGACGAGATGTTGGTTTAATAAGTTATAAGTCTGTTCACTTTGGTCCTTTAAGCTCTCAATTCAGCTGGTTAAATCTCATTAGTAGTCTCCATACCCGTTCCTTCCTTTGATTGGTCATCATAGTAAAACTCAATTTCACCAAGTATGTTTCTGTGCCTGAAGAGATAAAACTCTACACTCTACAGTCTCATAGTCCCGATTTCGATTAATATGAATCTATAAGAAATGATGCACAAATTAGGTAAACTATATGCATGTTTCCCTTTGTCCTCTTGAAAGCTTGGCAGAGTTTTAACAATGGCTTTTCATGGTTGCTAGTACTACTCATTATGCAAAAAAATTCATCACACTACAACTAGAAAATGAACCCTTATTGACATAGAAAAATTGTGATATTTTGACAATACAATATATATGATACAAGCTTTTAGTCTCATATAGAAGAACCTTCTAAAAGCTTGGGGAGATAGAACAAGGCAAGAGAAGAAAAGAAAGGTAAATGCACCAGTTGACTTGATCTTAGGGTGATGTATTGGACAAAGCCACTTAGCAACCTCACTCTAGTTAAACGCCTACACTAACTCGTCTTTATGCTAATCTAGCACTTGCAACATTTGAGTAAGACAAATGTACATTGACTAACACTATAATCTCATTTTCTATAACAAAAGCTTTACACAGAGGTGTCCTAATTTGTTTAATCATCCCTATCTTTGCAATTTCATTGCTCACTGTCACTACTCAAAGTCTACAAGAAAAGAATTTATGCCACCATCTACAAAGCACCCTAACGCTTCCAATCCCATGAAAGAATTGTGATTTCCATAGATTGTCACTCTCCTGCCTTGAATTTACGGATTGGTGTCACTCTCGGGATGACCCGAACAGTCTCCTTAGACGAGACTTCCTCTACATCAAGATGATCAGTCCGATAAAGAACCAACCAAGTCTTACTGGAAGAATTCCTACTTTCAGGCTGGTCTAACTTTTGGGGATCTGCAAGCCCATCAACGGGATGTGATTGCTCCTTGCCTCCAGTATGATTTGGTTCATAATTGCCTGCAGGGTCAAGACTGTGTTTCATTGAGGATACATCACTTCCAGGGAGATCTAAACTTTTCGCGGGCAGAAAAAGGGCAAGCTGTTGACCCGGACCAATGCTCGACACAACCAATTGAAGTACTTCAGATGATGGGACAGTTCTACATTCATTTTCTCCCAAGAAGGTTGACGCATTGCTGAAGTAGATGTGTTAAGTGGAGCCTCCTTCTGAGCAGGACCTGGCATTGTGGCCACTGATGGTGGAAATGCATTAAGCTCAGGGACCAGAGGGATAGAACTTGAAGCAGCATCATCACCTAAGAAATTCCGCGGAGGGAGTTGCTTGCTCTCCTGGACTTCTACCTGGATGGGCCGCATTTGCTCTGACTTCTTTCTCTTTTTAAGAATGAGTCTTGCATCCTTAGGTCGAGAAGGAGGAGGGCCTGGTATCACAAAAGGAGGAATGGTAGGCTTATCTTCCCCATATAACAGTCTCACTGATTGAGCTATTGCAGATACAGTGGGCGGCAGCTCAGGATCTGGTGGGGGCGGAGGAGCAGTCACAGCTTCTCTTTCATCAACTGAATTAGCATTTGCATCCCTTTCATCAATTGAATTAGCAGCAAAGAACTAACACTGAGAATAAAAACATAAAGAATTGTGGCACTTACTATTTTTCCTTTAGAGCGCGTCCAGCAGGTCTATACTCCCGTTCTGGCTCTTGCTCTGGCACCCGTTCCTCTTCGTCACCACTCTAATTTATGTTTCAAAGGTAAACCAATAAATAATGAAATTATGACGCTATATAAGTGCAAGTCAATGCATGAAAACCTCAGCACCATTTAGATCAGGAACAAATTTGATTTTATTGCCCATAAATTTTCTAATGGATCAAATAGCTTAAATTTTCTATAGGGCTGAGTCCGGTTAATTCATTCAGGCTCAAAGCCATTCACTTAAGTTTATCTTGCCGCTGCTCGATAGATATGTAAATGTTCATAATATTTATATGCAATGCAATTTAACAAAAAATATTTTTATTTAGAGATTAAAAATTAATCCTTAATTTTCTATATAATTAATCCTTAATTTTTTATATAATTAATGAAAGATTAAACGGGTTGTCATGTATACAAGTTTAAGTCTCAACACGCCAACAACAGCGCTGGTCTTTCGTTCCTTCCACCGGAGAGTAGCTTGCGTTAAATTTCAAGACCCCAGTTGTCGACGGGATCCACTTCCCAGGTTGAATTTTGCTTTCGTCGGCTGTCGGTTCCATCTCAAGTGGCTCTTCCGCATGAAAAGGCCTCCCCTACCACCGAGAGAGCTTTTGGCTGACAAGATTGGAAGATGTAGGCATTTCGGGCTTTCCAAATTGACCATAGGATTCGAGGCTGGGCTCGGGTTCTCCACGCTCATTCTCAGATCCAGCGAGGCTGGGCTTAGCACTCTCATGCTCGTGCCCATGTCTGAGGTACCCTATGCCCACACCCCAGTCTATTAATGTGGGGCCCAAGCCTAGGTGTAGGGGATTGAGGCCTAACCTCGATGGACTTAGGTATGGGCACCAATATCCTAGGCCCTATCTCAATGGACTTGGTACCAGGTCTCGTCCTCAATGGACTAGGGTGCAGGCATTGGTATTAAAGTCCTGCGCTTGGCTCACGCCTAGCCTTGATTGACCTAGGCTTGAGTGTTGGAGTCCCAGTCCCAAGCTTTGGGGTCCAAGGTTTACCTTGGTGGACTTAGGTTCGAGCATTGGGGGCTTGGGCCCAACCTCTATAGACTTGAGTTGGGGTGCTAGGTAGCCAAGCACAGGCATCAAGTTTTTGAGCTTGGTTTTGGTGGAACCCAAGACCAGTGACTATGCTCGTGCTTGAGAGTCAAGGTTCTAGGCTTGAGGCCTCTATCCCCATGCCAACCCATGTTGGGTTCATTGGCTACCTATCTGTAAGTTACTACCGTTTGAATAGTATATACCTATTTAGAAAAATCAAATGTGATTTTCCTTATCAAACGATGGAAAATATATTGAGGTTCATTTTCAAAAGTTTCAGTTAAACATTAGAAAATATTATCATTTCCCTTAAAAATGACTTCTCGAAATATATTTACCAAAAATATTATATTTTCTATTAGACAAACAAAGCCGTAGTTTTGGGTCAATCCAAACTTCTTTTGTCCAAGGGCAAAGGAGGAGCAAATGCTCTGCTGTTTTCGGCATCTGGCAGCACAGGAAACAAAGAGGATGTGGTAAAGCTTCTCTCTTGTAAAGATCATTTTCAGTAGGAATCGCGTTCTGGTACACAATCCATAAGAATAGACGAATCTTATAGGATTTAAGTTTCTATATTTCGTCTATAGGGTTCTAGGTGGTAGGTAGTTTTTTTTTTTTTTTTTTGGTCGGTCCTATTCTATTCCTAATCTAACTCTCACCCTCAAACTTTTGCCCTAAGTAGTTAGATGATGCTTGATTTTTACTGTGCTCTTGAAATGTAGAGTATTTATCCACGCTTATAGCGTCCAGCTTTGTTTGCTGTCCAAATCAGTCTATCTTACTTAGCATTTCTACTCAGTGGAATAAACATGATTTCCTCCACTATATGCTCTTCAAACAAGCGACGGTTTTGGCAAACTACGGATACCGGCGCAGCTAAGGAAATGTCGCTGTGACCACCACCTTGTAATAGACTCAATGATGCTTCCTCAATCTATAATGGCTTTGATATCATGATATGAATAAAGCAGAAGATAAAGTTGTAGAACTATTTTCTATACATAAATTATACAGGAGCCTATTTATAGGAGGCTAACTTTAGTAACATAATATTACAATAGAAGTTACAAGAGCAATATCGGTACGAGAGGTGAGAATGCCAAGGGATGAAGGAGTTTCCTCATGGTGGCGCTTAATTAACAACATTATAGTAAAGAAGATCATATAAGTAGTCCACCAAGTTTGTGTAGACCACTTCCAAGTTGGAAGAGTATAAAACTAGTGACGACAATGCCATCACGTCACGTTAATTCTAATTCCCTATCAAACTATGTGTTGAGATTATCATATTGAACGTCTCACTGCCTAACGAATCCTCATTTATCTTCTTTGTTGGTAGATTTTCAATGTTCATTATGTCTTAGTAAATCCTAATGTGACCTCTTTCGAAAGACGACTTTAAATGCCGATTATTTCCTAAATTCTTAATCCTCATTGACCTTTCGGTGGACTTTTAGTAGCATTTTTCTTTTCACATTAGATCCCTACTCCAAAACAAACTCCCTTGACCATCCCCCAACTCCAATAGATTTTCCAAACGAGAGTGGCCGAGATTTTTATTTTTTATATTTTATTGGTTTGCTTGCCGCTATACATACATCTAATGAATCGAGCTATCGTCGAGTGAGGGTATTTGCATCTTTTTGACACCGATCTGTTGTGTATGGAAGTAGGGGACGATGCGCGGGAGAGCATCTTCCCGAAACCGAAAGCGAAAGAGAAAGAGAGGAGGTTGCAGGGATCGATCCCCTGAAGATGTATGGTGGCGAAGGCAATCATCTCCAAGGTCACTAAAGGCGCGCATGATAAAATTTATGTTTCTTTATTTTTTTGTTTTTCTGTTTCCCGGAACAAATTTGGAACATAAATCCGTTTAGTAACGCAATTTCATTTTTCTATTTCTGGAACGGATTTTTTTTCCAAAAATAGATTTGGAGCAAAAATCATAATTTAAAATTTTTAGCTTTTTTATTTCTGGAATAGAAATGAGAAATCAAAATTTTTTTGTCATCGTTCACTCTCGTTATCGCCCGTTGCCCACTTGCCACTTGTGGGATGCCGGACACCCGCCGCCGATTGTCGGCCACCCGCCACCTGCCTCGGCCACCAGCCGAGATGGCAAACATCAGTTATGTGGGATGAAGTCCTTGACATTTGCCTAGTAGTGATATTTTCAGATACATAAGCTCTTTTAGATAAGTGTTACTAGATAATAGGAAATTGTTGATAATGTAATTTCTTGTGACCCCATATAGGATTATGAAGATATTGTTTTGAAGATAGAATTAGGAAGTTATCTTTTTAAATTAATAATCATTGGTAACAGTTGAATGTATGCTTTAAATAGCCAAATCATATTCTTTGTAAACCCCAACAATTATGACAAAAATCTATTATCTTTTGTAAATGTTATATTTCAATTATCTTTGTATCTCCTATACCTTAACTCTAGTTTCTAGATATTTCGTCATCGATTAAATTCCAGTGTGTATCTTAACTATATGTGACAGCCTGAATTTTCTAAGTTGTTTTCGATTAAATAAATCGGGCTTTTCGTCGACGTGTCTATAATGCTATTTTCTGAGTTGGCCACTCACGAGATAACTGGACTATCTGGAGAAGCTAGTAATGAATCTAAATGCAATAAACTTGATAATTCGACTAGGAATTGACTGCTCGACCGTGTCCATCTGCCGAGATCATTACGGCACTGTCGAAATCGATCAGAGACCGGAGATAGGTCGATTTGACTGAGATATGTGATTAGAGTGTGGGTGATTCCACCTGATTGCAAAATACTCGTCGATCGGCACTAGACCGATTTTTCTATCGTTTTGGTACCCGGTGTCTGTATTTGAAATCTTGAGATTTTCACGACAACCAAGAGTCGCCAATGTGTCGAAGATGTACTATGCGACTCAAGATAAATCGATCACGGGTCAATTGCACCAAAAATTCCTAAAAGTGACCCGGTAGACTAGGTCACGCTAAAAGCGCGCCAGATTGAAATTAATCGTGAATTTGAACCCGATTTCAAAAATTGAAAGTTCCGTGGTGTCACGAGCTATTTTAGGAACATCGACTCATCCTCCGAGAATTTTCAGAGATTCCGAGATTTTTACGGAAATCTAATTCGGACGCCGCGGAAAATAAACGGAAATTCTTACAAGCTGAATTTAAAGGAGTTTTGACTTTCAAGTCGAGCCATTCGGCGTTGGGCACCTGTAGAAATGGTATGGGCTTTTTCTTCGACGAAATTGTACATCAAATTTGAAGAATTTGTGAGGAAATGGAAGCATTTTTTTTTTTGTGAAATTCGGAACTATGAGAGAGAAGCATCTTTGGGCATCAAAATTTAATAAGTGTGGTATTAAATTTTTAAGAAAGAAATGGGGATCACCATAGGATAAGAAGGAAGACTTTTTGGACCCATTTCATGATGAAATTGGAGATATTTTGCAAGATTTTTACCTCTCCCCTCCTTCACCACCATTGAAGAATCCAAGTCCCTCACGTCTTCCCTCATCTTCTCGCATACCCACTCAATCGATTCCCTTCCCCCTACGGTTCCAATTTCCTTTCTTTCACTTGAACCGCTTTTGGTCTTCCTTCATTTGCTCTCATTCATTCGACGTTTCACCCTTCCACCGAGTGGCTGTTTGCTGCCACGTTCGGTCAATCGTGGAGCTTCTCCACCGGTTGGTTGACCCCAGCAAATTCCACGCCTCCAGCAAAGACCGAAGCAAGCTGCAGCTGTGTCTCCGTCCGCGTGAAGCCCAAGTAAGTCCACGTTCAACCCCTTGCAGCTGCTCGATGTTAGCCACCGAAACTTCTTGAAATTGCCACACGTCCTCAATTTCGGTTTGTTCAGTCAGCTTGCCAGTCCCTCGGTGAATTTGTTGACCTCGTTTGTTCACCGCCACCCACGATCCGCACGCCACCTCCACCAGCAAGCTTCAGTCCGTGCGGCCAGCTGCTCCACTCCACCGCCTGCTACAGCCACACATCATCCTGCTTCTCTCGGTCAAAGCTCCCCAACTTGCTTCGATTGTTGACCAACCAGCAGCTCGACGAAGATTGAAGACCGAAGCTACTGCACACGTGTCTTCGGCCTAGCAAGCCTAGAAGCCAGCGAAGCCCAAGCATTTTCGCTCAATCCAGCCCACATGTGCAGAAGCCCATCTTGAGTTTAACAGCCCACATGAATCAAGCTCAGCCCGTGTCTTCAATCCAGCGAAGTTCAGCCCAATCTTCAGCAGTTTTCAGCCCATCCTCAGTCAATTGAAGCCCGTGAAATCAGCTGCTCTTCAGCCCATTTCCAGCAAGTTGGTTCGGCCCAACCTTCACGCAAGTCAAGGCCACAAGAAATTCAGCCCGCGAATCAAGTGAAGCCCAGCTCGAGTTGAAAACATATCTTAGTTGGGCTGAGATTTATTGGCCTGTTTTTTAGGCATTCAGTGCACGACACCGCCGAAAATTAAGATTTCGGCCGTCGTCGCGCCATCGTCGCGGTGAACCGGTTTCCGCAATTAACCGGTGAGTTTATTCTCTAAACTCTTCTTAGTAGGCTTTGATGCTAAGGGGTGTTTAGATTTATTTAATTAGGAATTAGGTGGTTAGTTATATTAAATTAGTGATTTAATTATTTAATTGAGCATGTTAGGTGGTTAGCATGGTTTAGCTAAGGCCTAATTAAATTGTATTATTTATCTAGAAGGGTTCGGGAATTTTCTGGGTCGGTATTGGTATTTAATTTAATAATTTTGGCCTGGTTAGTATTTTTAGAAATTAAATTGAATTAATTAATTAATTTTCGAAATTAATTATTTATTAATTAATTTTCCGGAAATTAGGCCGGGATGACCGGTGACCGGAATTTCATGCTAATTGCAATGGTGTGGTTAATTTCTACAATTGAGTGTTAAATTATGCAAATTGAGTGATGATTTGATTTTTGGTATTTAATTCCAAAAATTGTTAATTTTCAATATTTATTCAGAAAATCCCGGGTGTCGGATTTTATCACCGAAAATGGTTTTATATACTATATAAAATAGTGAGATTTTAAAAAGGAAGAATGTCAATTTTTTGGGTCGAGTTGACCTTGTACCCACACACGACTATTTTCATGCGTATTTCTAATACGAAGAAAAAGGCCAGGTTCACCATTTTAATTGAAGCATTTGAGTGCAATGCACGGTGCCCTAAGCCATATTTGAGTGATCGTGTGATGACAAAGAGAAATCATCCATTTGGCCGTTGAGGCTGGGACGTTATCCCTATTTGGGATACCCCTTGACAAAGGAAGCGGTCGCATGAGATTCTGGACCCTATGCTCCTTCGGGAAAGCCGTCGACGTAGTGACGTGCCGTGCTCAATGGGGTGAGATAATGCCTGGCAATGCCAGAAGACCGCCGAACAAAGAGTAGGCCGTGCTATATGCCGAGATCAAAACTAGGAACGCATGATGATTTGAGTTTTGTGTTCCAATTAATTGAGCTTGAGTGATGCTCTGATTTGTGATATGATCTATGCCGACTGCGAGGTGGAACCGAGACGAGGTAAGTCTCATTGATTGTGTGATTGCGTACTTAGGACGCTTCTTAGCGTCTTTCCTCCTAGCCGTTGTTTAGAAAGATGTACTTTGCCGGCACATTGTCTCACGGTTGTGTATAACCACTTTCGGGGTCATCGAGTGGAGGACCCGGAGCAGAGAGGAGGTGATCTGAAGTATGGGTCGGATAGGACCGCTTCTTTTTTGGAGAATAGTCTTTTGTAGTTTTTGACTATGACTCTTGTACTTGACTCAAAGATATGTTTATAAAGGCATGTTTGTTTGTGAAACTATTGTTCTGCTTTTCTATCCCAAGATGGTTACTGTCAGGGGATTCTTTTTCACTTCCGCATGTGCAATAAAGTAAAAAGGGTCGGCGACTAGTCCTGGGAAGTCGCAAAATTTTATCGACCAGAGAGGGACAAGTACGCGCTCGGGGTTCGGGGCGTGACACTATAACTTTAAGATATTCATTACCAATCAAATTCCAACGAAATATCTTACGTGATCACACTTCATCGTGCTTAAATTCCGACAAAACTTTTTACATCAATGACTTCATTGTTTATTAAATTTCGTTGAAATATATCTATTCCTGGTGCTCCATTGGATAAGACTCCTGTTCGAAATCATCACAAAATCCATCTCTTCTTGATAAAACTAAGAAATAAATTTTGTGAAAAATATTTCATCGTCCATTAAATTTCGGCGAAACAATAATATATTGTATTTTGGTACGTCAATTATATATTCTCAAGTACATAAAAAAATTATAATTTTAGAAAATTATAGAAAAAAATGAAAAATTACATTATATAAGTAAACGAAAAAAAAAAGTTTGAAAAAGATAGTAGAAAGTGGGAGCTGGTAAATGTGAGAGAATTCGACCAAAAAAAAAAAAAAAAGAAGAAGAAGAAGAAGAAGAAGAAAAAAAGTGAGGGAAGCATTAGCAACAGCTTTCCTTGTACTGATCAACAAGCCGTCAACCACCAATTTGAATCTATTAAGATATTGACTAGTGCATGATAGTTACAGGGTAAGAATATATCAACAAGCTCTTTTCTAGAGATTGCCTCGAGAAATAGTACATAGGACACTAAATTGCAGGAGGCTGATCATTCTGCTAGTAAGCAATACCTTTATTGCACTATCTATCCATTTTGCTTCCAATTAAGATTTGTACTTGCCCCATTCAATACCGTGAGTTTGTTCAGAATAGGAAATAGTTTTACTGAGCTTCAATGTTGCAAAACATTGTATTAGAATTTAGGAAAGAGTATAAATTTGTGCTTTTTTTTTTCTCTCTCTCTCTCTTTTATAATTTTCTTGCTTATCCTGATCGACATTTTTATTTTGGTGGAATCTGAATTTTCCTCCTTGCCTTACTAATCCTTATTTATCTGCTCGTCTAGTAGATTTTCAATGTTGATTATGGCTTAGCAAATCTCGATGTTTCTTCTTTTGGAAGACTATGAACATTGACTATTTCCGCATAATTACTTCCGTTCATGATGATGACGATTCTTGAAAAATCTTTAATAAAGTCAGAGATATGGCGCAGGATACCCTTCACCCCAGAAGAGCTATGGCGGAACCGCTCGTCTTCAGAGTAGGTAAACTTGTGGATGATTTCCCAGAGGCTGCAGAATTATGGGGTGCTGGCGACACCGACCTGGAGGATACCTTTTCCTATCTCCAAAGTATAGTGCCCGATGCGGAAAAGCGGGTCCTCAATGACGAGAGCGACAAGGATGTTGGAAGGAGAATTTGTTTTATCTATTAAGATTGCAATTGATAGGGCAAATCATAGACATAGAATATTTTAGGAAAAGTTATATTGTGCATATATTCTTTTTCCTCTTTTTCTCCTCTCTTGTACTACAAATATCGACACCTCTTGTACATTTAGCAATACAGAAAATATACAGAACCTTTTTCTTCATTGTTCTGCATTTCCTTTCATGGTATCAGAGCAGCTTTTCTGATCCACCTTCCGCACCATTCTTTCCGAATTGCCTCCAATTGTCTTCTGTTTTTTGTTGTTGCAAATATCCATCTGCAGAACAAAGACAGCACATTGAAAAGAGGAATTCAATATGCAGAACACAAACAACTCAGAAATCCAAAATCCGGATCAACTCAGAAACACAACAGAGGAGTCGTCCGACCAATCTGCATTCACTCCAGTCACCAGACAACTTCCTACTCCAACCACCGAGCAACTTCCTACTCCAACCTCGTGGCCGTATGCACCATGGTTCCCAGTTCAAGGACCATGGGTTGCCGGATCAAACCAACAATGGGTCAGCTACAACCCAAATGGAGAATCCAAATCCAATCCAGGTGGGTCGGGAGTGAATTCCTACCCGAACTTTCCACCTGGGTTTGCGCCACTCGTTCTTCCACCCATCTCCGGCCGTCCAGAACCCAGAGATCCCCTGTATACATCATCATCCGACGGCCCGGAGCTGCGACTCATCACTCTTCAACTTACCGGATCAGATCACTACTCATCATGGGCGAGGGATTTTCGGCGAGCTCTTGTAACCAAAGATAAGGACGGATTCCATATATGTTCGACTTCCAAATGGAAATATTGCTGATGTCAGAAAGATTGGAACTGTTCAGCTTAGCCCAAACATTATCCTTAAAAATGTTCTCTATATCCAAGAATTTGAATTCAATCTTATAGCTGTTTCCAAAGTCTGTGAGGAAAATTATTGTCGAGCCAATTTCAATTACGAAAATTGTTCCTTTCAGGACCTTTCGACTGGGAAACTGATGGGCTTAGGTAGAATGGAACAAGGGCTGTATTTCTGGATCAATTTCCCCAAAGATTTTGATCTTTCATCTTTGAATAAAAGCATTTCTTGTAATGTTGTTGCTGCAAATAAAATTTCACTTTCTCATAAACGTCTGGGTCATAGTGCCTGTTTTCCTTGTTCTGATTGTAAAGTATGCCCCTTGGCAAAACAAACGAGACATCCTTTCCCAACTAGTGTATCTCGAGCCACTAGTACTTTCTCATTAGTACATATGGATATTTGGGGTCCTTATCATACACCACATCGTGATGTATCTCAATTTTTTCTCACTATCGTGGATGATTATTCTCGTGCCACTTGGGTATTTCTCATATAGTCCAAAAGTCAGGCTTTTTCCTGTCTATCGAAATTCTTATCCATGGTTAAAAATCAATTCGATAAACATGTTAAGAGGATTCGTACAGACAATGGAAGTGAATTCTTTTCCAATGAGTATCAATCTTTTCTGTCATCACAAGGAATTCTCCATGAGAGTTATTGTGCTTACACTCTGCAACAGAATGAGATTGTCGAGCGAAAACATCGACATCTCCTAGAAGTTGCTCGTGCACTAAAATATCAAGCCTCCATTCCTGAATCTTTTTGGGGAGATTGTGTGATCACTGCGGCTTACTTGATTAATCGCATGCCAACTAGAATATTAAAAGTTTGCACTCCTTTTGAGATGCTCTTTGGTAAGCAACCAGACATTAGTCATCTTCGCGTGTTTGGCTGTCTTTGCTACATGACGAATGTTCGGTATCGACATAAAATGGACCCCCGTGCTCTTCGGTGTGTCTTTATGGGATACGGCACCCTACAAAAGGGTTATTGGGTTATGGAAATATCTACCGGTCGCTTCTTTGTTAGTCGTGATGTTATATTTCACGAGGATATATTTCCCTTTCAAGGAATGGGATCTTCAGATAAGGCGTCCATGACTAAATCAGGGCATCGACAATTTTTATCAGTGGAGGATTTTTCTGTGCAGCCACAGTACATCGTGATTAGACCAGATCAGCCGTCTCCCGACCCATGTTCTACAGCGACATGTCCTGACTCACCTGTTCTCACAACTGGGTATTCTGATTCCCTAACACGTCAGACTAGTGATGACTCTCCAGCAGCATGTAGTGAGCTTCCTTTGTCACCGCAACAACATATTGAACAATCATCCCCAACATTTGATAGGCCTAGACGCTCAGGACGACTAGTTCGTCCCCGACATGGACAAAGGATTATATTTGCTCTACCTTGAGAGCTTCAGGTACGCAATACCCAGTATCCTCCTATGTATCTTTTGGTCGATTATCTCGGGAACACATGTGTTGCATCAGTCGGATATCCGAAGAACAAGAACCGTCTTCTTCGAGGAAGCAAAGCACGTGATATCCGTTGGCAAAGGGCCATGAAAGAAGAGATTGCTGCTCTCCAAGAGAATAATACATGGGACATCGTCCCTTTGCCTACTCACAGAAGGCCCATTGGCTGCAAATGGGTTTATAAAATAAAATATAAGGGAGATGGTTCAATTGAGCGATACAAAGCTCGGCTTGTTGCAAAGGGATTCACGCAACGTGAAGGATTTGACTACCATGAGACCTTTTCCCTAGTTGCTAAAGAGGTAACTGTTCGCTCCTTTCTGGCGATTGCTGCATTACGCAATTGGGAGTTACATCAAATGGATGTCAACAATGCCTTTCTTCATGGAGATCCTGATGAAGAAATTTACATGGAGGTTCCACAGGGATTACGTCAACAGGGGGAGTCTCGAGTGTGCCGTCTCCGCAAATCCCTGTACGGGCTTAAACAAGCATCTAGACAGTGGTATGCAAAATTCACCGCGGCACTTACAAATGCAAGTTTTCAACACTCGAAGCATGATTATGCATTATTCACATGGATCAAAGGTACTTCATCAATCTACCTATTGATTTATGTTGATGATATACTTATCATGGGAAATGATAATGTTGCAATTCTAAAGTTCAAAGAATACTTGCATTCAACTTTCCATATCAAAGACTTGGGTCCTCCAAAATATTTTCTCGGTATCGAAATAGCTTGATCCAGTGAGGGAATTTGTCTCAGTCAGCAAAAATTCGTCTTGGAAATCATATCAGAAGCTGGATTATCGGGATGTAAACCAGCTGCTGTACCTATTGAGCAAAATATCAAATTGACAACATATGAATATGATGTAAGTTCCTCCTCTCCAAATGAAGATTCACTGCTCAAGGATCCATCCGGATACCAACGACTTGTTGGCAAATTAATCTATCTTACCATGACTAGGCCTGATATATGCTATGCAGTACAAATACTTAGTCAATTTATGCACAACCCGAAGCAATCGCATATGAATGCAGCGCTAAAGGTTGTAAAGTACTTGAAGGGATGCCCAGGACTTGGAATTTTACTATCTCGAGATTGCAACATGAAGATGACAGCATATTGTGACACAGATTATGCTACTTGTCCCATGACAAGAAGATCCATCACTGGCTTTTGCATCAAGCTAGGAAAATCTTTGATTTCATGGAAAACAAAGAAACAGTCAACGGTTTCATTGTCATCAGCAGAATCAGAATATCGAGCCATGGCAAAAACTGTTTGCGAGATAGTTTGGATACGAGGGCTGCTTTCAGATCTTGGTGTGCAAGTTAACGGAGCAAGTGAATTGTTTTGTGATAATGATGCTGCGCTAAAATTGGCAGTGAATCCAGTTTTCTACGAAAGAACAAAGCATATTGAGGTTGATTGTCATTTTACTCGAGAAAAAATTCAATAAGGCATCGTTACAACTCGAGGAATTGGAACTGTAGAACAGCCAGCAGACATTTTCACTAATCCATTATGCCGAAAACAGCATAGATATTTGTTGAACAAGCTTGGCGCCTTTGACATTTATAGGCCGCCAGCTTGAGGGGGAGTGTTGGAAGGAGAATTCGTTTTATCTATTAAGATTGCAATTGATAGGGCAAATCATAGACATAGAATATTTTAGGAAAAATTATATTGTGCATATATTCTTTTTCCTCTTTTTTTCTCCTCTCTTGTACTACAAATATCGACACCTCTTGTACATTTAGCAATACAGAAAATATACAGAACCTTTTTCTCCATTGTTCTGCATTTCCTTTCAAAGGACATCGAACAATGGCTGGAGTATCTCAAAGATGCTTTCTATGAGGCGGAGGACTTACTCGAAGAATGGAGCATTGACGTCATGCCATTACGAGAATCGCCGAGCAAAGACGAGAAGTTGAAGCAGGTAATTCCCTCCTCCTCTTCGCCTTCTGAAAAACCTGATTTAATGCTGGAGATGAGCGCCCGTGCGAAGGAAATCAGGAAGAGAATAGAAGCCGTCGCTGCCGAAGGGACGGATTTGGGCTTGCGAGAGTGCGCGGTGGTTGTGCGTGTAGAGAGGAGAGCGGTTGGACGCCTTTGTGTGCGATGAGGAGATTATAGGGAGAGAGGATGCTAAAAGCGCAATTATGGAGTTCTTGTTGGATTCTAAAACTGATGAACAAATTCCCGTCCTTTCAATATGGGGTGACGATGGGGTTGGAAAGACTGCTCTCGCTCGATGTCTATACAAAGATGACATGGTCAAGAAGCATTTTGATTTGAGGATTTGGGTTAACGGCTTCCGTAATCTCGAAGGGGAATTGCGAAAGATCAGAGGAAGAGAGACAACAGGGAGAGAAGATGACGTGTTGCGGTTGCAAAGATATCTCCTAGTTATTGATGATCTCCAGGATGAGGATCCTGAACAATGGGGGAGCTTGAAAAGTTTATTGATGGGAGGTGCCCGAGGAAGCAAGATTCTGATAACTACACGCGATCGGTCAGTTGCAGTCTGTACGAGTACATCCCCATCTTATCGTCTCGCGGGCCTTCCAATAAAGTCGTCTTTTGATTTATTGATGAGAATGGCTTGCCTGGAAGAAAAAGAGACTGGAAATTCAATTAAGGTAGATGGGAGGAAGATAGTCCAAAAGTGTCATGGAATCCCTTTGGCAATACGAATGATTAGAAGTCTATTATTCTGCAAGAAAACTGAAGAGGAATGGTTACATTTGTTGCGCGAGACCTCAGAATTTTCTAAAAATTTACCTCGGCTTAGTTATATTCATCTCCCATGCCATCTAAAACAGTGCTTTGCCTTCTGTTCATTGTTTCCCAGAGACTGGGCGATTGATAAACAATTGTTGATGAGTCTCTGGATAGCAGAAGGATTTATCAAGCCCATAGACAATATAGATTGGGACATGGAAGATATTGCTCATGACTATTTCATGGATCTACTCAGGAGGAATTTCTTTCAAGACTGCGTTAAAGATGAACTCGGAAATGTGACGTCTTGTAGGATGCATCATTTAGTACATGACCTAGCACGCCATGTTGCTGGAACTGAGTATGGAAGAATTTATCATTCATGGCCATACCTTGAAGAAAGAGCTCATCATATATCGTGGGATCCAACTTTAGATTTCTCACAGGGAGATACATATTTGCACGGAGCATATCGTCTGAGGACATTCATCAAAACTAGTCAAAGAAAAAGCTTGAGGTGTGAAACACAAATGGGTAAAAAAACTCTTCACAAATTAATTTCTAGTTTCAAGTTCTTACGTGCCTTGGATTTGCATGACAGCGGTATTGAGAAGCTGCCGAGTTCTATTTGTGAGTTGAAGCACCTGACATTTCTAGATCTCTCTGAAAATAAAGGAATCGTAAGGCTTCCTGATTCCGTGACAAGATTGGAAACCTTGCAAGTACTTAAACTCAATATGTGTTACAAGCTAATAGAATTGCCCGAAGATTTTAGAAAATTGGTCAACCTAAGGCAACTTGAGATAAGCGATTGTAGTGCCCTATCTCATATGCCACAAGGGTTGGGCCAGTTGACTCTTTTGCACACTCTAACAGATTTCCTTCTGCCCAGGAATGATTCTTGTCCACAGAATCACAGTGGGCTTGGGGAGTTAAACAAGTTAAGCAATTTGAGGGGAAGCCTCAGAATTGAAGTGAAGGGGGGAATAGAAGATGTGGTAGCAGAATCAAATGCTACAAACTTGAAGGAGAAGGATTCCTTAGTTTCACTAGTGTTAGTGTTTGCCAGAAAAGAAAGTGATGAAGTTTTACTTAAGGAGATGCAGCCAAGCTTACATCTTCGAAGCTTAGAAATAGGATGCTATGGGGGCACAAGGTTTCCAAGCTGGATGTCTTGCATGCCCAAATTAGTTCGGCTACGTTTGTTTGATTGTACAGCATGCAAAAGTCTCCCATTACTTGGTGAGCTCACTAGCCTCAAGCATTTGGAGATTGGTGAGCTACCTACGGTGGAGTACACAGAAAGTGATATTGATTCTCTCTTATCGCTTCCTAATCTAATGATACAGAGGTGTCCTAATTTGGATTGGATTCCACCACTTCTACGTCCCAAGGAGTTGAAACCTCCTAGTTTCCCTTTGGAGTCGTTGCAGACCTCATTTGCCACAATTGAATAGGTAACTGGTATTGGTGATCGAGTGAAGGAGGTAATCAAATTATTGGCAATAGAAGATGATGGGGGTAAACCACGCATGGTTGGAATCCATGGAACTAACGGAATTGGCAAGACAACTATTGCGAAGGCTGTATACAACCGACTCTCCTCATGTTTTGATAGTTGTAGCTTTCTCGCAGAGATTGGTGAAAAAGTGCGAAATAATGGCGGTATCCAGTTTGTGCAAACTAAGTTGATATGCGATATTCTTGATCGAGAATGCAATGTTGCTTCTTTTGAAGGAGGAATCCAGTTTTTCTTGGATGTATTCAGCAACATAAAAGCTCTTATTGTCTTAGATGATGTGGAAGAACTGTCTCATCTTCATGATCTAGTTGGTACCCAACTTGAGTGGTTTGGTCCTGGAAGTCGGATAATTGTTACATCAGAAAATCTTGGAATTCTCGAAACATGCGTTTTTCCAGAAAGGATCTATGAGGTGAATAAGATGGATAATGGTTAAGCTCTTGAACTTTTTCACAAGCATGCTTCAATACCTTGGTATCCTGAAATTGGGAAGCGCATTGTCAAAGCCACGGGACAGGTGCCATTTGCTATTGAAGTTATCGGTTCACTTCTACATGGAAAAACAATAGAAGATTGGAGGGAGATGGTGTGACAGCCCGAATTTTCAGAATTTGTTTTCGATTAAATAAATCGGGCATTTCATCGACGCGCCAATAGTGCTATTCTCTGAGCTGATCACTCACGAGATAACCAGACTACTTGGGGAAGTAATTGAGGGATCTAAGTGCAATTAGACTTGAGAATTCGACCATGAACCGACTGCTCGACCATGTTGATCTACAAGGGTCATTACGACACTGTCAGAATCGATCAGAGACCAGTGATAGGTCGATTCGACTGAGCTATGTGATCAAAGTGTGGGTGATTTCACCTGATTGCAAAATTCTCATCAATCGACACTAAATTGATTTTTTGTCGTTTTGGGTACCCTGTGTCTATAATTGAAACCTTGAGATTTTCACGACAACCGAAAGTCGCCAATGTGTCGAAGATGCACTATGTGACTCGAGACAAATCGATCACGGGTTAATTGCACCAAAAATTCCTAAAAACTACCCGGTAGACTAGGTCACGCTAAAAGCACGCCGGATTGAAATTAACCACTTATTTGAACCCGATTTTAGAAATTGAAAGTTATGTGGTGTCACGAGCTATATTAGGGACGTCGACTCATCCTTCGAGAAATTTTGAGAGATTCCGAGATTTTTACGGAAATCCGTTTTGGACGCCGCGGGATATTAACAGAAATTCGTACAAGCCAAATTGAAGAGATTTTCAACTTGCAAGCCGAGCTATATGGTATTGGGGACTTATAGAAAATTATTTGGGATTTTTCTACAGCGAAATCGGACCTCGATTTAGATAATCAAAGAGGAAATTGAAGCCAAATTATTGAAATTCGGAATTTTGGAAGGAACCCTAATTTTGGCTTCAATTTGGATTTAATTGCGCTTTATCTTGTTGGAAAGAATTAGGAGGACAAGGTGATAAGCATGGAGACATTAGATATTTTGTGTGAGCCTTTGGGGGACCAATTCATGATTAAGATTGAATTATTGTTGGACTTTTTATCTCTCTCTCTTTTATTTTAGTCCGCACGTTTCCTTTTTCCTCTGCCGACACTCCCTTCCCCTTTTCATTTGCTTCACACGCCAGCTTCACGGAGTCTTCCCTTCTTCTGCAACTTCTTCTTTTCCTTTTTATTTTTGGTGTTTCCATACGCCCATCTCCAACATCCACCATCCCTCTCTCCACCGCTTCTCTTCTCTGCAGCCTACGCCCATCCTCCACTAAGTTTTGTTTCCTGCCAAGTCAACTAAAGGAGCTAGAAGTTGACTCACCAGCTCCATCTTCACGAACTCACCCACTTCATTTGTGCGGCCACGATTCGACCGAAGTTGGTCGCAAGCTTGCCGCCAGCGAAGCCGCGTGTCTGCGGCATCTTCTCCAAGGACCAAGCAGCTCATCTTCTTGCAATTGCGGCCACCAAAATAGCTCCTCTCCTTCGTTCGTTCCAGCATAGCCGCGTCCACGTGATCTCTTCACGAAGCCAACAGCCATCAACTTCCACCGTTCCTCTCTCCAACGAATCCGCGTGTGTTCTCCATCGCCTCGCAAGTCCGCGTGTCTTCGGCCCAAACTCCAAGCCCAAGCTGCCGCGGAAACTGCTTCACGATCTTCTCCCTTGCAGCAGCAAACTTCGGCCCAGCTTCAATGCAAGTCCAACAGCCCGCGTGATTGGCATCTTCAGCCCATTCGAGTTTTGGTCCAGCTTTTTGAAGCCCACAATTCAGCCCAAGCTTCGGCCCAACAGTTTCTTCAAAGCAAGATCGGCCCAGTAATTTGAAGCCCATTTGAAATTCAGCCCGCGAATCAAGTGAAGCCCAGCCCGAGTTGAAAACAAATCTCGCCAGATTGAGATTTGTTGGCGTTTAGCCGGCTGAGTGTTGCGACACCGCCGAAAATTAAAATTTCGGCCGGCTGTCGCGCGTCGTCGCGGTGAACCGGTTTCGCGATACACCTAGGTGAGTTTATTCTCTAAACTCTTCTTAAGAGCTTTGATCTTTGAGGGTGTTTAGATTTATTTAATTGGAACTAGGTGGTTAGTTAGATTAAATTGGTAATTTAATTATTTAATTGAGCATGTTAGGTGGTTAGTATGGTTGAGCTAAGGCCTATTTTAATTGTGCTATTTATCTAGAAGGGTTCGGGAATTTTCTGGGTCCGTATTGGTATTTAATTTAATAATTTTGGCCTAGGTTAGTATTTTTAGAAATTAAATTGAATTAATTAATTAATTTTCGAAATTAATTATTTTTCCGGAAATTAGGCCGAGACAGCCGGTGACCAGAATTTTGTGCTGATTGCAATGGTGTGGTTAATTTTTGCAATTGAGTGTTAAATTATGCAAATTGAGTGATGATTGGATTTTTGGTATTTAATTCCAAAATTGTGGATTTCCAATATTTATTCAGAAAATCTTGGGTGTCGGATTTTAACACCGAAAATGGTTTTATATACTATATAAAATAGTGGGATTTAAAAAAAAAAAAAAAATGTCAATTTTTCTAGGTCAAGTCGACCGTGTACTCCACACACGATTATTTTCATGCGTATTTCTAATACGAAGAAAAATGTCGAGTTCACTATTTTAATGAAGATTTGAGTGCAATGCACGATGCGCCCTGGGCCATATTTGAGTGATCGTGTGATGACAATGAGAAATCGTCCCAGCTGTTGAGCTGGACGTTATCCCTATTTGGGATACCCCTTGTTAAAGGAAGCCGGTGTCATAGATTCCGAACCCTATGCTCCTTCGGAAAGCCGTCGACGAAGTGACGTGCCGTGCTCAATGGGGTGAGACGAAGCCCGGCAATGCGTAAGACTGCCGAACTGAGAGTAGGCCGTGCTATATGCCGAGATCAAAACTAGGAACGCATGTTGAATTGAGTATTGTGTTCCAATTAATTGAGCTTGAGTGATGCTCCATTTTGTGATATGAATTGTGCTGACCTGCAGGGTGGAATTGAGACGAGGTAAGTCTCCTTAATTGTGTGATTGTGTGCTTAGGACGCTTATTAGCGTCTTTCCCTCTAGCCGAAGTTTAGAGGCTGGAGACTTGCCGAGACGTTGTCCACCTGGTTGTGTATAACCACTTTCGGGGTCATCGAGTAGAGGACCGGAGCAAGAGGGAGGTGATTTGAAGCATAGGTCGGATAGAACCGCTTCTTTTTAGAGAATAGTCTTTTGTAATCTTTTGACCATAGACTCTTGTACTTGGCTCAGCATATGTTTATAAAGGCATGTTTGTTTGTGAAATGATTGTTCTGCTTTTCTATCCCGAGATGGTTACTGTCAGGGGATTCTTTTTCGCTTCCGCATGTGCAATAAAGTAAAAGGGTCGGCGACCAGTCCTGGGAAGTCGCAAAATTTTATCGACCAGAGAGGGATGGATACGCACTCAGGGTTCGGGACGTGACAGATGGAGGACATGATAAAACCACACTCTCAAGAGATTTTGAAGGATTGTAGGGAGATTTTGAAAATCTGTTATGAAGCATTAGATGAAAAGCAGAAACAAATATTTCAGGACATAGCATGGTTTGCCAATGGCATGGATAGCCAAATTGCATCATATATGTGTTCTGATTTAGATCTTTTGCCTTCTTACAAAGTTCTGATGCCCCTAGCAAAAATTGGAGAAGACAACAAGCTGTGGATGCATAAACTGTTGAAGCACCTCTGCAGAGCTGTAGATCAAGGAGAACCTACATATCATGTAAAGCGCATAAGACTACACATCAATGATCCAGACCCGAAAGTAATCAACAAAGAAGAGGTAAGGATTTTTGGTTCAATGGTTTGCTTTCTTCCATAAAATGGAAGCCTTGATGTATAAGTTTAAATTTGTTATCCAGCTTTTTACTTATTTTACCATGGGTGGGTTGTCTTTGCATGCACGGGAAAAATAGCACCCTAGTCCTTAGCAAAATTGTCCCATCGTCTTTATGACTTAAGATTGTTTTGTTTCTCTTGGCAAATGTAGGGAATGGAAGTGGCGGAAGCCCTTTGCCCCGATACATGTAGGGAAACTTTGCCAAACGTAAGGTTCTTGGAATTGGATCATGCAAGTATGACTGGAAATTTTGCAGATGTATTTCCAAAGTTAAGGTAGCTTCGTTGGCGAGGGTGCCCAAGGGATTTCGAAGCAACAGGACTTAATCTGACTGAACTGGTCATTCTTGATCTTTCATGGAGCAAAGTCACTAAAGACTAGGGAGGTTGGAGGAAAATCAAGGTGGTTTCCTGTTTACTGCTCTAATGTATTTATTGTGTTAATTATCTGGCAATTGACCTTATGATTTTTTCTCTCCTGTTTTACAGATGGAGCAGTTGAAAGTCTTAAATCTCACTAGTTGCACTGACTTATTGATAAGTCCTGAATTTTCTAGCTTTCCAAACATGGAGATACTGATTCT
Source organism: Eucalyptus cloeziana (assembly GCA_014182715.1). Classification (NCBI taxonomy): domain Eukaryota; kingdom Viridiplantae; phylum Streptophyta; class Magnoliopsida; order Myrtales; family Myrtaceae; genus Eucalyptus; species Eucalyptus cloeziana. Next base: position 31,329,381 of record CM024638.1, read on the forward strand.
AGAGCGATGCTCTCGGTTGGTCCATTTAGATCCTTCAATTGGGGGCCTCGAAAAATTGCTTTGCCTAAATTTGAAGTCCTGCACTGAACTCAATAGGTTGCCTGCCGAACTGGGTGCTTTGAAAGCTTTGAAAGAGCTCCTCATTGATGAGACTTATGTGCGTGATATTTCTTTGCGAAGTGATTCAGAAGAAGTTGAACACCTGACATCACTTTCAATACTCTCAGCAAATAATTCAAATATTACCGAACTCCCCAGTGGAGTTGGCGCGAAACTCCGACGCTTGTCATTGAGGAATTGTCATTGGATACAAAAACTGCCAGAGTCCATTGGCCAATTGGGAAGCCCTTTAGAGGAGCTGGATATTTCAGGAACATGCATTTTTGAATTGCCGGGTTCCTTTGGTAATCTGCAGAGGTTGAGTGTTAAAGATGCACTATTGCTTCATAAGAAAATTTCCTAGTTTTATTTGGCATTTACATTGCCTTGAAGAAATAGATGCCTCCTTGTGTAGGAATATAGAAGGGGACATTCCTAGAGATATTGGGAAGCTAGAAAATCTGAGAATCTTGAGGTTGCGAAATTCTGCTATTTCTAGCCTACCTCCTGAAATCAAGCATCTTTCGAAGCTGGAGACTCTTGATGTACGTCGCTGCGACAAGCTTCATGAGTTGCCAGAACTCCCCCCCAGTTTGATTGTCGTGCATTTGAGTCCAAAATTGAAGGAAAAGGTGCCTGACCTGTTGATGAAAAAGCATTGTTTCATCACTGTATAACTTGGATGACAAGGTTATTGAAACCGGTCTTTGTTCTACTTAGCTTTGGCTATGCTCTGTTAGTTATCCGGATAATTGCTATCGTATCTGCTGATATTTCCTTTCAACGTATCTGAGCTTCCTCTGATATTTTGCATGCTCGTTTGGGGCCCAAAATTGGTGCGTGCTGTATGACACTTGCTGATATTTCCTTTCAAAAGACGGCGCTCGCATTTTGACGCTGCCTGGTCGGTGATTTTTCCTTCTTTTTTAACCCCTTAGGGTGCCTGCGGTCTCTCTAGCAAGTCTTTCTCAAGACTTTTTAATTGATGTAGTAAATTAATAATGAAAGACTAACTAAAGCGAGGAGGAATTGAGCAAACGGAGGCTTTATTTGATATTAGGCGCGGGCATTTCCATTTTGCAAATTTTTGTATCATTAGTAATCCATTGATATGAGGTGTCATGCAAGAGAAAAGGATGAGATTTATATAACCTGTTTAATAATTTTGTGAAAAAAAATATCATACTTTATGAAGGTCTAAGATTAATGTGGTATAAATAAACGTCATAATGTTGAGTTTCCTGAGAACATAAAATATAAATAAAAAGAAATGATCTTTCATATATAATAATGAATTCTATATTTGAAAAAGTAAAAAATAAAAATAAGACAAATATAAAATGATGTTTTTTCTAACTGAATTGCAGTGTAAACTTTGTTTTTTCTTCAAACTTTTATTGCATGTTTGGGACAAATATCTATTTTTGTAATATCAAAGTAACAGGTGTAATTTATTCCGTTTGACAATCTGCATAATTAAAAGGAAAAAAAAAATAATGGATCGTGTTATATGTTAACAAAAGTTATTCCATTTCTCAAAGTGAATTTACTTATTCAATGTAATTTTTCCATTGGACTAAATCATATTACTTGAATGAAATCAATTAAAGCTTTAATTGACAAGAATACATAACTTATATCTAGAATGGAATTTTAGTGTTTTATTTATGTCCATCTTAACTTTTTTATAACTAATTGGGAAAATTTTTAATAAGGGTTTAAAGTGCTCTTATTTTCTTAAATAATGATATAAAATTGGATCTTATTTTAAATAAGGTATTGAAGTGGCCATTATTTAAAGTAAACTTCATTTCAAATAAAGGCTTGAAATTGATCTTTTCGGCTGATCAAGAGCATTTTCATCTTCTTCTTTTTTCCTCTTTCTTTCTTTCCTTTTTTCCTTTTTTTCTGTTTTTTTTTCCTTTCCTTTTTCCAAGTGGCCGGTCTAAGGCGATGGCTGGCCACTAGCAATGCCCAAGGAGCGCTAGGCGAGTATCACCCTTACTGGAGTCGAGCTCGTGTAAAATTCAACACCATTCGACCTCAGTGGAGGTTTGGCCAACCTGGCGAGCCCGATCTGTTCATCTTCCTTCGAAGAAGACTGAGTTGAAGAGCCAACAGTTAAGGCAAGGAAGAAGATTGAATCGAGTCAAGGAAGAAGATCGAGTCGAGGAAGTTAGTGGAGGGGGACGGAGGCAAGGGTGCTCGTGTCAAATTCAATGCCATTAAGGTCGGATTCAACGCCACTAAGCTTGGATTGAACCTCGTTGGTTTTAGGCAACCCTCGATCTAAGGCCGCTACTTGTGTCCATGGAGGTCGCTCACCTCACCAACCCCAGATTTGTGGTTGCGTGAGACCAGTCACCTGCACGGCTATGGCGTTGAGGCTTGGCTAGGTCTGATTAGGGGTGTGCAAAAGAACCGGGATCCGCTCGGACCGCCTGAAACCGGACCGGAACCGCCAAGAATCGGTGGTTCTTGAGGGAACCAATCCAATTGCTGGTTCCAATTTATGGGAACCGGTGGATACCGGTCCGGTTCCCGGTTCCATGGGCGGATCCGTCCACCCGCCCACCCGAACCGGACCGATTAATTTTTAATATTAAAAAAAAATACTAATTAACAATACAAACCCTTGATAGCACTGGTTCCGTCTCTCTCTCTCTCTCTCTTCCCCCGATCGCCATTCCGATTCTGTAGACAGAGCTGCAGCAATCTCTGTGGGAGATTGGCTTCACCACATTACGCTCCTGCCCGGCGGATCTCGCTGCCTGTCTGGTGATTCGCATCGACGCACTCCAGCCTCCGATCTGTAAGTGTTCCCCCGATCTTGCACCTTGCCTTGTATATTTTTTTTCCTTTCGTCTCCTCGTTCAAGGTTTGTCGCATGAGGAATTCAATCTCTCGCCATCGTTAGAATTTGCCAACGGCCTGTAGAATTTCGGTGGAATTCCGTGCTCGGTTCTTGAGTCGCTACCTCACCGCGTTTTTATTTTTGTTTTTGTTTTTGTTTTTGTTTCTTTATTCGGCCCTCCGAAAAATTGCCGTCGCCCTTGTTGCTGCCCCTCTTCTGTGAGTGCTTGTGTGTGGGAGATTATATGAGGTTCCACGGTGTCGGTGCATTTGTGTCGACCGGCGTGCTCTGTGACTTGCTTAACAAAAACAACTCCTGGTCATTTTTTTCTGTACTTAGTGGTGACACTATCTTCTCATTTAGGGTGAAAAATTCCATTCAATGAACTGAAAATATGAACTTGTGAGGAGAGAGACACGAACCGCGTGAGACTAGGTGCTGCTTGCCGTCTGGGCTGTGACATCCTGAAATTCGAGCCTTATAAGGGATGAATGAATGTGAATTTCGTCAATGCATTGTTGGTTAATCTCACTCGGAATTGATCACTCCTGAGATACTGACCTTAAGGGGAAAGGCTAATGAGGACAGAACCTGTACGACTAAAGAACTCGACCTGGGAAAATGACTTGACCATGAGACTTGCGTGAGGACGATCCTATAAATAGGCAGGCCGATTTCAAGGACGATTGGGAGTCGATTCGCACGTAACATAATGGAACGACGGGTGATTCCGTTTGCCATTATCGAATCCGCGAACGACCCTATGTCAATCCTCAGTGATCGTGTACTTTGAAATAAGAATCTATCCTCTGTAATTTCATGCAGTCAAGGACGTCATCCATGAGTCGAGATGTCTTGAACGTGGTTTGGCACGAGTTGGTTACGCGTAAATCCTCAGAGCCGCCCGTCAGTCTGAGTGGTAACCGAAATGGCATTGGGCAAAATTGACATGGCTTGAGAACTAAAGATTGGGCTTCGAATTATCGGGAATGTCCGGGACAAACATTAGATGAAGCCGCTTCAACAGTCGACAGAGTCAGTGAAGCCGAGCAATTGGAAAAGGGATTTTCGGACAGAGGAAGTGAGTCCGTGAGGATGTGGGCCGGGCCAAGCTAGTGTGGGCCTAGGCCCAAGGTGGGAAAGCCACCATGGTGGGCCTAAGAAAATCAAATGAGCCATTGGGCCTAAACCAACTATTCATCTTCTAAGCCCATTAGGCCAATTTTTATTCATTTCAAACCCAAACAATTTCCAAGCCCACTCCTATTCATGGCCAAGCCCAATCCTTAGGCCCATCCACTAATTTCAGCCCAAGGTCATATTTGTAATTTGTGCGAGGTGAAATGACCAAAATGCCCCTAGAGCTTGTGGATAAGGGCAAAAGAGAAGAGAGAGAAGATGATGTCATGCATGGGGAATTGAAGTAGCCATTTAATGGCCTTAATGAGGAGTGCTTTCAGTCTTCACTTCACTCTCTCTCCCCCTCCTTCAGCCTCCAAGTCGACGGAGCTCTTTCTCCCTCGTTCTCCCTCTCTTCCAGTTGCTGCTCCAGCTGACCCTTCGGTGAAAATCGAGTCAAAAGTGGTCTTACCGGTTGAATCACAGAACGAGCCACCTATCACCGTGACCGGGAGAGACAGACCGTTCCAAAGAGACCAATTTTGTCCCGAACGGAGCCACCTTCCGTCCTGTACGGCCGTCGCAAGCCGCCGGTCGCCGGTCCGTCGGTCCGCCTGCAGCCTGTACTGTTTCGAGTTTTCGGCCATTTTTCTTCCATTTCAGCCGTTCCTTTGCCCATCCCAACCTCCAGCAAGACCCCAAGACCCCCTGGTGCCGCCAATTGCCGACCACTCCCCTCTCCGGAGCTCCGGCCAAGCCGTTCAACATAGTTTCTCCTCCGGCAGGGCTGTTTTTCAGTGTTTTCAGTGGGAGTCCGAGCTGTGGTTGCTGTGTTGAGCTTGGGACCGCCTTGGATTGTTGTGGTAGAGGTTCCGGTGCGTAGCCACCGTCGTCGCCGCCGCGTCGGTGTCTCCGGCCCGCTTAATGGGTGAGTTTAGCTCATAATCCTTTGATTAGTGCCTAAACTTGCTTAGGGTTGGTTTAGTTAGATTTAATTCTAGTTTAAGTGATTTAATTAAGTTGTATTAGTCCTAAGATAGGTGGTTAGATTGATGGATCGATTAGTTTAGCTTAATCTTGTTTTATTTGTTTAATGTGGTTTATGTGGTTAATTAAGCATGTTTATCTTAATTGATTGGTTTCCTTAATTTAATCATTGTTTTTAATGATTTTTGAATATAATTGATTATTCATTGAATTCTGAAAATATACTGTTCACGTGATACTATTCACAAAATACTGTTCACGCGCACTATTCATGATTACTGTTCACGTGCACTGTTCATCCAGAATGCGAAAAGTTGTCTAAATTCATGTGTGTTGATTTTATGAAGTGAATAGATGTGTAAATGCATGGGCATCCGCATGAATTGATTGTTGAATGGTGTAATTGTGTGACGATTGTAAAATATAGGTATTTTAAGTGGAAAATACCGGGCGTCGGTTTACAACGCCAAGATTGTGTTTATGGATTATTGTAATTAGTGGGATTTTCAAAGGTGAAAATATAATATTTTGGCCAAGGCCAACCGTGTCCCCACACACGGCTATTTTATCGAGAAGGATAAAAGATGGAAATGATTGAATGGTCAAGATAGTATACTATATCATCCTACGGGCTCTGATATGTCGCCCAAGCGAGATAAAGATATACTAGTGTACTATATCAGCCTACGGGCGATATGTCAGCTTAGCGTGAGCAGTACACTTTATCAGTTTAAGGCGAGCATCATGGGTATACTATATCAGCCTACGGGCGATATGTCAGCTTAGCGAGAGCAGTATACTAGTGTACTATATCAACCTACGGGCGATATGTCAGCTTAGCGTGAGCAGTACACTTTATCAGCTTAAGGTGAGCATCATGGGTATACTATATCAGCCTACGGGCGATATGTCAACTTAGCGAGAGCAGTATACCGGTGTACTATATTAGCCTACGGGCGATATGTCAGCTTAGCGTGAGCAGTACATTCTATCAGCTTAGAGTGAGCATCAGGGGTATACTATATCAGCCTGCGGGCGATATGTCAACTTAGCGAGAGCAGTATACCGGTATACTATATCAGCCTGTGGGCGATATGTCAGCTTAGCGAGAGCAGTATACCTTAACCTTATCAACTTAGTGTGAGCTATATTATCTATTTATCAGCTTAGAGTGAGCAGTCCTGGACCATGGTCGGACTTATAGATAGTATTGATTGTACCGACCGAGGAAAAGGTCGTGGTGACATGTAATCGACTGGGTCGATTGATCGATGACTCGATCTGAATTGATGAATTGATGTGTAAAATTGTTATATGCATTAATTATATGCATGGGTGAATCACATCATTTATGGTATGCACACATTAATCGATAATGTGCAGGGTGTGGCAATGGCCATGTGAGATCGCTTATGATGCGACTCGTGTGTGATTGATGAACTGCATCATCTAATGGCCATGTGCATTGCGTGTATTGTGCTAAGTGATATCGTGCAAGGTATGGCATACTAGGTGAGGTTGTATGCAAATCGACTGTTGTTTGTTGGTTGCTAGCTGTTGGTTGTTGCTTGTTAGTGGGGTGGTTCTGGATAGATACCCTGGGTTGAGTTGGTGTACTAACCGAGGCTTAGGGGTGTAACTCGCTGAGATTTATATCTCACTGGTTATTGAATAACCATTTTTAGGTCCCTTGTGTAAAGAACCCGGAGCTTGAAGCAAAAGGGTCAGGAGCATAGGTGGTTCAGTAGTTCTTTATGACATAGACCTTCTGTATAAGCTTGAAGTGTTTATAAAAGTGTATTTGATTTGAAATTGGTTGTCCTGCTTTTCTATTCCATATATGTTGTTGTCAGGGGATTAGTGAATTCGCTTCCGCATGTGCAATAAAATGAAAAGGGTCGGCGACAAGTCCTGGGAACGTCCCAAAATTCTATCGACCACCGAGGGATGTGCGTGTGCTCGAGGTTCGGGGCGTGACATGGGCAGTTCTTAGTTAGGTCACTGCTGCCATGCTTGTGAAATACTTGATTGCTGATTCCAAGTCACTCGACATTGAAGATGGTCTTGATAGATTATGAACAACTTAGAGAATTTATCTGGAATGGTGTCTCTACCATTTTTCCCTAATGTGGTTCCTATGAAACTAAGGTTTGCAAGTTAAATCTTTTCCACTAGCAACGAGGGAGTCCGTTGAGCATGGTATTCTTTGGCATTGGTAAATCTTTTCCTGCTATACATACCGGCATTTGCATCAGAAAGATAACTGTAAATGATTATTTTTTAACAATTGCCTGTTTGAGAAGGGCAATCTTTGCAAATCCTGTACATTCCCTCTTCCATGTTGCATCATACTAACATTTTCCTTGTTAATACTCTTTCACAAGCTTCAGCTATGACTGAGTTTAGATATCAATGTCTTTAATCGGTCATTCAATGGAGATTATACTATATTTACTTAATATATAGTGTTAATCTGAATACTGACTTCGAGCTTCCAGCATAGGAATGTTTTTAATATTTATATTGCCTACCATTGCCTTCCATTTCTTATATAAACTATGATTTAGAAAGTGATATTATTATTGTCCTATGTAACCAAAGGATGAATTTGCCCACTGCAGCTTAGGATTTACGAGAAGGATGGGAATGCCACTTCCGCTTGAAATCATCAGCAATAACAAAATATGTAGTGGAGGGACACACCGAAAGTTCTCTATGTACTCCATGTTCACATTGTCAGAAACATAGACTATTTTGTGAAATTTGCAGCTTGCCCATCCCTCTTTTAATGAGTTTATCAATTTTCAAATATATGTTGCTGCCGTTTCCGTTGTTCCTGTTCTGCTGATTTAGGAATAAAAAAAAAAAAAGATTCTTATTGACTCTTCATCTTCAATCGAGTGAGATCCGTTCCATGGATCCACTCGGAAACCAGACCGGACTGGCGGTCCGGTTCCCGGGTGGATCTATGCAACAAACGGATGGATCCCGGTTCCAATTTTTCGGAACCAGTCCTTAGCGGGCGATTCCCGGTTCTAGGTCGGGAACCGCCCGCCCGGACCATGCACACCCTTAGGTCCGATTAGCTCGATTTTTTGGAGTGATAGAGAGATCCATGGCCATGGAGGTCGTGACCTCCGTCGATTCGCTCCAATTGAGGCCGACGACCTCCATGGTTGTTTGTTTCTTAACTAATCCTAATTTGTCCTCTTCTGGAAGACTTCGAACGTTAATTATTTCCCGAACTCATAATCTTAATTTGTCTTTCCGGTGGACTTTCGTAGGATCGTTTTTTCTTTCAAATCAAATCCATATACTCCAAACAAAACTTCCCAAAATCATTTACCATTACGAGACTCCACGTTATTACTCCGAACAAACTCTTGGCCATCTCAACTTCAACTGGTTTTCAAAAAGAGAAGCAGAATTTTTCAATTGAGGCAAATTGAACGACGAAGCGATGATGTAAGGATTGAAAATCGCCCAAGAACAATGTGATTCGGCAATACCGTAGGATCACGGATGTCCTTTCATTGCAATGCCATGGGTACTTCCGTTCAGGGAGATGACATATCCTCAAAAATCTTCAACGTCACAGACAGAGAATTGAACTTGGGGGCACAGGGACTCGATCTTAATCCCTGCATTCTTAAATGAGGGTTTTTTCGTCTTTTAAAATCGATTGGCTATGTATAAAGCATCTTCAACAAGGTGATTGGATAGTTATTATTTTGACTAGCAATTGGAAAATACCTTTTCGGCAACATTTGGAGCCCCATTTACTTGGATGAAACGTAGCATCATCCAAAAGAGTGGTATTGAAAGTTCTTAGATCAGGTAGAGCCGATAACCCCGTTGTTCAGGATGTAGTCTATTGCCTTCTCGTTTCATTAGCTTGGAGGTACGTATACTAATTGAAAAGTATTAAATTAGAATGAGCCTAACATGAATTATCTAATTCGAATGCCTCTTTTTGTGCGTGTCCATGTATAATACTGTTTGGTTGGGATACTGTGATCAATTCCGAGTAATTTTCAGGGTAAAATCGAACATAATTTAGTTATCAACCAAAAAAAAATACAACTGAAAAACAAACGTTAACAACAAAAACTGGGTTAGAGAGTGAGTTGTCAGTGTATTTTGAGAAAAAGTACAATAGAAGCACAAAAAAAGAGAGGAAGTCCTGATAAGAGAAAATCCTGGAAGTTGGTTGCAATATGAAGTTTTTAACTTAGAAACTGAAAATCGCCCCTATTCAACTATTCAAATTTTACTAATTATGTGTAAATTGCTCTGTATCAAGGCCACCTACATAAGTCAAAAACCCAAAATTAATCGGTTCAATATGTAAGATGTTCTTAGTTCTTTGGGTAATCGGATCTTTATGACCAAGATAATAGAGGTGGACAAGAGCAGGCGTTGAAATGTATTTCCCATTTTTTAACAGCTCACACAATTGAGGACCTTATGTATAAGAGGATTACAAAGTTTGGACTATATATTCATGGAGGAAAAAAAGGGCAAAGGTCTATACAAAATAAGAAGATATTTAGTGTCGCGTAGGTAATTCAATTGTGCAGGGTGCCAGGCTGCTTGTCGCCTGACTTACTGTTGTTATGTAATTGAATTTTGACTGTCATGTAAAACTCATAATGAATCCATAATTGCAATTATTTGATATATACATACATTAAAATGATGTAATATTTTTCCTAAATTCTGTACCTTGTGTAATAATTTCCCTTGGGGAGATCCTGACCCGGTGATTGGAAGGATAGATCTGCCAACAACATCAAAACGAATAAAAAAAAAAAAAAAAGCAGAGAGAGAAGCAGACAAGTCTGCACTCGTGGCAAGACTAAGACTAAGAGTGCTAATGAGGTCAACGCTTCAGATTCAGACTTGTGAACTCCATCGACTTCAGTCAAGTCTGGTCATTTTCCTCTCCATTCGAGCCAGAGTCTGTGTTCCAATGGCGCGTTGTAACCATCGAGTGTTGCTTAGTTTCAGAGGACCAAATACATGCCGCAACTTGGTGAGGTACCTCTACGGAAAGCTCACACACTTGGGGATTGCAGTATTCCTAGACTGCGAGGAGATCCAATACAGTGTAGGATCGGTACCGCAATCGAGGATGCCATCGAGCGTTCCGACATCTGCGTCCCAGTCTTCTCGCAGGACTTCACTTCCAGCGCTGCTTACCTGATGGAAGTGGCCCAAATGGTGGAGTCGGGTAAAGAAATTCATCCCATTTTCTTCTTCATCGAGCCCTACATTGTTCGCCACCAGCTGGGAACATATGGAAAGTCCATCGCCGAGCACAAGCGCAAAAACAGATATCCGGATTCAATCATCAAAAAGTGGGAGGATGCTCTGAAAGAGATTGCCGATAAAAAGGGACTAGAATTCAAGAAGGTTGCTCTGGAGGCTGCTGTGGAGGCTGCTGTGGAGGCTTCTCTGGGAGAGATTGGTGTTATGAAGGGACCGGAATTCAAGAAGGCTGCTTTGGAGGCTGTTGTTGATGGTATAAGGGGATGGTTTTATGACGATCTCTTCAGCAAGTAAGTGTGATGACTAGGGGTGAGCATGGTCCGGATTGGGCCGGTCCACCCCCTAACCTTAAGACCAACCCGCACAGTGCCGATCCTCAATTTTTGGAATCAAGGACCGATCTTTTTGAGCTTGGGACCGAGGACCGAACCGACCCAATGGGTTTAGTCCGGTTCCGATAATTTTTTATTTCATTTTTTGTACTCCTTAAAAAAGCGATTAAGGATCGGATTGACCCAATGGGTTTGGTCCAATTTTAAGGTCAACCCAGGATTAACCAATAATTTTTTATTTTAGTTTTCATATTCCTTGAAAGGGCAACCAAGGACCGTACTGACTCAATGGGTTCAATGATGAGCGAGGTCAACTAAGGAAGTCAATCGGTGAGGGTCAAGTGGGGTGAGCGTCGAACAGAATGACCATCGAATGTCGAATGGGGAGCAACAAGCCAAGCGAACATTGAGTTGCGAGTGGCACGAGTGGCCTAAAGCGAGTGAGGCGAGTGGAGAAGTTGTTTCTTTCGATTTTGGCAAATTGAAGGCTAAGAGGATAAATAAGACAGAAGAAAACGAATACTAGAGGAAGGTGTCATAAGATACCTTTTTAGATGCCGTGAGGACTCCTCACAAAAACATTTTCCTCATTCGTAAATTATGACTATTGACACCGTAAAAAACCATTAAAAACCTAAGTTATTAAATAATAATGTAAAATTACTTGAACTCCTTACTAAAGAAATGTTTAATGTTGTTGACGCCGTTTATTTTAAGGTTTTCTCTATATAAAAAAATTATAAATAATATTTTATATAGTCGTGGTTGGTCCGGGTTGGACCGACCCTTAACTCTTAAGACCGAGGATCGACCCACACAGTGCTAGTAAAAAAATTCTTGGACCAAGGACTGACCCAGTCTCCCTGGGAACCGGACCAGGACCAGCAGGGTTAGGCCGGTCCAAGATCGGTCCAGGGTTGACCCTGAACCGATGCTCACCCCTAGTGATGACTTGATTGATCTTGCTTTACTTGTTTAGCTTGCGAAAAGATAGGAGAATTGGCTTGTATATTAAGGGCGCGCATAATAAAATTTATGTTTCTCGATTTCTCTGTTTCTCTATTCCCCGGAACAGGTTTGGAATAGAATCCGTTTGGTAACACAATTTGATTTCTCTATTTTTGAAACAAAATTCTATTCCAGAAATAGAAAAATCAAAGAAATCAGAAACTGAAATTTTTAACTTCTCAGTTTCTGAAATAGAAATAGAAATTTTTTTTCTCAACTTTTCAATTTAGTTAATTTAGTCCAAAATATTTTAATGATTTTTTAATATAATCATTTCAATCAATATTGATTGAAAATCTTAACCATTGGGCCAGATGGTGGGAATTGAATTAACAAGGCTTTATTTGTTGCACACAAGAGATTTTACGCATGGTAATAGTCAACTTGCTATATTCATATCTAACGAGTCTTTCTTCACCTACTATTTCGTAGTATGCCAGACAACGGCTCTATCTGGCTAACTATTTTTTTTAATCATAAACTTCATATTGAGGCGATAAAAATGGGTCAAATCATTAGGGTTTCATCCAATTTTTCTTTTATATAGTGTCCTCACTTATCAAGCCGCGAGTAAAAAGAGATCTAATAAGGAATCTATTGTTCTTGTAAGAGTGTTAATGAAAATACTGATTTTGATAATAAATTTTTAAATAATCCTAGTGTTGATAATTTTGAAAAAAACTGGTGACGATTTTTGAACATGGTGAGCATTTTTTTAACAAAATTTGGAAAGAAATTGGAATTAGACTTGAAGTTATGATTCTTTTAGGAGATTAGACTATTATAATCATGGCTATCATTAGACTTATTTGATTAATGTGAAATCAATTTTGGCAAAAACATAACGACATAGTCACTACAATTGAATTTCAATTGATTTTTTTTTTTTGCCACGTTGTTTATTTTTCGAAAGAAAATATTACGTAATAGGAAACGTAAGCACATGTAATAGGAAATTCCATGAAATTGTATTTTCAAATTTTGTAATGTATTAGTATTATTTCGACTATTATTTTGTATTTGATGATTTCCTATGTTGTTATATAATCAATTTATATTCCTAGAAATAGAAATTTTATTCTGTTATCCAACGGATTTTTGTTCCAGAAATATAAATTTTGAGTTGTTATCAAACAGGTTTCTTTCTCGAAACTTGTCTGGTAAACAGAAATTGAGAAGTTAATTTCTGGCCAGAAATCAAATTCTGGAACAGAAATTTTGTCATGTGCGCCCTAAGATGCTCACCACGCTTTTTCTGGGATCCAATTTAACTTTTGGAGATTCCAATTTTTTCTTGCCTTTTTAATGCATGTGTTTACATCGTATCGTCGTCTCCCTGCAGTCTTCCTCGTGTTTTTTTTTTCTGGGTTGATTGATGTCACCGGTGCCCTCTGTATCTTCCCTGAGATCAAACCATTCAATAACCGATCTGGGACCTTATTGAAAAGTCAAGAGGAAAACCTACCGCTGGTCACCTCTCCCGAACCTTATCTCTATAATTAAAAAATAAAAAGGCAAACTCCGTTTCTCATTTTGTAGGTTTCGAGAACTAGAGGATTTCATTTCAAAACTTTGGAAACTCTTGAGGATGGATGAACAAGGATTGGCTAAAAATTTAGTTGGAATAGAGAGAGATGTGCCAGAGATGATGCGAAAGCTTGGTTTCGATTATCAGAATGGACAAATTGTCAAAGAACGGAAGATGACAGTGACAGGGAGATGGGTGCTTGTAGTGCGGGGTCAGTCCGGGGTGGGCAAAACCACTCTCGCAAAGGAGGTATACAGCAAAATCTGTCACCTCTTTGAAGCTTATAGTTTTCTTGAAAATGTTCGGGACAACTTCAAACAAAAAGAGTGGTATCTCTGCAGAAGAAGTTGATTCGTGACCTCAAGAGAGGAGTATGTCCCGAAGTGGAATCCTCCACTGAAGGTACCATAATGATAAAACACCTATTCCAGAAAAACAGAGTTCTTGTTGTACTAGATGATGTGGATGATTTTGAACAAATCGAACCATTGGCCAAGGAGCTAACTTGGTTTGGTCTGGGAAGCACGATCATCCTCACAACCACAAAAGAAGATGTTTACAAGGTTCGGAACAGCGAGGAACACATTTTCTATAAGCATGAACATGAGGTTAAATTTATGGATGAAAAACATGCTCTTGAACTTTTTCGTGAGTGTGCTTTTGGAAAGAATGATCTCCTAAAGGACCATGAGAAAGTGTCAAGAGAAATCATATCTGCCATCGATTATCTTCCATTTGCTATTGATTTTGTGGGAAGGTCTTTGTATGGGGAGAGCGAAAAGGAATGGGAGCGGACTCTGGGTGAGTTGAAGGCAAAGCTGATTGACAAAGTCAAAAAAAGTTGTTGGCAAACTATGAACTTTTGAGCTATGAGGCAAAACAAGTATTCCTTGACATAGCATGTTTCTTTGCGGGAGTTGAAAAGACAATGCCCTGTTACATGTGGGCTGCACGTGGTCTAGGTAGAGGTGTTGAAGAGCTTAAGAAAAAGTCCTTTCTAAAAATAAAGGAAGAAAAGGAGTTTTGGATGCAAGGCCAACTAATATCGCTAGGAAGAGAAATTGTCAAGGAGGAAAATCATGATAATCCTGGGAAGCGCAGCAGGCTGTGGGATTACAAAGATGTCCAAAAAATATTGCGGGACAAGAAGGTGAAAACACTGAAATTTCTCCAATATTCTTGTCAAGTTTTCCTGTAGATATCATCATTTCATTGCATATATCTTTGTCTGAATTTCACACGTCCATATTTTCAACTAATTGGCAGGGTATCTACAAGGTTATATCTCTTCGAGTAGCCTCCAATTCTATTGATGGTGAAGCATTTCGTCATCTATTAAATCTGAGGTTTCTAGAGTTGGACAAAGTAGATATTGAAGGAAATCCTAAGAATATTCTTCCGAACCTAGAATGGCTTGATTGGCGTGGATGCCAAGAGAAATCTAAGTTGTTTGCATTCGACATGGAAGACCTGGTAATTCTCAACTTATGTTCAAGCTCAGTCCAATTGAGTTTGAAAGACTGGGAACAATTGATGGAGGTAACGCTTATTTGTGCTTGTGCACTTTTTTTATGTACAAATTTGCCCTGCACTTTAACTTTAGAGTTTGTAGTTGAAGCACTAATAAGCAAATGAATCATGTCGTTTTTGCAGAAGGCTCGGAGTTTGAAAGTCTTGAACCTAAAAGATTGTACTTGGATCAATGCATCTCTGGAATTCGCTGCTTCAAGGCATTTAAAATGCTTGATCCTGGAAGGTTGTTTATATTTAAAGCCAAATGAAACCATTTCTAACTTTGAGAATTTAGTTTCCTTAAACACGAAGCATTGCAAATGGGTTAAATATTTGCCGCAAGCACTGTGCTCCATGAAAGCATTGAAAGAGCTTCTCATTGATGGAACCACTATTGCAAAACTACAATTCGAGGAAGGCTCTCTGGCGGCACTTGAAGTCCTCAGTGCTTGCGAGTGTAAAGCATTGCGTGAAGTCACTGATTCCATTGGATTGTTAAAGAGTCTTCGGAAGCTTGCTTTAAGAAGTTGCAATCAGCTAAACACACTTCCACATGTCTTTGGAGAGCTTATTCTGCTACAGAAAATGGACCTGTCATACACCTCAATTGATGAATTGCCTCCTTGTGTCAAGAATTGCAACAAACTTCAAGTGCTGAAGATGGCTCGTACTTTCCTCAAAAGATTTCCTGAACCCATAGAACATCTTGAGGAGCTCAAAGAGTTGGATTTCACCGACTGCAGAAATCTGAGTGGACTCTGCGACATTACCAGATTGATTTCTTTGAAAATCTTGAGATTAAAAGGCACAAACAATGCTGAAGTGTTCCCCAGAGATAAGGCGCAATTATCTCTCCACATCCTTGAGGTAGATCATGACGTCACTAAGCAGACTCAGACCAGTCAAGAGAATAGCTGTGTCTCGAAGCACAAAAGAAAAAGGGACGAGGAGTAGTGTCTCTACAAATACAAGATCTCTCTTTCTTTGTTGAACAACTCATACTTCAAATCATTCCAAAGATGCTTTAAGTTAAAGCTCTTCAGAGGTATATCTATTGATGTCAGAGCCATTGAATTTTGCATCAGTGTGCATGAATGTCGTCAAGCTATGTTTATAAAGAGCTTGAACTTGAAGCGTCTTTAGAACGTGAGTTATTTAACATAGAAAGAGAGATCTCGTATTTGGAAAGACGCTACTCTTCGTAGTTTGCTCCTCATATTTGTGATCTTTATATGTTGAATTTTATCTAAAACTATGTGAGCATTTTCGTATTAGCTTGTCCCATCATCTATGCAACCGGTTCTGTGTTCTCTTCCTTGCGGTCACATGATTGGCAGGGGTCACTCTAGTAGTTTTTGTTTTTTATGTGACTCAATTTATTGAGTTTTATGCACGTAATTTGTCTTTTTTTCCTCTCTCTTTACTTTCTCCGTTTCCTTTTTTCTGCATAGGGAGAGGGAATTTCTTTAGAAATGCAAAAGTTCAGTTGGAATGACCTAATGCCATTTACTTGGTCTGCTGGCAGCATCCTATGATTCAAATTGGCTTGTGCATTAGCTGCAAAACAACTCTCAAGGAAACTTGGCAAGCTGTTGCTAAACCCAACTGGACTTTCTAGTTCTAGAGATGGTTGCTTTATATTATGTTGTCTTCTCATTGCTATAGGGTCCTCTCGCTAGCTCTGTCATGTTCCAGAATTTCTGATACTTATAGCGGTATTCACTGTAGTTGGTTTGTCGACAATCATATGCAAGGACTGGGTAATCTTCACACAGAAGCTTGTATTGCCTCGCCCATTCAATTTGATTTTCCTGTAAATGGTTTTTGCAAATTCATGAATTCACTCATGACCCTACATATTAAAGGATAGTTGTCCCTCATGCATTTAATGGGTCGAACATTCAATGAGGTCCCGACCTCCAGAGATGAGCGGTCCAGGTGCTCTATTTGGCATAGGAATGGACCTTCTTGTTCTGGTTGGAGAATAAATACCCGCATAGCGGCCGACAGAGAAATCTTTTTGGGGGCATCGGTATTACGTGTGAAGTGGCAGCAGGGGCTTATTACATTGCTGAAAATAAAGCAGAATGTGAAGTGTTGGCCTTAAGTGGCTAAGGATTTTCTCACTAGGATCCCTACTGGAGTCTCAAATTCACAAGCTAGCTGGTAAAGTCTTGGGGATTGTTGGTCGTCCATCAGAAACAAACTATTTTGTTTCCAGTGACTTCATAGAGTGGAGTTCTTGTAAGCTCACACGCTACTCATTTGCAAGCCCACGTCGAACTGGAAACTGTATCAAACCGAGAGGGAAGAAAAAGTTGCTTGAAACAGGATGATGACCAAAATCAGAAGCTCCTCATAAAAGGAAAAGTCACATTTCAAAAGTGAAATGTCTTAGAGAAGAACGGTTTGATCCATTAGGTTCTTGACTCTGTTCATTTGAAGTCCAGGGCCTGCCTTCGCACCTGAAATCAGTAATACTCAGAAAGCTTTCAAGAAGTACCAATGAAAATGTACAAATAACTTGTGCATGGGAGGCACCCATTTGCTTTGGCACACTCTTCCAGCGTCTCTATTTCTCCAGCTCCTTCATACTGACAGGTTCATGCTCCATCCTCTTTCTCTCTCCGGTTTGCTGCTTCTAGGTAGTGTCACTAGATTAACCATCAACAAGGATTCATTAGACGCAACTAGAACAAACAAAAGTGCATTAGGTCAGGACTGTCACCACGCCTGCATCCTAGTTAATTTGTCGAACACAGTCCTTAGCTCCTTGCTTAATTTGAACCAGAAATTTAGGGCCATAAGTGGTAGTCTCGATATTCAGAGTACATATTGAAAGTACAATGTCATCCTAGACCAAACCATGAAAATTTGGTGGTGAAAACCTAACGCAGAAGCAGCGAATCCATATTTAAGTAGACACAGTAGTAACCCATTTGGTTAACCAAGTTGTGAAAAATTTGAGTTCAATGCACATGGGTTTGGTTCTGAATGCAACACAGGAATTGTGTCATCTAGAGCCAATTTCAGGGCAGAGTTGACTTTTAGATGATACATCTGTTTGCTTAAAGTACATGTGAGTCTCAAAGAGAGTTTGAACCTAAGACCAACATCAGGAAATATTCGCCTTGACACTTGGTCCAATGGACGATTTGCCAGTTGTGATCAAAGAATCATGAGGTACAGACACCTGGAGTGCCAAAACTTGGCACGGAGGGACACTTAAGTGCCAAAATTTTGAAAATGTACACTTAAGCGCCATAATCGGAGTAAAGTGGATCACTTAAGTGCCAATAAATTTCGGCCAAAATGTAGACGTGTCATTTTCCGGCAACTTGCTTAACTGACGTGGCAATTTTTTTTTATAAAAAAAAGCACACATGGAGGAGGAAAACAATGTCGCCCCATCCACTTTGCCTTGGCCAAACTAAACGACGTCGTTTTTCCTTAGTGCTAAATGACGTCGTTTAGGTTATTTAGATTTTAACCGGTCGTCCATCGTGTTCACACTAGATCCGACATTCTCTCCATCGCCATTCACAGCTTGCCGTTCACAGGTCGCTGTTCGCAAGTCATCGCTCATCGTCATCACTCACCATCGTCGCTCACCGTCGTCGCTCACCGTCATCGCTCGCTTAGGTTTGTTCTCTTCTTCCTCTCCCTTATGGTGAAATTAGGGCTCCAACTCTTTTATTAGAGGTTTAACTTGAAATTTGGGGATCGGTTGAGAAATCTTATATTTGGATGGTATTGATGTGAGATTTAGGGCTTAGATGTGGTGCTAGAACCCTATTGGGGGTTCGGCCTCGAAATGTAGGGCTCGGTGTAGGGCTCGGCGGGGGGAAAATCAAACCTCAGATGTGGTGGTAGGTACTGTGATGTGTGATTTAGGGCTCGGATGTAGAATTGTGATGTATGAAAGTAATTTGTAGGGGTCGGATGTGAAATGTGCAATGATGATTGTTAAGGTTCGGAGTAATTGTCGTGGGGGGACTTCTAGGCATTTTTTTTTAAAAATTGCAGTGTTGAAATTGGTGTCATGAGAACCCATGCTTATCTGGGGGATCTATCCATATTTTAAGGGAATGCGGCATAATCAAAGTAGCTGGTGGGTGGGGACCTCTATTTGTCTCGAGGGCATCGTTCCAATCAAAGTAGTTGTCGTTTGACCTATGCATCTTCCCTCTTTCTTCTTTTCTTTAATAAAGAGTATGGGGACCTCCACATGCAATTGTCTGTTGTCCTTTGTGAATGTAGTCCCAAAAGTTAATAGTATTTTTTTTCCTCTTTTATTGCAGAAATGGCTCATGATAAAGACTATGTTGCTGTCATTGTTTGCTACGGTGGGGATTTTACAATTGGGGAGGATGAGTGGGAGTATAAGGGGGGGAATGAGGGTACTATCTTTGTAGATATAAAGAAGGCATCTTATATTGGATTTGTTAGGGATATAGTGACATATTTGCCTTGTAAAGTACAAAAGTTGCTGTATTGTCTTCCTAGGAAAGGCTTGAGAGATGGTTTGAGAGCTTTAGAAGATGATAATGATTTTTGGGATGTCCTATATCATTATCTTCATGGCGAAGAGGCGAAAGTATATATTGATGTTGAATACAATAGTGATAGTGAGGATGAAGATGATAATAGAGATAGCACCCAAGTAGGAGAAGGAGGAGATGGTATTCAAGCTAGTACTGAGGTTAGGGATGAAGGAGGGCATGATGGACAGGACGGGGAGGAGAGGGACACAGATGCTGTTCACTAGAGTGATGGTGACATAGGTGATGTCACTATCACTGAATTAGATTGGGAAGTAGCTGAATCCAGTGATGGTGATGATGACGATGAAGGGTTGGCTACTGAAAATTTCTTAAACTTAAGTGACAGCGACGATGAGGAGTTTACACAGCCAAGGAAAAAACAAAGGGATTTTTTGTCAGATAGATTTGCAACTTTGCAGGTAGTTGATGAAGTTCCAAATAGAGATGAAGGTCCTGTAGATGCTGGTGTTGCTGGCCAAGAGAAATATTATGAAGAAAGCATTGACACTGCTACTTCCCAGGACGAGCTTGAATAAGAACAAGGAGCCATGCGTAGAAGGAAAATGAAAAGTAAGTTTCCTTCCTATGATCCATCCATTGCCTCTTCTACTTTGTCAGTAGGTATGAAATTCCAAGATGCAATACAATTTAGGGAAGCTATACTGAAGAACTCCATTACTGCACAAAGAAATATTGATTTCATTAGAAACACTAAGAACTTTGTAAGAGCTAGGTGTTCGCAGCAAAATTGTCCATGGAAGATTTACGGTGCGTTTGTTAAGAGAAGTGGGTCTTTCCAGATTAGAGCCTACCAAGAGGAACACATTTGTTCCATTAATTTTTAAAACAAAATGGTAACAAGTGCATGGTTGTCCAAGCACTTCTTCGATCTAATCAAGGTAATGCCCGATATGAAAATTACCAACTTTAGGATGCTGGTGAAGGAGCGTGTAGGCATTAATGTATCTAGGAATCAGTGCAAAAGAGCAAAGCAAAAGGTGATAAAGATACTTATTGATCAGTATGGTAAGGAATATGGGTAGGTGTGAGAGTATGCTTGGGAGTGTAGGCTGCAAAACCCTTCAAGCAAAGTGTATGTAAAGGTGGTGGAGAGGCCGCTTCCTGATAGTGGGACCAAGTTCGATAAGTTATATGTGTGCTTTGATGCATGCATATGGGGATTTTTAACTAGTTGTAGACGGATTATAGGATTGGACGGCTGTTTCTTGAAGGGCTTGTGTAAGGGAGAATTGTTGGCAGCGATTGGAAGAGATGCGAATAACCAAATGTTCCCACTAGCTTGGGTTGTTGTAAAAATTGAGAACAAGGACAATTGGTCATGGTTCTTGAAAAATCTGATGGCTGACTTGGAGATAACAAATGGAGAAGGGTGGACATTCATGAGTGACCAACAAAAGGTAATGCTTGCTTTTTGAAAAATTTGGTCAATAGTTTGCTTTGTAATATTAACATGTTATTTGCTTACATTTCTTACTTTGAATTATTGCAGTGATTGGTTCCAGCAGTAGCCGAGTTGTTGCCCCATGCTAAACATCGAATGTGTGCGCGGCACATATACGGAAATTAGGCAAAGACCTACAAAGGAGATAAGCTGCAATTGCAATTTTGGCAATTAGCAAAGAGTACAAACATGACTGACTTTAGGATAGCCAAAGAAGGACTGCTTCAGTTGATAAAAGAAGGTTGTGTTACACTATTTCAACTAGAACCGAAGCATTGGTACAGGGCATTCTTTAGTGAGGAATTCAAATGCGATAACGTCGACAACAACATTTGTGAAGTATTTAATTCCAAGATAATAGATACTAGATGCAAACCAATCATCTCGATGCTTGAAGATATACGAGTTGCGATCATGACTCGGCTGTAGAAACAAAGAGATGAGATTGCAAAGTGGACTAGACAATATGGTCCTAGGATTGCCAAGAAATTAGATGAAAACTTGGCTACAAGTAGGCATTGTCATCCCATTTGGAATGGAGATGACGGATATGAGATAATGAAGGGTGTTGACAAGTATGTTGTCAATCTAGGAAGCAAGAAGTGTTCATGTAGAGCATGGAAACTAAGTGGAATTCCTTGTACACACGCCATATGTGCCATCCAATTGAAGGGCGACAATACAGATGATTACATCGATGATTGGTACAAAAAATCAAAATACCTTGCTTCATACCAGTTCATGATGCAGCCAATTAGAAGTAGCAAGTTTTTGAGCCCACAGATCATGAACCACCTCAACCTTTGCCGCTGAAGAAGAAAATTGGAAGGCCAAAATGAAGATGAAGAATGGTGGAGGGAGAGGTCTCAGGTCAGCAAAGAATGAGTAGGCAGGGTGCAAAGATGACGTGCTCTTATTGCCACATAGCAGGCCACAATATTAAATGTTGTCAATTGAGGAAGCAATAAGAACAATTGAGGCAAACTGAAGGGCCTAGTGAAGAGACGGTTGGAGAAAGGCAAATAGAAGGGCCAAGTGAGTCGACTGTTCTTTAGTCGACAACTAGAACCTCGGTAAGTCATGAAATAAAATTTATGTTTATGTTTCTTTGTGGTTTATTATAAATATGTAAATAATATCCTATTTGGCTTTGTATGTAATGTCTTTGTTAGGTCACAAGAAGAACCCAATAAGTCATGAAACTGAATAGCCTGTTCGAAGAAGGCAAGGTAGAAGACGGCTAGCTGAAGGATTGGCCGAAGCAGCTAAACGGTCAGTTCAGTCGACTGTTCTTCAGCAAAGAAAGAAATACCCAATAAATTCAATAATTTGTATTCAGTTTTTATTTACATTATTATATGGCCCGATGTTATATTTATGGTATCTTTTGTCTCTTTCTCAGGTTCGAAGAAAGCAAGTTGGAGCTCAACTGCCAACTGAAGGGCCATCATAAGAGCCACCTTAAGGGTCACCACAAGAGCCACCAGAAGAATCACTACAAGGGGCACCACAAGTACCACCAGAAGGCCTAATAGAAGGTGTCACTGAAGTTGAAGGGTTATATAGAAGGACAACTTTAAGAAGGCTAGGTGAAGGGGCAGCTACACAAAGGCCATCTAGAAAACGCCAGTTGAAGAATTGGTCGAAGAAGCCCCGATTGTAGCTGAAGAGCCCAAGAAATCACAGGCAAAAAAGAGCAAGAGCCAACAAATCACAAGTTCTTAAAAGTGACACCCCTATTCAAATAAGATGGGCACTAGGGAAGAGGTTAAGACAATATGGCTATGGCCTTTATACAGATGAGCGTCTTCGGCAGTCATTTCGAATGTAAGTTTTATTGGCTGCATTTAATTTAATTTATGCTGTAGACTTTTGCTGACAATTTATTGTCTTTTTGTAGCCCGTGAGAAGTTCAGAGGTTCTTATCTCAGGCCCAACTCAAGAATCAATGGTTGCACCAACAAAAAAGAAAACATCAATTGTGCCAACAAGAAAGAAGAGCAAGAACCCAGTTGCAGGTCCATTTGATTTAATTCAGCTTGGGATAGTTGCAGCTCCTTTTGAATCAATTCAGCTTAGGACATTTGCAGCTCCATCCGAGTCAGTGGATATTGAGAAGGTTGAAGAAGAAGTTGCACGTCCAATTAGAAAGAGTGCAAGAATTATGAATCAAGTGAAAGACTCATCGAAAGGAGCACGGACAGGGGGTGTTGTGCATATTGATTGATGGGATGGGACGTTATAGGATTTGTGGAGCTTAGGAGTCAGTTTTGTAAATGTTATAATAATTTACTATGGATGGTTATCTTTTTTTTTCTTTAGTTTGTTATTGATTTTGTGAGACTTAATTTCAATACCAATGAAATGATATGATCTTGCTGTTTGTCAAATTATTTTGCTTTTGGTAAGATATGGATTCTGCTTTTACTTGCTGCTATTGGTGTTGGGTCTGTGGTGGTAGCTGGAGTGCTGGTGTGGCTGGTGGTGATGCCCGGTGATTATGAGTTTGTGGTGGGGGTTATGGGCTCATGCTGCTGCACCTAGTGCAAGTGTGCAGTTTGCACATCTTACACCATGTGTATTGGTGCAAGCTAGTGCAAGGCTCAGCTTGCACCAATACCTTGTGCAGCAACACCACCAGCTCGGTGGTGGCTCGAGCACCTAGTGTGGCTAGTGGTGATGGTTGGTGGCGGAGCCGATGGTGGTGGCTAGCACAATTTTAAGAGAAAACCTACAAAAAAATTGGCACTTAATTAATCACATTCTAAAAAACTTGGCATTTAAGTGTTCACTTTTAACTACAAGTGACACTTAAGTGATCACTTTAATAATAACTTGACACTTAAGTGATCATTTTTCATCGTGACTAGCACTTAAGTGATTACTAAATACAATTTATGGCACTCGGGTAATCACTCATGTTTGTCTTGTGTATATGCTAGTCTGCAACAAAACAGAGAAGGTGATGGTAATTTAATTTATGGCAACTCCATTCAATTCCAATATTTGCTACTGGTTTATGTTTATATTTGGTTCAAGTAAAAAAGCCAGCACAACACATTGACCCAATACACATCCATTATTATTGGTTTATATTCAAGAACAAGTAAAAACATAGTACAAGTAGCATCTAATTCACTCATTCCATTTCTTTAACCTCCCCATAAACACAAGAAGTAACCCACAATACATATGACAGCATTAACAATAACAAAGCCATAACGATCTTGTGGAACAACACAAATTTCTTCTCATCTTTCAAAAAGAAAAAAGCCTACATTTAATCCAAAACAATTACATTTGTCCACTCATTTTTAACTATGGCAGTCGGAGAAACTTTTTCTCATCTTCAAGTGCTTTACATTTCATCATAAAATATAGACAACAAAACAACACCATTATAAACGCTTGGTAAAACTTCTGTTTAATTTTCATCCTTGAAACTTCATTCTTGAAAGGTTTAGCTGAAGACGCTTGAGCTTACATTGAGACTTCCTTCTTGAAAAGTTTAGCTGAATATGCTTGAGCTTGCATTGAGTTAACATCGTCCAAGTCGTCCACGAACATAGATGGAGATTGATGTCTTTTATGAAGTAGATCCTATATCACCTCTATGGCTTGGTCAGAGAACTTCGCATCGAACCATTTGAAGTATTTGCACTTCGACCATTCTTTATATCGGGCGCATCCATAAAATCTTCTCCCAGGATTGATTCGAGTCCATGATGTTCTTCTTGGACTCGGTAACCCATAAAAACGGAAATGCTGGCCTTCTCCTTGCTTCTTTGAGAGGAATTTGAGGCGCTGCTGTGAGTCCTGCTCTCCATTTCCAATATTTGACGATGAAATTTTGGGCAAATCAAAATTAGGGTTTGAGACTTGGATTCGAGCACTTCAATAGGGATTTTGGCCGATTTAGGGTTTTAGATTTGGGGCAATTTGGGAGACGACGTCGTTTTTGCAGATTCGGGGCTTTTATTTTGCAGATGACATCATTTTGGGTGAGGTAGAGCCGAGTCAGCTCTCTGGTGAGCCACCTAGGCAAGCAAAAATATTAAAATATTGCCACCTAGGATTTCTGACAAGGTTCACCGGAGGTGGCACTTAAGTGTCCCATTTTTTAAAAGAAAGTGACACTTAAGTGTACATTTTCAAAGTTTTGGCACTTAAGTGTCCCCTCGTGCCAAGTTTTGGCACTTGGGCTGTACTTCTGCCAAGAATCATATATAATAAGTTTACCAATTCATGTCTTGAATATTTTTTCCTCGCAAAGAAAGACCAGTTCTCAGATGAACTGATAGAACTGAGGTTTCTTATAAGATATAATAACCTTTTCTACTACATTTCCTTCTGCAATATTTATCATGCCCTTTACTTGTAACACCCTAGGTCTTTACTGTACACATATTGTTCGCTTTGGACACCAAGTCCTCACGGTTTTGTTCTTCTCAGGGTAGTTCCATACTATCCCAAAAAAATGCGTATATACAGTTAGAGGGCCTATTGTTTTATAAGGTAGCCCTAGGTGATGTGGGACAAGAGGGACCGAGGCACGGACGCACCGCCATCTCTTCTCCCCGTGCACCGCCGCTTGGGCTGTCACACTCTCCACCCCTTATGAGCACAATGTTCACACTGTGGCCCCACACGTGGTTGGGAATCGATTCTGATACCATTTGTAACACCCTAGAGGGAGTCGACTCTGATACCACTTGTAACACCCTAGGTCTCCATTATACGCTTTGGACACCAAGTCTTCACGGTTTTGTTCTTCTCAGGGCAGTCCATACTACCCTAAGAAAACGGGTTAGAGGGCCCATTGCCTTATAAGGCAGCTCAGAACTCCCTCCCTAGGTGATGTGGGACAAGAGATGTGCCCCTCCCTGCGCACGTCCAAGGACCGAGGTGTGGATGCACCGCCATCCCTCCTCCCCGCGCACTACCGCCTGAGCTATCACAATACTTATCTTTCAGTTCCGTTCTACTTAGAGCTGGGTTGTTTTGCCATTGTTGAACTTAAAATTCTCTTACGAGGCTAACTTGAGATACTAGGCTCACAGACTTAACCAAAACCAAAACTCCATCTGATCTTGCTTTGTTCAATGTCTCATAATATCTTTGACATAGCTAATAGAGATTGTGCGCCTATGAGTGCATATTATCAAGGCATAGTCTGCGCTTTACCAGCCTATTTAATATCACTCTGGCATGTCATGTGCTAAATTAATGTCTCGAGTTTGAATTCGGATAACGATTTGTTAAATCGAATTTGTTGATAAAATTTTTTCTTCAAAGGATTGGAAATTGGATGAAAAAAGAAGAAACAATTTCCTTTCTTGGATTTCTCTTTTGGATGTGCAAAACAAGACAAAAGAGGAAATAGAGATTTAAAAAAAAAGGAAGGAAAAAGGTGAGAAGTCCCCTGCACGTAAAGCCAAACATTGGTGGGCCCATGTCAAACTTTTGACCTTAGGCACATATAAATATAAAGCAATATCCCCGGGAGATGCACGGTTAAAAAAAAGCAATATCCCCGTTTGAGACTCACGGTACAAAAAAAAGAAAAAAAACCCTACGTAGAAGAAAAGGAACTGAATGTAGAAGCCACACACGTCACTCAAACAGAGCTACCGGTGTTTCCCAAACCCCAATTTATCCTAAACGCAGCAGCCAAGAAGCAAAAGAAAAAATGCTCACTGTCTGCATTCCTTTTATATGTGTGTGCCCAAGGTCAAAAGTTTGACCTTGGGCCCCACTTTCCTTTTGATTCTTCACGTGCAGGGCTTCTCCCTTGGGCGGCATCTTCCTAAAAGGAAAAGAAGACCTTCAATTGTTTCTATACGTGTGCCTTGACTTGGGCCCACCATCAATAAATCAATCTTTGCATGGAGAGGAAATCATGTGCAGGAGCTTCAAGAGTTTCGGATTCCGCATAATTTCTGAAGAGGAAATTCGTACCTATTTTATTTTTATATTTCTTCTTTTATAAATCTTCAAGAGTCCAGCGAATCTCAAACTCGAGTCATAAATTAACAATCTCCACCTTGGCTCGACGTTTGAGCCAAGTCGCAATCGCTTCGCAAAATTTCAAACTCTGCTGCTACTTTCCCATAGCCCCCGATGGGCTCAACTACCATAGATATTATCCAAGTCCAAGCCTCGCTTGAACTTCACCATAACTGAGGACCTCATCAGAATACCAACTCCACATGCACCTTTAACTGCTCCGCAAGGATTTTCTGACATAACCTCCTCAACCGCAAATAAAGAAAAACCATTATTGCATTCATATATATCAGGAGATCGAATACGTACCTTGTCAATATCAGCAGTTACAGCAACCATTGGCTCTATAGGCTCCACCTCGCTATGAGCACCATCTGTGTCAATTACTTTGCTAGTACCTATATACGCTACCTCAGGAGTTTCTGGTCGCAACTCCACCTCAAGCTGAACACCATTTAGATCCGTTTGAATACTGCTATAATCACTCCTAGCCAAAAGTACTGGAGACTTATCAAGGGTAACTTCTCTGCTGTCAACAGGTGAATTTATATCCGGGCACCACAACTGATTGCCCCACTCACCTTGTGCATAGCCATGGAATATGCACATTGCCCTCCAATCAAGCTTACCATCACTCACTCGAAAATAACACGGGCAACCAAACATTCTAAGAATAGAATAATCAGCAACGTTACCTGACCACACTTCTTCAGGAGTTTGCCATTCAATAGCAGTTGATGGGGATCTATTCACCAGGTAGCTTACCGTACTTAGCACATCAGTTAGAATTCTCCTAGTAATACCAGCACTAGAGATAATTTTACGGGTCATCTCTAGTCATGTTCTGCTCGTCAATTTTGCAAATTGTTGTGATTTGTTGGCACTAGTGCAGCGTTTCACTATGCTCTCTTTCATGCAGAATTTATTTGCCAGCTCCGAGCAGAAATCCATGCTATTGTCAGTCCGCACATGTTTGATCGACTTACCAGTCTCCATCTCGATCGAAGCTCTTGACTGCATGATCCTGACACCAGCATCAAACTTGTGCATTGACACAAACTTCCAGGTCTTCTTCGAGCAATCAAAAGACTCTCGAACAGATGCATCCGACGTCTCCGCAGCGAAATTTTTCACTGTCTCACCTTGAAGTTTATATAGGCCTCCATGCTTGATTCTTTTCATTATCACCAAGGCACCTCGAACAACCTTCAGAACTCCACCTTTTGAAGAATACCTGCAACCAGTTGAATCTAGGGCACCCAAGGAAATTAAGTTCTTTTTTAACTTTGGAACATGCCTTACTCCAGTCAATGTCCTCACAATACCATCATGCATTCTGATTTTAACATTACCAACACCCACAACATCGCACTCAGCGTTGTTCCCTAATTGGACTTTACCACTACCCGTGCACTGATAAGTGATAAACCAATTTTTATTTGGTGTGACATGAAAAGAACAACCAGAATCCAAAATCCATCCATCAAGTGATGAATCATTAGTGACAGACAAGACATAATCGGCACTATTTGCTACAGCTGCAACATTATCTACAGAATCAACCATAATTCCCTTACCCTTCTCATTCTTCAGCTTAAGGCAATCCCTTCTAAGATGCCCCCTCTTGCCACAGCTCCAACAGACAACATTAGCAGTCTTAGACTGACTACGCCTGTTTATATTAGTACTACTATTACCCACACGTGTTATAGATCTTCCTCTATTTTCACCTACTAAAGCAGCAGATACTGAGTTCGCAGATTCTCTTCTATGAATGTCCTCGCTCAGAATTAAATCTCGAACCCCATCAAACGTCAAACTTGTTGACCCGGAGGAATTACTAACAGCATAAATGTAGTATTCCAACTATTAGGCAATGAGGATAGCAGAATCAAAGCACGTACCTCATCTTCAAAATCAATCTCAACCGAACTCAATTGACTAACAATCACATTGAATTCATTGATATGATCTCGCAACCGACGCACCTTCGCTCATCTTCAAATTAAAAGACGTCGCATCAAAACGTACCTTGTTGATCACAGAGGGCTTCTCGTACATATCCGACAGGGCTTGCATCAGATCAGCAGTGGTCTTCTCCTTCAAGATGTTAAACGCAACGTTACGAGCCAACGTTAGCCGATAACACCCATAGCTCGTCTATCCAGCAAATCCCAATCAGCTTGCTTCATCGTCTCTGGTTTCTCCCCAGATAAGGGCAAGTGCAGTTTCATCTGGTAAAGATAATCTTCAATCTGCATTTTCCAGAAACTAAAATCCTTCCCATCAAATCTGTCGATTCTCACTTTTACTTCTTCTGTCGCCATCGATTCGCTTCAACTCAGCCAAGCCTGGCTCTGATACCAATTGTTGTGATAGGGCGATCGATCGAACAATAATATAGATAGAAAAAGAAAAATAAATCGAACACCAGATTTACGTGGTTCGATCGTAAAGACCTACGTCCACCGTGGGGAGAAAGAGCGAATTTCACTATAGATCAAGCGATACAAGGAGATTACACACTCAAGTCACTCAAACACTCTTTCAGTGTTTCCCAAACCCCAATTTATCCCAAACCCAAAGTGTTTATAAATAAACAACTCACTTAGTATAAACTCAAGGCACAAAGTTACCGTGCATTCAAGCTCATACAATACGCTCTACGTACCGCTCCGCATATCTCTTCAAAACTTCGCGCGGAGGACTTGCAGCTTCGTGGACGTGCGGCTTCGTCCTTCTCTCGGCATGTACATGCAGTAGCCAAGAAGCAAAAGAAAAAAACCCTCACTGTCTGCGTTCCTTTTATATGTGTGTGCCCAAGGTCAAAAGTTTGACCTTGGGCCCCACTTTCCTTTGATTCTTCACGTGCAGGGCTTCTCCCTTGGGCGGCATCTTCCTAAAAGGAAAAGAAGACCTTCAATTGTTTCTATACATGTGCCTTGACTTGGGCCCACCATCAATAAATCAATCTTCGCATGGAGAGGAAATCACGTGCAGGAGCTTCAAGAGTTTCGGATTCCGCATAATTTCTGAAGAGGAAATTCGTATCTATTTTATTTTTATATTTCTTCTTTTATAAATCTTCAAGAGTCCATCGAATCTCAAACTCGAGTCATAAATTAACAGTGTGCGTTATACTTTGAGTTTGAACGTGCGATAATTTTGTGCTGTGAGTTTATATCCAAGTGAGTTATTTATTTATAAACACTTTGGGTTTGGAGTTAAATTTAAGTGTGGGAAACACTTGAGCGTGTGAATGATTGTAAACTCTGATTCTCCGATTATAATGGATTATTTGCTGTTAGCTCTCCTCGTGGACGTAGGCACCGATACTCGGACCAAACTATGTAAATTTTTGGTGTCCTTATTATTTCTCGTTTATTTCTCTAAAGATTTTGCATTGACGTAAATTGCAAGATCTTTATAGTTTCTGCATCATATATTCCAACAATTGGTATCCGAGCTTAGATTAGATTTCTTGATTGTGATTTGGAACTTTTGCTTGTCTGATTATTATCTGGAAATTCTGTTATTGCAATTATGTTTGAGAGGAAATCTAAAATCGAGAAGTTTAATGGAAGCAATAACTTTGTGTTATGGAGCATCAAGATGTGGGCGTTATTGACAACACAAGATTTGGCCAAGGCATTGGATGGTGAAAATGAGTTGCCAATTATAATGAAAGCCTTTGAGAGGGTAGAGCTAATGGAAAAAGCAAAGAGCACAATCCTGTTAAATTTATCAGATGAAGTCTTAATAGAGGTTGCTGAGGCGAAGGATGCCGTGGCATTATGGGCAAAACTTCAAGCACTCTATGTGAAGAAAGGTTTGAACAATCACTTGTACATGTTGAAGAAGATGT
Source organism: Eucalyptus cloeziana (assembly GCA_014182715.1). NCBI lineage: Eukaryota > Viridiplantae > Streptophyta > Magnoliopsida > Myrtales > Myrtaceae > Eucalyptus > Eucalyptus cloeziana. The sequence continues at coordinate 31,359,968 of CM024638.1, forward strand.
TTCAATTTAGATATACTGAAGGTACATCTATTAGAACTCACCTAGATGAATTTAATAAACTCATGATGGATCTGAAGAACATCGGTAAAATACTTGATGATGAAGAACAATGCATGATGTTGTTAGCCTCTTTACCATAATCATAAGAGCACTTTATTGATTCACTGTTACAAGGATGTACTACAATTACCTCAGAAGAGGTAAAGTCTGCCTTATTCTTTAAGGACATGGAAAGTTGCGAGATGACAATCTAGTGCAAGGAATAGCGCAAGCACTAACTATTCAGGGGAGAGAACAACATCTAGGGCCTAGTAGTAGCAAAGGTAAAACAGATCAAAATCATGCCATAGAAAGTCCAAGGGATGCGTGAAGTGCTTTGAATGTCACGAGGAGGGGCACATCAGGAGAGATTGTCCAAAGTGGAGGAACAAAGTTGATAGGCAGAATGCCACAAGTAGCATGGAAAACGTTGCCAAGGGGAGCACTAGTGATGCAAAAGCTATTTTATGTGTGACTTGCTTCGTCAGGAGACGAATAGGTGCTAGATTCGGGGTGTTCTTATCATATGACGCCTCATAAGAACTGGTTTACACTTATCAGACTGCAGATGGTGGTAAAGTTCTTTTGGGGAATAATGTAGTCTATAAGGCTGTAGGGATAGGGAAAATTTGAATTCGGATGCACGATGGGGTGGTGCGCACATTAACAGATGTGAGGCATGTACCGGAGCTCAAGAAGAACCTTATTTCTCTGGGGAAACTCGATGACATCGGGTGTAGGTACACTACTGAAGGTGGAGTATTGAAGATCTCTCGAAGTGCCATGATAGTGATGAAAGGGAAGAAAGTGAATACTCTCTATCATATACTGTGAGAGAACGTGACGGAACTGCTACAGTTTTATCGAGTGAGTCAGACTCTAACTCGACTCAATTATGGCATATGCATTTAGGGCATATGAGTGAGGTAGGTATGACAATGCTGAGTGAAAGAGAGTTGTTAAAGGGTCAAAAGACAGAGAAGTTAGACTTATGTAAGCACTGCATCTTTGGGAAGCAGCACCGAGTTAAGTTTACTACAGCTGTTCATTCGACCAAACGACCAATTGAATATATTCATTCAGATGTCTGGGGCCCGTCTTCGGTTCTTTCGAAAGGAGGTGCCTGATATATGCTAACATTTATCGACGATTATTCGAGGAAAGTATGGGTACACTTTTTGAAGCACAAATATAAAGTGTTTAATCGATTCAAAAAATTTAAGGCATTGATTGAGAAACAATAAGATAAATAGATCAAATGCCCGAGAATCAATAATGGCATGGAGTTCTATGGTAAAGATTTTACCGAGTTCTGCGAGAAAGAAGGTATTGTGAGACACTGCATAGTACCTAGGACACCACAGCAAAATGGCATGGCAGAACGAAAGAACAGAATTTTGCTTTAGCGAGCTTAATGCATGCTTTCGCATGCAAGACTTGGCAAGGAATTTTGGGCCAAAGCAATAAACATGTCATGTTACCTAGTTAATCGATCTCCATCATTTGCTATCAAATGAAAGACTCCTGAGGAAGTATGGTTAGGGAAACTTGTTGATTATTCCGTATTATGTATATTCGGATGTCCTGCGTATATTCATGCGAGTGATGGTAAGCTTGAGCCGATGATGAAGAAGTGCATATTTTCCGGTTATGCACATGGGGTAAAAGGCTATCGGCTGTGGTGCACCGATCCTAGATCACCCGATTTTCTAATTAGCAGAGATGTAATCTTCGATGAGACTGTAATGCTTCAACAGAGGAGTTCTAAGACACAACCAACAGAGAAGACAGATCATGGTGTCATTAGTGAGGTGGAGCTTTAGGTGGAGACTCCGGAGACCTCGAAGGTAACTGAAGTTGAGACTGCAAATGAAGCCGCAATTCCTGAAGTTGGTGATAGTGAACAACCAGCAAAGCCGCAGCACACTATAGCCGTAGATAGACAGAGAAGACAAATTAAATCACTAGTACGTTATGGTTATACAGATATTGCTTATGCATTGACTGTAGGTGATGAGGTGGAGACAGATGAGCCTTTGTCTTACTCTGAGGCGATGGCTAGTTTGGAGTCATCGTAGTGGCTAGGGGCTATGAGTGAAGAGATTGAATCACTCCATTGAAATCAAACATGGGAGCTGGTCAAAGTATCTAAGAGCCAAAAGATTGTTGGAAGTAAATGGGTCTTCAAACGGAAAGAGGGCATTCCCTATGTTGAGGCAGTGAGGTATAAGGCGAGACTTGTGGCAAAAGGATATAAATAGTGTGAGGGCATTGACTACAATGAGGTGTTCTCTTTTGTGATAAGAAATACTTCTATTCGTGTTTTACTTGCCTTAGTTGCTTCATAGGATCTTGAGTTAAAGCAACTAAATGTGAAATCTGCGTTTCTTCACGGTGAGTTGGAGGAGCAGATTTACATGAGGCAACCAGAGGGATTTGCTATTCTGAGTAAGGAAGATCATGTTTGCTTGTTGAAGAAATCTTTGTATGAGCTAAAACAATCTCCTATGCAATGGTACAAACATTTTGATACTTTCATGGCTAGTCAAGACTACACAAAAAGTCAGATGGATAGCTGTGTCTACTTTAGGAGATTAAAGAATGGTTCTTTGATTTATTTACTCTTATATGTTGATGATATGCTGATAGCAACTAAGAATATGTCTAATATTGATGTGCTGAAGAGGCAATTAAATGCTGAATTTGAGATGAAAGATTTAAGTGCTACAAAGAAAATATTGAGTATGGTGATTTTGCGTAACAGGACTGCAGGAGTTTTATGTCTATCTCAAAAGAAATACATTGAGAAGATTGTGACACGTTTTAATATGTAGTCAGCAAAATCTGTAAGTACACCTTTAGCGAATCACTTTAAACTTTTAGATAAATTATCACCGCAGACTGAGGAGGAGAAGGAGCATATGTCTCGTGTTCCTTATTCTAGTGTCGAGAAGATTGTGACACGTTTTAATATGCAATCAGCAAAATCTATAAGTACACCTTTAGTAAAGCACTTTAAACTTTAGATAAATTATCACTGCAGACTGAGGAGGAGGAGGAGCATATGTCTTATGTTCCTTATTCTAGTATCGTTGGTAGTATTATGTATGATATGGTATGTACTAGGCTTGATATTTCACAAGCTGTGAGCGTGGTTAGTCGCTATATAAAGCGTCCTAATGAAACTCATTAAGAAGCTGTGAAATGGATCCTCGGATATTTGAAAGGGACAATAGACATGGGCATAGTGTACCGAAGGGACAGCAATGGCAGTGAGACCACTGGTTTTGTGGATTCAAATCATGCCGGTGACTTGGATGATTGCAGGTCTTTAGCACGGTACGTGTTTATGCTAGCAAGTGGTGCAATTAGTTGGAAAGCGTCCTTACAGGATCACATTGCCTTGTCTTCGACTGAGGTAGAGTATATGACACTAACTTTTGTAGCAAAGGAGGCGATATGGTTACAGAGTTTGCTCTCGGACTTTGGGTTAGAACAAAAAAGTGTGGATATACACCGTGATAACCAATGTGCGATATATTTGGCGTATAATCCAGTTTAGTGAACGAAGCTTAGCAACATTAGGTACCACTTCATCCGAGATGTCTTAGCTAAGGGTAATGTTATTGACAAAAAGATTGCTACAGCAGATAACCCGGTAGACATGATGACTAAATATGTTCCTTTGGTGAAGCTCAAGTTTTGCTTGAGCTCTATTGGTGTCTGTGAAGAGTGAGCGCCCATCGGGGCGTTGGGAGAGTAGCATGGATGATGAGTACTATAATTTGGCTTCAAACATTGAGCTAATATGGAGAATTGTTAAATTAATGTCTCGATTTTGAATTCGGATAACAATTTGTTAAACCGAATTTGTCGATAAAGTTTTTTCTTCAAAGGATTGGAAATTGGATGAAGAAAGAAGAAACAATTTCCTTTCTTGGACTTTCTCTTTTGGATGTGCAAAACAAGACAAAAGAGGAAATAAGAGCTTTAAAAAAATTGAAGGAAAAAGGTGAGAAGTCCCTTGCATGTAAAGCCAAACATTGGTGGGCCCAAGTCAAACTTTTGACATTGGGCACATATAAATATAAAGCAATATCCCCGGGAGACACGCGGCAAAAAAAAATCCTACATAGAAGAAAAGGAACTACACATAGAAGCCACACACGTCAAGCTGAAGAGAGCCGTGCACGTTATACTGAGTTTGAACGCGCAATAATTTTGTGCCATGAGTTAATATCCAAGTGAATTATTTATTTATAAACACTTTGGATTTTGAGTTAAATCTAAGTCTGAGAAACACTTGAGCGTGTAAGTGATTATAAACTCTGATTCTCCGATTACAGTGGATTATTTGCTCTTGACTCTCCCCGTGGACATAGGCACCGATACTCGGACTGAACCATGTAAATTTCTGGTGTCCTTATTATTTCTCGTTTATTTCTCTGGCGATTTCGCGTTAACGTAAATTACAAAATCATGTCGTTTCCGCGTAATATACTCCAACATCATGTTTACAAATGTGGAAAGATGGCTAAAAGGAACTTCCAAAACCACAAGGAGACCAACATCATGATCATGCTCCTTGTAAACTAGGCGGACCTGAATTGTGTCCAAGCCGTTTTAACTGGAGATGCGCGTTCTTTATACAATACTATGCTTTAGAGGCACCTAATGTCAAGAGTGCCTTCACGAAAGTTTCGACTCAGATCTGTTGTGTGGTCAGCAGGAAGGCTCTCGACATAGGTGACGACCCTGCAGCTTTGCTGAAGAGACAGCCGATCAACATTGGGAACAGGTATGATGTCTCAGCCGTTAAGAAAGCCGGTTGTTGGTCTTCATGGGAAAGTAAGGTGGTGGTGCGAAATACACAGAAATTATTTGCTCTTCATTGCATCGTGCTCACTATAGGAACCAAGCTACTTAAGACGGGTCTCAAGAAATCATCACTTGATGAGGCAAGGTAATAGCATATTTACGTTTGCTAGATGTCATTTTTCGTTCGAGGACCTAGCCCCAAGAACAAAAACGCGTATTCTTACTCGAGGGATAAGAATGACCACTATCATCTGTTCCGTCCAAACGATCCTATATGGCAGCCGAGACGGCTAACACCGCTTCCCCTCTTTAGTCTTTCCCCTTCTTTGGTCTAGACATCTCTATTTTTTTTTCTCTCTCTTTTGAGTTTAGGATCGTTAGTTTCAATTTCTCAATTTTTTTTTAATAGCAAAAAGTGTCACATTAGCACGCCACGAAGGATCATTTGGGTGGAGAAGATAATGGCGGCCATCGTACATGATAAAAAATCTCGAGCCTAAACTAGACGAGAATAATAATATCAAATCATATTTAATTTCATAAATGAACGGGGTACACTTCCTAATTTTATCCTTTTATAAAGAAAAACCATAAATCCCCTAATTCTTTCTACACAAATGAAATGAAAATTAATCTGAGTTAAAATGTCAGCTTGGAATTTCTCGGGGCTCTGAATCAGTGAAGCTTATTTTGGACTCCATATAGATTTTGCCAGCAATCCGCGATGATGGTTTTCATGTGTTCACGAACAATATCTTGGACTAGAGAGATTTTCCCATCAAATCTCATTTGAGTTTCTAAAGATGATCCAATCTCTTTTGACTTTGAACTTGTGACAAATTATATGATGTAATTTGAATTCCAATTGGGCAATTGTTAATTTACATATAATTCAATTTGATTGACCAATATTTATTTAATTGGTCTATTTGGTAATTTGTGGAACATGTCCAAAATTTGATTGTACAAAGATGCCAAGTGTACATGACACATTCTAAAATTGGCTCGAACTTTCGCCATCTCCAGGCATTTTTGTCCATCGAATAATGGTAAGTGATTTTTTTGCAAATATTAGAAGTTGGTCGTTTTTGTCCGTGTGATTTTTCTCAGAGTAGCTCATAGAAAATTAACATTACCCTTTGATAGGAGGTCCAAAATGAAGGGCTCAAATTAAGCTCTCTCGCAGTAAACTTTAGCAATGAGATTATAAACCATGCTAGGCTTCACTGGATTATCAAGAAAGATGATGTGCGACACTGCTTATCTTTGCTTTTTGTTTCGATTGATTGACTTAACTAAATCTTACAGATAAATGTCCAAGTTATTACTTTCCCTCCCCTACACCAACAAGGCAGCAACTGTCTACCAACTTGTCTCATTAAACTTCTCCCTCCATCTTCGCCAATATGACCGTACTTATTCAATCAGCCTCATATACATATTGATTACAAAATATTTTTAATAAAATGCAATCTAAACTCGCCAAGATGTTCATCTTAATAACTTCAATTTCAAAGTCAACAAGAGGTTTAACAAGATCGTCATATCTTTGCACCGCCAACACCACCGAAAGTTACTTGAGTAGAGTTTTTTTTTTTTTTTTTGCTTGTCATAGCTTGAGTACGTAGTTAACTAGCCAGAAAGTCGCTGCCTTTCCGGTAGTAGATTCTAAAAACTATCGAAATCATTTCAGCAAAGGCGTATTACATTACAATTTACATGATATAAGTAAAAAAAAAAACAGCAAATTATTTTAATGACTCGTCAAAATAAGCAGGGTGTTAAGAAAATTAAGAATTAACATATAAAGGGACACATGGAATCTTGTTTCTGTTTAACTAAACACTGCTTACCTAAACCTTTCCTGGTTTGCTCTGTTTTTCCCTGTTCCCTTAGCCTCATGTATCGTTCGTGAGCTTTCTGCTTTGCTAAGGACTACAAGCATATGCTGCCAAATTCAATTTTGAAATGACGGAGGACGATGCAGATAGAATTTCTTTGGAAATCCAAGAAGTTGAGTTCGAATGACCTGATGCTATTTCCTTAATTTGCTGCTCGCAGCATCCTGTGATTCGATTCAGGTTGTGCATAGGTCCGATGCAAAACTAGTCTCCAGGAAAATCGGGCAAGCTGTTGCTAAGACCAACTGGGCTTCCTAGCTCTAAAAATGGTTGCTTCATATCATGTTTTTTTTTTTTTTTTTCTCTCTCATAGTTATAGTGGTTTTCGCTCCAGTTTTGTCATATCGTATATTTTATAATACTTACAGCGCGTCCGCACTGTAGTTGGTTTGTCGACAGTCACTTTCCTGTAAATTGTTTTGTTTGAGAGTTCATGAATTCACTCGTGACCCATGATATCAAAGGAAAGTTGTCCCTCATTCATTTAGTGGGTTGAACATTCAATGAGGTCCTGACCTTCAGAGATGAACGGTCTAGGTGCTCCTTTTGGTTTAGGAATGGAGCTTCTTGTTCTGGTTGGAAAATAAAAATACGCCTAGCATCCGACCGAGATTTTTACTTTTTATTTTTTTGAGGGCATCGGTATTTCACAGGATCCATAATATATATCCTCATGGCTGGACGAAGAATATGAAATGACAGCAGGAGCTTATTACATTGCTGAAAATGTTCCAGAATGTGAAGTGATGGCCTTAAGTGGAAACAAGGCGGACCAGCACCGTCTCCAAGCAGTTTCTACTAGAGATGCGTTTTCTTACGGACTACAATGCCTTCGAGGCACGAGTGCCTCCGCGAAAGTGTTGTTGGTTGCATGTTTATACAACAAACAAATGATGCTTTTCTTAAATAGGAAAGTTGGGAGGAAGTGGGCTACTTTATAAATATGAGTGTCTTCTAGTTTGTCTAAAAGAAGAGAATGGGTAGACTCTAAAATATCAACATGTAGCTGCGCGAATAAATAGACAGATATAATTAGCACTAAATCTCTATTTATTATTATTATTTTTATTTCATGTGGTTATTTTGCAAATCTTAATTAGTCGTGTTACAACCTTTGAAAGGTTGTATTTGTTCAATCGGTATTTTCAGAAGTTATGAGATTTGGAACAAAAAATTAAAAAAAGAATAATTACTTTTTTTATAATTATTTTATTCGAAATTTTATGTCTTTTCAAGATAACCTACTAATCCTATATTTATTATTTTTATTTTTATTACATGCAATTATTTTTCTAATCTTTATTAGTTGTGTTATAAGCTTTGAAATGTTGCATTTGTTCAATTGGTATTTTCAGAAGTTATGAAATTCGGAATCAAAAATTAAAAATTTATTATTATTATTATTTTAGTCCAAATTTTATGTCTTTTCAAGGTCACCTTTGAGAAAGTACTTGTTCACTTTGTAACCATCTCCAAAGGGTTGTCTTAGTTCATTTAGACGTAGATAAGTACGTGGATTTTGGAATGAATGGAGTTAAAGTCTTTTCGAGTTTTTTTTTCTAAATGAAAAACACAACAATCATTTCAATTGTTTCCCTTAAAAGACCCTGAAGAAATATCAAAATTGCTATATGATATTCTCAATCAAGATTTTGTTATATCCTAGAGGAAATTTATCAATAACCATTAGTAATGTTATAGGGCAAATATTTTCTTTAAAAAGATTTTGGATCTTAGGAATGCTTTCATTTTGTTCTTCCACACGTTGTATTCATTTCCATCAAAATATGGTGGCCTTGTGTTGCTTTGTCCCTCCATAAGTCCTAGTGCCAAAATACTAGCCATAAAAGATCTTTAGCTCAAAAGTAAAAACACTTTTATAAACCGAGCACTTGGCTCTGATACCAATTGATAGAACTAGTACGAGCACCTAGAGGGGGGTGAATAGGCGTTTAAACAAAACCTTGGCAAATATATGCGGAATAAAATAAATGAGTTGAGGGAAGAGAATAAGAACACAATGTTTATAGTGGTTCGGCTTAATCCAAGCCTACGTCCACTCTCCCACGCTAACAACCTTCTTAGTTGGATTCCACTATGCAATCAACAAGAGATTACAACTTTGAATGCAAACACTTAGTAGTAAATCACACTATCTCACTAAGTCACTCTTTTGGTATTTCTCTCAAGATCACAAACGTTTAAGCTCACGAGAGACAAGTGTATGATAGAAGATCGCTCGAGACTTTGGAATTATAAATTCTACGCTCCGTCTCTTACTTGCTCATCGGTCCTTCATCTCCTTAAATACTCCTCCACTTCCAAACTAGCCGTTGGACAGCATCTTGAGGATCGTCTTCCAATCTACCCATTGGACAGATCTATATCTAGAATATTTGGTAGCCGTTGAGTAACAAAGATAGAATCCCAAATTGATTCCGATCACCCATACAAATAGAATCTTGGTTTCCATAAGTAAAGCTTTTTCGTATAGAAAGTTCTTATCTTCAAGATCTAATTGTCAATCAATTAGATTGAGTCAATCAAATCAATCTTGATGTGGAATCCAAACCGGATCACTAGCCATTATATCTTCGGGCTTGAGTTACGTTCTGTCGAGTTCGGATGTAAAGTCTCGAGAGCAATAGACTTTACAATCTGAGTCTGAGTGCGATAGACTTTATAATCTGGGTCCGAACAGATTTAGCTTTAAGATTCGAACACACAGTCTGTTATGTTCGCTTCAAAGATAGAGTCTCTTCCGATTCGGCTTCAAAGATAGAGTCTGTCTTCCGGTTCTTCATTCACGTTTAGTCTCGGAATTTGTTAGAGTAGGCGGACTTCGATGTAGAAACGACTTTGACACTAAAGTCTAGTAGTCTTCGACTTTGACACAAAAGTCTGAAATCTTGAGAATATACTTTGGACATGTGTTCCGTTCGTCTTCGGCCGTCTTCGACTTTGACAATATCCTTTACATGTTCTATCATCTACATGGTCTATTACTTAACCATTAAACATGTTAGTAGCCTTTGATTTATTTTGTCATCTTCAAAACATCATAAGGGATTTCCCTAACAGCGGGGCCGAGGGCCGAGCCCTCGCCACCGACTCCTCCCCACCGTTGCCGGGAAGGGCCGGCAACGGTGGGGGAGGTCGGCTCGGGTCGCCAACCCCGGCCAACCGACGGCGAGGGTCGCAAGCCCTCCCCAGATCTCGAGGTGAGGGTCGCAGCCCTCGCCCAAATCCGACGAGGGCTCGCGGGCCCTCTCCACTTCCCGCCACCGCTGGGGAAGGCAAGCGACGGAGGGGGAGGGTTGGCCGGGGTCGCCGCCAAGCGGTGGCAAGGGCTCGCGGGCCCTCGCCGCCTCCTTGCCGCCGTCGGGAAGGGCCGGCGACGAAGGGGGAGATGTCGAGCCCATTGGATCGATTCACTTTGTGTGTGTTTTCGCTTGGTGGGTATGATCTGGGGTGTTGCTAGCTGGTTCGTCGATTCGATCGTGCTGCATTCAAGAGAAGAGTGTTTTTTTTTTTTTTTTAGGATGCTTTCTCTTGAATGACGATTTCGCAATTGCACTTCACTATTGATTAAATTCTATTGAAGCATATTTGCTTCTTGTGCTCCATTGATAAGACTCATGTCTAGAATCGTTATAAAATCTGTCCCTTCTTGATAAAATCGAAAAACGAATTTCAGTGAAAAATATTTCATTGTTAATTTAATTTCAACGAAATAATAATATATTGTACTTTGGTACGTCAATTATATATTGTCAAGTACATAAAATTAAAATTAAGACAATTTATAGTATAATAATGTAAAATCACATTAAAAAAGCAAGAGAAAAAAGTTCGAAAAAAGATAATGGAAAGTGGGAGCAGGTGAATGCGAGGGTAGCATTAGAAACAAGTTTTCCTTGTATTTGATCAACAAGCCGTCGACCACCAATTTTAATCTATTAAGGTATTGATTAGTATGTTTTAATCGATAATAATATTTAAACTCTCGTCTTGTCGAGCCCTCTCTACCACTCTGGTAGTTTTCTCAAAACCCCAATCCCTGTTATCTTTCCTTCTCAATCTCATCGATCCATGGCTTTCCGCTGACTTAAACCCTAAATTAAGGGGCTTCCTTCCACTTTCGCTTGATAGCCACGCTTTCCCACAATTCCTCTTCCACCTTCGACGCCCTTTAATTCGAGACTCACATCCTTGTCTATTTCCACAGCTACGACATCATTGGTTCATTTGGGATGGTTTTTCAACTGTGGGACCTCTATGGCAACCGGGCCCATTCAGCTATTCACCGATTAGTTCTGCTACGACATCATCGGTTCACTTTGGGATGATTTTTCAACTATGGGAACTCCATGGCAGGTGGGCCCATTCAGCTATTCACCGATTAGCTCTGTTTCGCTTTTGCATGTCCCATTTCTGACTTATTTAGCTGTTGTAGCGAGACAATTGCTATTAGTTAAGAGGATACTTTCGTAGTCTGTTTATGGGTATTTGATTTGGAAAGAGTGGGTTCCTGTGATCTCTCGTATTACCTTTTTACCGGATGGCTTCGAATGACCCGCCCGATGCCTCGCGCCTAGCTGCTCTTTGCTCCAGCTTGGGGCGCTTAACCACTGAACAACAAATTGAGGATTGGGACGTTCACCCCTCGCCTGCAATAATTGAAGATTGTCGGTTAACCCTCATTAGCAAAGTTCTCTCAAATCTAGCCATTAATTTTCAAGCTTTCCAGACCACTCTCAAAAAGGCTTGAAGGACTGATTTAGTGGACATAACACAGAAGGAAGCGGGGATTTTTGTTGCTAAATTCCAATCTCAAGCTGAAAAATAGAGAATCCTTGAAGGAGGGTCTTGGCTTTTTTCGGGCCACTTAATTATTCTCAAACCCTGGATTCCTAATACTCCTTTCCATTGTTACGACTTCTCTACCTGTGCTTTTTGGATTCAAGTGATAGGACTACCTCTAGAATGGTGTTTGAAAGTATGTTTAGAAAGGCGGTGCAACATATTGATAAGATACTCGAGGTGAAGGCGAACTCTAAGGAAGGCACATCAGCTAGGGTCGGTTGAGTGCGAGTCGAAATCAAGTTGGATGAACCTCTAATCACAGGAAAGTTGGTTAGACTAAATGGCCAGCCTTTTTGGCTTGACTTCCGGTATGAACGCCTCTCACACTTCTGTTATTCATGTGGCAAACTTGGGCATTATGCGATGAATTGCAAAGATGTTGTATATACTACAACTATGCATGAAGGTAGAGAGAAAATGCCATACGGACAGTGGCTTCGTGCTGAAGTAAAGGAATCTAGCCCATATTGGAACATTTTTTATCATTCATAGGACAAGTCATCGCAGGGTGAAGATGTTGTACCTGAAACCCCGCCTGGCCAGCTACCAACTCTCCCCTTATTACCCCCGCCATCTACCATTACAGCAGCTGGTGATCCCAACGATGCTGAACGCATAGAGACTTTCCATCCCTACCTGCGCAGCAAATTCGAGAGCCCTCAGATGAGTCTCCTTCAGCACCTTCAACAATTATCCCTGCAGCCAGCAAGTTAAAAGGAGTTCAGTATATTCAATATCATCAAGAACTTCCATCTATACCTGCGCAGCAAATTCAACAGTCATTAACTGAGCATCCTTCAGCAATTATCCCAGCAGACAACAAGTTAAAAGGTATTCAGCATGATCCAATGGAAATATCTGTTCTTAAGAAAATGAAGAATACTCGGCCAAAACCCACTTCAGGTTCGGCCAAAAAACAGAGATGTTATAACCCTTATGACACTCGAACTCTCTTCTTACCGGACCATAACGACTCTAACTTACTGGAAGCACCTATCTTCCTAGATGATGAAGTTGATGTTCGGGCATTGGTGGCTAGCCCAAAACAGCCACCACCAAACAAATGAAGCTTTTATGTTGGAACCGTCGGGGTTGGGCAATCCCCTGACAGTTCAAGCCCTTAAGGCCATGACGGCCAAAGAAAAGCCCGCTGTTGTGTTTATTATGGAAACAAAACAACCTGAAGTTAGACTTAAACTTCTTCAATGTAGTCTCAAGTTCCCCAACTACCAAGTTGTAAATCCTACTGGTTTTCTTTGGTGGCTTAGCTTTATTCGGAATGATATGGTTTATCTACAGGTTCTTAGCTCTAGTCCACATCTACTTCATCTCACGGCTCGTGAAGGGCGAGGAGGTCGACTTATCTGTATTACTTTTGTGCATGCACCTACTGATTTTCAGCAGCGACAACAAGTGTGGGAGGAACTTCCGACAGATACATTCGTACAATAGTTTACCCTGGGTATGTGCGGGTGATTTTAATGAGGTTCTTTACCCTTGGGAAAAGGTAGGCAAACGTCTTGCTAATCAATATCGAATGCTGTCTTTCCGAGCCATACTTGATGATTGTGAGTTTTCGAGGTGGAGAGTAAGGGATGTCGGTTTACTCCGGATGAATAATCGATGTGGGGAGGAGTTGGTAAAGGAGAAATTGGATCGGGTTGTATGTACTATGGATTGGCACCTTTTATTTCCTAGTGCAGAGGTTTATGCGCTTCCACCCGTGGGATCTGATCACAGTCCTCTTCTCATCAATACTTCGGCATCTTATCAGAAAACAAGGAAGCCATTTCTTTATGAGAGCTACTGGAACGAGGATGAGGAGTGTCAACACGTCATCTCGCGAGCTTGGACTTCATCTGAGGACTTTCTAGCTAATGTTCGATGTGTTACCCTAGCTTTAACTGCATGGGGTAGGCAAAAATTCTCCAACAGACATGAAAAGGTGTTGCATTTACAAAATCAGCTTCAGAATTTGATAAATCAACCAAATTTGATGAATCAACCAAACTTTACTTATGACGGTTTAGAGGTCACTCAAATCAAAGAGGAACTCCAAATCGAACTCCGGACACAAGAAGAACAATACTGGGCTCTAAGATCTCGAATCCAATGGCTGAAATGGGGCAACAAAAATACCTGTTTTTTCCACGCCTCAACTATTCAAAGAAGACAGAGCAACCGGATAACCATGTTACGCACCAATGACCAGAACTGGACTCGTGATCCCATGGCTCTCAAAGTCATGACGACCACTTATTTTGCACAGTTATACACTGCAACGGGATCTCGTCACTATGCCCCTTTGCTTGATCAATGTGACCGAGTGGTAACTTCTGACATAAATGACCGACTAACTGACCCTGTCACGATGGAGGAGGTTTGCCATGCCACTTTTCAGATGGGATCTACCAAGGCACCAGGGCCTGATGGGTTAAACGGCCTTTTTTATCAGACACACTGGGACATCGTTCAGGAAGCCCTCTTTCGACTTGTTCAGAATTTCTTCCGGTCGGGGGTAATGCCTAATGGGATAAATCATACTATTATTACGCTTATTCCTAAGACCCCTCAACCAGAACATTTGGAACAATACCGCCCAATCAGCCTATGCAATTTTGCCTACAAGGTCATCTCTAAGGTGCGGCAAACGAGACTCAAACCATGGTTGCATACTCTTATTTCTAAAGAGCGGTCCGCTTTTGTTAACGGCCGACAGATACAGGACAATATCCTCATTGTCCAAGAAGTGATTCACCAGTTAAGATCACGTAAGAAACAATGCAAATTCAGTGCGATTCTCAAAACGGACATGACAAAGGCCTATGACCGTGTAGAATGGGACTTTCTTCAAGACTACTTACTGAAATTGGGTTTCCACCAATGTTGGGTCCGTTGGATTATGTAGTGCGTTACAACGGTTACCTATAGCGTCAAGTTCAATGGGGAGCATTTGCCTTCTTTCTATCCATCTCGGGGTCTTCGCCAGGGTGATCCTCTATCCCCTTATCTATTTATCCTACTAGCTAATATCTTATCGCACCTCATAACACAAGCAGTCAGTTTCGGACATCTTAAAGGCCTCCGTTTAAATAGATGGTGTCATACCCTGTCCCATCTCTTTTTTGCTGATGATGCAATATTTTTCCTTCATGGTAGTGTCCAAGAAAGTCAAAACCTTGCCAACATTCTCAACTTATATTGTGTGGTGATAGGACAGCAAATTAATCGCAACAAATCAGGTATCCTCTTTAGCAAACACTGTCCCATTACCCTTCAAGAGAACATGTCTATGGAGTTTCGGGTTCCTATCTTACAAAGTTGTGGAAGATATCTAGGCTTACCCTCAGCATGGGGTCGTTCGAAAAAAGAGATGTTTTCATGACTCTTAGCTAGAGTTACTGCAAAACTCGAGGGGTGGAAAGAGAAATTCATTTCAAAGGGGGGCAAAGAAATTCTTATCAAATCGGTTATTCAGGCTATCCCTACCTACGCCATGTCTATCTTTAAGATACCCCTTTCTATCTGTAGAGCTATTGAATAGAGAATCGCTCGCTTCTGGTGGAGAAATGACCAGAACAGGAGTGGCGTCCATTGGCTGAAGTGGGATATTATGAAAACTAGAAAGGCTGCTGGCGGAATGGGATTTCGAGATCTTATTGTTTTTAATAACGCGTTGCTTGGGAAACAGGCTTGGCGATTGTTACAACAGCCTCAATCATTATGGAGTTCCCTCTTTAAAGGCTTATATTTTCATTCAACGGATTTCCTTTCGGCTGTCAAAGGCTCTCGGCCATCCTGGGGCTGGCAGAGCTTACTTATGGGTCGGGTTGCTATTTTAGAGCATACGCGGTGGTCAGTTGGAAACGGCAACAACATCAGAATAAGGGGCGATCGATGGCTACCTATGGGTATTCTGCATGGTCCTAATTCACGAGATGAACCTCTTATGGTGGCCGATCTAATTGATCCGAACCACCACAATTGGAACCATATGCTGCTCCAACGCTTCTATGGCGAATGATTACATGCCAAGTTCTTACTATTCCGATAAGACCTCTTCATTCGTTGACCGTCGATATGGTCGGCCACAAAAATGGTCATTATTCTGTTAAAAGCAACTATTATACTTTCCTACAGTCTTTCAGCACTTCCTCTAATGAGGATGCCTCAACATCTCATCAGCAACAGCAGCCATTATGGAAACAAATCTGGGCGATGAAAATTGAACCGAAACTGAAGCTTTTCCTATGGTCTGCCTGTCATAATGCACTAGCGACGAAAGCGAATCTACTCCAGCGACATATTATAACAGACCCTACATGCTCACTATGTCAACAGAATGTCCCAAAGACAACTGAACATATGTTCTTTAACTGCACATGGACTCAGGCCATCTAGACCGATCCCCAGATCAATCTCAACATCCCATCGACCACAACTGAGTGCTTAGCCTCCTGGATTTCAACAACAGTAACCTTCCCTCGTAACTCACCTAGTCTTTCTCTTATTGCTCATACCCTGTGGCAGATATGGAGAATGAGGAACAACTTTACCTTTCGGAATCAGCAGCCCGACGCTTCTTATGCGGTGCTTTTAGCAGTAGCTCAAACTAACGCTTCTCGGCTCCACTTAGGTGTCCTGCGATCGGCCCCTGTTTCTCCTACTCTGCGACCTTCGCATCTCTGGCGCCCTCTGGAATCAGGTAGCCTTAAATGTAATATTGACGCCAGTTATAAACCTGGGAACGAAGAAGGGTCCATTGCTTGTATAAGTAGAGATTCGACAGGAAGACTCACAGATTTGTTTTCTAGTCGTGTCCAGGCGCGATCTGCCTTTGAAGCGGAGGCGTTGGCACTGACCTATGCTCTTCAGCATCTACTCACACTTCGACTTCACAACACTCCCTTGGAGGTTGAATCTCGATTGTCTTCTTCTTCTCGAATCGGTCTGCAAGGATTGAGACAACCGCCATGGATTCTCCGTCCTCTCGTTTGACGAAATCTTCGATCTGCTATCCAGGTTTTCGACCTAACTTTACTTCACTGCAGCCGTGAAGCAAAAATAGTGTTGCCGACCGGGCCGCGAAGGCCCGTAACTCGATTCGGGCCATTTCCTTATGTCGGCCCATAATCGCATCCTCTTCCCCCTTTTGTTTTACTAGACCTAGTTTATGTTGATGCACTATCTTCAGGTTGTAAACTTTCCTTATATTAAATACAACAAGTTTGTTTCTGACCAAAAAAAAAAAAAAGGTATTGATTAGTGCATGACAGGTAAGAGTAACAATATCAATAATAAAAATATATAACAACAAGCTCTTTGTTTTAGGGATTGCCTCGAAACATAAAAAATAGGACTCTAAAAATTGCAAGGGGTTGATCATTCTGCTTGTAAGCAATACCTTTATTGCTCTATCTATTCATTTTGCTTCCAATTAAGATTTGTACTTGCCCCATTCAATACTATGAGTTTGTTCAGCATAAAAGAATTGTTCTAATGAGCTTTAATGTTGTCAAACAATGTATTTGAATTTAGGAAAGAATTGCACTATCTTTTCTTTCCCTTTGAATTTTCTTGCTTATCCACATCCACATTTTTATTCTGGTAGACTCTGAATGTTTCCTCATTGCCTAACTAATCCCCATTTATCTTCTCTTCCAATAGATTTTCAATGTTGATTATGTCTTAACAAATCCTAATGTGTCCTCTTTTGGAAGACTATAAACATTGATTAGTTTCTATACTCTTCTTCCTTTGTCTTTCCGGTGGACTTTTAAGTGGCATTCTTCTTTCCACATTAGATATCTCCCAAAATGATTAACAATATTAGACTTTGCACCATTACATTCGTTCATGAAGATGATAGATTTTTAAATGGATATATGCACTAGAAGTCTTAAAATTTATCATAAAAATGTAATTAGGCTTTAAATCTTGCAAAAAAATACTATCAAGTCTTAAAACTTGTTAGAATGGTATAATCGAGTTCTTCTATTGACTCTATCTAGCTTGGCTAATAGAAAATGCAATTGTGCCCTTTTTTTAATGTTTTCTGTCACTTACGTGGCGATGACAAAACTAAAACACAAAATATAAGGCTAAAACGACATTGTTTTGGTTCAAATATGATTTTTAGTACAAATTTTTTCCTTTTTAAAATTTTAAATTATTATCTCCTTCTTTTCTTTATTATTTAATTGAAATAAATTTATATTAAAAATCAGATTTTGACCAAAACGATATCATTTTAATCACGTCATCATCACATAAGAAAGAGAAAATATTTAAAAAGTCACATTTATATTTTCTATTAATCAAGTTGAACGGTTAACGAAATGAATAATTGCATTTTCTGACAAATTGCGAACATATCCCATTTTCCAAAGTCTTTAACGTCATGGAGAGAGTATGGGAAATGGTGGCCCAAAAGCTCGATTTTATTAATCTCCGTATTGTCAAATGAGGGTATTTTCGTCTTTTTGATACTGATTGGCTGTGCCTAGAACGGGAGGAGACCAAACAGCTCGCGACTGGGCATCAGCAGAGACTCAGCATCCTCCCGAAAGAAAAAAAGAGGAGGCGGAGGATCCCCTTCACCCCCGAAGAGCCATGGCGGAAGCAATCGTCTTGAGAGTAGCTAAACTTCTGGACGATTTCCCAAATGATGGAGAATTATGGGGCGCTGGCGGCGAATTTTCCGAGCTGAAGAAAACCGTTTCCTTTCTCCAAAGTATACTGCCCGATGCGGAAAAGCGGAGATTCAAAGAAAACTGGATAATCGAACCATGGCTGGAGGATCTCAAAGATGCTTTCTATGATGCGGAGGACTTACTCGAAGAATGGAACGTGGAAGTTATACAATTACGAGAATCGCCGAGCAATTATGAGAAGTTGAAGAAGGTAATTCCCTCCTCCTCTTCGCCTTCTGAAACACCTCATTTAAGGCTGGAGATGAGCGAACGTGCGGAGGAAATCAGGGAGAGAATAGAAGCCATCGCTGCCGATGGGAGGGATTTGCGCTTGCGAGAGTGCGCAGAGGATGTGCGTGTAGAGAGAAGAGAGCGGTTGGACTTCTTTGTGTACGATGATGAGATTATAGGGAGAGAGGATGCTAAAAGCGCAATTATGAACTTCTTGTTAGACTCTGACACTGATCAACAAATTCCCGTCCTTTCAATATGGGGTGACCATGGGGTTGGAAAGACGGCTCTTGCTCGCTGTCTATACGAAGATGACATGGTCAAGAATCATTTCGATTTAAGGATTTGGGTCTGTGCGGGTAACAACGACTTCCACGATCTCAAAGGGGAAGTGCGAAAAATCAGAGGAAGAGAGACAACAGAGAGAGCAGATGACATGGAGCAACTGCGAAAATATCTCCTAGTTATTGACGATATGGGGTATGTGAATCCTGGGGACTGGAGTCGCTTGAAAAGTTCATTGATGGGAGATGCCCAAGGAATCAAGATTCTGATAACTACATTCTATCAGTACAGTGCGGACTGTATGAGTACATCCCCATCTTATCGTCTTGAGGCCCTTCCAATAAAGTTGTCTTTTGATTTATTGATGAGAATGGCTTGTCAGGAAGAAGAAGAGACTAGAAATCCAATTAAGGTAGATGTCGGGAGGCGGATAGTCAAAATGTGTGATGGAATCCCTTTGGTAATACGAATGATTGGAAGTCTATTATTCTCCAAGAAAACTGAAGAGGAGTGGTTACATTTAGAGCAAGAGATATCAGGATTTTCTATAAATTCGATTAGTTTGTCTTTAATAATTGAGCTTAGTTATGATCATCTCCCATCCCAGCTAAAACAGTGCTTTGCCTTCTGTTCGTTGTTTCCCAGAGACTGGGTGATTGATAAACAAAAGTTGACGAGTCTCTGGATGGCAGCAGGATTTATCCAGCCCATTGACAACGTAGATCAGGATATAGAAGATATTGCTCATGACTATTTCATGGATCTACTCAGGAGGAATTTCTTTCAAGACTGCACTAAAGATGAACTTGGAAATGTGATGTCTTGTAGGATGCATCTTTCAGTACATGGCATAGCACGCATTGTTGCTGAAAGTAAGTATGGCAGAATTTCTCATTCACTGCAATACTTTAAAGGAAGAACTCGTCATGCATCATGGAATTCAACTTTAGATATATCACAGGCACAGCCCGGAGCATATCATCTGAGGACATTCATCAAAACTAGTCAAACAAAAACCTCGAGGTGTGAAACTCAAATGGGCGAAGAAACTCTTCGCAAATTAATTTCTAGTTTCAAGTTCTTACGTGCCTTGGATTTGCATGACAGTGGTATTGAAAAGTTGCCGAGTTCTATTTGTGAGTTGAAGCACCTGACATTTCTAGATCTCTCTGAAAATGAAGGAATCGTAAGGCTTCCTGATTCTGTGACAGGATTGGAAACCTTGCAAGTACTTAAACTCAATAGGTGTTACGAGCTAATAGAATTGCCAAGTGATACAAGAAAATTGGTCAACCTCAGGCAACTGGAGATTGGCAACTGTAATGCCCTATCTTATATGCCACAAGGAATGGGCGAGTTGACTCTTTTGCGCACACTAACAGATTTCATTTTACCCAGAGACGACTCTTGCCCAAAGAATTACGGTGGGCTAGGGGAGTTGAACAGGTTAAACCATTTGAGAGGAAGCCTCAGAATTGAAGTTAAGGGTGAAATAAAAGATGCAGTAGCAGAATCAAATGCTGCGAACTTGAAGGAGAAGGATTCCTTAGTTTCACTGGTGTTAGTGTTTGCCAGAAAAGAAAGTGATGAAGTTTTACTTAAAGAGCTGCAGCCAAGCTTAAATCTTCGAAGCTTAGAAATAAGAGGCTATGGGGGCAAAGGTTTCCAAGCTGGATGTCTTGCATGCCCAAATTAGTTCGGCTACGTTTGTTTGATTGTGCAGCATGCAAAAGTCTCCCATCACTTGGTGAGCTCACTAGCCTCAAGCATTTGGAGATTGGTGAGCTCCCTACAGTGGAGTATACAGAAAGTGATGTTGATACTCTCTTATCGCTTCCTAATCTAATGATACAGAGGTGTCCTAATTTGGATTGGATTCCACCACTTCTACATCCCAAGGAGTTGAAACCTCCTAGTTTCCCTTTGGAGTCATTGCAGACCTCATTTGCCACAATTGAACAGGTAACTGGTATTGATGATCGAGTGAAGGAAGTAATCAAACTATTGGCAATAGAAGATGATGGGAGTAAACCACGCATGGTTGGAATCCATGGAACTAACGGAATTGGCAAGACAACTGTTGCGAAGGCTGTATACAACCGACTCTCCTCATGTTTTGATAGTTGTAGCTTTCTCGCAGAGATTGGTGAAAAAGTGCAAAATAATGGCAGTATCAAGTTTGTGCAAACTAAGTTGATATGTGATATTCTTGATCAAGATGGCAATGTTGCTTCTTTTGAAGGAGGAATCAAGTTTTTCTTGGATGTATTCAGCAACATAAAAGCTCTTATTGTCCTAGATGATGTGGAAGAACTGTCTCATCTTTATGATCTAGTTGGTACCCAGCTTGAGTGGTTTGGTCCTGGAAGTCGGATAATTGTTACATCAGAAAATCTTGGAATTTTCAAAACATATGCAGAAAGGGCTAATATCTATGAGGTGAATAAGATGGATAATGGTCGAGCTCTTGAACTTTTTCACAAGCATGCTTCAATACCTTGGTATCCTGAAATTGGGAAGCGCGTTGTCAAAGCCACGGGGCAGGTTCCAATTGTTATTGAAGTTATCGGTTCACTTCTACATGGTAAAACAATAGAAGATTGGAGGAAGATGGAGGACATGATAAAACCACACTCCCAAGGGATTTTGAAGGATTGTAGGGAGATTTTGAAAATCTGTTATGAAGCATTAGATGAAAAGCAGAAACAAATATTTCAGGACATAGCATGGTTTGCCAATGGCGTGGATAGCCAAATTGCATCATATATGTGGCCTGATCTAGATCTTTTGCCTTCTTACCAAGTTTTGATGCCCCTAGCAAAAATTGGAGAAGACAACAAGCTGCGGATGCATAAACTGTTGAAGCACCACTGCAGAGCTGTAGATCAAGAAGAACCTATATATCATGTAAAGTGCAAAAAACTATACATGAATGATCCAGACCTGAAAGTAATCAACGAAGAAGAGGTAAGGGTTTTTGGTTCAATGGTTTGCTTTCTTCCATAAAATGGAAGCCTTGACGTATAAGTTTAAATTTGTTATCCAGCTTTTTACTTATTACCATGGGTAGGTTGTCTTTGCATGCACGGAAATGATAGCACCCTAGTCCTTAGCCAAATTGTCCCATCGTCTTTATGACTTAAGATTGGTTTGTTTCTCTTGGCAAATGTAGGGAATGGAAGTTGCAGAAGCCCTATGCCCCGGTACATTTACGGAAACTTTGCCAAATGTAAGGTTCTTGAAATTGGATCATGCAAGTATGACGGGAAATTTTGCAGACGTATTTCCAAAGTTAAGGTGGCTTCGTTGGCAAGGGTGCCTAAGGGATTTTGAAGCAACAGAACTTAATCTGACTGAACTGGTCATTCTTGATCTTTCATGGAGCAAAGTCACCAAAGACTGGGGAGGTTGGAGGAAAATCAAGGTGGTTTCCTGTTTACCGCTATAATGTATTTATTGTGTTAATTATCTGGCAATTGACCTTATGATTTTTTCTCTCCTGTTTTACAGATGGAGCAGTTGAAAGTCTTAAATCTCACTAGTTGCACTGACTTATTGATAAGTCCTGAATTTTCTAGCTTTCCAAACTTGGAGATACTGATTCTAGAGCGATGCTCTCGGTTGGTCCATTTAGATCCTTCAATTGGGGGTCTCCAAAAATTGCTTTGCCTAAATTTGAAGTCCTGCACTGAACTCAACAGGTTGCCTGCCGAACTGAATGCTTTGAAAGCTTTGAAAGAGCTCCTCATCGACGAGACTTCTGTGCGTGATATTTCTTTGCGAAGTGATTCAGAAGAAGTTGAACACCTGACATCACTTTCAATACTCTCAGCAAATAATTCAAAAATTACCCAACTCCCCAATGGAGTTGGAGAGAAACTCCAACGCTTGTCATTGAGGAATTGTCATTGGATACAACAACTGCCAAGGTCCATTGGCCAATTGGGAAGCGCTTTAGAGGAGCTGGATATTTCAGGAACAGGCATTTCTGAATTGCCAGGTTCCTTCGGTAATCTGCGGAGGTTGAGAGTGTTAAAGATGGACAATTGCTTCATAAGAAAATTTCCTAGTTTTATTTGGCATTTACATAGCCTTGAAGAAATACATGCCTCGTTGTGTAGGAATATAGAAGGGGACATTCCTAGAGATATTGGGAAGCTAGAAAAACTGAGAATCTTGAGGTTGCGAAATTCTTCTATTTCCAGCCTTCCTCCTGAAATCAAGCATCTTTCGAGGCTGGAGACTCTCGATGTACTTCACTGCAACAAGCTTCATGAGTTGCCAGCACTTCCCCCTAGTTTGATCATTGTGCATTTGAGTCCAAAATTGAAGGAAAAGGTGTCTGACCTATTGATGAAGAAGCATTGTTTCATCACTGTATAACTTGGATGACAAGGTTATTGAAACCGGTCTTTGTTCTACTTAACTTTGGCTATGCTCTGTTAGTTATCCGGATTATTGTCATTGTATCTGGTGATTAGAGGTGGCAATATGGGTCATAAACCGATATCATGACCCATTTTTAGTTAAATGGGTCATATATGGGTCAAGTGAAAGTTAAATATGGGTCAAAAATGGGTTTGAGAAAAAAAATCACAAAAATAAATGGGTCTAAATGGTAATAACCCATTAATAACCTATTTAGACTCACTTTCAACCCATGGCCATGGCCATGGCCTTCTTTAATTTTATAAAATGTTTTTTTATAAAAAATTCAAATAATAATTATTTTTATATTTCAATTTTTTCTTTTCCTTTTTCTTTTTCTTTTTCTTTTTTTTCTTCCTCCCTTAGCCGATCGCCAGCAGGGCGCTTGGCACCGGCGACAAGCCGAGCGAGGCTTGAGCCTCGCCGGCGAGCTTGAGCCTCGCCAATCGTCGGCGAGGCCGAGCCTCGCCGAGATCGGCGAGATCGAGCTCGCCGGTGTCGGGCGAGGCTCGATCCCGCAGATCCGGGCGAGGCCGAGGCCCCACTCGACGCCGGCGCGCTCGAGCCTCGCCAGATCCGGCGACTCTAGGCCTCGCCGACGACCGCAAGGCTCGAGCCTCGCCCGATGCCGGCGAGCTCGATCTCGCCGACGACGGCGGCGAGACTCCCGAGTTCACCTGGCCGAGTGGCGCCTCGGCCTCGCGGTTTGGCGAGATCGAGCCTCGCCCAACGCCGGCGAGCTCGATCTCACCTGTGGGTCGCCGACCGTCATCATGGCGGCGGCACCGAAGAAAAAGAAAAATAAAAGAGAAAAATTAATTATTATAAAATAAAAATTATATTTAAAATAAAAATTAAAAATTATATTTTAAAAAATAAAAATCGATAATATTTAAAAAAAATAAAAATTCGATTTTTTAAAAAATATTTTAAAAAGAATTATAAAAATTTTCATTAAATTTGTATTGCATAAAAATGTTTTAACAATATTTTTTTATACTTTTTTTTTATAAAAAATCATAAAAATGAGCTTTTCTAGGTGTAGTTAAAAAATTTTCATGTTATAGTTTTTAGTTATTCAATGGTATGTTCACTTCAAATAAGATAAGCATGTGCATAGTCTAATTCTTTATAAATATTTCAATTTATAGGTTTTTTTAAAACTTTTTTTATTTTTATTTTATTTACTATTTGTGAATTTAATTTGAAGTTTTAATCCAATTAGCATATAGTAGAAGTGGGTTTTCCTCGAATATTAATAGGTTTTAGCAATACGGGTCGGGTCGGGTGCACGGGTCGAGTTGGGTATGGGTCACAGATTTACACTGAGAATATGGATCAAACGGGTTAAATGGGCCAAATATGGGTCGACCCATTTTCGACCCGACCCATACGATCCGACCCACCCATTTGCCACTTCTACCGGTGATATTTCCTTTCAATGTATGAGCTTCCTCTGATATTAGGCGCGGGCATTTCCACTGTGCAAATTTTTGAATCATTAGTAATCCATTGGTCTGAGGTGTCATGTAAGAGAAAAAAGATGAGATTTGTATAACTTGTTTTATAATTTTGTGAAAAAAATATCATACTTTATGAAGGTCTAAGATTAATGTGTATAAATAAACGTCATAATGTTGAGTTTCCTAAGAACATAAAATATAAATAAAAAGAAATGATCTTTCATGTATAGTAATGAATTATATATTTGAAAAAATAAAAAATAAAAATAAGACAAATATAAAATGATCGTTTTTTCTAACTGAATTACAATGTAAACTTTGTTTTTTCTTCAAACTTTATTGCATGTTTGGGACAAATATCTATTTTTGTAATATCAAAATAACAGGTGTAATTTATTCCGTTTGATAATCTGCATAGTTAAAAGAAAAAAAAAAAAAAAAGAAACGGATCGTGTTACATGTTAACAAAAGAATTCCATTTCTTGAAGTGAATTTATTTATTCAATGTAATTTTTCCAATGGACTAATTCATACTACTCGAATGAAATCAATTAAAGCTTTAATTAACAAGAATACAAAACTTATATCTAGAATGGAATTTGAGTGTTTTATTTTTGTCCATCTTAACTTTTTTATAACTAATTGAGAAAATTTTTAATAAGGGTTTGAAGTGCTATTATTTTCTTATATAATGATCTAAAATTGGACATTATTTCAAATAAGGAATTGAAGTGACTATTATTTAAAGTAAACTTGATTTCAAATAAGCACATAAAGTTGATCTTTTGGCTGATCAAGAGCATTTTCTTCCTTTTTTTTTCTTTTTTTTTTCATTTATCTTTTTTTCTGTTTTTATTTTTTTTTCCTTTTCCCAAGTGACCGGTCTCAGGCAATGGCCGGCCACTAACAATGCCCAAGGAGTGCTGGGCGAGGATCGCCCTTACTGGAGTCGAGCTCGTGTCAAATTTAATATCATTCGACCTCAATGGAGGTTCGGCCAACCCGGCGAGCCCGATCTGTTCATCTTCCTTCGAAGAAGACTGAGTTGAAGAGCCAACAATCAAGGCAAGGAAGAAGATCGAGTCGTCGTCAGTTAATGGAGGGGGATGGAGGCAAGGGTGCTCGTGTCGAATTCAACGCCATTAAGGATTCAAGCTCAGGACGTCTGATTCAACACCACTAAGCTTGGATCGAACCTCGTTGGCTTTAGGCAACCCTTGATCTAGGGCCGCTACCTATGTCCACGGAGGTCGCTCACCTCGCGCAACCCCAGATCTGTGGTTGCGTGAGGCCGGCCACCTGCACGGCCATGGCGTCGAGGCTTGGCTAGGTCCGATTAGCTCAATTTTTGGAGTGATGGAGAGATTCATGGCCATGGAGGTCACGACCTCCATCGATTCGCTCCAATTGAGGCCAACAACCTCCATGGCTGTGGTGGTGAGGGTTGGGCTGCATCTCAACCGTCACGTTCCGTTCCGCTGTTACTCCACCATCCGTGATGTCTTCTTCTTTACAAGCATGTTGTCTAGAGGGAACATAAGTAGTTCTCTGATTTCACTTTTAGCATAAAGTCTGAACCTCAAGATTGTTAAAGCTTCTCTTTCAAGAGTATTTTCCGAGAGAAGTACACTATCAATGCCATAAGTTGTGTATGGCACTTACTTTGGTGCCAAAAGTTTCCGTCGGATCATTTAAGTGCCAAATCGGAGGAAAAACGATCACTTTAGTGCCACCGGCGAAAAATTCCGGCCAAAATGATTACATGGCTTTTAAAAATAAAAATAAAAATCAACAAGGCCTTAAACGACGTCATTTTCGGTCCTATTTAAGAAAACGACGTCGTTTTGCCGTCCTACATAGATGGCCTCATAAAAATGACGTCGTTTAACTCATTTGGAGATTTTTTTTTTTTTTTATTATTTAGGGATTGAAATTAGGGTTTGTAGCTTGGCCTCCACTGTCGTTGGGCCGCCGCCATAGCTCGCTCAACTGCCATTGCTTGACGCTGTTCAGACGCCCTCGATGGCACACGAGGGAGCACCAGCCTCGATCGCCGGAGCCTAGGTACTGGAAGACGCAGGCCAGGCACTCGTCGAGGAGATTAGAGATGGAGAGGGAGACATCAATGGCAGCGCACTCATCGGTGGCCTCCCCGAGCACCGGCTAGATCACGGCCTTCGACTTGGCGCCGAGTGGCCGTCGTCGGGGTTGGGGTCGGGGTCGGGGTCGGGGTGGGAGCCGCGGCCGTCGAGTGGCCATCGTCAAGGTCGGGGTTAGGGTCGGGGTCAAAGCCGCGGCCGCCGAGTGGCCGTCGTCGGGGTTGGGGTCGGGGTGGGAGCCGCGCCGTCGAGTGGCCATCGTCAAGGTCGGGGTTGGGGTCGGGGGTCGAAGCCGCGGCCGCCGAGTGGCCATCGTCGGGGTTGGGGTCGGGGTCAAAGCCACGGCTGCCGAGTGGCCATCGTCGGGGTCGGGCGAGGTCGGAGCCACGGTCACCAAGTGGCCATCATCGCGGTCGGGGTTGAGGTCGAGGTTGGGGTCACGGCTGCGGCCACCAAGTGGCCATCGTCGGGGTTGGGGTTGGGGTTAGAGCCACAGCTGCCGAGCGCGGGGGCCATCAAGAACGGCGAATGGTGTCGTTTTGGTGTTAGGGTTTTGAATTGGGGGAAATACCAAACAACGTCGTTTTAGTGTTAGGGTTTTGAATTTGGGGAAACACCAAACAGCGTCGTTTTGGTGTTAGGGTTTTGAATTGGGGGAGACACCAAACGGCGTCGTTTTGGTATTAGAATGCTGACTGTACTCTCCGGCAAGCCACATCAGCTTCAAAAATTAATAAAAAAGTGTCACGTCGGATTTCCGGCCAACCGAATCGAAATTGGCACCAAAGTAAGTGTTTTTCAAATTTTTTGGCACTTAAGTGATCCGACAGAAACTTTTGGCATCAAAATAAACGCCGTACACAACTTATGGTAGTACACTCGTATTTTCTTGAATCAAGATACTTCAAGATATTTATCAGACTTACTAAACATGAATAGTTTTATCAACTTCAAAATTTATTAGAGTTTTCTCAACAAACCACTTTTGTCAGTGCAGGAGGTGAGAAGGCAAGGCGTGAAGGAGGTCAATCACGGCTGGTGCTTAATTAACAACATTGTATTAAATCAGTTCATACAAGAATTGTCCACACAATTTGTATAAATCACTTCCTAGTTGGGAGAGCACGTTATTCTAGTAATTTCCCATTGAACTATGCACTGAAAAACATTATATTTGAATTTAAGGAAGAGTAAAAAGCTGTGCTTTCTTTTCCTTTTTAAATTTTTTTGCTTTTCCCAATCCGCTTTTTTCTTGCGGTACACTTAATTATGCATATAATTATATACCTCTTGAGTGGTCATGTAGTAAAATTAGTATATAGTAAGAAAAAAACTCCTCAGAAATTGGGGATGAAATCTCGCGGAAGTCAACAAAGTTGTTTTTATCAGTGAGCCCACAGCCTAGATATTGAGAATCCACCACCTTAAAGTTTTTTTTTTCTTTTTGGAGACAGGAGGAACCAGCTTGCAACCGACAGCCGCGCCGTAAACCCCCTAGTGACGCTAGCGCACAAACCCACCACCACGGCGTCACACTTAATACCACTAGCGGCTGCACGCTGGAATTTGAACCCGTCCGTCGATTTGTGCAATAATTGAGCCCACTAGGACCGACACTAATCTATCATACTATTTACTACTTTTGTCGGCCATAAAAAATGCTTGTGTCACTCTGACAGTCCAGATAACACGATGGCACACAATCTTCAATAAAAGTAAGTCCGGGTGAGCATCGGTCTAGGGTTGACCCTGAACCAATCTTGGACCGGCCCAACCATGCCGGTCCTAGTCCGGTTCCCAGGAAGATTGGGTTGGTCATTGGTCCTAGAATTTCTAGTTTGTGTGAGTCGGTCCTCGATCCCGAGAGTTCGGGTCGGTCCAACCCGGACCAACCTTAACTAAATATATATATATTTTTTATAATTTTTTATATATAAAAACCTTAAAATAAACGGCATCGACAATATTAAACAGCTCTTTAGTGAGGAGTTCAAGTAATTTTATATTATCCTTTAATAACTTAGGTTTTTAATGTATTTTATGATATCAATAGTTATAATTTACGAATGAGGAAAATGTTTTTATGAGGAGTTCTCACAGAATCCAAACAGGCACCTTATGGCATCCTCCTCTAGTATTTGTTATCTTCTATCTTATTTTTCCTCTTACTCTTCAATTTGCTAAAATTGAAAAAAACTTCTCGGCTCGCCACTCGACACTCACATTGCTTGCTTTGGGTCACTCGTGCCTTTCGCCGCTCGATGCTCGCTTGGCTTGATACTCCCCACTCGACATTCGATGCTCATTCTGTTCAACGCTCACCCCAGTTGACCCTCACCGCTTGCATTTCTTAGCTGACCTTACTCATCATCGAACCCAGTGGGTCGGTACAGTCCTCGGTTGCTCTTTCAAGCAGTACAAAAAATGAAACAAAAAATTATTGGTTAGTCTTGGGTTGACCTTGAAACCGGACCGAACCCATTGGGTCAATCCGACCCTCAATCGCTTTTTTAAGGAGTACAAAAAATGAAATGAAAAATTATCAGTTGATTCTAGGATGACCCTGGAACCGGACCGAATCGAACCCATTGAGTCGGTCCGGTCCTCAATCCCAAGCTCAATAGAGTCGGTCCGGTCCTCAATCCCAAGCTCAATAGAGTCGGTCATTGGTCCCAAAAATTGAGGACCAGCAGTATGTGGGTTGGTCCTAAGGTTAGGAGGTGGACTGGCCCAACTCGGACCATGCTCACCCCTACTTCAAACCTTGAGATGTGGCTTCCATCCTTAAGCACCACCATTTTCCAAGGTACTAAAAAAACAAGTCATGTGTCTCTATCCTCTAGTATAAAAATAAATAAATAAGAAGATCAAGTAGTGATTGAGCTGCCCGGTAAAACACTGTACCTAATTTTAAGCTAGTATTCGCCGTTGATTGTTAAACTCCATCGTCTAATGGCTTCTTCATCCAAAGCCAAAAATATTTACCACATCTTCTTGAGTTTCAAAGGCATGGACGTGCATAACAACTTCGTTGATCATCTTTACAGAGCTTTAAATCATACTAAGGACAAGCGAAATTATTTTCGAAATAGTGAGTTTAGATAAAAATATGACTCTTTTGGGGTGATGGCGAGAACGAGCTGTTTTAATACAATAATGTAATTCATCATTGTCATAGTGTTGATTTCGGATATTCCTGAATATCATGCCAATCAAAAATCAATCTTCAAATCGATAGCCAACCCTACTTCGAACCATAATATACTCATCCCGATCCACATCTAGCTTGTGGTGGACTTCGAAAGTTCCTCATTGCCTAACTAATCCTCTTTTATCTTCTCTTATGGTAGATTGTCAATGTTGATTGTTTCTTAACTAATCCTACTTTGTCCTCTTCTGGAAGACTTTGAATGTTAATTATTCACCAAACTCATAATCCTAATTTGTCTTTCCGGTGGACTTTCGTAGGATTGTTTTTTCTTCCAAATTAGATACATATACTCCAAACAAAACTTCCCAAAATGATTTACCATTACGAGACTTCACGTTATTACTCCAAACAAACTCTTGGCCATCTCAACTTCAACTGGTTTTCAAAAGAGAAGCAGAATTTTTCAATTGAGGCCAATTGAACGACGAAGCGATGTAAGGATTGAAAATCGCCCAAGAACAATGTAATTTGGCAATATCGGAGGATCACGGATGTCCTTTCATTGCAATGCCATGGGTACTTCCGTTCAGGGAGATGACATATCCTCAAAAATCTTCAACGTCACAGACGGAGAATTGAACATGGTGGCACAGGGACTCGATTCTAATCCCTGCATTGTTAAATGAGGGTTTTTTCGTCTTTTAACATCGATTGGCTACGTATAAAACATCTTCAACAAGGTGATTGGATAGTTATTATTTTGACTAGCAATTGGAAAATACTTTTTCGGCAAAATTTGGAGCCCCATTTACTTGGATGAAACGTAGCATCATCCAAAAGAGTGGTATCCAAAGTTCATAGATCAGGTAGAGCCGATAACCCTGTTGTTCAGGATGTAGTCTAATGCCTTCTCGTGTTATTAGCTTGGAGGTAAGTATACTAATTGGAAGGTATTAAATTAGAATGAGCCTAACATGAATTATCTAACTCGAATATCTCTTTTTGTGCGTGTCCATGTATAATACTTTTTGGTTGGGATGCTGTGATCAATTCCAGGTTATTTTCGGGATAAACTCGAACATTTTTAATTATCAATCCAAAAAAAAAAAAAAAATACAACTGAAAAACAAACGTTTAACGACAGAAACTGGGTTCGAGAGTGAGTGGTCAATGTATTTTGAGAAAAAGTACAATAGAAGCACGGGAAAAGAGAGGAAATCCTGGTTGTTGGTTGCAATATCAAGTTTTTAACTTACCCTGTTTGATTCGACTTTCCCCAAGGCGTTTGGCAAGTGTTTTTGAAAGCTCATTTGCCAAATGTGAGCATTCTAAATGCTGAAAACTGAATGTTGGGGAGGAGGTGCTTTGGGCATTAGGCATTTTGCAAATGCAACCGCGTCACTGTTCATCTTCTCTTCCCCCTTTGTATTCTTCTTCCCCGCCCATCGAGCTTCTCCGACAGCCACCACCACCGCCTGAGGGTCGCGCGTCCCCGGTGACCACCACCTAGGGGTGGCGCAACTCGTGACCCAAGCAGCGTCGCCTGGGTTGCGTGGCCCTCAGGTGTCACCGCCTAAGGTTCACTCGACCTCAGGCGGCATTGCCTGGGGCGCGTGAACCCCAGGCAACGCCGCTTGAGGTTGCGCCTCTAGGCAGCAACAACGTCACCTGAGGTCGTGACCTCAGGCGGCCAGATCTGGCCGCCGTTGCGACCTCAGGCATCTGAGGTCGCGCCTCCAGGCCGCCGGTCGCCGGATTTGATTTTCAAATTTAAAAATAAAAATAAATAAAAGCAAAAGCCCATTACAAATGTTAGTTTGCCAAATGGTATTTATGCTAAAATTACCTTTCAATGCTATTTGAGATTACAATTTACTAAACAGTGTAACATTTCGGAAAA
Source organism: Eucalyptus cloeziana (assembly GCA_014182715.1). Classification (NCBI taxonomy): domain Eukaryota; kingdom Viridiplantae; phylum Streptophyta; class Magnoliopsida; order Myrtales; family Myrtaceae; genus Eucalyptus; species Eucalyptus cloeziana. The sequence continues at coordinate 31,391,841 of CM024638.1, forward strand.
CCCATTTATCTCAAAGGTATTTGCATTCTCCCAAGGGTATTTTCTCAAAGCCGAATCAAAGGAGCTAGAAACTGAAGATCGCCCCTATTCAACTATTCAAGTTTTACTAATTATGCGTAAATTGCTTTGTATCAAGACCACCTATATAAGCCAAAGAGCAGAGGTTAATCGGTTCAACATATAAGGTGTTCTTGGTTCTTTGGGTAATCGGATCTTTATGTCCATGACTCTAGGTTACAAAAACTAACAAGAAAAAAAATAGAGGTGGACAAAAGCAGGCGTTGAAATGTATTTCCCATTTTTTTAACGGCTCACATTTTAGGACCTTATGTATAGGAGGATTACAAAGTTTGGACTATATGTTCATGGAGGAAAAAAAGGGCAAAGGTCTATGCAAAATAAGAAGATATTTAGGGCACGTTTGGTAACGATTTTGTTCCTGGAAACAGATTCTGACAAGAAATTATTATTTTTTATTCATTGCTGGAAACTAATCCCGAGTAAAAGAATGCGTTTGGTAACTGTCCAAAATTTATGATTCGGAATAGAATTGCGTTTGGTACCGTGTTAATTGATTATATTCCAAATCAATTTCTTTTAATTTTTACATAATTTTTATATTTTTTTTCCTTTTTTTTTTTTTTTTTTTTTTTTCTCCCATTCTTCTTCTTCTTTAGGCCGGTTGCCGAACGCTAGTCCGGCAACCAGCTAGACGAGGGCTGGCAACCTCACTGGAGCATCGCCGACCCTCGGCGAGGCTGATCCTTGTCGGCTGAGCCTCGCCGGCAACTGGGCGAGGCCTGCTGGCCACCGAGGCGAGGCGGGCGAGCCTCCGGCACTTGCCAAACCTCACCCTAGCCTGGCGAGCCTCCGGCAAGCTCGTCGGACCATTTGCCGATGACCGGCGGCAGCGGACGGCAGCGGGCGGCGACGGGCAGCGATCGCGAGATGGCAGTCGATGAAGAAGAAGAAAAGAGAAGAAGAAGAGTTTTGATTCTCAATTTTGTTCGAAACAAGAATCAACTTTTTTTTATTCTTGATTCTCTTCCCAATCTGTTCACAGGAACAAATGTGGTTTCGAGAACAAAAATTTTACCAAACGTGATTCTCGTCCCAAACTGATTCTAGGAACAAAAAATCAAAATTGTTTGGATGGTTAACAAACAGTGCCTTAGTGTCGTATAGGTAATTCAACTGTGCAGGGTACCGGGCTGCTTGTTGTCTGACTTACTGTTGTTATGTAATTGAATTTTGACTGTCATGTAAAACTCATATAATGAATCCATAATTGCAATTCTATTTGATATATACATACACTAAAATGACGTAACAATTTTCCTAAATTCTGTACCTTGTGTAATAATTTCCCTTGGGGAGATCCTGACCCGGTGATTGGAAGGATAGAACTGCCAAAAAGATCAAAACGATAAGATAAGAAGAAAAGAAGAGAGAGAAGTAGACAAGTGTCCGCTCGGGTCAAGACTCGAGACTATGACTAAGGAGGGGTAGTGAGGTGAACGCTCCAGATTCAGATTTGTGAACTCCGAACGACTTCAATCAAGTTTTGATCATCTCCATCTCCATTCGAGCCAGAGCCTGTGTTGCAATTGGTTGCTTGCGTTCCAATGGTTCGCTATCAAGTGTTCATCAGCTTCAGAGGATCAGATACCCGCGACAACTTGGTCGAGTACCTCTATGACCGGCTCAAACGCTTGGGAGTTGTGGCATTCCTAGACAGCAAAGAGATCGACTACGGTCAGGAGATCAGTACAGAGATTAAGGCAGGCATCGAGCGTTCCGACATCTGCGTCCCAGTCTTCTCCCAGGATTTCGCTTCCAGCCCAGCTTGCCTGATGGAAGTGGCCCAAATGGTGAAGTCAAAAAAAAAAATTCTTCCCATTTTCTTCTTCGTCGAGCCTTGTGATGTTCGCCACCAGCTGGGAACGTATAAAAAGTCCTTCGCCAAGCACGAGAGCGAAGGCAGATATTTCATGTCAATCATCAATGAGTGGAAAGAAGCTCTGACAAAGATTGCTGATATGAGGGGACCGGAATTCAAGAAGGCTTCTCTGGAGGCTCCTCTGAAGGCTGCTCTACGGGCTGCTCTACGGGCTGCTCTGGGAGACATTGACGGTATACTTGGACCGGAATCCAATAAGGCTGCTCTGGAGGCTGCTCTGGAGGCTGCTCTGAAGGCGGCTCTGGAGGCTGCTCTAGGAGAGATTGGTGTTATAAAGGGACCGGAAATCAAGAACGCTGCTCCGGGAGAGATTCGAGGTACAAAGGGACAGTTTTACAAAAATCTCTTCAGCGGGTAAGTGTGATCGCTCAATTGGTTGTTTAGCTTGCGGAATGAAAAGATAGGAAAATTGGTTTGTATATTAAGATGCTCACCCCGCTCTTTCTGGGATCCAATTAACTTCTGGAGATTATAATTGTTTCTTGCATTTTTAATCGCGATGCATGTGTGTATATCGGATTGTCTTCTCTCTACAGTCTTCCTCATGTTTATTTTTTCTTGCTTGCTTGATGTCGCCGGTGCCTCTGTAACTTTCCTGAAATCAAACTGTTCCACGACCAATCTGGGACCTTATCGTAGCTACCGCTGGTCACCTCTCCCCGCCCCTTATCTATTGAAAAAAAAAGGAAGAAAAAAGGCAAACTCCGTTTCTCATTTTGTAGGTTTCAAGAACTAGAGGTTTTCATTTCTGAAATTTGGAAACTCTCGAGGATGGATGAGCAAGATGTGACTCAAAATTTAGTTGGAATAGACAGAGACGTGCCAGAGATGATGCGAAAGCTTGGTTTCAATAATGAGGATGGACGAGTGGTCGAAGAATTGGAGATGACTGGGAGGATGGTGTTTGTAGTGGTCGGTCTGCCCAAGGTTGGCAAGACCACTCTCGCAAAGGTGGTATTCCATAAGATCAGACACCTCTTTCATGGTTGCTGTTTTCTTGAAGATGTACGGGAGGAGTTTGAACAGAAAAGAGAGGTGTCTCTGCAGAATAAGTTGATTCGTGAGCTCAAGAGAGGAGGAGCATGTCCAGAAGTGGATTCCTCTACTGATGGTACCGCAATGATAAAATACATGTTCAAAGAAGACAGAGTTCTTATTGTACTAGATGATGTGGACGACTTCAAACAAATCAAAAAATTTGCTGAGGAGCTGACTTGGTTTGCTCCAGGAAGCAGGATCATCCTCACAACCACAGATAAAGATGTCATTACTAACAAGTATTCGGATCCAGAAAAAAACAGAAGTGACGTCTTCCATGAACACGTTGTTTCATCTCTGAAGGATAATGATGCTCTTGATCTTTTCTATAAGCACGCTTTTCCACCGGATCATTGCCCAGATGGCTACGAATCTTGGTCAAAGAGAATCATTTTTGCTGTTGGAAATCTTCCCTTTGCTATTGAAATGGTGGGAAAAAATTTGTACAAGAAGAGGATAGAAGATTGGATAGAGACTTTGAATCATTTGGAAAGAAGGCCGGAAGAAAAATTGAAACCAATATGGACGAAATACTTAGGACGTTTGGATGCTGACACACAACAAATATTCCTTGATATAGCATGTTTCTTTACTGGTTCAGAAAAGGGAATCCCCTGTTACATGTGGGAGGCCTGTGGATGGAACCCACGTAAGAATGTTGATCGCCTTGAAAATAAGTCTTTTTTAACAATCAGCGAAGAAAATAAGTTTGGGATGCACAACCAACTAAAATCGTTGGGAAGAGAAATTGTCAAGGGAGAAAATAAAGACCCCAGCCAGCGCAGCAGGCTGTGGGATTATGAAGATGTCAAAAGAACATTGCGTGAAAAGAAGGTAAAATCACAGAAATTTCTCCAATATTCTTGTCAAGTTTTCCTTTTATATTATCGTTTCATTGCATATGTCTTTGTTCGAATTTCACACTTCCACTTTTTCATCGAATTGGCAGGGTAGCAAGGTTGAAGCTCTTCGTGTAACCCCTGATTTTGAAAAAGTTGATGGTCAAGTATTTCGTCGTCTGTCAAATCTGAGGTTTCTAGAGTTGGACAAGGTTGATATTGAAGGAAATACTCAGGGTCTTCTTCCCGGCCTAGTATGGCTTGATTGGCGTGGACGCCCTAAGAAATCTAGTGGACGTCCTAAGAAATCTAGTGGACACTCTGAGGGATCTAAGTTGTTTGCATTCAACATGGAAAAATTAGTAATTCTCAACTTATGTTCAAGCCCAGAAATATTGACCGTGAAAGAATGGGAACAATTAATGAAGGTAAGTCTTATTTGCGGTTGTGCAATTTTTTCATGTACAAATTCGCCCTACACTTTATCTTTAGAGTTTGGAAAATAAACACATGATCATGTTGTTTTTGCAGAGGGCTAAGAGTTTGGAAGTCTTGAAGCTAAAAGATTGTACTCGGATCAAAGCATCTCTGGAGCTTCCTGCCTCAAGTCTTTTGAAATGCTTGATCCTGGAAGATTGTTTACGTTTAAAGTTAGATACAACCAATTCTAACTTTGAAAATTTAGTATCCTTCAGCATGAAGCATTGCAAAGGGGTTAAACATTTGCCGCAAGCACTATGTTCCATGAAAGTATTGAAAGAACTTTTCATTGATGGAACTGATATTAAAATACTCCAATTCGAGAAAAACTCTCTGCCGGCACTTGAAATTCTCAGCGCTTGCGAATGTAAAGCATTGCTTGAAGTCACTGATTCCATTGGATTGTTAAACAATCTTCAGAAGCTTACTTTAAGGAGTTGCAGTCAGCTATACACGCTTCCACATATCTTTGGAAAGCTTGTTCTGCTACAGCAAATGGACCTGTCGCACACCTTAATTGATGAATTGCCTCCTTGTGTCAAGGAATGCAATAAACTCAAGGTGCTAAAGATGGTTCGTACTAGCCTCAAAGGATTTCCTGAAGTCATAAAAAATCTTAGGGAGCTCAAAGAGTTGGATTTCACCCTCTGCGGAGGTCTGAGTGGACAACGTTGCGACATTACAGGTTTGTTTTCTTTAAGAATACTGAGATTAAAAGGCACAAAAATTTCTGAAGTGCTCGCCAGAGATGAGGGGCGATTTTGTCTCCACGTCCTTGAGTTAGATCCTGGCGTCACTTGGCAGACTCAGGCCAAGTCAAAAGAAGAGTAATGTCTCCAAGCACATAAAAAAAAGGCAGACTCCAACCAATCAAAAGAATAGCTGTGTCTCCAGGCACAAAAGAAAAAGGGACGAGTAGTGTCTCTACAAATACAAGATCTCTATTTTTTCTGAACAACCCATACTTCAAATTATCCAAAGATGCGTCAAGTTCAAGCTCTTCAGAAATATATCTATCGATGTCAGAGCCATTGAATTTTGCATCAGTGTGCATGAATGTCGTTAAGCTATGTTTCTAAAGAACTTGAACTTGAAGTGTCTTTAGAACGTTTGAAGTATGAGTTATTCAACATAGAAAGAGGTCTCGTATTTGGAAAGACGCTACTCTTTGCAGTTTACTCCTCGCATTTGTGATAACTGTTTGTTGAATTTTATCTCAAACTAGGCGAGCATTTTCGTATTGGCTTGTTCCATCATCTATGCAACTGGTTCTGTTTTCTCTTCCTTGCCGTCACATAATTTATTGAGTTTTGCATGTAATTTATCATTTTTTCCTCTTTCTCTGTTTGCTTTCTCTATTTCCTTTTTCTGCATAGGGAGAGGGAATTTCTTTAGTGATGCAAGAAGCTCAGTTGGAATGATCTAATGCTATTTACTTGGTTTGCTGCTTGCAGCATCCTATGATTCATATTGGCTGTCCATTAGTGTTAGATGCAAAACAACTCTCAAGGAAACTTGGCAAGCTGTTACTAAACCTAACTGGACTTCTAGTTCTAGACCGGTTGCTTTATATTATGTTGTCTTCTCATTGTTATAGGGGTCCTTTCGCTAGCTCTGTTATGTTATAAATTTATAATATTTGTAGCGGTATTCACTGTAGTTGGTCTGTCGACAATCATATGCGAGGATTGGGTAATTTTTGCGTAGAAGGTTGTATTGTCTTGTGATTCACTTTGATTTTCCTGTCAATGGTTTTTGGTTTTTACAAATTCCTGATTTCACTCATGACCCTACCTATTATAGGAAAATCGTCCCTAATGCATGTAGTGGTTGAACATTCAATGAGGTCCTGACCTCCAGAGATGAACGGTCCAGGTGCTCCTCTTGGTATAGGAATGGAGCTTCTAGCTCTAGTTGGAAAATAAAAACACACCTAGCGGCAGACAGAGAGATTTTTTGGAGGCATCGGTATTACATAAATACATAGGATTGACATTGTACATGAACAATGCGGGATGAAGCATATGAAGTGGCAGCAGGGCCTTATTACATTGCTGAAAATGTCGCAGAATGTGAAGTGAAGACCTTAGGTGGCTTAGATTTTTCTCACTACTAAGGATCGCTATTGGAGTTTCAAATTCACAAGCTAGCTGGTTAAGTTCTGGGAATTGTTGGTCGTCCATCAGAATCCAAAATAAATTGGTTCCGATGACTTCAAAGAGTGGAGTGGTTGTCAGCCTACATGCTAGTCATTTGCAAGCCCATGTCGAACTGTAACCTGTATCAAACCGAGAGGGAAAAAGGCAGCTGCTTGGAACTGGATGATGGCGAAAATCAGAAGTCTCCCCACACCCACACCCCCGCCCCCCCCAAAAAAAAAAAAAAAAAAAAAGTCTCATTTAAAAATTGAAATGTCTCAGAGAAGAAGGGTTTCGATCCTTTAGGTTCTTGATTCTGTTCATTTGAAGTCCAAGGCTCGCCTTTGCACCTGATCCTCAGAAATCTTTCAAGAAGCACCGATGAAAATGTACAAATAAATTGTTCATGGCGGGCACCCATTTGCTTCGGCACACTCTTCCAGGGCCTCGAGTTCTCAAGCTTCTTCTCACTGATAGCTTCATGCTCCATCCTCTTCCTCTTTCTCTCTACGATTCGCTACTCCTATGTAGTGATACTAGATCAACCATCGATAAGAATTCATTAGATGCGACTGGAACAATCAAAATTGCATCGCATTAGGACTGTCATCGCGCCTACGTCCTAGTTAATTCATTGAGCACACGGGACTTAGCTCCTTGCTTAATCTGAATCGGCAAGTTTAGGGCCGCACTCAATCTTTAGAATGCGAACTGAAAATACGATGTAATCAATCATCATAGACCATACCATGGACGCTTGGTGACGAAAACCAAATGAGAAAGCAGCAAATCCATACAAAGTAGACACAGTAATGAGCCATCTGGTTAACCGAGTAATGAAGCGTTCGAGTTCCATACTTCAAGATGGATCTCGTTCCAGAATGCCACAGTGTAAAGCTGGCCTTGACAAATCATTGCGTAATTAGTGTAATGTATCTAGATTAACTCACTCAAGATATTGTCCATTTTGACTCGTCTCACACCAAGCCTCGCGATTTTGTCATTTGGCATACATGCAGACACTTTCCCAAGGGTTTACCTAGCCTAGGCTTGTTTAACTTTGGAGTTCCAAAGCAAAGATTGTTGTTACATAAAAAAAAAAAGAAAAAAAGCCTCCTTGAGTTAATTTCAGTTTTCACATATGTATTCTAGAATCGCTCTCCCCTTGTTCGGTGTACAGTTCAATTTATTCCTACCCCCTTCTGCATCTTAGAAGCTTGACAAGAGTTGCTCCTTGTGCAGGCCCTCTAGCCCCAGCGACCAACTCCCCACCCTCATTGAACCAAGTCGTTACAATTAGGCAAGCTAATAGCATATATATGTTTGCTAGATGTTTTTGGAACAAATATGTCGCTCAGGCTAACGTTAAGCACTCTATTATTTTTCCTTCAAAGACTAAGTTCGTAGAGTTTTCAGCAAATGAGAATAGGTTGTGGGACAGAGAAAGAGTTTTGTTTCATTTCGTGGGGATAGTAGGTGGACAAGGCCTATTTTATTGAGGTGAGTATGGTTTCAGGATAGAATTTGGAACCAAAGGACCGAACAAGTGGGAGCATGTCCGATCCTAGGTTTCAACATATGCATGATAATAACTAGATTCAAAAATTAGGGCACCTATTTCGACGGTTGTTTTTCAAATTCTAAGTAGATAGAACCTAGAACCTGAACTTGAAACAAGTTTTGTATTTTCCTTTGTCCATGTCTTCGTGCAATCTTATGGTATTCCATGGCGTCCGATGATGAATGTATAATTTGCACCACTATTCTGAGCATACATTTTATGATTGAAACTTTTACTTTATTAGTATTTCTTATAGTTATAAATTGTGGTCAGTGAATTATGACAACAAGTAATGGTCATTAAATGTGATAATTTATTACAATCATTCAATTAATAATACAGGTGATCTAAGTAGAAGCTATAACTAACCCTAGAATCTATGATAAAGTAAGTTCCAGGTTCCAAATAGAACCTATACGAAATTTAGAACCGCTTACCCTGCTATTTTATGTTGTTCCAGTGTTCTTAACACAATCAACAAAAAACATACTCCTTAGGAAAACACATTATCTTAGTGAAGAAAGTAAACGGGAAGTTCGGGTTTGTAGTCACGTGGTTCCAACCCAGTACATCCACCAACTATAGAGAAGAAACTCTTTGGCTATCTAATGCTACAGAAAGTTGGCCAAATCCCAATTACAATGGCTCCCCTAGAAAATGTCCGAAAAAAAGCAAGTTGAGGACGGTATAGGCATCACTTTTCGAATGTCCCAAAAAAGATGTACATTTTCTTTTTCAAGGGACAAAAAGGACCGCTAACATCTTTCATCCATACGATAATACACAGCAGCAATACGATTTAATCGACTCGTGAAATTAGTAATTTTTGGGACATGTCCGAAGTTTGATTGAACAATGATGCCAAGTGCATACAACAACGTGTGACATTTTAAAATCGGCTTAAATTTTTGCTTTCTATAGCCATATTTGTCCCTCAAGTGGAATTACATACTATTCTTTAAAATAATAGAAAAGCCCTCAACGTAAGAGTACGCGATATTTCTCATATATGGTCATAGAAGATTGAATTAACCTTGAAGCATCATATCCCAATTTCAAAATCAAACATGGGTTCATTGATCAAAGAGCCTTGTTCTACATTAATTTATCCGCTTTGGCCCGTCTCATGTCGAAGTTCATAGTTTTAGAAGACACTTTCTTAAGAAATCATCCATCCTAATAATACTCCTACGTAGGCTCGCTTAATTTTAGAGTCCCCAAACAAAGTATACCGTTGCGTTAAAAGACACATCCATGAACTTAATTCCAATCTTCACATATATATCTTAAAATAGATCTCCCCTCACATATATATCTCATAATCACTCTCCCTCTCTTCAGTACATAATTTGTTTCATTCCTACCTCCTTACAATCCTAAAAGCCTGCCAAGAGTTGTTTGTTGTCCAGGCCCTTTGACCCCGAGTCCCAACGATCACTCTCTATCCTCATTGGACCAAGTCGTTACACTTCTTATCATCTTTTTTTCAGCATTGTCCATACATTAGTGGACAGTCGACAAGCGCGGTTCTTATCATGAAGTAGCACGTGAAAGATCAGTCACCTGATGTAGCAACTTCTGAGCAAAACATTGCTCTGCAAACAAGCCGAACGCCACAGATTTTCTAAATAGTCACCAGAAACGCCTTTACTCATAGGAAGGCCAATCGAGAACAGTACCACATGCTTTCAGGAGTAATACTGGGAAGATAAAATATACTGTTTGCACCAATTGCTAAAATAGGAAAGTAATGTCTTTAATCTTCACATATTCTTTTTGATGTTCTGCAAGAGAATACTCCTCCATGCGCCCTCTCTTAAGGATCATTTGCGAGCTTCTGCCTTCCTCTGTTCTTTGGCTGTAGATGAAAGAGAATTTTTGAATCAGTTTTGGCGACAAGGGTGAAACCAGAACAACAAACATAGCAGCCTCAAAGACTTTTACCAGCTTTCTCTTCTTCTCGCTTCTTGGCAGATTCTGCTCTTTGTTGCCGAATAAGGGCCAAACGCTCTGCAGGAAATAAGACTACAATAATGAGCACCAAAAACCAAAAGGAGAAAGGAGAAGGGAATGGATATGAGAAATGATCATTCAATAAAACCAATGAGAAGAAACTGAGGGACAAGTATAGTCAAGATTGACTTTCGTGGATTGCATGGTTATAACATATAAGAATATCCTCACCTTTCCAACAGTCGTTTTTTCAGCTTTCATCTAGTTGTTCAGTGTACGTATTTACCTTCAAACTCAAATTAGGTTTCAAGTTGCTAGATTTTAGATTAATATAAAGTGACACACTTGATAGAAACATTCATAGCTATGTTGGTCCATCAGCAGCCAAATCATAAAAAAATCAAGATTAAATTGGACAATTCTTTTTCTAACTTGGTTCACACCCTTGAAACAATTGGGTTTATACACGAATTGAATGAAATTGTACGGTTTAAATCGTGAACCAACAATGAGAAGAATATTATTATTACAGTCTTGCGGAGGCAACTTGTCACGCCCCGATCCTCAGGCACGCGCCCATCCCTCACCTTGGTCGATTTTCAAATGCGATATCATAGGACTACATATCGCCGACCCTTTTCTTTTTAATGCACAAGCGGAAGCATAAATTAAAATCCCCAAACAATAAAACATTGGCATAGAACAATAGGATTAAATTTCAAATCTTCACTCTTATATACATTGCAAAACAGTGCACATATATATACAAAGTGAACTATTAAGTCTAATTTACATTAAGTCAGTTAAAAACACAAGGTCTACAAACATAAGCGGGGTTCTACAAGTTACGGGTCTCTATCCTCCTCTTCATCAATCTCCACACTCCAACTGGAGCCTTCAGCAAACTGCACTGAACTGAACTTCGAGGCCTTCAACATCCAAGTCTGCTACATCTAGGGACCTGAAATGGTTATTCAATAACCAATGAGACCACGTCTCAACAAGTTCTACCCCCTAAGACCCGATTAGTAAGCCAATACACTATGGGTTGCCTAAACACGCACGAGTCGAGGACTTACCTTGACCTCATATTCCACCCGCAAATCAGTACAATTTATAATAGGCACCCAATTACTCATAACAAATCGAACAGGTCGATTACATGTCAAAGACACGTACATTCTCTAAGCGCACTAGTTCACCAAAGTGATGCGTCAAATCACCGAGCACGTGTCTCCCAAGATGCCTCACTTAATTCTCTGCAGGCCCACGTGCATTCTCTAAGGCATTCGTTCAAAGTGATGCATCAATTCACCGAGCCCACGTGCCCTTTTACGATGCATGCGGGCCACGTGCATTCTCTAAAGCACTCGTTCACCAAAGTGATGCATCATTCACCGAGCCCACGTGCCCTTTTAGATGCCACTCTCAAGATTCAATGGCTTTTATGGTCCCACCCGACCTCTCAAGATCTAGTGGGCTGCGGTCTGCCTCACCCGACCCTCTCAAGATCTAGTGGCTTTACGGTCCCACCCGACCTTTTCAACTATGGCCAACAATATTGCACCTCATAATTAAATTCTTCAATTTCATAATATCTTGGCCTAATTTGTTGATATCAAAAATACTCGATAAAATATCGTGTGTGGGTACTGTAATCGGTTAGCCAAAATAGAATAGTTTCATTTTCTATAAATCCCACTATTTTCTGTAGTTTACCAAAACATTTTGGCATTGTCAATCGATGCCCAGTTATTTTTCAATTAATAACCAAAGATTATTCAATTTAGGAATAAATCCTAAAATCACTCATAAATCAATTTAACACAAAATAAAGCTCAATTAAATAAACGGACTGCACCACGATCATCGGCACGAAATTCCGATCACCGCCATCCCGGTTGAATTTCCAGAAAAATAATTAATTAAATAATTAATTTCGAAAATTAAATAAATAAATACAAAAAAATCCAATTTAGGCCCATAATGCCTTATTGGAAGCCGAGACGAGCAATGGGAAAATTACCGAGACTCATTCAATAAATAACATGGCATGTCTACTTGCTAATGTCTATTTCTAACCACCTAACATGCATAATTAAGTCTCTAATTTAATTTATCTAAATTAATCTAACCACCTAATTGCAATTAATTAAATCTAACCAACCCTAAGTATAATTAGAGACTAAGAAAGCGTTAGTGAGTAAAACTCACTTGATAAAAACGAAGTCAAAAGCAGCGCGACGGCGGTAGAAATCCAAATTTTCGGCGATGTCGGCGGACATTCAGCCGGGCATCAAGCCATGGCCGCATGAAAAGCCCACAGAAAACTGGGCCTGAACCTACGATTGTGCCTTGCTGAATTGGACCAAAGACACTTGCTGGACTTGAAGACGTCAACTGGGCCGAGAACAGGATGGGCCTAAAGCTGAAAACTGAAACTTGTTGGGCTTCACTGGACTGGGCTTCGAATTGTTGGGCTGATCGGGTTTAACTGTGCGGGCCTCAAAAACTGAGCTTGGCTGCGGACTGGGCCTACTTCGCGGGCCCAAGAACTCAATTGATGGGCTTCAAATGAGCTGATGTTACACGAACTGGACTGTGGTTGTTGAAGATGGGCTTGACAGATTCGTGTGGGCTGAAGACAGGTTGGCTCTTTGGGCCGAAATGCTGTAAGCTTCATTGGACCGGGCCTGAATTTGCTTGGGCCGAAGATCTGAAGTTCACTGGACTGATCAAGACAATTTTGTGGGCTGCTGATGGTGTGAGATGGGCGGTCAACAGCTGGGCTTTCGGTGGAATTGGACTGCACTTGAATGGGCCCACGATGATTGACAATTTGCGAGCTGCTGGAGACGTCGAACGTGAAGAGAAAGCGGACAAAGGCAGCTGCTTCGGTGAGGTCTTCGAGCTGCGATTGAAATGGACGTTGGCTTCTTCGATCTTCGTTGCCAGGAGAGCTGCTCGTGGAAGGAGACAAACAGCAATGGAGCGGTAGAGTTTGGTCGTTGGCTTCGTGCGGCTGGCGTCGCGGACGAGACGCGGTCAACTTCGGTGGAGGAGACACCGGCTTGTTGACCCAACGGACATGTGACAGCGGCTGGGAAAGATGGGCCATCGGTGGATTCCTTTGGGCGGTGGGGATCGGCGTGCGACGTTGAGGGCTGCGTGGAGCTTCGGTCAACAAAAGCTTTGGATGAATTTGCATGTTGACCAAAGATGGGTAGCTCGCGGACGCGTGGCCAAGCAAAGGGGAATTCTCGGTGGGGGTGTGGGCTGTTCGCAGAGAAAGAAAAATGATGGCCAAAATAGAAAGGAAAATCAAAGAGAAAAAGGGCAGCAAGTTCAGTGGGAGAAATGAAAGCAAAATCAAGGGGAAATTGCTCGCGCGAGGAGGAAGATGGAGGGGAAACCGTGCGTGAGGGAGAAGCCAGCTGTGAGGAGAACAAAAGTCTCAATCCTTAGCCAATACATTGAATGCTTGGTCCCCTTTGGCTTGCATAAATATCCTAATATTCCTCAATTACTTTCCATCAATAAATTTCCACAATTAATCAAATTGAAGCCAAAATTTCCAGCTCTAATTTAGCATCCGAATTTCATTGATTTGGGCTTCAATTCCTCACCAAAATTCCCAATTTAATGTCCAACTTCATCGAAGAAATTGCCCATACCATTTCGGCAATTCCCTAATGCCAGATAGTTCAATTTGGAAGTCAAACTCTCCTCAAATTCGCCAATCCGAATTTCCAATAATTTTCGCGACGTCCGAATCATTTCCGAAAAAATCTCGGACTCGACGAAATTTCTCCGAAAGACAAGACGACATCCTATAAATGAACCGTGACATGCTCGAATATCCGATTTCGAAACCGAATCAATTTCGTGGTTAAAATCGACCGAACGCGATTTTAGTCCGATCCGATCTATGAGTAGCTTTTAGGGATTTTACCGCGGTTATATCTCTTAACGCTTCACCCAATAGATTGGTTACTTCGTGAGTGATATTTCGGAAGAGAAAAATGGCCAATCGACGCGTCGATGAGATCTTGCATTCATATATTCGGAACGGGTCGAAAATTCAGGATGTCACACAACTCTACATCATACTATGGACGGCTCTGCACTTTTCTGACCTATGTGGGGAGGAAAAAAGGAAAAGAGAAGAAAATAACATTTCCCATTCTCTGGTCCCTTTCTTCCTAGTTGGATTTGTCTCAAATGATATTCATACAGAAAGCTCAGACACCACTGAAATAACTTGTGCAAGCACTTATTTAGACACCACTATCAAACCTGACCCTGGCTAGCTAGTGTTCACTTGGAATAAGAGTTATGATATCCAGGATTTTATATTTATATCATAAATCAGGAGTGACTGACTAAATGTAATAATTTCAATATTACACATCAATAGGAGGTCCAAAATGAAGGGTTCAAATTAAACTATGTTAGGCTTCACTGGCATATCAACAAAGACAAAAGACATAACACTGCTTATCCTCCTCCTCCTTTTTTGTTTTGTTCAGATTGATTGACTTAACTACATCTTACAGATAACAATTCAAGTTATTACTTTCCCTCCCCTTCACCAACAAGGCAACAACTTGTCTATCAACCTTGGTCTTGTTTGACTTCTCCCTCCATCTTCATCAAAATGAAGATACTTATTCCATCAGTCTGATGATGCACTCAACTCATTACAATACGCAATCCAAACTCGCCAAGATGTTCATACTACTAACTTCAAAGCATAGCCGTAGTTCTACCTAAAGACAGGAAAGCAATGAAGTCAGGGGCTAATAGCAAGTGAGCAAGCGAGCCAGTTTCTTTTCCAAAGTCAATAAGAGATTTAATAGGATAGTCATTTGTGAGTATTTTTACACAGCAAACACTACCAAAAATTACTCGAGTACAGTAGTTTTTTTTTTTTTTCCGTAACTTGAATATCATAGTCAACTAGCTAGCCAGTCGGCTGCCTCCCTGTAGTAGGTGCTAAAAACTATCAAAACCATTTCAGGAAGAGCTTAATTACACCACAGCTTACGTGATATAGGTAATAAATACCCAAATACGCTGCACGTGTGAACAACAAATTACCCATATGACTAATGAAAACTAAGAATATAAATAAACATGGACACATGAAATCTTGTTTCTGTTCTACCAAACACTGCTTACCTAGATCTTTCCTGGCTTGCTCTGTTTTTCCTTGTTCCTGTAGCCTCATGTATCGTTCGTGAGCTCTCTGCTTTTCTATCTCCTCCCTGATCACGTAAAGACAATTAAGAGATGAATACTCCTTCAATGAATAAAAAAATTCAAAAACTTCAAATTCAAGCTGAAAAAAAAAACAAGAGTGACTAGAACATTAAGATTTGAAGAAAGTCAGAAAACTGTCATGTTGCAATATGAATAACCCACTCCTAAAAAAACACCAAAACTTTCATTCTGCCATAATGCAAGCAAATAGCAATCTCATAGAGAGAAGCAAATAAGCATCTACAAACCTTTCCCGCCTTGAAAGTTCTGTTGTCTTGCTCGCCTGAAAGACAACACCCAGTGGGTTATTAAGAAGAAGATTTTTAATGTCTTGGCAATTAAACTCTTTAGAGGAGCTGGATATGTCGGGAACAGGCGTTTCAAAATTACCAGATTCCTTTGGAAATTTGCAGAGGTTGAGAGTGTTAGAGATGGACTATTGCTTCATAATAGAATTTCCTAGTTTTATTGGGCGTCTACATAGCCTTGTAACTTAAATAATGAGGTCATTGAAAACCACTTTTTTTCCCTAAGTTCAAGGACAGCACTAAATATATTCATACAATTCATGGACTAAATTAAACATATACAAAAAGTCCAAAAAACAAAATTGAACAAATTAAAAGTTTAAGGATAATATTGCAAATTCAATTAAAGTTCAAACATCATATTAAATAAATTTAAAGTTCAAGAATCACATTGCATATTACACTAAAATTCAAGGACTTTTTGTGTTATTTACCCAACTGTGAGAGCTTTACACATTCTCTCTTACCTTTTTTGTCTTCTCTGTTGTGTTTCAGCTGCCAACAAAGCGGCCATATGTCACTCTACGCTACATTTACCTCCATGTACACTCTGATAGGCGAGGACCTTTAGACCAGATTCCATCCCAGTACATTCACCATGACTAGAAACTTCTTGGGCCATCTTTTTTTTTTTTTTTTTTTTTTTGGTTGAAATTCTTGAGCCATCTAGTACTTAAAAAAATTGGCATAATCCCAATTATATTGTCTCGCTTACAAAATGTTCCAAAAAGAGCACGTTGAGCTCAGTAAAGGCATCCCTTTTCCAACGTCCCAAAAAGAAGAAAAAGCACATTTTCTTATCCGACGGATAAAAAGTACCGCTGCTATCTTTTTCGTCAAAACGATCATACACCGCAGCAATTCAATTTGATTGACCAATACTTACATAACTGGTCAAATTAGTAATTTATGAACATCCATGGGACGTCCGAGGTTTGATTGGACAATGATGCCATATGTAACATTTCAAAATTGGCTCAAATTTACGCTGTCTACAGCCATTTTTTATTGAACAAACTATTTTTAAGAATATTTGAAAAGTGGGTCATTTTTTGTCCTCAACATATGAGTACACCATATTTCTCAGACATGATCATAGAAGATTGAATTAACCTTGAAACCTCATGATATAACTTCAAAATCAACCTTGGGTATATTGAGCAGAGATGCCTGGCAACGTCAATCCATCGTAGCAATGATAATGAAGTTTAACATAACTAGCCCTCTTCTTGCAATCACAGTGCCTATTAATTAATGGACTGCGCGGTTCTTAACCTGAACTAGCACGCCAAAGGGCAGCACCCGATGTAGCAACTACTGAGGAAAACATTGCTCTGCAAACAAGCCCAGCATCGTGGATCTTCTAAATAGTCACCAGAAACGCCTTTACTCATAGGAAGGCCAATCGAGAATAGTACCACATGCTTTCAGTAGCAATACTGGGAAGAGAAAATATACTGTCTGCACCAATAGATAAAATAGAAAAGTAATGTCTTTAATCTTCACATATTCTCTTTGTTGTTTTGCAGGAGAACACTACTCTGCGCTCTCTAAGGATCATTTGCGAGCTTCTACCTTCTTCTGTTCTTTGGCTGTAGATGAAAGAGAGTTTTTGGATCAGTTATGGCGATAAGGGCAAAGCAAGACTAACAAATACAGCAGTCTCAAAGACTTTACCAGCTTTCTCTTCCTCTCGCTTCTTGGCAGCTTCTGCTCTTTGTTGCCGAATGAGGGCTAAACGCTCTGCAGGAAACAAGAGTGCAATTATGAGCACCAAAAACCAAAGCTGGAAAGGAGAAGGGAATGGACGTGAAAAATGACCATTCAATTACACCAACGAGAAGAAACTAATGGACAAGTATAGTCAAGATTCACTTTTCCAACAGTCGTTTTTGTAGCTTTCATCTAGTCGTTCAGTGTATGAATTTACCTATCAAACTCAAATTAGGTTTCAAGTTGCTAGACCACAAGATTTTAGATTAACATTAAGCGACACACTTGATAGAAACATTCATAGCTACATCGATCCATCAGCAGCCAAATCTTAAATAAATTGTAAATAAATTGGACAATTCTTTTTTTAACTTGGTTCACACCCCTGAAACAAATTGGTTTATACACTAATTGAATCAAATTGTACAGTTTAAATTGCGAACCACAAGAAGTAAGATGTTAGTCTTATAGTCTTAAGGAGGCAATGCACATTTCTAACCTATATGAGAAGGAAAAAAAGAAAAGAGAAGACAATAACATTTCCCATTCTCTGGTCCCTTTCTTCGTAGTTGGATTTGTCTCAGATGAGGTTCATACAGAAAGCTCAGATGCCACTGACATAATTTGTGCAAGCACTTATTTAGCCTCCAATATCCAACCTGACCCTGGCTAGCTAGCGTTCACTTGGAATAAGAGTCATGATATCCAAGATTTTATTTTAATATTATATATCATGAGTGACTGACTAAAGTGAATAATTTCCACATTGAACTTCAATAGGAGGCCCAAAATGAAGGGTTCAAATTAAACTTTGTGGCAGTAAAATTTAGCAATGAGAATTTAAAGTATGTTAGGCTTCACTGGCAATATCAACAAAGACAAAAGACACAACACTGCTTATCCTGCTCCCTTTTTTATGTTTTCATTGATTGACTCAATTACATCTGATAGATTACAATTCTAGTTATTACTTTCCCTCCCCTTCACCGACAATGCAAAAACTTGTCTACCAACCTCGGTCATGCTTGACTTCTCCCTCCCACTTCATCAAAATGAAGATACTCATTCCATCAGTCTGATACACTTACTCACTCTAATACGCAATCCAAACTCCCCAAGATGTTCATACTACTAACTTCAATGCATAGCCGTAGTTCTACTTAAAGACAGGAAAGCAATAAAGTTGGTGGCCTAATAGCAAGTGAGCAAGCAAGCCAATTTCCTTTCCAAAGTCAATAAGAGGTTTAACATGATGGTCATTCGTCAGTATTTTTACACAGCTAATACTACCAAAAATTACTTGAGTACAGTAGTTTTTTTTTTTTTTTTTTTTTTTTTGGGGTCATAACTTCAATATCAGAGTAAACTAGCTAGAAAGTCCGCTGCCTCCCTGCAGTAGATGCTAAAAACTATCAAAACCATTTCAGGAAGGGCATATTTACACCACAATTTACATGATATAGGTAATAAATACCCAAATATATTGCACATGTGAACATCAAATTACCCTATATGACTTATGAAAACTAAGAATGTAATTATTCATGGACACATGAAATCTTCTTTCTGTTCAACCAAACACTGCTTACCTAGATCTTTCTTGGCTTGTTCTGTTTTTCCTTGTTCCTGTAGCCTCATGTATCGTTCATGAGCTTTCTGCTTTTCTATCTCCTCCCTGCTCATGTAAAGACAATTAACAGATGAATACTTCTTCAATGAATAAAAAAATTCAAAAACTTCAAATTCAAGCTATAAAAACCAAGAAGTTTTATCCGGTGGGGATTCTTATTTTCCTCAGAAAACTGTCAAATTGCAATATGAATAAATAACTCCTAAAGAAACCAAACTCTCACTCAACCCTAATGCAAACAAATAGCAATTTCATACAGAGAAGCAAATAAGCATCTACAAACCTTTCCCGCCTTGAAAGTTCCGTTGTCTTGCTCGCCTGAAACACAACACCCAGTGGGTTTTTTAAGAAGCAGATCTCCAATATTTTGGCAACGCTAAAAGGTATCCAGGGCTATACAAACTTACATCAGCATCTTTAGCTTTCAAGTTCTTTGCCTTCACCAAATTTGGATTTTCAATTTGAATGACACTTTCAGTCCCTTTCCGCTTCTGCAATTATTTGGCACAAATACACCACAAAGTTCAATAAAATCAAGTCTCGCCATAAACAATTGAATGCACTCAAATGACATTTTCAATTGAAATAGGTAGGCGGGCATTACTCACTTCAGTCTCTTCACCAGATTCTTCTCCTGATTCTTCTTCTGATTCTTCTTCTGATTCTACATGCTCAGCTTCTTCCTGAGAACAAAATATACACTTATTGTAGTATAATACCATGTAAAATAGCGTCAAAGAATAAAATAAAAGCCCTCCAGCAATCAAGATTCCATGAGAGAGAGAGAGAGAGAGACCTGTTTGAATGAGCGAGGACGACTGGAAGTACCCGCAACTGCAACAGTATAAACAACAAAGCCAGCTTAGCCAAGTATAAAGTCAGGCAAAAACACACCAGGTTCTTCAAAAGATAGCAACTGCAAGAGCTTGCCAAGTGCAATCTCTCTGAATATTGACTTTATATTATTTAGAAGTATGAGAGCACAAAACTCAAACTCAGTTTTCTCTCTCTCTCTCATTGTCATCACTATTATGGATATCAAGTAATTCTATTCATCAAATTGGCATAATAACCTGGCTTGTCCCATAAGGAATAACGTCAAAAGAGAAAACGCATACGGTTCTACAAAGACATGCTGGACCATTACCATTATCGAGAATTTTCCTAGTGAAAGAAATTATAATCATTAGCTGACAACTATTTTATCTAGGCTCAGATCAAATTGTGCGTCGCTCCTGTTGCAACGGGACAATCATACTACAGTCTGAATCCGACTACCATCCTCGTTCTTCCTTTCTCGACATCACAACTATGAAACCATAACTCAACCGAAGAGAAAAAGACATCATTCCAGATAAATTATTAAAAAAACAACCATCCCCACCTCCTCCGAAGTTTCACTTATTCCCTCAATCATTACGATCTCAAGAAACCAAACAGATCCAGCAAAACAGAACCACACCCAAATCCAGCCCGACCACGTCCAAACAAACAACCCACCGACGGTCAACGAACGGGCTATTCCCAACAATCACAAGCGATGCCGAACGAAAGAGGGTCGTCGAAATTCGCAAGAAAAAAATCAAATCTTTGTGCGCTTTCGGCTTACTCATCTCGTCGGGGGTCGAGAACTGGCGGCGACCCGTGGGCTTGCCCTTGAACTTTCCCCTCCCCATGGCTCAGAGGCGCGCTCTTCCCCCACTCCAGAACACGATTCGGGCACGAAAGAGGAGATCGACCCAGATCTGCAAGGAGACGATCGGTCTCGTTCCCGACGCGATTGGGTGGTTATCGTTTCGCGAGGAGCAAGAATCTTCCGCAGAAGAGCCAAAGAGAGATGGAGCTGAATCGATTCCTTCTTCCCCCTTTTCACCTCCCCCACTATCTCCGAATCGGAATCCGAACAGGAAAACCCTAGCAAGCTGGGTCCGGTCGTCGGTTCGGGTCGGGTCGTCGGTGTAAATGTCGTTAGTGGCGTGCGGTCGCTAGATTCAGATATTTAACGAGGAGTCTATCGTTGGATCTATTTTTTTTTTTTTTTGGACCTTTTTTAGTTCTGTCGAGAGCACTTGAAATTGGCGTTGACCGAATTGAACAGCACACTCTTTTCCCCTTAGCAGTAAAATTATTCGAATATATCTCATCTTTTTCCAAGACAAAGACATGCAGGTACCCCGAACTTTAATTATTGGTACATCCGGTACCTCAATTATTTCTTCTGTATAATTAAAGTACCCGAACTTTCGCTTGTTTAGTAAATGAAAAATATGATGAGATTAGTAGATTCATAAATTATTTACACTAAGTTGTCCTCGTTTATAAAGGGAGAAGTGTATTAAAAATCTTAAAATTTATCATGAAAACGTAATTAAATCATAAAACTTTCAAAAAGTATAATTAAATCCTGAAATTTATCATGAAAATGTAATTGAGACCTAAAACTTTTAAAAAGTACAATCAAATCCAAAAATTTATCAAATTGATTCAATCAAATTCTTTCGTTGACTGCCTTTTTGAATATTTTAAGATATAATTATACTTTTATAATAAATTTTAAAATTCGATTGCACTTTTTGAAAATTTTAAAACTTAATCGTACTTTCATAATAAATTTTAGAATTTCCAATACACTTATTTCATTATTAAATTTAGTATTCTACATGTTTCATGGTCAAGTTTCTCTCTCTCTCTCGACAACAATTTCTCTCCACCCACCACTCATCACCATTGCCTCTAGCAATACCACCACGATTAATCTATTGTATGAATGAAAATTAGTTATAAATTTGAACTTTGCCAATATAATCTTAAATTTTTGTCCGAAATTTCAATATAATCATTCAATTTTTATCTGCAATCAACATGACTGCTCAATCATTGCCAACCATCTTATATATCACATTGTCGTGGCAACAATTTTCAAGAAAAATTGGTGAAAACAATCATATTGAAATTTCACGCAAAAGTTTAGAATTAACTTAGCAAAATCCAAACATTTAAAATTGATTGAATTGTCTAAAATTAAATTGGCATTAGTACAATAGATTTAGAATTGATTGGACAATATCCCCATTAGAATTGAATGCCACAATTTCCATGGCACTCCACCGCCACAAATTCAAACGCCAAAACCACACCGGCCGCCACCGCTGTCATCACCGCCCAAGCAAGCCAATAGGAACATCATCACCGCCAACCAGACTCTCCGATTGAAAGTCTCACAACGTTACATCTAAAGGTCAGATGACTTCAGGTTTGAAGCCCTCAAAAAAGAGAGAAAGTTTCGACCCAAAAAAACTAGAGAGAGAGATAGAGAGAATGTCATCGGCATTGACAATTGCCAGGCGTGGCGGGTGAGGTGAGGTGACTTAAAAGAGTTGTGGCGACCACATAAGCATGGAGGAAAAGGAAGAAGAAAGAAAGGTCCATTTCAAATTCGTTGTCGCTCGAATTGATCCTCTTACTTGGTAATAGTTCTTGATTTTTACTGAGTGGGTGACCTGAGTTAGGGAAAAACTCATGATATGGCACGCCATGACCACATCATGCCAATTTTTTTAAAAATTAGGTGTTTGATTGAACAAAGAAAACTTTGTATTAAATTGAATATCAATAAAAAAAAAATTAGATTCTTGCAATGTCATTATTCTACTATTCAACAAAAATAATCAATGAATCTTTGAATTTTCGATTAATTCTCATTAGATGTGCTATTTCCTCCTTCCATGCCCATATTGAAAAACACAAAATTAGACTTCTAAAATTGCTTTATGAGTGTGCAAATACGATAATTTGAGATTGATGAGTTATTTTTGTTAGTCTTTAACCTAAGTCTCTCCTTTAAATCATGCAGTAGTTCTTAAGGAAAAAATCACCAAATACCCTAAATTAACTTTGTTCTATGACATTAAAAATCCTAAACTTATACATGTGTGAAACATTTACTCTATATCAAGATTCTATCATTGAACATTGTTAAAAATCTACTTATTTGAATATTGGAAAACAAACAATGTTGATATGGTGTCTACATGATTTAAATAAAATAAAAACAGAAGACTTCTCCCAAGTGATGTGGGACTGCCTTGCATGGCAACGAATAGGGATTAGCATACACCCGGATCCATCTTAACCTAGCTTTCATGCTGATCTAGGGGGACTTAGCCTCAAAACACATCTTGTAAAGTGAGAAGAGAACAACGGTAGTTATCAAGTAGATAAGAGGGCTTCTCCCAAAAAATATGAGACTACCTTACATAATAGCAGACAAGGATCAACATACATTCGGATTCAACTTAACCTAGCTTTAATACCAATTTAGGGGGACTCAACCTCAAAAGCCATCTTGTAAGGTGAGGAAAGCTACAACAAATCATTCGATAGAACATTGACAGAAGATAAATGTCTCTCATAAGCACAAGTTTAAGGTTTTTTACGTTACTAGAAAAATTTTAAGATAATTCTATTAGAGTAAACATACTTATATCACAAAAAAAGTTTAAAGTAAATGTATCATAATTTATATAATTTGAAGTTTTTAATGTTATTTTTTCTAATTTTTATTTGCCAAATATGGAGTATATAATTAGATTCCAATATGATTGAAGGGTTGACAACGACAAAATTGATTGAAGGTTAAAATGTACGGATTAAAATTGAATTACGACTTGTCGGCCAAAACTTTATGGAAAAAAATTCAGACAAAGGTGCTTTATCTTTTGGTCGGGAGGAAAAGCACAAAAAAGTATTACGAACAAAAAAGTCATGTCACTCTTTTATGGCTGGTAACTTATCTCAAGGAGACAATGAAAAACATTGATTTGAATCCCGTCCTTTTTCTTATAGTGTCTTTCATAAAACAGAAGATTGAAATCATTGTATCATGGGCTACAGGATAGATATTCATATGCTGAATCTAAGGGTGACAAAATGGGTCAATAACCCATATTTTTAACCCACATTAAATGGACTCTGTAGAAAATGAGTTAACTAAAACTTTAATATGAGTTGAAAATAGGTTTGTTATAATAGAGCCTAATTGAAAAATGGGTCATAAATGTGTCTATCCCAAATTCATTTAAAATCCATTAATAATCCAACGAAACCCACTACTTTTCACTTTATGGTCTTTTTCTTCTTTTTTTTCCTTTCTTTTTCTTTTTCTTCTTCATTATCTAGTTGCCGGCTGCGCGGCTGGCGATCGACCATAGGTGAGCTCAAGCTTCACCAGTTTGTGGGGAGGTCAAGCTCGCCTAATGCTAGCGAGTTCGAACCCCGCCCGATCTGGCAACTTGGGTAGGGCTTGAGCCTGGCCTGAGGTCGCCAAAGCCTCGCCAACATCTAGTGACCTTGGGTGAGTCTCAAGCCTTGCCTAGATCGTTGGATCTGGTGAGGCCCAAGCTCGCTCGACTAGCCTCGAGAGAGCTAAAGCCTCGCCAAATCCAACAAGTTGGGCAAGGCTTGAGCCTCGCCCAAGGTCGTGAAACATCAATGAGGCTCTAGTGACCTCAAGTAGGCTCTAGCTCTCCAGATTCTAGCAAGTTTGGTTGGTCATAGCCGCCACTATGGTTGGCTATCGCCAATGAGGAAGAAAAAGAAAAAGAAATAAAAATAATTGAAATATTGATTTTAAAATATATAATAATAATAAAATTATTGAAAGGGGTGTGTGTAAAATATTTTTTCTTACCGAACAACGAAAAATATCTTCTAATTTATTTTCAGGTTTCAACTAAATATAAGAGAATATGATTATTTTATTGAAAAATGATTTTCTTAGAATATTAATGTGTTTTGAAAATAGGAGTTGGTTTAGGTACGGTTCGGATCGAATGTAGGTCATTAAATTTATATTGCATGAAAATAAGTTAAAACGGGTTAAATGGATCAATATAGATTTAATCATTTTCAACCCAATCCAAATTCAATCTGACTCATATGTTTGACAGATCTAATTGGATCTTATACTAAAAAGTAAAAACTAAAGCCTTTCCTCAGTTTATATCTGTCCTCGGGGAGCCACAGTCAACGCTAAAGAAACTACGAATCTTTTTCTCATACATAAAAGTAATTTTGAAGCCCTATACAGAAGCAGTGAAACAAAATTTTAAAAAAAAATTATGGATATAATTAATGAAAACCTTACTTATGTAAGTAGCAGAACCCCGAGATTGCTCATTTGAACATGCGACAATACACGGGGAAGAATGAAATAAACTCTCAGATTATTAGGAAAGCTCATGGTCTTTCTGAGAAAAAAAAAATCAGATGATTAGAAGATGTTTGTAGTTTTCGGAGACGAATAATTGAGCAGTGAACGGAAATTAATATAGGTTAAATATCTAGAAAAAGGAATCTCATTTTTATTGCAAATAAATGAATTTGTTGCATTCTCTTAAAAAAAAAAATGGTCCACCTAAGCAGTAAGCACGTATTCACCACTCGCCGTGGAGCATTTGTTTTGATCTCTTCGCCGGGATGACTTGCCTTTGATTATAATTATCGACTACCCACATGAAATCCCTATATTTATCCCATAAGAATAGTTTTTTTTTTTTTTTGAAAATCTTTCCAAGGGAAATGATATATTCCCACTATTAAAAAAAAAAAAAAAAGCACTCATAATTCACAGCTTTTTCCAGAAATCTCTATTATGTAAAGACATTTCGGTTTAATGGTTTTTATCTTTGTTATATACCGTATGGTATATCTTTCCCTTAAAAAAGTAAAATGTATTAAAAATACAATTTGTTCACTTAATGAAATAAGCCATGAGCTCCCTAGAAGGCTAATGAAGTCATTTTAGAAAATTCTACGTCAGCATTTCTAAAACTCTTTGAGGTTTTGCCACAAATTTTTTTTTCTGACGTTTGTACAAATTGCGAATTCTTAGCGTTCATTCACAACTAGTTGTTCTTCCATGCCATTAATGGTGAACATATCAGTGAACAAGGCAAACGTTCATTGCATTCATGTGTACATTAAAGGTTATCGTTAAATGAGCCATTAAACTATATAACTATGAAGAGAAACATTTCTTTTCATTATCAATTTCCAATATCAAGGTAAATATTTCTATTTGTCTGCATCCACACATATGATAATATTCATATTTTTCAGCCTTCATTTCGAACAAAATCCTATGTTTTGGAAAAACCGTTCGGACAATTATTTTCCCGAAAGCACAATGAAACATTGATAACATACATGAGTTTCTTTGTTGTCAGTTTGACATAATATATCCACGCATGTACAGATTGTCTCTAACTATTATGTAATGACTCTCCATTGGACATTTACCTATCAAATAATCATTCCACTTCTTTAACAAAAAAAAATTCTTTCCATTTATCATAATTCGTTGAGGAGCACGCACTCGTCTATAACGTGCCTCAACACTAGTATTCATTTATGAGAAAAACTAATACAATTATTCTTTCAAGTATAAAAGCTTTAAACTAGATGATCAGTGAAATGTAGATCTTTTTTATTTATATTTGCCTTTTTCCAAATCTTGAAAATGAAGAGAAGAGAATAAAATATAATGGAAGGCAAAAAACAATATTTTACTTTTATAAACTCTCACTTATTAGAATTTTCACCTTAAAAAGGGTAGTATAATTTCCATCCCTATTTGGATTCCAGCACTCCTCCTTTTTTCTTTTTTTTTTTTCCAATTAACTTATTGAAATACACTTCTCTCACTTCAATTTGTTGTTTCTTTTCTTATAAGGCTAATCGACAAAACTGCATTTATTTCTATTATCTCGACAAAACTGCATTTATTTATATTATCTTATTAATCAGTTTCATAATATAAATGCCCAATTACATTCAACAAGATATCATTTCATCTTACATCATGTTATGTTTTCAGAATAATTTTGTAGAATTTTAATGTTAAACATTGTTTGTGTGGTGTTTTCTTTTTCATTTTTTTAATCTAAAATGCAAGATTGGAGTTAAAAATCTTTCTTTGCTCTCAAACTCAGTTTAAAGTTTTTAATATATTTGAAAGTTTTGATCCACTTGCTATGGGGTGAATTTACAATTGATATCTATTACTTTCTTCATGGCAGGAGTAGAACAACAAGAAGTTCCCTTTTTTTTTCCTCTTTTTGTCCTTTTGTTAATATATCAATATGATCTGAATATAAGCATGTTTAACATTTGATCATGTTTTTAAAGAAATTAACCTTATTCATACTTTGATCAATTTTTCTTTCCATTTTTATCAAGATTTACTAGATAAAAGATTGATAAAAATAGATAAATCTTGATAAAAATAGAAAGAATGCAATTTTAGTTAATTAGCCTACTAAAAAAAGAAACAATATATTGAAAGAGAGAGAAAGAATGGTAATTCAGTTTGTTAATTGAAAAAGAAGAGTGTCTTATCCAAAATATAGAGTTGGAAATAACGTGGTGTAAATAGAAGGATAATTTCAATGAAATAAATAAACTTGTGTTGATCAATAATTCGAATTCTAAAACTTTTTTTTTAGTCATTTAAGTCTTAAAATTTATCGTTGTTCTTCAAATTATTATCCACATTAATGTGGCGAAATAAAATGAACACGCCATCACCAAACGTGGTTTGCTTGCCCCGGCTTCATGGCCACCCGATGGCAACGAGAGCCACTACGGCCACTGTCCAATGAGGTCCCGACGCCCTCCTTCCGATCCGGCTAGGGCGAGCAACCCTGCCACCGAAAATAAGTACCGGTTCGGACTACTCGGCCCAATTTTAGATGATGCTCGGGCCCTTGTCGGCAAGAGAAATTACCCGTTCGGCCCGCTATGTCCACTAAAAGGCAATGGAATTTATATATATATAAAAGATTAGCTCCAAAAAAACCATTAAAATTTTAATACTTTAATTTGCGAAAGTTTTAAGATCCAAAGGCCGAATCGAACATTCAAAGCCATTCTCGAAGAAGTAACGTTCGACTCTTCCTTATAAATACCGACCGCGCTGCCTCCTCTCATCCCCCAGAATCTCTCAAATTCCTCGTCAGGGCTAGGGTTTGCGCTCTCGTTTTAGGAACCCAGGCATCGTTCATCAATCTTGGTACGTGTTCCTGCTTTTCCCTTCGATTCTTGAATGTTCTTGAGCAAAACTCGATGGGGCTTTGTTCGGTTGATGCATCGTTAATGTCTTCGTAGAATGCGTAAGTTTCGGCCTTTCGGGTCGTCGTTTTCTTTCGATTTCTCGTGGAAAAACCAGGCACCGATTGCGAAATTCGTTGGAATCGTTGTCTTCTGTGGGTGTTTGCTTGGGACAGAGGGGGTATGGAAGAATCAGGGGAAAGAAAAATTTTTCTCTTTCGCGGTCTTGTGTTGTTGCGAGAGATTAGATTGGATTGTGTGAGGGTTTTCGTGGAAGGGTAGTCTGAATCTTATTACGGCATGATAGCGGAAGGCTTTCGTCTCTTGATCCTGTGATATTTTTGATGAGCGAAACTGAATAAAGAAGGGGTTTTTAATGTCGCACGTAATGCATTGATTTCTATCTCTCCTGACAAACTCGAGGAGAATCAGAAAGAATTTCCTCAGGCCATGATAGTGAGAGTTCTCAATTAGGTTTTTGTATGAGGTTGAGTTTTTCCAGGGTTTCTCCGTGTCTATTTTATTTTTCTTTTTTGAATTGACTTTTTGCATTCCCTTTTTTTTATGCTGGATTGCAAATTTTTGAACTTGTTTGGTTTGAGTAATTCTGGCCTGTATTATTGACCTTAACTGCATAGATTGAATGTGCGGGTGCAAGGGTTAGGCTTGTGTGAGCATTAAATTTGGGATCTGTGGATTGATCTTGTCTGCTTAATTGCAGACTAAAAGCAGAAGGAACTTGAGCTATGGGGAAGAGAAAGTCTCGGGCAAAGCCACCTCCCAAGAAGAGGATGGACAGACTTGATACAGTCTTCAGCTGCCCTTTCTGCAACCATGGCACAAGTGTGGAGTGCCGCCTGTAAGTTTTACATTCCACTTGTTTCTGTTTTTCCACCCTCTCATAGGAATAAGGCTTCTATAGGTTTATCCTCTGAGCACTAAGTCAGAAATTGTGTGACATGTTTTGTTTTTTGAAACAGTGCATGATTCATATCATGAAAAGCTTTTTATGGATTCAAGACCATCTTCCTGCTGAAGTGCATTCTGATATTTTCTTTAGAATATCAGATGAGGCCCTCTCATCTGATGTTATGTATTTCAAGCATTTACCAATCCTGATGTGTTAACAGTACCATGCGGAGAGTTCCTCTGCAAGTAATCTTTTCAGAACATTAATCAGCCTGTAGAGCCTAAAACCAAAGTGATAGTCGTAGAGATGCTAGATAAAACAGTTGCCTCACGACTTTCAATTGTTTTTATCGGAAAAACTTAATTAGAAGAAAATAGGTCAAATTATCTCTCACAGAGAAGGGATGTAAAGAACATTTTCCTTTGAAAGAAGTGAATCACATCATTGAAATCTAGGACTTATAGTTGAGAGTAAGAAAGAATAGGAATAGCATATGAAACTTTTGATTCAGAATTCATTGTAATTTGGCGAGAGTGATTTTATGACTTTTTGCATATTTGTGGTTTCAGTGATATGAAGAACTTAATTGGTGAAGCTGTATGCGGGATATGCCAAGAAAGGTTTAGCACTGCAATTACAGGTATTTTCTCATGTCTATACTTTTGTATGGGTAAGTGTAAGACAGGTTTGGGAACTATAGTATTCCCCATTCTTATGCGAATCCCTAAATTTAGTTAATTCTTAGGACAGCCTCTTTGTTTGCAGTTCATCTGGTTAGAGTTGGTTGTGACTTAAGACAGGTGTGGGAACTTATCGTGTTCCCTATCCTTACGCAAATCCTTTAATTAACTTCATTCTCAGGACAGCCTCTGTGTTTGTAGTTCATCTGGTTAGAGTTGTTGTGAAAGTGACAGATAATGTGCTTTGAGGAGCATCCTGAATTTGTACTGACTCTATTGTCTTCTCTATGTCTTTACAGCTTTGACTGAGCCAATAGACATGTAAGTTCATCTGCCCAGAATCCCTTTTTAGTTCTTTCAAATGTCTCTCATGTCCTAATACAGACCTTGCAAACTTGCAGATACAGCGAATGGATTGATGAATGCGAACGGGTTAACACCGTGGAAGATGATGTTGCTTAGGCTGAAGCCTCAATGCCCAGATGCATTTAGGTTAGATGCAAATAGCTCCTAGTCCTTCCAGTCTGTAATTAGGTCCCTAGCGGTATTACATATGAACCATGTCTTTAATATGCGGGGCTAACTAGAGTGTAGTTGTTCTGGAGTATCATCTGAGTTAAAGGACACCATGATTGGGGTGTATTGGCGCATTGAATTTACGCTTGCTGCGGCCATTGCTTGTCTGACCCAGTGCTCTCTGATTGTATATGGCAGACGTTGGGATTACCCTGATCTTGGTGTATATACATCAGATCGCGAAAATCATCTCTCTCTCTCTCTCTCTCTCTCTCTCTCTCTCTTTCAATGTATTTTTGTGCATGTCTTTGAAAAATTAGTGCAGGAGACGTGCTGTATTATTATGCCTGGCGATGAGAAAGAAGATGGAGAAGGCATGAAAACATACATGCGGAAGGCGGGTACTTTGGTATTTCAAACGAGCTCCTTCAGGAGTGAGAACGTCATGGTTGAGCGAACAAGTGGGCCTTTTCCCCTAGATTCTGTAGCCCCCGATTTGTCGTTGCTTGAGGCCCTTAATGATTAAAGAAATGACGCAAGCTGTGCAAATTGGAAAAAGCCCATCAAAACGTTCCAATGAGACGGAAATCCTGTCGAAATTTTGAGGCCACAATCTGAAAATATTTTCTGCAACTAAAAGGATGCATGGTTTCTCTTTTATAGAGAGTCAAAACTAAAGTAAATTTTTGGATTAATACTATGAAGAACCTCAAATGAGTACACATGTAATAAATTTATTTCATTCTTCCTTTGCAGAAAATCTTAAAATGATACACTTGTGACATTTATCTTCCGTTAGTTTTCATTTAATTTTGTTATTAAATTACTGAGTTTTATGACATGATAATTGATATATATATATATATTAGTTTAGGGTTTTCCAATTTTGTGGTTCCAAATCCAATTAAACATAAATTAATGGAGGATATATTTGTCATAAGTGTATTAGTTTGAGATTTTTTATGGTAAAAAAATTAGTTTAGGATAAATTCGTTAAAAGCATACCAATTTAGGATTTTTTATAATAATAATCATAAATTTTTTTCAATATGTAAAGAGCAGAGGTTTTGCTTCGTGAGTTTCACTTGTTTTACGTGCTGGCCTCATTGCCCTTGCAGCTTGTGAATGTGTTCAGTTAGAGGTGGCAAAATTCTGCATTAGACTAGAATTCAACGGGCGGATGACTTACGGGTGGTCTGAAAATTTGAAAATAAGTCAAAATAGGTCAATGACAAACTCAACTTAGTTACTACCTAAAAGAGTATGTCAGAGGAAGAAGAATTAGAAAGAAAATCTGCAAAGAAACAGAGAAGCATCGAAGGAAAGATGGAGAGAGAATGAAGAGAGCTGCCGCCGGTGATGCCCGTTTGCTATCGACAATGTTGCCCATCACGGCCGGTCTCACCGGCGTCATCGCCGGCAACAACAGCAGTCCGTCGACTGTTTCGCAAGCAACAGTTCAGTGACGGTCTCGATATCTCTATCTCGCGCCCATCTCTTTCTCTCTCTCTCCCGTATCCTAGGCATCTAACTGGTGCTGGATCTGTAAGTCGCTGCAATGACGACATTGACACTCTGAGGGGTTACAATTAGCGATGGCTGCTGGCCGTCTTCTCCCCCGTGTGCTGGAATCGTGTTCTGCAGCTCCAAGTTGCATGGCAGTTCGCTATGCCACATGGCTTGCGCCACATGTCAACAGCCATATGGTTTAGACTCGAATGATCTCTCTGCATTTTCTATGTAAAAATTATAGGGATAAACTCACTGTAAGTTTAAAAATTTACTAAGAAAATGTAATTAAGTCTTAAAATTTGTCAAAATGCGATATATTTAAGTTAATTTCTCTCTTCTACGTGGCATTTTTTATTGGTTTCTTTTTCAACTATTATTTAAATTAGATTACAAAACTCAAACAAGCTAATGTTTTATTTAAAAAAACAAAATTGAAAAAAAGAAAAAAGAAAAAAAAAAAGAGGAGGGTAAGGAAAGGCCTTGCCAATGGGTGATGTTGCTGTCACTGCCCATTGCCAGAGGGGCTGACTTTGCGGACCTTGGGCACGGGCTGACGACCCTAGCTAGGTCTAGGTGAGGGTGCCCAAATTTGGAAGACATTAGTGCTTGTCCGAGCCAAGAGAGTGTCTAGGTGCCCTCACTTGGGCCTAATGAGGCTGGCAAGGCTCACTAGCCCTAGATGGTAGCTTGTGTCACTCAGATTTGGGTGGGCACGAAGATCTAGGCCTCGTCGCTATCTCCTAGGGTCGATGAGGCCTTGCCCAAGGCAGGCAATGGCCGCCAACCCTAGGAGAAGGTCGTGTTGCTCATATTTAGGCACCCCTTGCTTGAGCATAGCAAGGGTCGCCAGGCTTTACCCGAAGCCAGCGACCTATTGACCACTTGTTAACGATGAGGCCCTACCCTACCCTACCCTACCCTACCCTTCTCTTTCTTTTTTTTTTTTTCAATTTTTTTAAAACAAATTTTAGCTTTATTTTTTTTAATTTAATTTAACTAAGATTTGAAGAAGAAGATTAAAAAAAAAAAAATGCCACATTGAATAGAGAAATTAATTAAGAATGCCATGTTAGCATTTTCCGTTATACAAACTAATGATGTTAATCGAAGGACTTGATTATATCAATTTGATAAATTTTATAACTCAATTATACTTTTTATAAGTTTTATAACTTAGTTGTACTTTCTTGATAAATTTTAGAACTTTCGATGCATATATCCTAAAATTCTATTAAGTTAATTTTGCAGATTTTTTTCTTCACTTTTTCATTTATTTACACTCAGTTAGCTTGGATGGAGTGATAAAGAAAGGAAAGGGATTCAAATAATTATCAAAAAAAGAGAGAGATCTGGAGGTATTTCAATAATATTGACTGGGTGCTTGTGAGGGAAAAGAATACATTATAACATATAAGTCATTCTATATATGTATCAATTAGTGTAAAAACAAGATATAAGTGAAAAAAAAAAAGAGTTTATTTGTTTGTTAATAGAAAAACAAATATGGCCGTGTTAGTTGACATCGTTGAAATTATTAGCAAAAGAATTTTATTAGTTGGATTTGAAGGTTTAAGAACTAGATCGAATAATTAAAAATTGAATAAGAATTCATGAACCACCTATGTTGTCATTTCATCTGATTTTGATTTCAACTTAATTTGCATTAACGGACTCCCAAAGAAGAAAACAATGCTAACTTCTTAGTATAGTAGATTCACTAAATTACAAAAATCTAAATCCTCAGCAAAAAGATTATATTAATTGGATTTTAGGTTTAAGAACGGGATGGAAGAATAAAAGTTCAAAAATTATATTATATATCAAAAAATAGTTCACGAATCACTTAGTTGTCACTTCATATGATTTTGACTTCAACTCAACTTGTGCCAACGGATTCCCAAAGTCAAAAACCAATGCTAAATTCTTAGTAGAGTAAGACTCACTAAATTACATCGATCTCTGACAAGACTTGTATTGGATGCCAAAACATGCCCACTTACTAAAAGAGAAACCTACGGGAAGCATTTTCACCGTCCAATCTTTATTTCACGTGGACAACCAATCGCATCGAATTTTAAACAAATAATCTCGATATTCTCAAAAAAGAAACCCACTTTTGAAAAGGCCCCGAGGCGGTGCTCCAGTAATCATCGTATTCCTAAAGACTCACCTGGCTCTGAATGATCTTTTTGGGTGCTCACACAGCATAGACAGATAGAAAAAGCATGATTAGGAAAAAGAATCGTGCCGAGAATCAGATGCTTCCGATCACTTAAACATGCATCACGTGTGAGGCTGAGCTCATTGCTCATGAGATCATCTCGACTGCTTTTACTGTTCAGATCGCCCCGAGTTAGAGTGCATGTGATAGCATTTCTATTTTCAGGAATAATTTCTGTTGATAAATAGTTTTTTTTTTTTTCTATTAGTACTTTTTTAAGTAGTTTCTTAGTATTTAGACGCATTTGGTAATTACACAAAACTTCTATTCCTAGAATAAGAGAAAACAGAAAGGTATTTGGTACAACCCTCAAATATTTTTTGTAACATAAAATTTCTTTTAGTTTTTAAATAATTTTCTTACATTTTTTTTCCCCTCCATTCTTCTTCTTTCTCAAGCTAGTCACGACCATTCTTCTTCTTCCTCAAGCTAGTCACGACCATCGCCTTCCTCCTCTAGCCTATCACTGGACTTCAACAACCAGCTAGAGATGAAAGCCGACGACCTCGCCAACCTCAGAGGAGCCGGTGAGGCTTCACCTCGCCCCATTATCATGAGATCAACTTCACTCGGGGCCTAACCATGGCGAGGCCAAACTTGTCGTGGTTGGACGAGGTCAAACTTCACCTAGCCATGGCGAGATCACTAGACCTCATTTGGCCAGTCGTTAACTATCGTCAAGCCCTAACGACCATTTGGCCAGTCGTTAACTATCGTCAAGCCCTAACGACCAGCTAGAGGACGAAGAAGAAGAAAAGAGAGATAAAAAAAAATTTGACCTATCATAGAAATTGTTCTCGAGAACAAAGAAATTAATTTTTTCTAGTTCTTATTATTATTTCAAATTTATTCCTAACCACTTACTTAAGGGCAGGCTCAACCTCACCAGATCCAGAGTCAACATCACTAAACAGATTTCCGTTTTTTTTTTTTTTTTTTTTTTTTTTTTTTTTTTTTTTTTTTTTTTCCGTTCAGAGAAAAGAACAAAAAAGACTGAGAAAAGAAACGTTATCAAAACAGCCCCTAAGTTATTCACTATACAAAACATGGACCATCACCACAGAACATGAATCTGTACGTAGAAGACCGCATATAGCAAGCCTCAGAAACATAGATCACCACCAAATCGCACAGGCGATTCACTTGAAAATGATGATATATTTCATTGTACAACGCCGATGAAGACAGTACGAGAACATATAGTATAATGTGTCCTGTAGATTTTAACACACGCACAATTCTTCAATAGACCTAGAAAAGGATTGGAGCAGAATATTAAGGAGCGGCCACCAATTCCATCACCTTAAGGTGCCACCATCCATTTTCTAGTCGCCGAAACAGCAGAATTGGTCATAAAAATTAAGGACAGGTTAATATTCCAGAGGTTAGAATGTACACCAGTTTATGGATCTCTCTGCATGACCCCCAAAAGAATTTGAGGTTTAGTTGAGCTTATTGTTCATAGGTACTTCAGACTGGATTCAAGCAGCAAAAGGGTTAGCTCCGTTGCAGCCTGAGATAAAATGCTTAGGTTAATGCAGAAAACACCAAGAAGAGCAGCTTCTTCGTCTACCTTCCCTTACGTTACGTAATATTCACCTTTGTTCTCCACAAGGTAGTCATATGGGGAAACCAATCCATAGTCAACTATTTCATTTGCCGCTGCACCGTGATTCTGATCTGAATACATGTATCCAACGCTATCCTTTGAATTAACTTTGGTTCTCCCCTTGACAGAGCGCTTGCTATCAGGAGGGAACTCAGCTGTCAGCCTTCCCATCTGTTTCTGAAGATCAGCAAGAGAATCATTTGCTACCTTACCCTTTGGATTCTTCTTTCCATCAACAAGCTTCAGTTCCAATCTGTACAAGGCACAGGCATCATACTTGTTGATCTCATACTCATAGAGATGCCACTCAAAGTGATTCAGCGGTTGTGGATCCATATAATAAGACCTTTTCAACCCTCCAAACTCATTCATGACTTGCTTCCGTGACTCATGCCACCCACGGCCACTGTAGTCAGGTAAAGACCTCTGCTTTCTATTTCCACTTTCAAACGCTCTGCGAGGCTTGTCAAAAAATAGCCATTCCCTAATTGTCTCACCCTCCAGAACTGAAAGGTCAAAAAGTTCTGCAATCATAAAAGACAATCCAGGGTATTAGAAAAACCTAAAAGGGTACATCATCTGTCACCTGGGAATACGTACCCCCAGAAGAAACAGTAAACCTGAACAAAACCAAATGAAAGGAAAAAACTATGAGTTTACCAGGTGCATTCCATGGAGACTTAGCAGTTGCTGCTCCCTCACATTCTGGAATGCCGACATCTTTCCCTTGGGCCTTGGCACTAAGAGCAGCAAAAAGAAGCCCGTCTTTTAGACCAATTCCCCCTGGTCGGAGAACTGGGCTCATGCCCGGTGGGCCCTCATTTAATGCTAGAGCAGCGTGAAAGCTACTGCAGTAGTCCTGACACCATTCCAAACCTTGAGCAGGCCTTGGGCAATCCCAGAGTGCACATTTGGGGCCCAGAAAGGCTGAAGGTGGAGGGCAAATACTTGGTAGACAGTTGGCCACATGGGGCATTGTATCCTCTCCACCAAAACCTGTGCTGTTGTAGTTATCATAGTAAGTTTGGTTGAACCCTTGATTCACAAACTGAAGCTGTTCCAAGCTGTTGATGCCATCTACAGTGTCTATTGCTGCAGCACCAATGGCAAGATGGGATTCCTTGCACTGATCTGCGGATGGGAAGCAGCGTTTCTGGGGCCTCTGCTTGCCATTCAACCCCTGAAAAACATGGATACACCATTTCAAACTCTTAGTTGTCTCATATGAAACTCAGTCTGACAATCAGCAATAGACTGCATCAAGAACCACTATCATCTCCAATCAGATTCCACCATGAATTCTCATGGCACGTTGATAGGAACATGATGCATATATATTCTTGCATTCAAATTGTTGCTCAGCTTTCAATGTACTAGTGCTTTGAATGAGATCAACAAATCTAGATAATTTAACCTCAGTGATCTCGTCCATGAAGTCTCTAACCACGTTATGCAAAAAGGGAGCAGGATATGAACCAAAGCAACAAATGACTTAAAACACAAAGTGAACCACACATCCTTGCAGGCAGAGAACTCAGTCATGAAAGGGAGCATTCAGCAGATGAGCAGAAAGTCATATCAGAAGTTGCCAGGCCAAAATAAGCTAAAGTGAAATAATTCTTCAGCATCCTTTCAATCTAGATCATAGTCCTTAACACATGCTCGTCACACTTAGATGTTAAGATACACATATCTTGAACCTTGGATCACATGAACCTCAGTAAATTCAGCAGACATAAGCATAAGATGAACATATTGTGGAAAAGAAATTTACTACATTTGAAAGAGTGATTGATAGGATAACACTTCAACTTACATGGAGCATATTGTCAACATAAAAGCTTACTGCACAACAAGTTAAGGAGGAAGCACCTCTGGCAAGTTTGTGCCATCTCCAACGTTAAGGTTTTGATCATTTGGCTCTGCCTTGGGTGGAGTTAATGCACTAGTTGCATCATCTTCTTCCTCACAGAGTTGCAGCAATCTACATATATCTGATGAGAAGGAGGCAAGACTACCGCCCTATAGCCATCAAATAAAGGAGAAAACTTCTCAACATAATTTCAAAAATGGATGCAACAACTTGCAGTAAGCAATCAAAATACGGCCCATTAAGACACAGTTTTAAAACGCACTTCCATTTGAAAAATTAGTCATGCACCAAAGATACAGGTTTGATGACTCTCTGGTTTTATACCAAAAGGAAATAAAAAGGCCCCCTACCAGGACTCAACCCTTGGCAGGATCATGCACAAAACTGTTTTCTCTCCCAGTTAGACATGTCCTCCAATGAAAGTCAAAAGCAACTTAGCAATAATCATTGAACTTGAACTCTTTTGACACATTTGCATCAATCAATAGAATTTCCAACATGAAAAGTTAAATGGAGAAGTTCAGGAAGGTGACATATGATGTAAAAAAGGGCGATGTAGATGAGAAGCTAACTTGTTGCAAAGACGATGCAGGAGAGGGCTCGTTGAGCTCGGCTTTCCACTCGCGAAGCATTTGATGGACTTGCTCCTCGAGGACCACAGCATCAACGTTGCGGCTCTCCTTCCTAGCATACTGCAGATCTATGAACATCCCCTGGAGATCGTCCACTCGGTTCTTCGCCTTGTCCTTGAACAGCTTGTGAGAGGCCGACTTGCAATAGTTCTTCGAGCCCTTCCCCATCGCAACAGTGCCCCCCCTCCTCAGCTCCTGCCAGAACCCAAAAAACTTTCAGAACCCATCAACCAGATTGCCGCCAAAAAGATGCAAAACCGAACAATCAGAGGACTCATGATTTCAATCACAAGGTTCCGCTAATGCCACCGCATCGCGCCACACAACTTCGGACATACTAAACCATCAGTCAAGAATCTAACTTCACAAGCAGAGCTCGAATCCCCGAAGCACCCGACCACGTCTCAAGTGAAATTCGCCCGAAATCGAGACAAACAAAGCAGACGGAGCAAAACCCAGAAATGCAGAAACAAGAAAAAGCAAAGACAGCGACACAAAACCCAGTACCCACCAACGCCCTCGAGCTAAACCACCCACCCAGATGTCCAAATCGGAGCGCCGGAAAAACCCTACTCCTCGAAGCGATGCTGGACTTACCAGAGAGACCCAAGAAAAATCTTGGTGGGAAGATGCGGGAGAGAGAGAGAGGCGGAGACCGATGGGGGAAGAAGGAAGTGCGAGTGGGAATGCGAGGAAGAAAAGGGGGAAGGGAGGCACGGAAAAAGCAAAATATTCTGAGAGGACGAGATTGATCGAGTAAAGGGGAAGATGCCTTCTTACCGCAAAGCGTTCTCCTTTTTGATTCCTTGCCGGTCCTCCCTTCTTCTTCCCAATAGGAAAGAAGGGCCGCCCTTCCTGTCCAAGATTTTCTACTCCTCCTTCTCCTCCACCTCCTTTCTCTCTCTTTTCTCTTTTACTTTTTGTTGATTTTAAGGGCTAAGTAAACGGAGGAACTTCTCACAGAAGCAAGGAAGACCACCTCCTCAGAAGAAAACTTTATTGAGCTAGAAATAGTGATGACCGGGTTTAGGTTCTGTCCAAATTCATTCTAAAATTTGAAATTTTATTTACTTGAATCGAACACTAGTTTTTTGTGAACTCGAAATCCACTTGCATACCGTAACATCTGGAACCTACATTATTGCGGGTAAATCCATAAATGAATGAATCGAGAAATAAATGATCCAATTCAAATTGACGTGTTTTTGTGCGATATAAATCTAAAAACTCATATCCGACCCAATTTAACTCATATTTGCTAAAATATTTTCATATTTAATCCAATTTAAGAAAAAAATTGTTTCTTATGATTTAAAAAAAATTATATTATTAAAACACTTTCGTGCAATATAAATATAGTGAACAAGTTTTATAATTTTATGATAAAATTGAATTCTTTTATATGTTTATTTTCTTATTTATTTTCATTTTTTTCTTCTAAGTCTAGTGGGGGTCACTAATTGACTCTCCTCCTCGACCACTGGCAAGGGTTGGGCCCTTGCTTGTGGTCAACAAGGTCTACTAGTGAGGGTCAGTTGGCGATCCTCGTAGAAGAAAAAAGAAAAAAATAAAAAATTATAAAAATTGGCCTGACATCTCTTAAGTCAAACTCCACTTAATATGTGTTAGAAATGAATTTGTTCTTTTACTTTTTCATATGAGTTGAAATTGGATTAGTTATTAACCCATTTATGATCAACTTAAGCTTGTTTTTATAACTTAAGACAAGTCATTTATGACCCATTTATTGGGATCTATCAGGAATTTGCCCGTTTCCTTTTTATTTTTTGGTTCCATTTTTAGTTAAGTAAAATGAAAAAAAAAAAACGCAATGACAAAAATGGAAATTTTCCATTTGTCAATAGTAAAAATTTCTAAAAGTTGAGCACATACGATAAAATAAATAGTAAAAATTTCAAAATACGCAATATGTACGTTTTTTAGTGTTTGGAAGAATGACATTAAGAAACGGCTCAATTTACGTTTACTGAGGATGAAGACAAAATAAAGAAGTTGACGGCCATCCTTCGGAGTGTAAACTTGAGAGGCAAGCTAATGCAGAACGCCTTGACTATTGACTTTGGCATAACAAGTCTTTTTTGTAAAAAGTACTTCCCGTGTTCTGTGCGGCTAAAGGTAGGATCCTCTTCAAGAAAATAAAGAAGAGAATGCATGATTTGGTTGGTCTCGAGCCTAAAGATCTCCTTAAACTACTTTGTTTGATCGAGAGAAAGAAAAATATATGTCTATGAATTAAGGGACTCTCTCATGGGAAGAGTAGACTTCACCACACCCACTAAGGTGTTTGAAGAATTGGTAGGCCGGTATAGTAGTTATTCGCGCCAATAAAAGTGGGAAGGATAGATGAACAAGTCTCTTTTGTAAAAAGTACTTCTCGTGTTTTGTGCGACTAAAGATAAGATCCTCTTCAAGAAAATAAAGAAGGGAATGCATAATTTAGTTGGTCCTGGAAAGGATTGTCATAGGACAACTCAAAAATCATTATAGAATAACAAAGTTGAAAATGGAAAAATAACATCAATGGTTCATGAATTTTGACTCGATATGTAATATGATCATTGAATTTTTAATTTGTTCAATATGGTCCTTGAACTTCAATCAATTATGCAATATTGTCTTTGAGCTTTTAATTTGCTCAATATAATTTATAAACTTTTGATACATATTCAATTTAGTTATTAAATTATATGAAAATATTTAATATTATCCATCTATTAATTCAAAACCAGGGACCACTTTAAACATTTTCTTGGACTACATTGAATATATACCAAAAGTTCAAAAATCATATCAAACAAATTAAAAATTCAAGAGCTACATTGAACATTAGGTTAAAGTTCAATAACCACATTGAAATAAATAAAAAGTTTAAAAATCACATTACACATTAAGTCAAAGTTTATAAATTATGTGTCCTTGTCTCTTTGAAAAATTATTTTTTAAGAAGTTTTTATCTATTGGCTCTTAGCATTCGTGAATTTCTTCATGAATGGAAGAGTATGTCGAAAGTCATAATGTGGTCAATGAGAAAAGAAGTTCCATTCAAGATATTTTATACTCACATTGGCTCTGCTAATGCTATAAATCAGCAGGGAGATTAAGAATAGACACATAGCCTTCTAATTTAGATTGGAGTCTACTATTAATTAGTAATTTTGTAGGTTCCTGGTTCATAAAAATATGGAACTAGGAACTAGCCTAGATCTCACCGGAGTGTGGAACCAAACTGATTTTTCGGTTTCCAATTTTACTCTGAAGTAATACTCACTCATACCTCTAAAAAGGAGGAAATCTCCCTAGAGAAAAAGAAAAAGAAAAAAAAACACATGTGCGTGTGCACACCCTCTTAGTAGTCCATACAAGGTAAAAGTTGAAGTTCCAAAGGTGCCTACCGATTCTTAATTTGTATCTTATGTTTTAATTCAATTGAAAAATTAGTATTGTGGATTTATTAGGTGAACGTAAGATCGTGCAAACCAATTCATTATTGAACTCGAGAATAGAAGCTCTTTTCATGGCCATATGATTAACATAAATTTAAATAACTAATTTAGTATCGAAATTTAGATCTAAGTACTACTTTTTGTCTGATATGCATAGACCGATCACCGAATAGGCATGGCCTAGCTTGGAGCGTTCCCAATAAGCTCACAAATATGGAGTTGACCGAATCAAGGGAGGAATTGCTTGTTGAACGAGTTGGGATTCAAGAACCATTAGTCGTATAGTCAAGAAGCAAAAGATTAGATGAGATGGGACACAAAAATTCGCCAACTTACAAGGGAGTCAATAATTTAAGCGAAGGATTTGAACCGGCAAGTCAAGAACTTCAAGTCGAGCGCGGAGAGTGTCACTTCAATGAGTGTAAGAGAATGACATTGATCGGAGGTTTTCAAGGCACAAGAAGCCTAGGATGTGGTCAAGTTAACTTGGCACGTTTTGGAACTTCTATGAATATAAATTTTCATAAGTATTCTAGGATGTTGTCAAAGATATTGTGGGTAATGAACACTTGCGTTTTAATAAAATTTGATAATTAATGAAATAGTTAGTAAATAGGGAGATTAAATTTCCATCGATAGATCAAGTGGCAATCCCGATTGTAATTAGAGGGGTGCACATATAAATAAGGTTCTCCCCTCATTTGCATATCATTCCATTTTCAATACAATAAAAATCAATAGAGCATTCTCTCTCATACATTCTCTCATTGCATGGTCACGATCCCATTAGTCCGTTGTGACACACACACAAAGGCTTGCAAACATAAAAATTTATATTTTATCTTAATGACTGCTCGATTGGTCTTGCTTTACTTGTTTAGCTTTCGGAAGGATAAGATAGGAGAATCGGCTTTTATATCAAAGATGCTCACCACTTCCCTTTTGGGATCCAATTAACACTCCATTATTTTTCTAATTCGCACTAATGTCACGGTGCCCTCTGCGTGGTCACCCAAAATCAAATCCGGATGTGTCTTGACAGGTAAGGGACTTCTATGGTGACATTCAAAGGAGGTCGCTGGCTCTCGCGACTTTGCCCACCGTGTTTCTATCGGGAAAAAAAAAAAAAGATAAAGAAAAGCAGCTCCAATTTTCATTTTGTAGGTATTGTCAACTTCTAAAGAAGGTCATTTCCAACCTTTGGCGGCTCTGGAGGATGGATGAGCAAGATGTGACTAAGTATTTGATTGGAATAGACAGAGACGTGTGAGAGATGATTTGAAAGCTCGATGCCGACAATCGGGGTGGGCAACTTGCCGAAGCGCAGGAGATGATGGAGGGATGCGTGGTCGCATCGTGCGGTCCGCCTGGGGTTGTATAAAAACCACTCTCGCTAAGGCGGTATACAAAAAAAAATCAGTCACCTTTTTACGGGATGCAAATTTTCTTAAACATTTTATGAATGGGATTAATTAGAAAAGAGCGGTATCTCTGCAGAAAAAGTTAATTCGATACCTCAAGAGAGAGACTGCTCAAAGGGGGAATCCTCCAATCAAATTGATAAAATTTATATTCCAAGATCATCCTAACAATGAGAAGAAAGGTCTGAAAATTTAACGGAACTTGAGATTTTAGCAACAAACGAAGATCATGCTCTTGAAATTTTCTATAAGCATGCTTTGGTCTATATATAGGTTTTCGCTGGTGGTTCTGACCAGATCGAATCCCACAATCAATTGCCAATTGTTATTCATGCACGATTGCAATAGCAATAGACAAATTTTATGGAAATTATATCTCCTCTAACTCATCTATAAACACGTGTATAAAAAGTCCTAAGCTACTTCTACTCTTCTTCTTTTTTTGTCTAGTTGTTTCATCCCTCTTTGTTTTTTTCTTCTCATTTTTCCCATTTTAACAACAATAAATACTCTATTTTCCCAAAAAAAAAAATTAGGTAAACGTTAAAGGACCGAATCGTACCAGCCATTTCATCTTTGAATTTGAGAATAGAAGTTCCTTTATGTCGGCATGATTAACATAAATTGAAATCACCAATTTAGTACCAAGATTAGATCTAAGTACTTCTTTTTGTTTGATATGCAAAGACTGTTTAATATATAGGCATGCTAACTTGGGGTAGACCTGATGCGGTCCTAATTTTTAGGGGCCTGGCTCTGTCCACATGGATATTGAGTATATTTCCTTTTCAAATTTCCAGCTACTTATATTAAAATGGGAAAGACATAGAAAATAATTTTAGGATACTGTCTTGTTCTTTTCTCTTACGGTGAATTTATTTCATGAAAAATAATAATTTATAGAATATTTTCCTAAAAATGATTGTTTATATCGTTTGTAAAAATTAATTAAGAAAAAATTCTTGAAATTATTTTTTTGTGAAATAAACACATCCTTAATATTTATAAGGTTAATCTACAACAAACAGAAAACATGATTGTATCAACACTCAAATTAAAACTAAAGACGAGAGTTGCCACAACTGGTGTGGCAAAGACTGTAAAAGTACAAGGCTGCCTCAAAAAATTTACAATTGATGAAATGAATGAGAAACAAGAAAAAAGAAGAATTTATGACCAGAATAAATCTTCACTACGAAGAGGGAAGACTTAACCAGGAAGAAAAAGAGAGGAAATTGAGGAGAGAGAAAGAATACATTATTGAGAAATTAAGGGGCCTTTTGGGTAGTTAGCCAAAAGAAGATACGTTTTTAGTGTTTGGAAGAATGACATTAAGAAACAGCTCCATTTAGTTTTCTGAGGATAAAGACAAAATACGGCCATCCTTGGAGTGTAAACTTGAGAGGCAAGCTAATGCAAAATGCCTTGACTATTGACTTGACATAACAAGTCTCTTTTGTAGAAATCACTTCCCGTGTTCCGCGCAACTAAGATAGGATCCTCTTCAAGAAAATTAAGAAGAG
Source organism: Eucalyptus cloeziana (assembly GCA_014182715.1). Classification (NCBI taxonomy): domain Eukaryota; kingdom Viridiplantae; phylum Streptophyta; class Magnoliopsida; order Myrtales; family Myrtaceae; genus Eucalyptus; species Eucalyptus cloeziana. The sequence goes on from CM024638.1 coordinate 31,436,192, forward strand.
AATGCATGATTTGGTTGGTCTCGAGCCTAAATGTCTCCTTAATCTACTTTGTCTGATCAAGAGGAAGAAAAATATATGTCTATGAATTAGGGGCTCTCTCATATGGGAAGAGTAGACTTCATTGCATCCACAAATGTGTTTGAAGAATTGGAAGGCTGGTATAATAGCCATCCGCACCGATAAAAATGAGAATGATAGATGAAAAGCCTATCCCAAAGTTGATATGTGCTTCACAAACAAGTCTCTTTTTGTCGAAAGTGCTTCTCGTGTTTTGTGCGACTAAAGATAAGATCCTCTTCAAGAAAATAAAGAAGGGAGTGCATAATTTAGTTGGTCCTGGAAAGTATTGTCATAGGACAACTCTGGAATCAATATTTATATAGAATAACAAAGTTGAAAATGGAAAAATAATATAAATGGTTCATGAATTTTGACTTGATATGTAATGTGACCATTGAACTGTTAGGATACATTTGGTAATGTTTTTGTTCAAAAATTATTTAAAGAATAGAAATAGAAAAAATTATTTATGTTCCGGAGAATAATTTTTAAACAAAAGAACACGTTTGATAACTGCACAAAATTTTTGTTCCCGGAATAGAAAAAGAATAGAAATACGTTTGGTAAACTTGTAAAATTTTTTTGTTTCTTTTAATTTTAATTTTAATTTTTCCTTTTTTCTTCCTTTTAGTTGGTTGCCGGCCTCGGCTATGGCTAGCGATCGGCCGACAAGAGCCGGCGGCCTAGCCCAACCACGACGAAGCTCGCTAGCCCCAACCTTGCTGGGGGCCAGCGACACTCCGGTGAGGTCGCCGGCCCTCGACGGTTGGTCGTCGGCCTTGGCCATGGCCGGCGATCGGCCAAATAAAAAAGAAGAAAAAAAGAAAGAGAAGAAAAATATAGGAGAGAGAAAAAATTATATTGCTAAAACACTTCCATGCAATATAAATATGAAAACTCAGATTTGACTCATATTTCTAAAATATTTTGATATATAACCAAATTTAAGGAAAACTTGTTTCTATGATTTTAAAAAAATTATATTGCTAAAACACTTCCATGCAATATAACTATAGTGGACAAGTTTTACAATTTAATAATAAAATTGAATTCTTCTATTTATTTTATTTTATTATTTATTTTCATTTTTTTCTTTTAAGTTTAGTAGGCGTCGTTAAGGGAGCGTTTGGTAACGTTTTTGTTCAAAAATTGTTTTAGGGAACATAAATAGACAAAACTATTTCTTTCAGATGAACAATTTTTGAACAAAAACGTGTTTAGTAACTACACAAAATTTCCGTTCTTGAAATAGAAAAAGAATAGAAACACGTTTGGTAAACTTGTATAATTTTTTTGTTTCTTTTTATTTTTTGATATTTTAAATATTTTTCTTATTTATTTATTATTTATTATTCATTTTTCCTTTTTTTTTTTTTATTTTTTCTTCCTTTAGGCCGACGACGCTATGTTGAGGTTGGCGGCCCTCGACAGCCGGTTGTGGCCATGGCGAGGCTGGCGACCGGCCAAAGAAAAAAGAAGAAGAAGAAGGAGAAAAAAAAGTGTTTCTTGAAATTGTAACTGGGAATAAGAAACAAGTTGTTTTTCACTTATTGTTTTTGTTCCAAACCTATTAGGGAACAAAAGTGTAAATAAACGCGTTTTTGTTCTTTTTTTTGTTTCCTAGAACAAAAAAAAATTGTGTTATGGGATGTTGATACCTAAATTTTGCCATTTTTACTTAAAACTTATCGCATACAAAATTAGGAATTAGTGGCTAAAAAAAAAACAAAACAAAAAAAAAAAAAAAAAAGAAATAAAAGTAAAAAAAATTCATTAAAATGCTATGTGTTTTCATTATTGTATCGCATATTGAATGGTCTTTTCTTAATTTTTTCCAAAAATATTCACCATCAAAAAGAAAAAAAATCAAAAAATTATCAAAGGGAATTAATTACAAAAAAAAAGAGAAGAGAAAAAAGAAAGGAAAATGGAAAAATGAGACCGGGCCGGGGGCAGGTCAGCCCGACCCCTCTCTTTCCCTTTTTCTTTCTCTTCGTCTGGGCCGGCCCACTTTTCTTATTTTTGCCCAAGATGAGCCCAACCTTCTTTTCCCTCTCTCTTTGTACTTCACGCATTCTGCAGAAAGGAGGAGAAATGTACAAGCCAGAGGAGCAGGAGATCGCGAGGGGCAGATGGCGGCGTGATCCGCGTGTCGGGATCAGTCCGGCCGGCAAGCTGGCAGTGGCAGAGGCCATGTGCGCCTGCTGGTCACCCTTAAAAGTGAGGGTCTCGCTCATTTTCATTCGGGGGGTTCTTTTGGGGTTCTGAGGGGGAGAGTTCTTCGGAGAGTCCCAAAAGAGAGAGATAGAGAGAGAGAGCGAGGAGAGCGTGAGCCCGAGAGAGCGATTTTCCGTCGTCGGTGGCCTGCCCGTTAGCTGCCGTCCGCCGTGGCACCCCCATCGAACCAAACCAGGTAGGTTTTCTCTGGTCATGTAGGGCGTCAGTCCGGAGCTCAGTCCGTTTTTGTAGGGCGTCAGTCCGGAGCTCATGGCCAACTTGTTCGCATGAGCTTTGGTCCCTCCGGCGCCCGTAGGTCTTTAGCCAAGCCTTTGTGTGTTTTTGATCGTTTTCCGAGAGTCCTAGTCTTATTTCAAGTCCCGGTTGAGTAAGAAATCTAAATCTTTGGTAATGTTCGCGAACTGTTTGTATAAATGCCTGAGTGAAGCCCGCATGACTATCCCTGAACCTTCGTCCGTTATAGGCATACGCCGTTGCTAGATGCGTTTTGTTGCTGTTCTACACACTTTTGTTTCGTCCATTTCGAGTTTACATTGTCGTGATTGGGGTTTATGGTCATATGTTGTGATTTGGGTTTATTTTCGTGCAAGTTGTGTCCCGTCTTCCTCCTTGTCCGTATAGGCGAGAGAGTGGGTGTCGGCTCGGCGGTAGCCCGAACGCGAGCGGTGTCGGTGCTGGTGACGATGGGTAGTGAGGCTTGTTTAAAATGGCGGTGGTTTGGTCGATGAGTTTTGGTAAAAAAGAGTTTAGGGGAGAAGGTGACTTCCGGCGTGCAGAGAACACCCGAAGAAGAAGAAAACCAAAAGGGAAGAGAAAAATAAAAGGAAAAGAAAAGAAAAGAAATAAAAAAGGCTAATGAAAAGAAATGTAAAAAAAGGGACAAAAGGGAGGAAAATACATTGGAGGGAGACATTTCGGAGAGGGAAACGTGAAGGCGATGATAGTACAGGGGGAAGAGACAAATAAAAAAAAAACAAAAGAAGAAAAAAGCAAGAGAAAAGAGGTGTAGGTAAAAAGGATGAAGTGAGGAAAAGACAAAAGAAAGAAAAAAATCATTAAATAATATAAATGAAAAAATTTCTTTTTTTTTAATACGTTAGATCTAGATTTAGGTCAGGTCAATGGGCCGGATTGGGTTTACCCGGTCCGAATCCGTTTTCCTGGTTATAATAATATTAAATATTAAATATTTCAAAAAGAAATTCAAAAGTTTTTAAGAAAAATTTAAAAAAATTCCGAAAATTCAAGAGCTTTAAGAGAACATTAAAACTTCCAAAAAATATTGAAAATTCGAGGTTTTTTTTTTTAAAAATAATAATTAAAAAAGTAATTAAAAAATTTTAAAAATTGAAAAAATATAATTTAAAAAAAAAAAAAAAGTCAGAAAATTCAGAATTTTATTTGGAAAATTTTAAAAATAAACTTTTCAAGCTATTTTCTTAAAAAGTGAGAGTTTCTTAGCTCTAAAGCGTGCTAAAAAATTGAGTAAGCCCTTAGGGTTTCAATTGTCTTCAAAGACAATTACTCCTATTTGTATGCTCTTGCTATTTTGATCCATTTAGTCTAGTTGAGATTAGCATTTATCTTTTCCTTAATGTTAAATTTTTGCTTTCCCATGTAATTTGTTTAATTGCTTTCCTTGGCTGTTGATTGTTATATTAATGATTGTGCGTCCGTGTGATCACCTCACATGTTAGTGGATATGTATAAAATTAATCTAGACTACTTGACAAAAATCATTTTTTTTTTTCTAAAATGAACAAAATTAGGTACTAAAATGGCACTAATTAATCAATTAGTGTAATTAAGTCTCCGACCCGACTGTAGATTCTCTGGTTGTGTAGGAAGTGTGGCATACTTCCGTGACTCATCTGGTTTCTAGCCGATCCTAATAGACTAGTGGCGACTCATTTTTTGCAAAATTCTTAAGAATGCCCCAATGTCACGAGGTATGGACTTGAGAGAGCTCGCGCCTAATCATGGGCCTTAGGTCCGTTATTTAAGCAATACCTCTAAACGTACTACCTCCCCCTGAGGGTAGGTCGCGATAGGGGAACATAAACATATTTAAACAAACATGGCCTAAATTACCAACTTCTTTAACTTTCACCGACAGGAAATTGATTAGCAAGTTACAAGCTTCTTAAATTTTATAACTACCTCTGAGTAGAGATTAGTAGATTATCAACATTGCAAGTAATTTGCTTACGTAGACAGGATAAGAGGATTGGAAGTTGACGATATTGAAATGGATTTACCGACTTCAAATTTGATTAGTTGGTTAACAATTTTACCAGAGGGCACGAGTAAAGGTTAGAAATTTGCTGACATTCTATTTAACTCACCGACATCAAGTTGATTCATAAATTACTATCTTCTATTAGATTGTACGAATAAGTCCGGTTAGAGGTCAGTAAGATACCAATTATGTAAGACTTCCACCATCAAATTAATTAGTAAGCTACCAATTTTTTTTTTTTTTTAAATAAAAAATAAAATGAGCCTCGTTAGAGGACCATTTTAATGAACTTACCATGACGTTACCAACGTTGTATGATTATTAAATAAGTAAACAAGTGGTAAGATTTTTTAGGAGAAAATTGTCTAGAATGTCATAAACCTATTATATTTTTGTCAATGTCCTAAATCTTTAAATTTTACCTATTGAGTCATAAATATTTTCATATATATTAATTGAGTTCATTTGGCCAAATTTAACTGGAAATCACTTATTTGGACGCTGATTGTCTATATGACACTATCAACGCGAACATGAACAATTTTTAATAATATATATATTTTTAATTTTCTTTTTTCTAATCCTAGGCCAGTAATTGGCCACATATACTGGTGTAAAGAAATGTTAGTTTTACTTACAAATTTTTTAATTTATTTTTCTATATTGTCCTCATGATTGTGAATTTTTTTTATTTTGATTTTTTGTATAAACTTATGAGAGTTTACTCAAGGATTGGATATTGTGGTTGATGTATGCATTATCCACAATTTATTGAAAGAATATCCTCTTACTTGTGCTTAAGTTATTTTTTGAATAATAGTTTCCTAGTACAAAAAAATATATAATTCATTAACAAAATAATTAGTTTTCTTTTGTGAGGAGCACAATAATTAGTTAGCTATCTACCAAATAACTATCTTTTTTCTTTTTTAAAAAACTATTTATTTTGGAAAAGAGGTACACCAAATTTGTTCCAAATGGAGAAAGAAAAGGAAAAAAAAAAATACCAAAAAAGAAAGAAAGAGGACAAGCATTAATTTGAATCAAGAGTGGGTCCCACATTTACCTTTAGTAAAATGTTGTTTCAAGGAGCATGGCTAGTTTCATCTCTAGTAAAATCAAAACAAAAAAAAAGAAAAAGAAAAAAAAGTAATAAATAATCTTACATCAAGAATGGGACCTATAAGGGAGAATTAACCAATTTAATGTAAAATATGGTGTTAAGAGCCAATAAGAGGGTCAAAATGGTGCAAGCCTTAATTTAAGGTGGGTAATTCCTTACATGATGGCAACCTAACCATTTCTACCCATGGGGACAAAGCATGAAGGTTTTATTTATTTTTATTTTTATAAATATGGTCGGTATAGTAAAATAAAAAATTTTGGGAATTTAGATAAAACTCCCCTGTACTTTAAGGCGTTTTCTTTCTTATTTAATTTGCGTTAATTATTTCTATTTTTTTTATATATTTTTTATTTAGTTCTATAAAAGTGGCTCTATTTATCAAAACAATTTTTTTTATATTGTTCTTGATATTTATTTATTCTATCATTACTATTTTTATTAATTTAGTTTTCTCCCGTTTTCTACTCTCTTTTTTTCATTTTTCACGGCAAATAAGGGCAAAAGAGAGATTTCATTTGCAAATGAAATGAAAAACGCTTTTATTGGAAAAAATAACGAATGGTTGATGGCCGTAACAAAATGAAAGTTGATAGAGTTATTGTGTGATGATTGAAGTTTCAAAGACAAATGTGTACTAATCTAAGTTTTGTATAATTAACCAAAAAAGTTTATTTGCACATGTTTGAATATAGTTCATGTATCTTATTTGTGTGGGACAATAGATTAAAGGGTTAATACCATAAAAAAAACTTGAAGTTGCTACATTTATGATAAATTTATCAAAAATTAATATTTTGGCTGTCAAAAATTTCAAACTAATATATCGGTAATAAATTTAGCCTAAACTAATTTTTCAACTATTGAAAACTCCAAATTGGTACATTTCTGACAATCCCTCCATCGATGGGTTCGAAAATTATCTCCATCAAATCTACATTTTCTTTAAACAAAGTTAAAAATAAAAAAAGAAAAGCCAATTCAAAAACGTCTCAATAGAACTAGTGGTTCATGGTACAAAATTGGACACTAAACAAGTTAATTATTGATATGTAGGTGGAATTGTATAAGCTAGATTTCGATGGCGTGTGTGCTGTTGCTGACCTCAATGAACTCGTTTACGGGAACCTAGTTGACCTTGTAGTCACCAGGTATGGCTCCGAAGTATGTTTTGTTCTCTCATTCTTACCTTTCTAGTTTTCTACTGCTCTAGATGTACCTCATCAAATTCTACTATTCTTGTTGGCAAATGATTAGTTTTCCCTGATACGTGACAGTTAGAATGCATGTGTGAAATGGGCAAAGGCGTTATTAGATCTTTGCACCAAGATTGGAAGAGTAATTTATGCACAACAAACTTTCTGTTTCCCCAAAAACTGGGCTTACTAGGTGTTTTGAATCCACACCACAGTTACTGCACCTGACCTTCAGACATGTTCTGCATTGTAAAATTCAAATGGATTATACAAAGGCCTGTAAAAAAATATTTCTCTCTCCTGACTTGATATATTAAGCATGGGAAGGATCAAATGTCTTTCTTTAATTGTAAATCGGTATCATCAAATGCCTTGCATTAGATTTTGGCACAAGAAACTTGAGCACAAATGCTTATATCCGAGGGTTTGATTGCATACATACAGGAGAGATTCAAGTGAGGACGAGGACAAATGTTACAGCAGCCACTATGCTATGCAGCATGATATGCTTAGAGAGCTGGCTATCATGGAGTGCAATCAGGGGGAAGTAGAAAAGAGAGACTTATTCTCGAGTTGACCGGAAATAGTTTTCTTGATTGGTGGAGCGAGCAAAAAGCAATCAACTCTCAATGCTCGTCTAGTGTCCATCTCCACAGGTTGGGAATTCTCTCTCTCTCTCAATGACTTGTAGGGAAAAATTCAGTTGGTTAGCAGTTAAATTACCATTTAACTTTATATGTTCATAATGCATATGGAACATTCTCTAGACCCTGGCCAAATCTTCAATTGCCTAAAGCCGAGGCTCTTGTCTTGAACTTCGAGACCAACATTCAAACCAAAACTTATGCTTTGCCTGAATTCATTGAGAAAGCAAATAAGCTCAAGGCCCTGATAGTAACAAACTACAGTCTCTTTCCGGCTGAGCTAGGCAATTTACATGTCATTGGGTCCAATTTAAGGAGGATGAGGCTCGAACGCGTCATGGTTCCTTTCGTAAGCATGGGAAAGTTACACTTGCATAGTCCGCAAAAGATGTCCTTTTTCATGTGTGGGATTGGTCAGGTTTCAACATTGGACAACACTAAAATCTCCGATGTAATGCCAAACTTGGTGGAGCTCGTTATCGACTATTGCAATGATCTTGTGACATTACCAGGTGGCATTTGTGAGATAAAGCCCTTGAGGAAGCTTAGTATCACAAATTGTCATAATTTTTCTGCACTTCCTGAACAAATTGAGCAATGAGTGTCCCTCGAAGTGGTAAGGTTTAATTTCTGTACAAACTTGTCAAAGTTACCGGACTCTATTGGAACCCTCCAGAAATTGATATCTCTAAATATATCTGATTGCCTGCACCTAAGCATTTTGCCTAATCAAATTGGTCTACTGGTTAATCTCAAGAGGATGAACATGAGAGGATGCATAGGGTTCTCTGTGTTGCCACGGTCTATTGTGAAGCTTAGGAACCTAAGGAAGGTGGTTTGTGACAAAGAAAAAGAAGCCTTGTGGGAGCCTCTCAGGAGTAGTCTCAATGGTTTGAAGATATTAGCATCTGAAGAGAAGTATAACTTAGATTGGTTGCGTGATTAAGAAGAGGGCGATCATGTTGTCTCTGAATTTTCTGTACTTTGCCCTCTTTTTTTTTTTCCAATGTGGACGGCCGTGGCATTGCTCACTGGACCAAATGATTGATGAGTATGAGTAGCGCTGAATAATTTTTTAATGTATCCAAGTCAAAAAAAAATTTTCCGTTTATTTTTTTTCTTCTTTGCTCAGATGAAACAAAGAAGAAAAAAAAATAAAAGGAAAAAAAATTATGAATCGGATACATTAAAAGAAATGATTCGGCGCTACTCATACTCATCAATCATTTGGTCCATTCGGCAATGCCACGGCTGTCCACATTGGAAAGAAAAGAGAGGATAAAGTACAGAAAATAAATCAAACAAATATATATATAGACAATTCAGAGACAACATGATCGCCCTCTTCTTAATCACGCAACCAATCTAAGTTATACTATGCTATTATATTCAAATCATTGAGATTGCTCCTAAAAAGCTCCCATAAGACTTATTTTTCTTTGTCACAAACCACATTCCTTAGGTTCCTAAGCTTCACGATAGACTGTGGCAGCACAGACAACCCCATGCATCCTCTCATGTTCATCCTCTTGAGATTAACTAGTAGACCAATTTGATTGGGCAAAATGCTTAGGTGCTGGCAATCAAATATATTTAGAGATATCAATTTTTGGAGGGCTCCAATAGAGTCCGGTAACTTCGACAAGTTTATACAGGAATTAAATCTTACCACTTCGAGGGACACCCATTGCCCAATTTGTTCAGGGAGTGCAAAAATTTATGACAGTTTGTGATGCTAAGCTTCCTCAAGGGCTTTATCTCACAAATGCCATCTGGTAATGTCACAAGATCATCGTAATAGTCGATGACGAGCTCCATTAAGTTTGGCATTGCATTGGAGATTTTGGCGTTGTCCAATGTTGAAGCCTGACCGATCCCACACATGAAAAAGGACATCTTTTGCGGACTATGCAAGTGTAACTTTCCCATGCTTACGAAAGGAACCGTGACGCGTTCGAGCCTCATCCTCCTTAAAATGGACCCAATGACATGGAAATTGCCTAGCTCAGCTGGAAAGAGACTGTATTTTGTTACTATAAGGGCCTTGAGCTTATTTGCTTTCTCAATGAATTCAGGCAAAGCATAAATTTTGGTTTGAATGTTGGTCTCAAAGTTCAAGACAAGAGCCTCGGCTTTAGGCAATTGAAGATTTGGCCAGGGTCTAGAGAATGTTCCATTTGCATTATGAACATATAAAGTTAAATGGTAATTTAACTGCTGACCAACTGAATTTTTCCCTACAAGTCATTGAAGAGAGAGAGAGAGTTTGTCTAAGTGGCACAACGGCGGATAATCGTTGCCGGTGGTGGCGTTGCTTTGGCAAAGGTGGTGCTGCATTTCTTTTCATGAGAGAGAGGGACAGAGGAGAAAGGGATGCCGCACAAGTTAATCTCTTAGCCATTAGGTTCTCGTCATTGATGTTATCAAATTTTCAAGGGAAAATATAAATTGAACTGAATTCGAGCAAGTCCTTAAAAGGTTTTAAAGAGCGAAAAAACAAGGCGGGAGATCTATCCCAATTTTTCAAAATTCAACATTAATATGAATAAAAAAATTAGATGGTATTGAATATTAAAAAGAAGTTCAAAGATCACCATTTGATCAATCTTTACTGTGAAATATTTCTTAAAGACCCGGAGGGATTTAGTTTCACAATTAGAAACAGCTCAAGAAAACGAATATAAACTTGCTTAAAACATTGTTTCTTTTTTAATTCCCATTTGTCCTCTTTCGCTCTTTAACACAATCTATTTTACATTTTTCCAAGCGTGTCTAAATTAATTTTTTACTTTTAAATTTTTACTTAATTTAACAGCTTTTTTTAACTGGTTTTTACTTTTTTCCTTTTATTAAAATTTTGCAAAACATGTAATATGAATTTTTTTTAAATATTGTAATTTGAACGATCACTTAAATGCTATTTTTTTTTTTATAAAAAAATCACTTTAGTGCCATTGTCGATTTGTGTGATTGAAAAATCCATCATGACAATTTTTTAATATTAATTATTCAATGCGACTTGCCAGCAAAGTGAACCCGCATAATTGGTGAAAAACATATTTGTTTGTCCCAAATTAAGGAATTGGAGCTAAATCACAAATATTCTTCAAACCATAACTCTAAATTGAGAAATTCGGGCAAAGAGGAAGGCAACTAAATACAAAAGAAGCTAAAAGGGCGATTTTTGTTACCTATCCCTTGCTTTCCAAAATCCTAGAGTAAGCCCCATGACACGTGGCAAGCATTGAATGAAGTGTTCCATTGTTTACTTGGCAAGACTGACCTATTTTATGTTTTCTCTAGATTTACACGTGAGCACTGAGCACGGCTATGAAGGGAGCCTTGTATGTCCAACGGTTGTGATCTTCTCGGATTTTCCTTTTTCCCCTTCAATCAGACCCGCTGTAGTTTCTTTTAGGAGTTGCGATACATACTCCCGACAGTATGTGGACCGACAAACTGTCCCGAATTTTCATAGCTACGTAGCTTTTATGAGGTCATTTTTTATTTTGTGACATTGATTGCAAACTTGAATTTAGGATTATCCCAAGTCTCAAAGTAATGGTTTCTTATTTAACATAAGCTAACACTCTACATAATTTGAAATTTTCAACCAATCATCTCTAGTATATATTGAATTTTGACTATGATATGGACCTAACTAATAAATTGATTTGTCAATTATTAGTCACATGTTGTGTCCATAACATAGTCAAGCCTAGGAATCCTCTGTGCGATTCTATATTACACAGACCCTAAGGGGAAGATGAACAAAGATGTATGAAGTATAACGCTTGACAAACTATGAGTTCCATACCATCGACCTTTCAAGACTTAAAGTTGTCCTTTCATTAATGAAGATAAAAGATAGATGAATGGCAAAAACAAAATGTAGGCGATAAAAATCTGGACAAGATCCACCACCCTCTTGCGTTACCATCGCCTTTACACTCTTGTCCATAACCTCACCTCAAACCCATCCACGCACATTTTCTTGTCCATTGGCGTGGCAGTTACCCACGTCTTCACATTGTCCAAGCTCCCTGACCGGCTTGGTAAGCCGGTCCATGGAGTTCCTCATAGCTTCATATGAATCGAAAGTTGATTGTATGTAGTATACTTTGTAAAAAAGCCAAAGAGATCTAAATTGGCGCCAACGTGAGGACCTTGAACATATCCAGGCCGTCGATTCCCGTGATAGAAACAAGATTATTTGGATTTGAATGCACTTAAAAGTGCATAAAAGGGAAGTCTTGATGTCCGATCAAATGGTGGACCGTGGAAACGCTTGCCCCGAAGGCAACAGGGTCAGCATAGCTCAGTCATGGAAGTGGTATTGTACCGTGCAGAGTTGTTGAGATTTTATTCTTTTTCCAACTTCATCGGTGAGACACCCCAAGTCATTCCGTTTTGAAGAAACCACCAAACACATCACAGTCCTGCAGCTCCAGAGCAACGCGTTCTCATGGTCGGGGAGCTTCAGAAAGAACGCGTGGACTCGGGCCGGGGAATTTGTTCATAGAGGCACGTCATTTACGAAAGAACACCGACAACGAGCTCCGACAATGGACTTCGAGGGAGCCGCTAAACCTCTGTACGTTATTAAAACTTTTTATCTTTCTCAAACGAAAGCCCTTTCGCAATTCGGCTTCCGAAAGGACGCATTCTTGTTATTGTTTCTCAGTTGGTCTCTTGTTCTTCATTTTCATTTTCATTTTTTTTTGGTTCTTTGGCAGATTCAGCAATGGACTTGATTTGGCGAACTTGGCCCTGTCCTGTGGTATTCTTTTCAATTCATGGGCTGCAATCTCTGAACTCCAGTCCCAGATTGACTGCGATCACCAAAGCCCGCCATCTTCTGACACAGTGAAAATTCAAGAATTTGAGCACCCTAAATACAAAATCATTGCTTTTGTGACCCCACCGGTTGTTACCAGTTATCTCCAAGAAGAGAGCGGTTTGGTCCCTTATTCTTCATCAGAGGCTTCTGAGTTTACTCCAAGAAGAACCTGTCTTTTTCCGTAAACAAAGCTGCGATTTCTCTGTTCAACTCTTTCCAAGATAGCTACGATTTCTCTGTTCAACTCTCTCCAAGATAAGCTGTCTCCCCTGAAAGCTCAGGTAATACCCTTTTATCTTTCGTTTCTTTTCAAGTAATCAATGAGCTCTAGTTACTAAGTTTGAAGGTCAATGAATTTTTCTTAGTCACCGCTTCTAATCATAACTAGTTGATCTCAGATCTTGGAATTAGGTCTTATTGAAGTGGGTTCCTGCAATACATACATGTGCTCCGATAATTGCTTCACTGATTATCATTTTGAGCTGTTTCTTCACATAATATTAGCTTTATTTGATTGAAAAGTGGATCATCCCCCTTTTGCTTCTTTTTAGCAAAATGGCTGATGATGAGCAGTCAGTTAATTGTCTGAACAGCTCCTCTAGCATTGATGGCCCATTGCCTTTTACATTTTTTTTTTAGTTGGATTGACCTTAATCCTACTCATAGCAGAAAAAAGGAACAAAACGTTTCCAGTTAATCTTAAGCATACTGCTAGGATCGGGGAATTCATGGCGACCGGCTTCAAATCTTGCTCGATGTCGCTTATCGAAGCTAGCCAGAGAATAAGGAAGCAAGTCACCATGAATTTCCTAATCTTAGTGTCAATTGTCGATCTCCTTCCTTTGACTGACTGCCGAGGTGAACTTGAGTTTGGTGTGCAAAAGTTGGTTCGGGATTTTGGCTGACTTGGCCACGGTATCTGTTGAGAGCACTTCTAATTAGAGCAACCCTATCAATATGCCTCAGCTTTTGGCTGTTTGATTGTGCGGCGTGCTCTTGAATTCCCTCATGAAGAATTACCAGTGCTTAGAAACCAGTAAATCTTATGGTTTAATTTGTGAATTCCTTTATGAGATTGATGATTGTATCGTGAGGAATTGTGAGGTCTAAATTCTCTATGAATTATTGAGTATAGTTGGTAGTTGAGAAATAGTGATTGGTTTGAGTGATTCGAGTGTGTTTATAATTTTAGGACATGTTTGGTAACATTTTTGTTCAAAAATTGTTTCCGGGAATAGAAATAGTTTTCTGTTATAGGGAACAATTTTTGAACAAAAGAATGCGTTTGAGGGCGCACAAAATTTATGTTCCTGGAATAGAAAAAAGAACAGAAACACGTTTGATAAACTTGTATAATTTTTTTTTATTTCTTTTAATATTTTTAATATTTTTAATATTTTTAATATTTTTCCATTTTTTTCTTTCTTTCTTTTGGCTGGTCGCCAGCCTTGGCCATGGTCGGCGATCGACTAATGAGGGCCGGCAGCCTCGCCCAGCCATGGAAAGGCTCACCGGGCCATTGCCAGGTCGGCGTCACTCAGCGGTGGCTTGGCGAGGCTGAGCCTCGTCGGTGGCTGGGTGAGCTCGGCCTCGCCAGTGGCTGGGTGAGCTTGGCCTCATCGGAGGCCGGTGATGCTCCAACGACCGGCCAAAGAAAAAAGAAGAAGAAAAAGGATAAAAAGAAGAAATGTTTCTCGGAATTGTTCTCGAGAATAAGAAACAAGTTTTTTTCTATTTCTTGTTTCTGTTCCGAATCTGTTCCCGGAAACAAAAGTATAAACAAACGCGTTTCTGTTTTTTTTTGTTCCTCGAAACAAAAGAACAAAAATTTGTGTTCCGGGGAACTAAACAAATTTAAACAAACAGCCCCTAATTGACCCTCCTCCTCAATCGCTGGGCAAGGGCTGGGCGCTTGCTTGTGGACGGCAAGGTCTAACGGTAAGGGTCAGTTGGCGATCCTCGTAGAAGGAAAAAAAAAAAATCAAAAGTTAAAAAGACCTGTAAAAATTGGCTTGACATCTCTTAAGTCGAGCTCCACTTAATATGTGTTAGAAATGAATTTGTTCTTCTTATTTTTCATATGAGTTGAAATTGGATTAGTTATCAACCCATTTATGATCTACTTAAACTTTTTTTTTATAACTTAAGGCAATTCATTTATGACTCATTTGATCAGGGTCTATCAAGAATCGGCCAATTTCCTTTTTATTTTTTTGGTTCCATTTTTAATTAAGCAAAATGAAAATAAATGCAATAACAAAAATGGAAATTTTCCATTTGTCAATAGTAACAATTTGTAAAAGTTGAGCACGTATGATAAAATAAATAATAAAAACTTCAAAATACGCAATATATACATTTTTTAGTGTTTGGAAAAATGACATTAAGAAACGGCTCCATTTATGTTTCCTGGGGATGAAGACAAACTAAAGAAGCTGACGGCCATTCTTCGGAGCGTAAACCTGAGAGGCAAGCTAATGCAGAACGCCTTGACTATTGACTTGACATAACAAGTCTCTTTTGTAAGAAGTACTTCCCGTGTTTCGTGCGACTAAAGATAGGATCCTCTTCAAGAAAATAAAGAAGAGAATGCATGATTTGGTTGGTCTCGAGCCTAAATATCTCCTTAAACTACTTTGTCTGATCAAAAGAAAGAAAAATATATGTCTATGAATTAGGGGACATTCTCATGGGAAGAGTAGACTTCATTGCACCCATAAAGGTATTTGAAGAACTAGTAGGCAGGTATTATAATTATCCACACTAATAAAAGTGGAAATAGTAGGTGAAAAACCTATCGCAAGGTTGATTTGTGCTTTGCAGACAAGTTTCTTTTGTAAAAAGTACTTCTCGTGTTTTGTGCGACTAAAGATAAGATCCTCTTCAAGGAAATAAAGAAGGGAATGCATAATTTAGTTGGTCCCGGAAAGGATTGTCATAAGACAACTCCGGAATCAGAACTTAGATAGAATAACAAAGTTGAAAAAGGAAAAAACCATTAATGATTCATGAATTTTGATTCGATATGTAATATGATTATTGAACTTTTAATTTGTTCAATGTAGTCCTTGAACTTTTAACAAATATGTAATATTGTCTCTCAACTTTTAATTTGCTAAACATAATTCACAAACTTTTGATACATATTCAATTTAGTTCTTAAATTATATGAAAATGTTCGATATTATCCGTCCATTAATTCAAAACCAAGGACCCCTTTAAACATTTTCATGAATTACATTGAATATATACCAAAAGTTCAAAAATCATATCGAATAAATTAAAAATTCAAGGGCTACGTTGAACATTAGGCTAAAGTTCAATAACCATATTGAATAAATAAAAAGTTTAAAAATCACATTACACATTAAGTCAAAATTTAGAAATTATGTGTGTTATTGTTCCTTTGAAAAATTATTTTTTAAAAAGTTTTCATCAATCGGTTCTTAGCCTTCGTGAATTTCTTCATGAATGGAAGAGTACGTCGAAAGTCATAATGTGGTCAATGGGACAAGAAGTTCCATTCAAGATATGTGCTATCTATTTTATACTCACAATGGCTCGGTTAATGCTATAAATCAGCAGGGAGATTGAGAATAGAAATATAGCCTTCTAATTTAGATTGGAGTCTACTATTAATTAGTAATTTTGTAGGTTCCCGGTTCCTAAAAATATGGAACTAGGAACTAGACTGGATCTCATAAGAATTTGAAACCAAACCGATTTTTCGGTTTCTAATTTTACTCTGAAGCGATACTCACTCATACCTCCCAAAAGGAGGAAATCTCCCTAGAGAAAAAGAAAACCAAAGAAAAACACGCACGTGTGCATACCCACTTAGTAGTCCATATAAGGTAAAAGTTGAAGTTCCAACTGTGCCTACCGATTCTTAATTTGTATCTTACATTTTGATTCAATTGAAAGATTAGTATTGTGGATTTAGTAGGTGAACGTTAAAAACACTGTGGTGCAAACCAATTGATTATTGAACTCGAGAATAGAAGCTCTTTTTATGGCCATATGATTAACATAAATTTGAATAACTAATTTAGTATCGAAATTTAGATCTCAGTACTTCTTTTTGTTTGATATGCATAGACCGATCACCGAATAGGCATGGCCTAGCTTGGAGCGTTCCCAATAAGCTCACAAATATGGAGTTGACCGAGTCAAGGGAGGAATTGCTTCTTGAACGAGTTGGGATTCAAGAACCATTAGCCGTCTAGTCAAGAAGCAAAAGATTAGATGAGATGGGTCACAAAAAATTCGCCAACTTGCAAGGGAGCCAATAATTTAAGTGAAGGATTTGAACCGGCAAGTCAAGAACTTCAAGTCGAGAGCGCGGAGAGCCACTTCAATGAGTGTGAGAGAATGTCATTGATCGGAAGTTTTCAAGGCACAAAAAGCCTAGGAGGTGGTCAAGTTCACTGGGCATGTTTTGGAACTTCTATGAATATAAATTTTCATAAATATTCTAGGATGTTGTCAAAGGTATCGTGGGTAATGAACTCTTGTGTTTTAATAATTTTGATAATTTATGAAATACTAAATAGGGAAATTAATATCAAGTGGAAATCTCGATTGTAATTAGAGGGGTGCATATATAAATAAAGGTTCTGCCCTCTTTCGCATCATTCCATTTTCAATACAATAAAAATCATTAGAGCATTCTCTCCCATCCAGTCTCTCACTGCATGGTTGTGATCCCATTAGTCCACTGTGACACACACACAAAGGCTTGCAAACATAAAAACTTATATTTTATCTCAATGACCGCTCGATTGGTCTTGCCTTACTTGTTTAGCTTTCGGAAGGATAAGATAGGAGAATCGGCTTTTATATCAAAGATGCTCACCACTTCCCTTTTGGGATCCAACTAACACTCCATTCTTTTTCTAATTCGCACTAATGTCACGGTGCCCTCTGCGTGGTCACCCAAAATCAAATCCGAATGTCTTGACAGGTAAGGGACTTCTATGGTGACATTCAAAGGAGGTCGCTGGCTCTCGCGCCTTTGCCCACCATGTATCTATCGGGAAAAAAAAAGATAAAGAGAAGCAGCTCCATTTTTCATTTTGTAGGTATTGTCAACTTCTAAAGAATGCCATTTCCAACCTTTGGCTGCTCTGGAGGATAGGTGAGCAAGATGTGACTAAGTATTTGATTGGAATAGACAGAGACGTGTGAGAGATGATTTGAAAGCTTGATGCCGACAATCGGGGTGGGCAACTTGCCGAAGCGCAGGAGATGATGGAGGGATGCGTGGTCCAATCGTGCGGTCCGCCTGGTGTTGTATAAAAACCACTCTCGCTAAGGTGGCATTAAAAAAAAATCAGTTACCTTTTTGCTGGATGCAAATTTTCTTATACATTTTATGAATGGGATTAATTAGAAAAGAGTGGTATCTCTGCAGAAAAAGTTAATTCGATACCTCAAGAGAGAGACTGCTCAAAGGGGGAATCCTCCAATCAAATTGATAAAATTTATATTCCAAGATCATCCTAACAATGAGAAGAAAGAAAGATATCATTGAACATTATGAGGTCTGAAAATTTAACGGAACTTGAGATTTTAGCAACAAATGAACATCATGCTCTTGAAATTTTCTATAAGCATGCTTTGGTCTATATATAGGTTTTCGCTGGTGGCTTTGTCCACATGGATATTGAGTATATATTTCCTTTTCAAATTTCCAGCTAATTATATTAAAATGGGAAAGACAGAAAAAATAATTTTAGGATATTATCTTGTTCTTTTTCTCTTACGGTGAATTTATTTCATGAAAAATAATAATTTAGAGAATATTTTCCTAAAAGTGATTGTTTATAGCGTTTATAAAAATTAATTAAGAAAAAAATTCTTGAAACTATTTTTTTTATGAAATAAACGCATATATTAAGTTTAATCTACAAGAAGGAGGAAACATGATTATATCAACACTCAAATTAAAACTAAAGACGAGAGTTGCCACGACTGGTGTGGCAAAGACTGTAAAAGTACAAGGCCACCTCAAAAAGTTTACAATTGATGATATGAATGAGAAACAAGAAAAAAGAAGAATTATCCAGAATAAATCTTCACTACGAAGAGGGAAGCCTTGACCAGGAAGAAAAGAGAGAAAAATAAGGAGAGAGAAAGAGTACATTATTGCGAAATTAAGGGGCATTTTGGGTAGTTAGCCAAAAGAAGATAAAAGGAAAAGTGTAGATATAATCCCACCCAAGTTTTAACTATATAAAATTAAGATATGTATAAAGGAAATTATAAAACTTGTCGTGAAAATGAAATGAAATTTCAGGATTTTTAAAAAGTGTATTTAAGTATTAAAAATTGTCAAGTTGATGTAATCGAATAACTCCTTTCGTTACGTCCAATTGTAGCCACAGAAAAAGCCAATGCCCTCTCTTTTGTCTTTTACACATGGTGCTAACGTTACTCTTGGCTGACCACAAGGTCAATTCAATGAAAAACTAATGCAACAGCATGAAGGTTTGAATCGCCTTTTGGTATCTACCAATGAAGTCAAAAGAGCCATGAAAGTGTGACTCAAAATGCATTCATATCAATATCTGAAACCAAATTTTGTCAATTACAAAACTAAAAATAGTCTCAACTATCACAATACGTGAAAGCATGACGGGCAGGAGAAAAAAGATTTTATGAGAGATATGTTTTCACGCTAATATTCGGGAAATCCAACTTGATTTATGAACATCCAACGCATTTTCTAAACTGAATTCTCACTACCCCGCCATTAAAAAAATAAAAAACTAAAGTGCTATGCTAGTATCCACAATTAAAAGGAAACTCAAATGTCATATCATGAATAACATACACTCGTATTCTTGATTTCATGTAATTAAGTGGGGTAGTTGGTGGATTGAAGATTGGATTTCCACCTTTAAATTAAGAGGAGATGTATGATTATGATTAGAGCAACTTATGTATAAATAGGGGTCTTATTTGTATCATAACATTTCCAACACGATTCATTCTCCTTCAAACATTTCTTTCTCTCGAGTTTCTCTCTACAACCTGCGGTGGCCAAGTGCGCGAATGAGTGATGGATGGAGAGGAAAGGTGGACTTAGGGGACTCTAGCAAGGGGTGAATGGGCCAACTAAGCTGTTGCGACCCTTCCCAAGCACGCTTTCGGGGAGCAGATTTCCTAAATCTTTGCCTGTTGACACCTTACTTTTGTTAGCACATGGTGCATGCAAAAAGAACAAAATAAATAAATAAATCACAAGAAAAAGAAAGCAACAAGGAAAGGGAGACTAAATTTGGTTTTGGGCCAACCATGCACAGCCCATTGAAGCAATCTCAACCCAATCGTGACCTATATTGGTCAAACCCAAACCCATTTACTTCAGCCCATCTAATTTGCTCACTTCAACCTTGAATTAAATTCATTAAACTACTTTCCACGGCGTCCGCACCGTCTACTAAAAAGCCCATAAAACCCATCAGATAGAGGCTCACTCCATATGTCAAGGCCACAATCCAATCTCCATGGAGGAATAGAGTTAATTTGAACGGGCGTGAGAGGGAAAAGGGCGAGCGAAGCCAATATGAGGAGTTCTAGAATGTTCATTCAAATTCAGAGATGAAATGGAATCTGTTTTCTCTCTCTCCAATCAGCTGACTAAGAAAAAACAACTCTCTCGCATGCATTTGGAGCAGGTTGCAGAGAGGGGTTTTAGGAAAAAGAACGTAACAGAGAAGAGAGGAGAAAAGCGCGGAAAAATATTCTTCTGTGTTTCTCTATGTTTTTTTGGCAGGTTTTTCACTTTGATCACCATCAATCATCCATGTACTCAATATTTTGCTCTCTATCTCTGCCATGTGCGTAGTGAAGCCTAAATTATGTGTCGAGACTTTGACAACTCTTGAGGATGGATGAGCAAGACGTGACTATAAATTTAGTTGGAATAAAGCTTGGTGCCTATAATAAGGATGGACAAGTTGTTGAAGGATAGAAGACGACGTGGAGATGTGTGTGCACGGTCTGCCCTAGGTTGGCAATGCCACTCTTGGGAAGGTGGTATACAAAAAAATCAATCATCTCTTCTATCGTTGTAATTTTCTCAAAGATGTTTGCGATGAGATGGAAAATAAAAGAGTGGTATGACTACATAAAATGTTAATTTGAGACTTGAGGAGAGTATCCTTCTTTTACCAAATTGATAAGTTCCTACTTAAAAAAAAAGAAAAAAAAAAGAAGAAATCACATTATCCTAGATGATGTGAATGAATGTGGACAAATCAAACTATTGACCGAGAAGCTAACTTGATTTGGTTCATGAAGCAAAGAACATCTTAACAATCGAAAGAAAAGATGTTGTTGAACATTATTTTGTTTGAAAATTCAATTAAGCATGAGATTTTATCTATGAATGAAAATCGTGCTCTTGAACTTTTCTATAAGAATACTTTTCTCCATACATAATCTTTTGCCATTTGTTATGATCGGCTAAGCAACGATCGCACCGCACAATAAATTAACAATTGTTATTCATGCAATAATTGAAATTCTAGATAAACTTGACATTATTGAGAATATAGACCTTCATGACATACTTGAACTCCACATATCATACGACAACTTCAATCTACATAGACCGACATTTATGGAAACTATTTCTCCTCCAACTCACCCCTAAAAGCATGTATAGAACTCCTAAACTATTTCTTCTCAATTTTTCTGTCTGGTTGTTTCGTCCCTCTTTGTTCTCTTCTCGTTTTTCCATTTTGTTGGCGATTTATAATCTATTTTTCCAAACAAAATTTAGGTGAACGTAAAAAGTACCCAACTGTACAAGACAATTTGTTGTTAAATTAGAAAATGTAAGTTCTTTTTTATGTCCATATGATTAACACAAATTTAAATCACTAATACAGTGTCAGGATTAGATCTACACACTTCTTTTCGTCTGATATACATAGACTGATCACTGGGTAGGCATGAACTAGATTGGGACGGACCCGGTCAGAACCTAATTTCTAGGGGCCTTGCTCTGCTCCCAAGAATTATGGATGTTACTCCTTTTCGAATTTGCAGCCAAGAATAAATAAAAAAGGACAAAAATAGATAGTAACTCTAGGATATTGTGGTGCTCTCTCTCTCTCTCTCTCTCAATGCTTATAAGTTTAATGTTCCATGGTAGAAGACTCTCCTCACTACACTAGGGTATCGTTCTGGGGATCTCATGACAAGAAAATACTTTTTCCCCTTCTTTGAGTTTACTTGTAAGTATGAAGGTCACGGGGTTGTCGCTGTTCGTCGCGCGATGCTTGATCCGACTCATGTGACTCCTTGGCATTATGGTTTAGATTGGTTTCGAGGAAACGATGACAATGATTCTAGTGACAAATTAATCAATCCATTTGAGGTTACACTTGGAGTGTATCTATATGACTAGGGAGGAAGAATCCTGAATTTAGTGCTATATTCAATTGAGGAATGGTTAGACTTGTCAAGTGGGTGGATCAGATTGAAATTTTTTCAACCCAAATAAATCCGTTTACTATGTTTTCACCATTTTAATGAAATGCAAATCTATTGGCTCATATCCGACCTAACCCGATCTATACTCAACTTGACTTATATTACAAAAACACTTATATATTCAACCCAATTGATGAAACTCATACCAAAACTAAGGTGAGATCGTGGAGCGAATGGATGTGAAATCAAGTGAGGGTAAGGGAGAATGAGCTGAGCATCATAGAAATGTATTTGGTCTAAGTAAATTATAAACTCATTTATGACTCATTTGCTATCCATTTAATACTCATATTATGTTTAAACCCATAACTCATATAATAACTCAATCTATTATATTTGGATTAAAAATGGGTCATAGACCCATTTTGACACATTGCCCAATGATTCCCAAATGTTGAATTCAATCATTAGGTATTGTAAATAGGTCTTTGAAGGGTTTAGTTCTTTAGTCCGTTCAGAGATTCAGAGGCGGCATGGGCATGGTGGCAAAGATAATCCGAGCCTTGTTTCGGCTTGGTCTTTCACGGTTGCCGGCTTGCCGGAGAGTGAGATGTGAAATTTGTTAGTGATGAGACGTCTGAGTTCATCCACCCTACAAATGCTATTTTACTCAGTACAATATGCGCTATGTATATGCATTAGTTGTTTTACATGGCACAATATATCAACTTGTTGGTCAAATTTGAAATTAGTTCTCATGAAGTTATCAAATTGATTACTTCTTTCTGCAAGAAATTAAGTCTATCATCTTAGAAGACTACGATGCTCTCATTGTCTTTTGCAGAAGATGAATTCATGCGCAAATCGCTTGCAATTCATGGTTTCTGGGGCAACTGATCTTTCCTTAGATTTTGTTAAAAGGACCAATTCTTCAATGCTGAAAGTCCAGATTTTCTTTCTTCACGCTCTAGCCCACAACTTCTAGACTTCTATCAACATCATATCCACATTAAATATCTTATCTTCATGCAGTCACTTCCGTGCAAGATTTTTACTGAATTTACTAGGTGATGTGGCTTGTCAAATCGCAATCAATTTGAGTTTGGCTTTCAAATGAAAGCTAGCCATGAACTTAGCAAAGAAAAATCTGAAAGTTCCCAAGACTAGTAGGGACCAATAATTCAATAATTGGGCTTTAAAGATTCTACCAAATGCTGAAAACATTTTTTTTCTTCCTAAACTACTCTCATTAATTTTTCATATTTCCGTTATTGTCCCTGTATTTATTTATTTTTAAATGAAAAAGGAGCGACCATTATTGCCAAGCGGATCAGGGCCGGCGGTTAGCTGTGAGGTTGCCGACCTCGGGCGACCTCCGCGAGGGTCGCGCGACCGGAGGGCCGTCGGAGGGTCGCCCAGGCCTCGGGTCGCCCGACGCTCGGACCAGTGGTCGCCGACCCGGGGCCACGCGACCCGGGCGACCGCCGCCTGGGCCTCACGGCCGCAAGCGAGGGTCGCACGATGGGTCGCGCGACCCGGGGCGGGGTCGCGCGACCCCCGGGTCGAGTGACCCTCGGGCGACCTCCGGTGGCCCTCGGTTGGGTCATGCGACCCTCGCCGGAGGTTGCCCGACCTCGGACGACCTTAGCAGACGGTCGCCGGCACCAGATTTGGCTCGCCGGTGGCCACAGCCCTTCGCCGGTCCGGCTTTTCTTTGATCATGAAGATATTTTTCTAATGAAGAAGCTTTTCTTTTGTTGGACTCCTTATATCTACATGAAGGAGGAAATAAAAAGTAAAATAAAAGGAGCAAAGGTTTCTCTCGAAAATTTATCTAGAAGAGTTGAATTTAGGCCGACTTTGATCATGAAGATATTTTTCTGATGAAGAAGCTTTTCTTTTGTTGGACTCCTTATAGCTACATGAAGGAGGAAATAAAAATAAAATAAAAGGGAGCAAAGGTTTCTCTTTTATCTAGAGGAGTTGAATCGTGCAGTTATCCATGGTGGGGCCAAAGTCAAATATTTGACTTTGGGCACACAATATTCTACGCCTCGGGTTTCTTTTTCAGCCATGGAAACAAAAGAAAGGACTCTCCACGAAGAGCCAAAAGGAGGTGGCCAGGTCAAACTTTTGACCTTTTGGGCACACATATAAATGTTTCGAGTTTGAACGCGCGGTAATTTTGTGCCGTGAGTTTATATCAAATGAATTGTTTATTTATAAACACTTTAGGTTTGGGGTTAAATCTAGGTATGGGAAACACTCAAGTGTGTGAACGATTGTAAATTTTGATTCTCCAATTATAGTGGATTATTTGCTATTGGCTCTCCCCGTGGATGTAGATACTGATACTCGGACTGAACTACGTAAATTTCTGGTGTCCTTATTATTTCTCGTTTATTTCTCTGGCAATTTTGCGTTGACGTAAATTGCAATATCCTGTCATTTCTGCGTATTATATTCCAACAGTATATGTTTTCAGTTTGAGCATACACGAAATCCGAAACAATTGGAACGGGGGACGGTTGATCGCATTATTGAAGTTTGGCCTAGTAGAATCGTGGAAATTTCCTTTCTTTCCGCAGTTAATTGAGCGCGTGGAAAGTTTTTCTTCTATTCGGATGTGGAAAGCATTATTTATCATGCCGGCCATTATTCACATTAAAGAAATTATGCGCAGACTCCTTCAGGCGCAAAAGGACTTTTTCCACGACAATTTCCTTCAGAAGAACAAAGCCATGAATCATCTCGGCCACTACGGCGAAACCAGAGAGATGTTCCAAGCTCAATCCCACCTCTACAATCTCACCTCCATCTTCGCATCGTCCATGTCTCTCAAATGCGCCGTCCAGCTTGGCATACCGGACGTCATAAACGAGCACAAGCGGCCTATCACTCTTCTCGAGCTGGCCTCGGCGCTCCAAATTCACCCGTCGAAAACCACGTGCCTTCACCGTCTCATGCGCGTTTTGGTTCATTTACACGTATTCGCTGAGATCCTTGTTCCCAAGCACGAAGAAGGAGGAGGAGAAGAAGTTAAAGCTTACGTTTTGACACCTTCTTCAAGTTTGCTGTTGAGTGATAAAGCCACGGGCCTCTCGCCGTTCATCGTGGCCATGCTTGATCCGGCTCTCGTGGCTCCTTGGCATTTTCTTGGGGATTGGTTCCGAGGGAATCATGAAAACAATCGTAGCAACAAATTGATCAGCCCTTTTGCGGCTGCACATGGATTGAACCTGTGGGATTATGGTAGGCAGAATCCTGGATTTGGTGATGCATTCAATGGAGCGATGGCCATCGACTCTCAAATGATAAATTTCGTCATCAAGGATTGTAAACATATCTTTCAAGGGTTGAATACCTTGGTGGACGTCGGAGGTGGCACGGGCACGGTGGCAAAGATAATCTCCGAGGCATGTAGGGGATTGAAGTGCACGGTGCTTGATCTCCCGCATGTGGTCGCCGGCTTGCCAGAGAGTGAGAATGTGAAGTTTATTGGCGGTGATATGTTCGAGTTCATCCCCCCTTCGGATGCCATTTTGCTGAAGGTATGTGCTATGGAAAATGCGTATGTATATGTCTGTTTACCATGGCTCTTTATATCCATTCATCGTTCTTTTCATAAGAAGTTAATTCGTCATCCCAAAATACCATCATGAGGTTAAAGTAGTTCTCTTCACTCACCGTATCAATTACAAGTCGCTTGTGATTCATTAGTTTCTAATGCAGTTGATGTTTCCGTAGAGCAACTGCATAAGACTCGACATACTACAATGTTTAAATATTTTCTTAAAAATAAATCGCTTATTACCACAAACAAAAATGAATGAAAAAAATATTTTTATTATCCATGAAAATGTATAGATAAAAATTGTTGTTGATAATGAAAACATTTTCATTGACTTATTTTAAGCGAAACAAGTGTTTACTTTTAGGAAAATATATTCCAAATTATTTATTTTTCATGAAATAAATGGAGCCTAAATAATGTAATGGTTGGATTATTTACCCAACTTTTACTTGTGTTTTAACATGTTCAAGAACTTAGCGAGGTATTTATGGGTCAATACTATTAAAAAATATCTAGCTTGCCTCCAGCATTGATTCCTGTGTATGCCATTGTCAAAAAGGTTAGAAAATTCTATTGCTGTCGCATTCGAGTACACGCAATGAAAGTTAGGTGAGACTTTGGAGTTCGAAAAGTCTTCTTCTTTTGCATAGTTTTTACTAATTACTTGGCTGTACTTGCTGATGATATAGTTGATGTTACATGCTTGGAGCGACGAGGACTGTGTGAAGGTGCTGCGAAAATGCAGAGAGGCGATCGTTGGCAAGAACAACGAGCAAGGGAAGGTGATAATCATAGACATTGTGATAGGCGAGACTCAGGATGACGATGCTGAAGCAACTTCGACAAAGCTCTTCTTCGATATGCTGATGATGACGGTGGTCACCGGAAGAGAGAGGACCGAGAAAGAGTGGGAAGAACTTTTCTCGAAGGCCGGCTTCAGTCAGCACAAGATAACTCCTATGTTTGGATTAAGGTCTCTCATTGAAGTCTTTCCTTAGGGATTCAAATTACGCCTATTTGCAAGCACCGCTTGTAAAATTGTTAAGATTCATACTATATATGTACTAAGAAGTTGTAATAATCTCTTTTGATATTTGAATGACATTTAGTATGGATTTTTATTATGTGTAAATGCATGTCACTCATACCGTGATAAATGTGTACAAATAATTTTACATTCAAGGTGAACTAACACTGATACTAAATATTTTGATGAATTGAATGAACCTCCCTCCTTATTTTTGGTCCCATCTCTTTAAGTAATTATTGATAAAAAGATACCTACACTTGAAGCTTTTTTTTTTTTTTGGGTATCTACATGACAAGCTCTACACTCTAATTTTAAATCTCGTTTTTGTAAACTAGGGTTCTTGCATGATTGAAAAGCAACACTGAGTGGATTTTTTTTTTTTTTTGGCCAAAAACACCGTGTTTAATTGGGAAGTACTAAAACTCCTCTGGAAATATTGTTGTTAAATGATGCGACAGATTAGAGCATGTCATTTAACAAGTGATATTCAGTACCGAATTGAATATGAATTACCTCAAAAAACAATGGTAGGAATACTAAGACCTGTCACCTAAAATAACGCATCCCTTTAACAAAATAATTTAGTAGAAGAGTCTTAGTATGTCTAGTATTATTTTTACTTATTGTACACTAATTTAGAAAAAAAAAATATTAAGGTATCTCACACTCTTCAATTTAAACAGTAAGCGATATTCGTGTGAATTTGTCGAAGTAATGTTCATGATACTGTGATTGGATCATTAAACCGGTCTATAAAGGAATATGGCTAGCTGTATAAGTGAACATTTCAAAAAGAATGAATTTATAACGTCAAATATACACTTTATATATTATTAAGCAAAACCTATCTTAATTTAGTAAATCCATTTTATCTAAAGAAGAAAAGATAGATATATTTCTCATCTCCTGAGATAACTATTGTTGAAAGGTATGAGGAATAATGCCTGATTTTCGCTTACCGAGACTTGCTGATGTGGCATGAATTTGTCCACCCCACAACTTATCGTTTACACACCTCTTATTTCAACGTGCCAATTGAATGGTCCAATTAAGCATGTGCCAGAAGCTCCCCGATCTTATCACTTCTTGTCGACTAATGAATCCATTTCTAGTTGTCCTTTTTTGAACCTATACAAGCAAAACCTAAGAGGCCGAAAAGTCAGTGAACCGCCTTCTCTTGCGGGATAAAAGCCGTGTCTATGAACTTATTCCATCGACTTCTCTACAGAAACAAATCGATCCCTCTGTTATCTCAACCGAGTGATTTCCGAATCGTCAAGTCTTGTTCACAACCAAACCATGCATCATCCCAGTCGTTCTCAAGAAGCCAAAGAGATGTTCCAAGCTCAATCCCAACTCTACAATCACACCTTCAACTTCATCTCTTCCATGTCTCTCAAATGCGCGGTCCAACTGCGCATCCCCGATGTCATACACGACCACAAGCGACCCATGACCCTCCTTGAGCTAGCCTCAGAGCTCCGAATCCACCCGTCCAAAATGACTTGTCTTTACCGCCTCATGCGTGTTTTGGTTCACTCGGGCATTTTCGCAGAGACGCTTGTTCTCAAGAATGGAGAGGAAGAAGAAGAAATTAAGGCTTATGTCTTGACACCACCTTCGTGTTTGCTTCTGAATGATAAGGTCACGGGGCTCTCGCCATTTGTGGCGATCATGCTGGATCCGGCTCTTGTGAGTCCTTGGCATTTTCTTGGAGATTGGCTCCAAGGAAATAACCATGACGATTGTAGAGACAAATTAAACAATCCTTTTGAAGCTGCGCATGGAGTCAATGTATGGGACCATGGGAGGAAGAATCCCGAATTTGGTAATACATTCAACAGAGCAATGGCCGGCGATTCTCAGTTGATGAATTTGATAATTAAGGATAATAAAGAGATCTTTGAAGGGATAAATTCTTTGGTGGATGTCGGAGGCGGCACGGGAACCATGGCAAGGATAATCTCTGAGGTGTGTCCGGGCTTGAAGTGTACGGTGCTTGATCTCCCGCACGTGGTTGCCGGCTTGCCAGAGAGTGAGAATGTGAAGTTCGTTGGTGGTGATATGTTTGAGTCCCTCCCTTCTGCAGATGCTGTTCTACTCAAGGTATGCACTATAGCATTTTACTGTTATAAATTAGATGTGGATATTAATTTGCACAAGAAGTTGATTACTTCTGATTATTTGGAAAGAAACTAATTTGGCATCTCCGATACGTAATTTTCATTTTCATAAAGATTACCCAATATAGGACATTGATTTACTTAAAAAAAAAAAACACTATGCTAGATTCAATTCATTGTCAAACTGTCAAATAAATGTGTTCCGAAGAAGTAGAAAAAAATGATTATAATGAAACTTATTCTCCTCTTGCTAGATTAGAAGCTGTATGTTTATTACTTGATGCATGTTTCCACAATTTCAAGCTTTATCAAATGAATGTGAAAAGTGCATTTCACGACAATTAGGGAAAAAGCCACTAAACATCCCAAACTTTATTCAAAGTGACAAATTTATCCTAAATCTTTTTTCGTGCTACAAAAAACCCCAAACTTTGCTAATAATGACACATTTATCCCATACTCTATGGTTAAGGGCATTTTCGTCTTATTTTTTTTTTTCCTTTTTCTTATTTTTTTTTTGTCCTTTTTTTTTCCTTCTCTCTTCCTTCGTCGTCCTAGGGAAGCTCGGACTCAAGCGAGGGCGGCCCTCGCTTGGGTGTTGCCCTCGCCAGCCTAGGCGAGTGCGACCTTTGCCTGGGTTGAGTGAGGACAACCCTCGCCAGATCAAGTGAGGGCCACCCTTGCCTGATGCCACCTAGGCTGGATCTGGTGAGGGCCGCCCTTGCTTGCGTCAGGCGAGGGTTGTCCTCGCTTGACCTAGGCAAGGGCCACCCAGGCGAGGGCGACCCTCACCCGATGTTGGTGAGGGCGGCCCTTGCCTGAGTCCGGCTTCCCTCCGCCAAGCCGACAGAGGGAAGAGAGAATAAGGAGAAAAAAAAGAAAAAGATTTTTTTTTTTTTTTAAATGTATAAGATGAAAGTACCCTATAGTTTGGGATAAATATGTTACATGGATACAAATTTAGGGTTTCTTGTGTCACGAAAAAAAGTTTGGGATAAATGTGTCACAGTTAGTAAAATTTAAGGTTTTTTGTGTTATAAAAAAAGTTTGGGGTAAATTTGTCACTCTGGCTAAAGTTTGAAATTTTTTGTGGCTTTTTCTCTAATAGTTATAACAAATGAGAAGTGTTTATAAAACATTCACCAGGTTTTGAAGAACCAAGAAAGCATACTATGTCTACAAACCCTCAAAGGCTCAATATGGAATGAAGCAAGTGCTAGAAGTTTGGTTGAGAAAGGATTTGATAAAAGTGAGGTGGACACAAAACTGATTATAAAGAAGGAAGATAAAGATATCTTACTTGTTTAAATCTGTGTCAATTAACAAGTAAATATATTTAGCTCAATTGACGATATTTTGTGAAGAGTGTTGCCAATGTTATGCAGAACAAGTTTGAAATGAACATGTGGGGGAACTAAACTTCTTCCTTGGACTCCAAGTGAAGTAAACAAAAGGTTGCACACTCACATATCATAGAAATCTGCAAGGAAATGAGGTAGAAACGCCCATGATTTATTTTCCAAAAACTTGACAATGATGAAAAAGGAAATGAGGTAGATTCTAAATTTTGTAGAAGCATGATGTGTTCTCTTCTACATCTCACTGTGTCTAGACCGGATATTTGGTTTGGTGTTTGCATATGTTTAAGAATTCAATCAAATCCTAAAGAATCTCCCAAGTGCATCATCAAATGTATTTCAACTTTTCTAGAACTTGGCTTGTGGCACCCCAAGCGCTCAGATTTTCTCTATTGAGGTACTTTGATGCTGACTTAACCAGTTGTAATATTGATAGGAAAAACACATGCGGTACTTGTCAAATGAATGGGTGTATGACTTGTATATTGGTTTTCGAAGAAGCAAAATTCCATTGCTTTGTCTAAGGTAAAAGCTAAGTATGTAGCACCATGGAGTTGCTGTATACAACTAATGTGAATGAGGCAATAATTGAATGATTTTAGAGTAAAAAGTACAAATATTCCCGTCATGTATGACAAATACTTGTGCGATTTATCTAACAAAAAATCTCATACTTTGCTTAGAGCCAAGGCTACCTACATCATCATTAAATATGTGGTCATGTTTACAACGGAAGTATATGTTGATTGAAAGCATCAATTAGTTGGTATTCACTAAACCTCTTGGCAAAGCATGCCTTGAGTTATTTAAAATGAGTTAAGAATTAGAGATCCAATCCATTAAAGGACTGTACTGTATAGAAGCACCTGAATCTATAAGTGTGCACCAATTACTTTTTTGCAGAACTTTTCTCTCTTCTCTATCATCTCATCTAATCAAGATTTGCC
This sequence comes from Eucalyptus cloeziana, assembly GCA_014182715.1. NCBI lineage: Eukaryota > Viridiplantae > Streptophyta > Magnoliopsida > Myrtales > Myrtaceae > Eucalyptus > Eucalyptus cloeziana. The sequence continues at coordinate 31,467,011 of CM024638.1, forward strand.
AACTCACAAATCTAAAGAACCCAACGAAAGGGACCTCCCTTCTAAGTATTGCAATTTCCTAAAAATGATTGCTTGTATTGAATATGGAATATATGATTAAATTTGACTCTTCACATTGGTTTAAATTTCTATTTGTTTTGTATAAAATATTTTCTTAAAAATGATTGTTTATATTTTTTATAGAAATGAATGAAGGAAAAATATTTTATCATCCACAAAAACATATAAATAGAAATTATCTTTAATAATGAAAACATTAATTATGCCAGGCGATGTACACGTTTATTTTTAGGAAAATATTTTCCAAATTATTAAATTTTGACAAAATAAATGGGCCTATATAATGTAATGTTTGGATTATTTACCCAAGTTTGGCTTGTGTTTTAACCTTTTCAAGAACTTATTGAGGTTATATATCGCTTAGTTATTCAAAGTTGGAGCTTCAGGTCATGTTCCTAGTGAAATAAATTTCTAGCTTGCCTCCGGGATAGATCCCTGTTGATGCCATTGTTGAAAAGGTTAGAAAATTCCATTGTGGTCGCATTCAAGTACTTATATAACGCAACGAAAGTTACGTGAGATTTTAGAGTTTGAAAAAGTCGTCTTCTTTTGCATTGTTTCTACTAATTACTTGGATGTACTTGTTGATGATATAGTTGATGTTACACGCTTGGAGCGATGAGGACTGTGTGAAGGTGCTGCGAAAATGCAGGGAAGCAATCGCTGGCAAGAACAACGAGCAAGGGAAGGTGATAATCATAGACATTGTGATAGACGAGACTCGGGATGACGATGCTGAAACAACTGCGACGAAGCTCTTTTTCGATATGCTGATGATGATGATGGTCACTGGAAAGAGAGGACCGAGAATGCGTGGAAAGAACTTTTCTTGAAGGCTGGCTTTAGTCAGTACAAGATAAATCCTATGTTTGGATTTAGGTCTCTCATTGAAGTCTTTCCTTAGGGATTCAAATTACGCCTATTTGCAAGCACCGCTTGTAAATTCGTTAAGATTTATACTATATATGTACTAAGAAGTGGTAATAATCGTGTTTGATATTGAAATGACATTTAGTTATGGATTTTAATTATGTATAAATATATATGGCACTCATACCACGATAAATATATACAAATATTTTTACATTGAAAGTGAACTAACATTGATACTAAATACTTTGGTGAATTGAATGAACCTCCCTCCTTTTCTTGGCCCCATCTCTTTAAGTACTTATTGATCAAAAGATACCTACACTTGAAGCTTTCTTTTTTTTTTTTTTTTTGAAAAATTGTTCAAAAAGTCCTAAACATATTGTACTTTTGTCAATTCAATTATAAACCTTTTACTTTCACCAATTCAGTCTTAAACCTTTTCATTTCTTGCCAATTTAGTCAATTTGGCCAATTTTGATTTGAAATTGCTGACGTGGGCGGCCGGCACTGACATGGTACTTTTTAAATAATATTCTAATAATATTTTGAACTTTTTAATTACTTTTTTGGCTTTTTTTTTTGGGTTTTGAATCTGGCCGTCGAGGGCCGATGACCCTTTCCGGACACATGTGAGGGCCGGCTGACCCTCACTAGCTCTATGAGAGGTCATCGTGCCCCTTGTCGATGAAGGCCGGGCGCAAGAGACCTCGCCTAGAAATAGTGAGGGGTACGATGCCCTCGCTAAAGTAGGCCAAGCGATAAATGTATTAAGGCGAGGGCGCAAGAGACCTCGCCTAGAAATAGTGAGGGGTGCGATGCCCTCGCTAAAGTAGGCCAAGCGATAAATGTATTATTTTTACTGATTGTACACTAATTTAGAAAAAAAAAATATTAAGGTATCTCGCATTCTTCAATTTAAACAGTAAGCGATATTCGTGTGAATTTGCTGAAGTAGTGTTCAGGATACTGTGATTGGATCATTAAACCGGTCTATAAAGGAATATGGCTTGTTGTATAAGTGAACATCTTGTAAAAGTGAATTTATAACGTCAAATATACACTTTATATATTATCAAGCAAAACCTATCTCAATTTAGTAAATGCATCATATCTAAAGAGGAAAAAATAGATATATTTCTCATCTCCTGAGATAGCTATTGTTGAAAGGTATGAGGAATAATGCCTGATTTTCGCTTACCGAGACTTGCTGACTTGGGATGAATTTGTCCACCCCACAACTTATCGTTTACACTCGTCTTATTTCAACGTGCCAATTGAATGGTCCAATTAAGCATGTGCCAGAAGCTCCCCGATCTTATCACTTCCGGTCGGCTAATGAATCCATTTCTAGTTGTCATTTTTTGAACCTATACAAGCAAAACCTAAGAGGCCGAAAAGTCAGTGAACCGCCTTCTCTTGCGGGATAAAAGCCGTGTCTATGAACTTATTCCATCGACTTCTCTACAGAAACAAATCGATCCCTCTGTTATCTCAACCGAGTGATTTCCGAATCGTCAAGTCTTGTTCACAACCAAACCATGCATCATCCCAGTCGTTCTCAAGAAGCCAAAGAGATGTTCCAAGCTCAATCCCAACTCTACAATCACACCTTCAACTTCATCTCTTCCATGTCTCTCAAATGCGCGGTCCAACTCCGCATCCCCGATGTCATACACGACCACAAGCGACCCATGACCCTCCTTGAGCTAGCCTCAGAGCTCCGAATCCACCCGTCCAAAATGACTTGTCTTTACCGCCTCATGCGTGTTTTGGTTCACTCGGGCATTTTCGCAGATACGCTTGTTCCCAAGAATGGAGAGGAAGAAGAAGAAATTAAGGCTTATGTCTTGACACCACCTTCGTGTTTGCTTCTGAATGATAAGGTCACGGGGCTCTCGCCATTTGTGGCGATCATGCTGGATCCGGCTCTTGTGAGTCCTTGGCATTTTCTTGGAGATTGGCTCCAAGGAAATAACCATGACGATTGTAGAGACAAATTAAACAATCCTTTTGAAGCTGCGCATGGAGTCAATATATGGGACTATGGGAGGAAGAATCCCGAATTTGGGAATACATTCAACAGAGCAATGGCCGGCGATTCTCAGTTGATGAATTTGATAATTAAGGATTCTAAAGAGATCTTTGAAGGGATAAATTCTTTGGTGGATGTCGGAGGCGGCACGGGAACCATGGCAAGGATAATCTCTGAGGTGTGTCCGGGCTTGAAGTGTACGGTGCTTGATCTCCCGCACGTGGTTGCCGGCTTGCCAGAGAGTGAGAATGTGAAGTTCGTTGGTGGTGATATGTTTGAGTCCCTCCCTTCTGCAGATGCTGTTCTACTCAAGGTATGCACTATAGCATTTTACTGTTATAAATTAGACGTGGATATTAAATTGCACAGGATATTAATTTGCACAATAAGTTGATTACTTCTGATTATTTGGAAAGAAACTAATTCGGCATCTCCGATACGTAATTTTCATTTTCATAAAGATTACCCAATATAGGACATTGATTTATTTAAAAAAAAAAAAAAAAAAAAAAAAACACTATGCTAGATTCAATTCATTGTCAAACTGTAAAATAAATGTGTTCTGAAGAAGTAAAAAAAATGATTATAAAGAAACTTATGCTCCTCTTGCTAGATTAGAAGCTGTATGTTTATTACTTGATGCATGTTTCCACAATTTCAAGCTTTATGAAATGAATGTGAAAAGTGCATTCCACAACAATTAGGGAAAAAGCCACTAAACATCCCAAACTTTCTTCAAAGTGACAAATTTATCCTAAATATATATTTTTTTTGTGATATAAAAAACCCCAAATTTTGCTAATTATGACACATTTATCCCATACTCTATGGTTAAGGGCATTTTCGTCTTATTTTTTTTCCTTTTTTCTTCTTCTCTCTCCCCTCCGTCGTCCAAGGAAGTCGGACTTAGGCGAGGGCCGCCCTTGCCTAGGTGTTGCCCTCGCTAGCCCAGGCAAGTGCGACTTTCGCCCGGGTTGAGTGAGGACAGCCCTCGCCAGATCAAGTGAGGGCCACCCTCGCCTGATGCCACCAAGGCCGGATCTGGCGAGGGCCGCCCTTGCTTGCGTCGGGCGAGGGCTGTCCTTGCCCAACCCAGGCAAGGGCCACCTAGGCGAGGGCGGCCTTGGCCTGAGTCCGGCTTCCTTCCGCCAAGCCGGTGGAGGGAAGAGAGAAGAAGAAAAAAAAAGAAAAGAAAATTAAAATGTAAAAGATGAAAATACCTTATAGTTTAGGGTAAATATGTTACATGGATACAAATTTAGGGTTTCTTGTGTCACGAAAAAAAGTTTGGGATAAATGTGTCACAGTTAGTAAAATTTGAGGTTTTTTGTGTCATGAAAAAAGTTTGGGGTAAATTTGTCATTTTGTTTAAAGTTTGAAGTTTTTGGTAGCTTTTTCTCTAATAGTTATAACAAATGAGAAGTGTTTATAAAACAATCACAAGGTTTTGAAGAACCAAGAAAGCATACTATGTCTGCAAACCCTCAAAGGCTCAATATGTCTACAAACCCTCAAAGGCTCAATATGGAATGAAGCAAGTGTTAGAAGTTTGGTTGAGAAAGGATTTGATAAAAGTGAGGTGGACACAAAACTGATTATAAAGAAGGAAGATAAAGATATCTTACTTGTTCAAATTTGTGTTGATTAACAGGTAAATATATTTAGCTCAATTGATGATATTTTGTGAAGAGTGTTGCCAATGTTATGCGGAACGAGTTTGAAATGAACATGTGGGGGAACTAAACTTCTTCCCTGGACTCCAAGCGAAGTAAACAAAAGGTTGCACACTCACATATCATAGAAATCTTCAAGGAAATGAGGTAGAAACTCCCATGATTTATTTTCCAAAAACTTGACAATGATGAAAAAGGAAATGAGGTAGATTCTAAACTTTGTAGAAGCATGATGTGTTCTCTTCTACATCTCACTGTGTCTAGACCGGATATTTAGTTTGGTGTTTGTATATGTTTAAGAATTCAATCAAATCCTAAAGAATCTCCCAAGTGCATCATCAAATGTATTTCAACTTTTCTAGAACTTGGCTTGTTGCACCCTAAGTGCTCAGGTTTTCTCTATTGAGGTACTTTGATGCTGACTTAACCAGTTGTGATATTGATAGGAAAAACACATGCGGTACTTGTCAAATGAATGGGTGTATGCTTGTATATTGGTTTTCGAAGAAGCAAAATTCCATTGCTTTGTCTAAGGTAAAAGCTAAGTATGTAGCACCATGGAGTTGCTGTATACAACTAATGTGGATGAGGCAATAATTGAATGATTTTGGAGTAAAAAGTACAAATATTCCCATCATGTGTGACAAATACTTCTGCGATTTATCTAACAAAAAAAAATCTCATACTTTACTTAGAGCCAAGGGTACCTATATCATCATTAAATATGTGGTCATGTTTACAACGGAAGTATATGTTGACTGAAAGCATCAATTAGTTGGTATTCACTAAACCTCTTGGAAAAGCATGCCTTGAGCTTATTTAAAATGAGTTAAGAATCAGAGATCCATTCGATTAAAGGACTGTGCTGTATAGAAGCACGTGAATCTATAAGCGTGCACCAATTACTTTTTTGCTGAACTTTTCTCTCTTCTCTATCATATCTCATCTAATCAAGATTTGCCGACTCACAAATCTGAAGAACCCAACGAAAGGGACCTTCCTTCTAAGTATTGCAATTTCCTAAAAATGATTGCCTGTATTGAATATGGAATATATGATAAAATTTGACTCTTCACATTGGTTTAAATTTCTGTTTGTTTTGCGAAAATGAATGAATATTTTCCTAAAAATGATTGTTTATATTGTTTATAGAAATGAATGAAAGAAAAATATTTTATCATCCACAAAAACATATAAATAGAAATTATCTTTAATAATGAAAACATTAATTATGCTAGGCGATGTAAACGTTTATTTTTAGGAAAATATTTTCCAAATTATTGAATTTTGACAAAATAAATGGGCCTATATAATGTAATGTTTGGATTATTTACCCAAGTTTGGCTTGTGTTTTAACCTTTTCAAGAACTTAGTGAGGTTATTTATGGCTTAGTTATTCAAAGTTGGAGCTTCAGGTCATGTTCCTAGTGAAATAAATTTCTAGCTTGCCTCCGGGATAGATCCCTGTTGATGCCTTGTTGAAAAGGTTAGAAAATTCCATTGTGGTCGCATTCAAGTACTTATATAACGCAACGAAACTTACGTGAGACTTTAGAGTTTGAAAAGTCTTCTTGTTTTGCATAGTTTCTACTAATTACTTGGATGTACTTGTTGATGATATAGTTGATGTTACACGCTTGGAGCGATGAGGACTGTGTGAAGGTGCTGCGAAAATGCAGGGAAGCAATCGCTGGCAAGAACAACGAGCAAGGGAAGGTGATAATCATAGACATTGTGATAGACGAGACTCGGGATGACGATGCTGAAACAACTGCGACGAAGCTCTTTTTCGATATGCTGATGATGATGATGGTCACTGGAAGAGAGAGGACCGAGAATGCGTGGAAAGAACTTTTCTTGAAGGCTGGCTTTAGTCAGTACAAGATAAATCCTATGTTTGGATTTAGGTCTCTCATTGAGGTCTTTCCTTAGGGATTCAAATTACGCCTATTTGCAAGCACCGCTTGTAAATTCGTTAAGATTTATACTATATATGTACTAAGAAGTGGTAATAATCGTGTTTGATATTGAAATGACATTTAGTTATGGATTTTAATTATGTATAAATATATATGGCACTCATACCACGATAAATATATACAAATATTTTTACATTGAAAGTGAACTAACATTGATACTAAATACTTTGGTGAATTGAATGAACCTCCCTCCTTTTCTTGGCCCCATCTCTTTAAGTACTTATTGATCAAAAGATACCTACACTTGAAGCTTTCTTTTTTTTTTTTGAAAAAATTGTTCAAAAAGTCCTAAACATATTGTACTTTTGTCAATTCAATTATAAACCTTTTACTTTCACCAATTCAGTCTTAAACCTTTTCATTTCTTGCCAATTTAGTCAATTTGGCCAATTTTGAGTTGAAATTGCTGACGTGGGCGGCCGGCACTGACATGGTACTTTTTAAATAATATTCTAATAATATTTTGAACTTTTTAATTACTTTTTTTTTTTTTTTTTTGGGTTTTGAATCTGGCCGTCGAGGGCCGATGACCCTTTCCGGACACAGGTGAGGGCCGGCTGACCCTCACTAGCTCTATGAGAGGTCATCGTGTCCCTTGTCGATGAAGGCCAGGGCGCAAGAGACCTCGCCTAGAAATAGTGAGGGGTGCGATGCCCTCGCTAAAGTAGGCCAAGCGATAAATGTATTAAGGCGAGGGCGCAAGAGACCTCGCCTAGAAATAGTGAGGGGTGCGATGCCCTCGCCAAAGTAGGCCAAGCGATAAATGTATTATTTTTACTGATTGTACACTAATTTAGAAAAAAAAAATATTAAGGTATCTCGCATTCTTCAATTTAAACAGTAAGCGATATTCGTGTGAATTTGCTGAAGTAATGTTCAGGATACTGTGATTGGATCATTAAACCGGTCTATAAAGGAATATGGCTTGTTGTATAAGTGAACATCTTGTAAAAGTGAATTTGTAACGTCAAATATACACTTTATATATTATCAAGCAAAACCTATCTCAATTTAGTAAATGCATCATATCTAAAGAGGAAAAAATAGATATATTTCTCATCTCCTGAGATAGCTATTGTTGAAAGGTATGAGGAATAATGCCTGATTTTCGCTTACCGAGACTTGCTGACGTGGGATGAATTTGTCCACCCCACAACTTATCGTTTACATTCCTCTTATTTCAACGTGCCAATTGAATGGTCCAATTAAGCATGTGCCAGAAGCTCCCCGATCTTATCACTTCCGGTCGGCTAATGAATCCATTTCTAGTTGTCATTTTTGGAACCCATACAAGCAAAACCTAAGAGGCCGAAAAGTCAGTGAACCGCCTTCTCTTGCGGGATAAAAGCCGTGTCTATGAACTTATTCCATCGACTTCTCTACAGAAACAAATCGATCCCTCTGTTATCTCAACCGAGTGATTTCCGAATCGTCAAATCTTGTTCACAACCAAACCATGCATCATCCCAGTCGTTCTCAAGGAGCCAAAGAGATGTTCCAAGCTCAATCCCAACTCTACAATCACACCTTCAACTTCATCTCTTCCATGTCTCTCAAATGCGCGGTCCAACTCCGCATCCCCGATGTCATACACGACCACAAGCGACCCATGACCCTCCTTGAGCTAGCCTCAGAGCTCCGAATCCACCCGTCCAAAATGACTTGTCTTTACCGCCTCATGCGTGTTTTGGTTCACTCGGGCATTTTCGCAGATACGCTTGTTCTCAAGAATGGAGAGGAAGAAGAAGAAATTAAGGCTTATGTCTTGACACCACCTTCGTGTTTGCTTCTGAATGATAAGGTCACGGGGCTCTCGCCATTTGTGGCGATCATGCTGGATCCGGCTCTTGTGAGTCCTTGGCATTTTCTTGGAGATTGGCTCCAAGGAAATAACCATGACGATTGTAGAGACAAATTAAACAATCCTTTTGAAGCTGCGCATGGAGTCAATATATGGGACTATGGGAGGAAGAATCCCGAATTTGGGAATACATTCAACAGAGCAATGGCCGGCGATTCTCAGTTGATGAATTTGATAATTAAGGATAATAAAGAGATCTTTGAAGGGATAAATTCTTTGGTGGATGTCGGAGGCGGCACGGGAACCATGGCAAGGATAATCTCTGAGGTGTGTCCGGGCTTGAAGTGTACGGTGCTTGATCTCCCGCACGTGGTTGCCGGCTTGCCAGAGAGTGAGAATGTGAAGTTCGTTGGTGGTGATATGTTTGAGTCCATCCCTTCTGCAGATGCTGTTTTACTCAAGGTATGCACTATAGCATTTTACTGTCATAAATTAGATGTGGATATTAATTTGCACAATAGGTTGATTGCTTCTGATTATTTAGAAAGAAACTAATTTGGCATCTCTGATACGTAATTTTCATTTTCATAAAGATTACCCAATATAGGACATTGATTTATTAAAAAAAAAACTATATGCTAGATTCAATTCATTGTCAAACTATAGCATAAATGTGTTCCCAAGAAGTTAAAAAAAATGATTATAATGAAACTTATGATCCTGTTGCTAGATTAGAAGCTGTACGTTTATTACGTGATGCATGTTTCCACAATTTCAAGCTTTATCAAATGAATGTGAAAAGTGCATTCCGTAATAGTTATAAAAAAGAAGTGTATATAAAACAGTCACCAGGTTTTGAAGAACCAAGAAAGTAGATTATGTCAACTAACCCTCAAAGGCTCACTATGGAATGAAGCAAGCGTTAGAAGCTTGGTTGAGAAAGGATTTGATACAAGTAAGGTGGACACAAAAATGATTATAAAGAAGGAAGATAAAGATATCTTCCTTGTTCAAATCTGTGTCGATTAACATGTAAATATATTTAGTTCAATTGACGACATTTTGTGAAGAGTTTTGCCAATGTTATGTAGAATGAGTTTGAAATGAGAATGTGGGGGAACTAAACTTCTTCTTTGGACTCCAAGTGAAGTAAACAAAAGGTTGCACACTCGCATATCATAGAAATCTGCAAGGAAATGAGGTAGAAACTCTCATGATTTATTTTACAAAAACTTGACAATGATGAAAAAGGAAATGAGGTAGATTCTAAATTTTGTAGAAGCATGATATGATCTATTCTACATCTCACTGTGTCTAGACCGGATACTTGGTTTGGTGTTTGCATATGTTTAAGAATTCAATCAAATCCTAAAGAATTTCCCAAGTGCATCATCAAATGTATTTCAACTTTTCTAGAACTTCGCTTGCGGCACCCCAAGCTTCAGATTTTCTCTATTGAGGTACTTTGATGCTGACTTAACCAGTCGTAAGATTGATAGGAAAAACACATGCGGTACTTATCAAATGAATGGGTGTATGCTTGTCTATTGGTTTTCGAAGAAGCAAAATTCGATTGCTTTCGTCTATTTTAAAAGCTGAGTATGTAGCACCATGGAGTTGCTGTATACAACTTGTTTTAATTGGCGGTGCAGTGGAAGCGGATCGTAATTTTGCAATTATTTCGGGAGCTATAGAAATCGACATAAATAAAACGAGAAACAATAAAAAGATATAAAAAATTTACGTGATTCGGTCCGAATGTTGGAATCTACGTCCACGGGGAGAACTAGTAAAATAATCCACTATAAATCGGAGAATTATAGGATTACAATCACTCATTCACTCAAATGTTTCATAGTCCTACTTTATACTCAATACCCACGGTGTTTAACAACTCAATCCAATGGACTTGACTCCGCACAAACCTCTCTGAGCTCACGCCTCTCGCTCTCTCTTGAGCTGTTTCCTCTCGCTGCTGCCTCGTCCTCAGAAGCTCTCTCCTTTTATCGGTGGAAGGGAAGGAACCAAAACAAAATTGTACTGCAGAAAAGTCAACACCTTGCCGATCTTCAAAGCATGCGCCTCCATGCAATTAATGATGGCCTGTGAGCATATGACCATCATGCGCTGACACAAGTAGAATAGCTTCTGCCTTCCCTCTTTCTTTATCAATAAAAAGTAGGGGTGAGCGCAGTTCCCGGGTAGAATCGGGAACCGGAGAACTGAACCGGAGGTTCCAGTTCGGTTCCCGGTTCTTAAAGGACCGGTTCCGGTTCCCGGTTCCATTTTTCCAGGAACCGGCGATCCCGGTTCCTGTTTCGGTTCCACTCGGAACCGGAACCGGAACCGGTCGCGGAACCGGAACCGAAACCGGAACCGGTTAGGGTTCCAAAAGGAACCCTTCCCCCGCTCGCCTTAGCTCACAGTCACGACTCACATTCACACTCACAGTCACAGTGCTCTGAAACTCTGAAACTCTGAAAATCTCCCCGGACGCCGCTCGCCGCCGGACGCCGCTCGCCCTGAAGGCCACCCCCGTCGGACGCCAGTCGCCGACGTCGCTCAACGCCCACATTCGCGACACCTGCGTTGCCCCAAAGACCAGCAATCGACGATTCAACGTCCTTGTTCACTGCTCAGCGTTGGACGCCAGCCGTCGGACGCCGCTTGACCACCGTCCTCTGCTCCACCTCCGCTGCAACCAGACGCCAGAAGCCACCGTCGGTCCGTTCCTGCCGCGATTCCATCCTCAGGCTGTCCGATCGGAGCTGCTGGTCTCCGATTCTGACCCACGACACCGCTGGCCCGCTGCTGCTGTCTCCGCCTCTGCTCCCTCCGACGACCCGACGCTAGCAGTTAAGGTACGTCTGCTTTCTCCAGCATTAGTCTTGAAAAGTTGGAGATTCGGACTTATCCGTCTCTATACTCCATTGCGTGGCAACAAATTGGGCAAGATACGGATTTGTTTTGTGCGGAATGTCATTCGTTTGGTGCATTTTGCCAAGGTGCTTTTGCTCAGGTTGGCTTTTCAGTTACATTGGCGTGCTTTCGCAGGAACCTGTATCCCTGATTTTCCTTGTTTACAGGATGAGGCTTTCATTCCTGCTTGATTGTACTAGCTTTGCCCTCCTCGCTGTTTGCTTTGATTTATGCTCTTCTGCCTTGGTAATTGATTTTCTGCCTTACACAGTCCCTCGTCTTATTAAGGCGACAAGAGAAGTGCTAATCATCAACTTATCAGGTATATCTGCTGGTGTCTCGATCATAATTTTGCTTAGAAACATCGTCTAGTTAACATTTCTTTGCATTAGCACAAATGCAAGAAATTATTGATGATGATTGAGTGATGAAGCCAGGATGGGGCAAAGAACTGCAGAACATAATTTAAAATGTCCTATTTTGGTGGTTAATAGTGCACAAAATCTGAGAGAATAAGGTGTGGTTCTTTTGCAATATTCAAACTAAAAAGTTAGCGCATATAAGTGTCAATTACAATAATGTTCTGTATATGTATAATGTTTGCATAGATACTGAAGCTTGAGGTGTTTTTACTCTATATTGTCTCAAACATTATGCTTTTCCACTTTTGAAATATTAATGTTCTGGATTCAGTGGTTCCTCTTCTAAAACAAGTAATGATGTAAGCTCTGCTATGTATGGGCTGCCGTAGCAGATCTTTTTCATTAAAATTGATGAGCCCTAAACATCTTTTCTACTTATGGTTAGTTCACCTGTCTTCACTTGGCTTTTGAGTTTCCCCTTTCTGTGAGATGCATTACTTGGTTTGATATGAAACTTCTGAAGCATATTATATTGACTATTTACTCTATAGATGTCATTGGACAAACTTAATGTAGCTATGATGCCTAAGGATCAGATCTGGAAATTGTCTGAATTTCACTTCAAGAGATATAACCATTCCTGTTTTTCTGCATTAGCATCTGTTTGTTAGGGAAGCCTCTTAGTTGTTGTCCATAGATGCACATGCTTTTCGTAAATAAATTGGACTTTGTTCAATTGCAAAAGTAAGTAGATTCTACGAATGCATCAACTATTTGGTATGTACATTATGATGGTTCCCCATAAAGTGCATCCGTACCATAAAATCATGTTGGTTCGAGAACGATCAAGACATCCAATCCACTTGGTGCATTACACGTTCATTTTTAGCAACCGCCTGCACATTATTCTATAACTCAATTCACATTTTGTTTTGAAATTTCTAATTATATTATATTATTGTTGTGTAGTGCGAAGTTAATGTATCAAGATAACACATCAATGGAGGTGGAGGGACGTGAGGAGATGACTCTGATTATGGAATTGGAGTTTTCCAACGATGAAGTTGAAGAAGAGGCACCCCCTACCTCGAGTGCCACAAATAAGGTGCCTGGTTCTCATCTTTCCCATGATAAGAGATATACATCCGAATGTTGGAATCATTATTTGAAAATTAGTGATAAGGATGGAAAAATATATCAAGTGAAGTGCATTCATTGTGGGTCAATGCTTAAGTATCGTGTTGCTAATGGTACTTCTGCAATGAGCAAGCACTTGACCACATGTAAGAGATTTCCCCGTAATCTAGATAAGAGGCAGAAATTCTTTGTACCACGTAATGTCAACATGGCTGGCAAGGCAGGAGAAGATTCTAGCACTGGTAGCATCTTATCGACATGGGCATTTAATCAAGAATGTTGTAGGCACATGCTTGCTCGGTTCATCATCCTTGATGAGCAACCTTTTTCCTTGGTTGAACGTGTTGGATTTCGTGAATATGTTAGTGAGTTACAACCTCTTTTCAAACATATCACGTTTCACAGTGGCAAAATATTGCATGAAGTTGTTTTTATGTGAAAGAACTTCTTTGAAGAATTATTTTGGAAAGATTAATTCTAGGATTGCACTCACGACTGATACATGGACTTTCAATCAAAATCTGAATTATTTGTGTCTCACTGCACATTTTATTGATGAAAATTGGAAGTTGCATAAAAGAATCATCAACTTTGTGGTGATGCATAGTCACAGGGGTAGGGAGATTGGGAAAATGGTGGAGGAATGCATTGAGGAGTGGGGAATAGAAAAAAATGTGTTGACAATTACCGTGGATAATGCTAGCTCGAATGATGTTGCGGTTGCCTATTTGAGGGATAAACTTTCGAAACAAAAGTCGTTGATATTAGATTGTAGTGTTTTCCACATGACGTGTACAGCTCATATATTAAATTTGATTGTGAGAGACGGCTTGACTATGGTACGTGAATCCATTGCACGTATCCGAAATGTGGTTAGGTATGTAAGGAGTTCTCCCACAAGAGCCCAAGGATTTCAATCTTGCATTGAGAAAGAAAAGATCACTTATAAGGGTTCGGTAGTTCTTGACGTCGCCACTAGATGGAACTCCACTTACCTCATGTTAGACACCGCCATAAAGTTCAGAAAAGCTTTCGAAAGGATGGAAGATCACGATGCATCTTTTGTAAGTGAGCTTAATCATGAAACTCCTAGTGAAGATGATTGGGAAAATGCTATTATTCTTTCGGATTTTCTCAAAGTATTTTATGATGCCACCAATCAGATGTCTGGGACTTCATATGTTACTTCAAATGATTATTTTGAAGGGATAGCTCTTTTGTATAGAAATTTGAAAGATGCGATCAATGCTTCGGATCCTAAGCTTCAAGATATGGGTATGAAAATGAAAGAAAAATTTGACAAATATTATGGAAGCTTGGATAAAGTGAATATGATGGTATTGATTGCGGTTGTGTTAGATCCTAGAGCCAAGTTAAATTATGTGAGATTCTTGTATAGACAAATTTATGATGATGAATCGAAGATTGAAGAGATGCATTGCAAGGTGAAGCATACATTGGAGCGTTTGTATGAATTTTATGAGCAATCTCCTCTTATTTCAAGTGATCAAGATTTTGGTGGCCATAATTTGGGTACAAGTAGTAGTTCCAATTCCAATACCGATACGGGTGGTAGTGAAGGAATAAAAAAGCATAACGCCCAAGCTTGGAAGAAAATGTTTTTATACTCGAATGAACAAGCGCGATGACAACAAGTCCGAGCTTGATGAGTATCTTCAAGAAAAAAATGAAAAGGATCTTGATCTTGACATTTTGATTTGCTGGAAGACTAATGGCTCAAAATATAAGATCCTTTCCTTGATGGCTCGAGATATTTTGTCAATTCCTGTAACTACCGTTGCTTCAGAATCAACTTTTAGTACATCGGGTCGTGTGCTTGATGGCTTTCGGAGTTCTTTAACTCCAAAAGTAGTGGAAGCTTTGATTTGCACTCAAGATTGGTTGAGAGCCGTTCATGTACCGCTTGATGTTGAAGAGTGTATTGAGAACGCAGAACAATTTGAGTCGGGTAAGTAATGTTTATATCTTTATATATTGTAATTCTTTTTGTATATATGATAAGTGAATATTTTATTTAATCTCTTCCTCTTTTTTTCAGATATGGTTGGTCTTAATGCGGAGATTATCGTCGATAAATAAAGTTGGTGGTGTCGCATTTGCAAGGGGTCCAACGGTTGAGAAGTCAAGCAAGGTTTTTTGTTGGCTTATTGATGAGCAACTTTGTTTGTCATAATCTTAATGCAAGCTCCTTTTATGTAATCAAGCATCTCCTTTCCTCTTTAGAAACTTCTTATTAGTTTTGATTATGCATGTCCAAATTCTTAATAGTTGGTATTGGTATGTTTGCTAAGATCAAAATATGTGGGAAGTTACCGTGTAGTATACGTGTACGTTATAGTTTTTTTTTGGTAACGTGCATGTATGTTATAGTTTTTTTTGGTAACGTGCGTGTACATTATAGTTTTTTTAGTAACTTGCGTGTACATTATATTTTTTTTTGGTAACGTGCGTGTACGTTATAGTTTTTTTTTTTGGTAACATGCGCGTACATTATTATTATTTTTTTTTTGGTAACATGCGTGTACGTTATATTTTTTTTTTTTTTTGTAACATGCGCATGCGTTATAGTTTTTTTTTGGTAATGTGTGTGTACATTATATTTTTTTTTTGGTAACGTGCGCGTACGTTATAGTTTTTTTTTTTTTTGGTAACGTGCGCATACATTATATTTTTTTTTTTGGTAACGTGCACGTACGTTATAGTTTTTTTTGGTAACGTGCGCATACATTATATTTTTTTTTTGGTAACGTGCACGTACGTTATAGTTTTTTTTTTTTGTAACGTGCGTATACGTTATATTTTTTTTTTGGTAACGTGCGTTATAGTTTTTTTTTGGTAACATGCGCGTACATTATATTTTTTTTGGTAACATGCGTGTACGTTATTATTATTTTTTTTTTGGTAACGTGCGCATACGTTATAGTTTTTTTTGGTAACGTGCACGTACATTATTTTATTTTTTTTGGTAACGTGCGCGTACGTTATAGTTTTTTTTGGTAACGTGCGTATACGTTATATTTTTTTTTTTTGGTAACGTGCACGTACGTTATAGTTTTTTTTTTTTTGTAACGTGTGCGTACGTTATAGTTCAAATCTGAAAAAAAAAAGAAAAAAGAACCTGTTGGAACCTGGAACCGACCCTGGAACCTGTGACAAGGTAGGTTCCAGGTTCTCGGTTCTGATGGGTAGGTTCCAGGTTTCTCATTTTGAGGAACTTGTACCCGAGGGTAGGTTCCAGGTTCCAGATGGAACCGAACCGGAACCTAGAACCGCTCACCCCTAATAAAAAGATGAGAAGTCCACAAAAGATAACCAAGAAGAGAGAGGATTCGGCGCCTACAAGATAGGCTTCAGAAGCAGCAAGTGCTCACCAATTTCTATGGGCATGCATGCACATGGCCATGTGCACGCATTTAATGAGGTTGAAAAATTCGGACGATCAACTCTTCAGAATGATTTCATGCTGAGAAATGAGAAGGGTCACAAAAAGTCAACACATGGATTGTAGCCTTCATTTCCAACGTGAAGCTCATATCTAGGTCGGATCCTTTCGGCTCCTATCACGCGCCATTTCTCGTCAAATGCTCCGTAGACTATCTTTGGCATGTAAATGTTTTGTACGGATGAGATATCGTATATGGACTCAAACTCCAGACATAATTTAACACAACTAATGTGGATGAGACAATAATTAGATGATTTTGGAGTAAAAAGTACAAATATTCCTGTCGTGTGTGACAAATACTTGTGCGATTTATCTAACAAAAAATCTCATACTTTGCTCAAAGCCAAGGGTACCAACATCATCATTAAATTTGTAGTCGTGTCTACAACGGAAGTATATGTTGACTGAAAGCATCAATTAGTTGATATTCATTAAACCTCTTGACAAAGCATGCCTTGAGCTTATTTAAAATGAGTTAAGAATTAGTGATCCATTCGATTAAAGGACCGTGCTGTATAGAAGCACATGAATCTATAAGCGTGCCCCAATTACTTTTTTGCAGAACTGTTCTCTCTTCTCTATCATATCTCATCTAATCAAGATTTGCCGACTCATAAATCTGAAGAACCCAACGAAAGGGACCTCACTTCTAAGTATGGCAATTTAGGAGACCATAAGTCTTCTTCTGTTGCATAGTTTCTCTTAAGTAATTGGATGTATCTGCTGATGATATAGTTGCTGTTACACGGTTGGAGCGATGAGGACTGTGTCAAGGTGCTGAGAAAATGCAAAGAAGCGATCGCTGGCAAGAACAAGGAGCGAGGGAAGGTGATGATCATGGACATTGTGATAGGCAAGACCGAGGATGATGATGCCCAAACAACTGCGACAAAGCTTTTCTGTGATATGCTGATGATGACGGTAGGCCCTGGAAGAGAGAGGACCGAGAAAGAGTAGGAAAAAAAATTCTTGGAGGCTGGTTTCAGACGGTACAAGATAACTCCTATGTTTGAATTAAGGTCTCTAATTGAAGTCTTTCCTTAGGGTTTGAAATTGTGCCTATTTGCAAGCGCTGCTTGTGATTTCATTAAGAGTCCTACTATGTATGTGCTAAGAACTTGTACTAAATCTTGCTTGATATTTTACATGTTATATGCTTACAGATTATTAATGTTTGTAGATTTATATGATTGTATAAAGATTAATGTATAAAAAGAATTTTACATTCAACGCGGTCTAATAATGAAATTATATTTTTCGGTGAATTAAATTAACCTGACCCCTTATTTTGGGCCCCATATCTTTAGGTAATAATTGGTCAAAGGATACCTATGCGTGAAGCCTTCTTTGACTTGTCAACTAAGTGATGCGGTACTTTTGTAAGGGTAACTTATATTAATGTGCCCATTTAAGCACCCGAAAATGACTATGTCAAATCACTCGATAAATGAATTAAGTAGAAATGTCTTTGTATGTCTAACATTATTTTATTTTAGAGAGAATGACACAAATGATTTATGAATTTTTTCTTAATGTGTAATATAATTCAAGAACTTTAAATTTATTCAATGTGGTTACTGGACTTTTGATATATAAATATTTAATGTTGTTTTTCTAGATATTACACTAAATAAATTAAAAGTTCAGAGATGATATTATATATTAAGTCAAAGTTTATGAATCATTTGTATCATTTAACTTTTTAATTATTATTTACTTTAATTGTAAACTTAAATTAGGATGTCGTTCATTATTCAATTTGAAAAGTAGGTGTATCCGGGTAAATTTGTCAAAGTAACGTTAGGAAAATGTGATTGGGCAAACGAAAGAAAAAAGGACATGAACTTTGAAAGGACGTATAACGAAAAGTCACAAGATCACGTGGTCCTTCGATGTTGTCTGATCTTGAAAACTTTCAAAAACCGGTGAGCTTTCACTTTCCCACTCTACCTCAAGATTGTCTGGTAGAATCTGTCTCATCGTGCATCTCTTTGATCTCTATCACTTCTAGTCGAATAATAAGGTCCATTTTTAATTGGTTTTTTATGGCTTATGGCATGTACTTGGAATTGGTCATACCAATGTCCAAATAATAGCTTTTATATGCATGCTTCACTCAAGAGAATATATAGTCTCTTGCATAAAGCTATATTCAATCGTCAACCCGCCTCTCAAGCAAGCAAAAAGCCATGTCTATCAAGTTATACCAGCGACTTCTTTACAGAACCAGGAATTTCTCCCTCTACCATCACAACCGAGTCACGCCCGATTCATCCAGTCTTGTTCACAACAAAACCGTGCATCATCTCAGCCACTCTCATGAAGCCAAAGAGATGTTCCAAGCTCAATCCCACCTCTATAATCACACCTTCAACTTCATCTCTTCCATGTCGCTCAAATGCGCGCTCCAACTCTGCATCCCTGACGTCATTCACGACCACAAGCAACCCATGACGCTCCTCGAGCTAGCATCAGCACTCCGAATCCACCCATCCAAATCAACATGTCTTTACCGCCTCATGCGTGTTTTGGTTCACTCGGGCATTTTTGCAGAGACCCTCATTCTGAAGAATGGTGAAGAAGAAGAAGAAGAAGAAGAAGAAGAAACAAAGGCTTATGTCATGACGCCTTCTTCGCATTTGCTTCTGAGTGATAAGGTTGTGGGGGTCTCACCATTTGTCGCAGCCATGCTCAATCCGGCTCTTGTGACTCCTTGGCATTTTCTTGGAGATTGGCTCCAAGGAAATAACGATAACGATTGCAGAGACAAATTAATTAATCCTTTTATGGTTGCACATGGAGTCGATCTATGGGAATAAGGGAGGAAGAATCCTGAATTTGGGAATACATTCAATAGAGCTATGGCCAGTGATTCTCAGATGATGAATCTGGTTATTCAGGATTGTAAAGAGATCTTTGAAGGGTTGAATTCTTTGGTGGACGTCGGAGGAGGCACGGGAATCGTGGCGAGGATAATCTCCGAGGCGTGTCCGGGTTTGAAGTGCATGGTGCTCGATCTCCCGCAGGTGGTTGCAGGCTTGCCGGATAGTGAGAATGTAAAGTTCGTTGGCGGTGACATGTTTGAGTCCATTCCTTCCACAGATGCAATTTTACTCAAGGTATGCACAACAGCATTTCATTGATGACAATTGGCTGGTGGATCTTAATTTGCATATCAAGTCAATCGCTTCTAATTTGCTAATATGAGACGGTCGATTTTAAAATTTTTTGTCTGCGGTAATTCATTGTCGACGGAGTCAATCTCGATCACTGACTATGTAATACGTCTCACATGGATTCATATTATCTAAAGACTTGGACATTAGTGAGTGGAACTTTCTAATGTTAGTCAACAAATTTAATGTCGCATTTATGAACTTTTGACCGTGGACTTAACATTTGAATAGCCTTCTGCATATTTCTATTAATTGTTGGATGCACCAATTATTAATCATAGATGATGTCATGAACAGGCTTGTGGCGAAAAATGATTTTGTGAACGGAGAGATAATTACCAAAAAAGTCTTAAATATATTGTATGGATGTCAATTTAGTCTTAAATTTTTTGATTTGATCAATTTTGTCCTAGACCTTTTGACGATTCCGGCCAATTATGGCCTAAAACCTCTTAGAAGGATGCTAGCCATCCTACGTATCATGGCCGATGTTGATATTGATAATTTTATAATTTTTAAAAATATTTCTAATTTTTCTTCTTCTATTTTAAAAAAAAAATATAATTTATAATAATAAAATAATAATTCACATTAGTGCCAACCATACTATATAAGAGGGCTGGTGCTTAGGTTAGTAATTTTCAGTCAAAATTGGCTGGAATGACTACATTAGCAAATCATCAAAATGTTTTGAGTTAAATTGGCCAAATTGAAAAATTTAGAATTAAATTGACATATGTACCATAAGTTTAAGACCTTTTTTTTTTTTTTGTTGATAATTTTCCCATGAAACGTGTGAGTTTTCAAAACTTAAACTATTATATTAAAGTGTATATATCACGTGAGATTTTGTAAAATCATTATCAACTACTCTAAAAGTTTAAGTTACTTGATAAAATGTCATTAATATCTAAATATTTTAGCAAAACGGAGTGTCGAGATTCGAGTTTGTAACTTGCACTCTAATTAAATGTCAAATAAATTATTTTTCTCAAAAGTTTAAGTCTAGTAGATATGTTTGTCGCATATGTTAAATAGAGAAATTTATATTGGAGATCTTCACTCTCCGTTGGCAAATTAATGTACTTTTCACATTCCACAGTGAAATTTTTCTATTGTCTAGTCTTCAGATTTGGTGTCACATTGACGAACTTCCCACGTCATATGCATTAGCTGGATTCCATAATGTAAAACACAAGTGGGTCAACATTTGAAAAGTCTTATACTTTTGCATATGAGGTCCTAATTGAATGCATTATTCGTTGGTCGTAGTTGATGTTACACGCTTGGAGCGACGAAGACTGTGTGAAGGTGCTGAGAAAATGCAAAGAAGCAATTGGTGACAAGAACAACGACCGGGGGAAGGTAATAATCATAGATATTGTGATAGATGAGACTGAGGACGATGCTCAAGAAAATGCAACAAAGCTCTTCTTTGATATGTTGATGATGACAGTGGCAACAGGAAGAGAGAGGACCGAGAAAGAGTGGGAAAAACTTTTCTTGGAGGCCGGTTTTAGACAACACAAGATAACTCCTATGTTTGGTTTGAGGTCCCTCATAGAAGTTTTTCCCTAGACAGTGCGTGTTTGTTTAATACGAGGGATGCGTTATCACTTGTCCCTTATCACTTTTCCCTAGACAGTGCGTGTTTGTTACAACCTGAGATCGCATCAACTGCCATTTCAATTTATACTTATTATCACAACTGATCCAAATGCCACTAACCCGATCGTTGCGCCTACTCTGCCCTCGCCACAGTTAAAGTCCCGCTACCTAGTTGGGGCCCAACCACCATCACCTATTAGGCCGAGCTCTCGTGCTTGGAAACAACTGATGGGACTATAGCGGGATACGCGAATCTACATCCTAACACGAGATAGTATCATGCACCGATCGTAATTCAATTACGAAGAATACATATGTACAGATTAGTTTTTTGAGACCTTATTTAACATATAATGTGGCAGATGATTATTGGATAATTAAATGAATTCATCCGCTTTACCTTGGGTATTACCTTTTAAATAATTGACCAACAAAACACCATATGCTTGAAGATATTCATCTTTCCGTATCTACATGGCTAGGTGGACACTCTACTTTTAAACTCTATTTTAGTAAAATTGATTCTTGCATGACTAAAAAGGGAATATGGCGAAGAATATGAAGTAAAAGAAAATTAGTTTATTAAATAATGTCAAAAAGCCTAAGCAGGCTTTTTTAGTAAGTAGATTATATTCAGAATCAATAAAAGATCTATCACGTCATTTAACAATACATTTTTTTTTTGGTCAGTCATTTAACAATACATTGATCAACGTATGTACATCTTTATACCTTGAGATTTTACCCTAAGCACCACTTCGCACCCTGTCATCAGTTACTATTATGTCTTCATTTACAAAAGCATCATTTTCCTTCCAAAGATGCCCCTACCCACATTCTAAGTTCACCACCACACAATAGCCCCAACCAAACTCAACATCAGCCATACTTATTTGTCACCGCCACTAGTCATCGCGGCCCTGTGCCATGCCGTGCCGATCGCCACTCCCATCCTTATCCCTTACCTCGTCATGCGTTGCCATCATCACATTTTGTGTGTCCATTTCCTCCCTCCTCCTGTAGTGATTCGTCTTTGGTGCCCATCTCTCTCTCTCTCTCTCTCTCTCTCTCTCTCTCTCTCTGTGGGTGCCGAGAACAGTAGCGACTCCGTCAAATTCAAGGTCGTCACGGCATCCATGACCTCAATCGGAGGTCGCCGAGCCAGCACATCCATAGATCGAGGTTGTCCAATGTCCAAGGTAGCACAGCCTCAGATCGAGGTCGCCGCTGAGTGGCAAGCTTCAATTAAGCACGATAATTTTTTGTTTGTCAAGCATTGCAGGTCACAAGACATAGAAGAGACGGAGAGATTAAGGCTGAGAGTAAAGGGCATAAGCCAGGACCGCTTCAACGGGCAATGCTTGAGCTTATCAACCAAATATGGGGCTATTGATTTTGGAAGTTTTGGAACCCTATCTTTTGAAGTTGGAAAATTTTCTAATATATGTATTTCTTTTCTTGCAAGTAAATCTTTTAGAGCGTACTCTTGGGTATATAAATACCTATTTAAGCTTAATGGAAATATACAACAATTTCTATCTCAACATGTTATCAAGAGTCATATAGGGCTCACGCCCCTTTCAACCCCATCCTTCTTCTTCCTTTTATTTCTTCTTTTTCGCAAGGATGGTTGGTATGGCCCTGGAGAGTTCTGCCGCCACCATAATTGCCATTACAAACCCTTCTTCTACTCTTCCCCCATTTGCATATGCTCACCACTTCCTTTCTTTACGTCTCACAGCATCCAATTACTTGCTATGAAAAGCACATGTTGTCCTGATTCTCAAGGGAGAAAACCTTTTCTATTATGTCGATGGGATTAAACCGTGTCCCTCTAATACAACCCAAGCAGCTTTCTGGCAACAACATGATGTTGCCATCACGAGTCTTCTAATTATATCCCTCTTAGAATTGGTTTTACCTCTCATTCTTGGTACATCAACTAGCAAAGCCATCTAGAATGCTCTTAATGCCTCTTTTTGGCTCAACTTCTGCTATCCATATGCTTTCTCTTCATCTCAATCTTCAATATCTGCAAAGGAAACAAGATGAATCGGTTATTGATTTCCTTGAACATGTTAAATTCAATGCCAATGAGATGGGTGCTGGAAGCAAGCCTCTTGAACCGAAGGATTTCATTGTCCACGTCTTATGTGGTCTTGATTTGACTTCCATGACATTGTTCCTACATTACTTGACCGTTCTAAATCAGTCACGTTTATGGATCTTCAAGGTCTTCTCTTTAGTCATGAGAGTATTAAGGCATTCTAAAAGTTGTAGATCTTCGAACCTTCCTCTCAAGCTAACTCTATTATAGCAAACTCTGATCAACAAAATTCCTCCACCTTTACTTCCATCCGTCCCAGTTCCTCTTTTTTTGGCTGTGGTCATTCAAATCAATTATTGATTTCCTCCAGCATGCTATTGTACACATCTTCCATGGTCTCAATCTCTCCATGACATTACTCTTACATTACTTGACTGTTTTAAATCAATCACATATATGGATCTTCAAGGTCTTCTCCTTAGTCACAACAGTATTAAGGCATTCTAAAGCAAAATCTATTACAACAAACTCTGATTAATGAAATTCCTCCACCTTTGCCTCTATCTATCCTATTCCTCTTTCTCTTTGGCCGTGATTGTGGTATCCGTGGTGCTCAACAAGGTTGACTACGGTATTCCATCTATCAACATACAAATCACATTGCCTCCACATGCTACTATTGCCCTTTAGGTATGCCTTGTTACTCACCCTCTACACACACTCCTTCGTCTACTTCATCTTATCAATCCTCTTACTCTCCCAATGCTAACCTGAGCCATGCCCTTCTCCCTCCTTTACTTTCATCTACTGACATCCTACCTTAGTACCTTGACTCGTGTGGCTCTTGTTAGAACTAGTAAGAGCACCTAGAGGGGGGTGAATAGGTGACTAAGACGATTTTTATAAATTTAATAGAATGTATAGACTATTTCTTTGATGAGAGACTAAGGAATTTAAAAACAATAATCGCTGCAAATGAAAGTAATGAAAAATAAAAGGATTAGGGATAGAGAATCAAGACTCTAGATTTATAGTGGTTCAGCTTAGACCAAGCCTACGTCCACTCTCCCGCACGGACAACCCTCTGGCTGGATTTTACTAAGAATCAAAAAGAGAATTTACAGTCTCACGCCCTTGATTCCATAGTGTAGAGACTCTACTACACTTCCTCAAGGTCTCACCACACTTCAGTCTCTCTTTTGATTACAAGTATAACTCGAAGAATAATATTACAAAATAACAAGGAGATTCAGACTTTGGAATTCTTCTATCTGGCCTCCTTCAACAACTTGAGCGTCTCCCTTTAAATACTTCTTCATGCCTTCATTACCGTTGGCACCTTCCAAATAAGTTCTTCCAATTAATCCGTTGGACAGAATCAATTTAGAGAGATCTCGAGCTCTTTAAGGCAAGTGTTGATAGCTCATCAATCCTGCTCGCCCATACAATTAGGATCTTGGTTTCCATAAGTAGAACCTTCCGAATATAAGTTGCGAATTTAGAGAATCTAGATTATTCGAATACGAATATAAGATCTTGTAGTGCTAATTCCAGTCGAGAGATATTCCTTAACCATTGGAGTTAAAACCATACTAGATAAAGTCAGAATAGAAATTTTAACTTTGTCGGTCTGGAAACTGTTTATAAGAGTTAGACTTTGAAACTTGAGTCTTGATAACTTCAGACTTTGGTCTTCAGACTTTGTCAGTAGAGTCTGCAAGTCTTCAGACTAGACTGATGGAAATGTTTTGTCGACTTCAAAATACCTTAAGAGAATTTTTCCAACAATCTCTCCCTTTTTGACGGTGACAAAACTTTCCTGCAGATTTGAATACAATTGCCCTGCAACACAACATTTAAGTTAGTAATGATATCTCATAAAAGATTAGAGTAAATATAGTAAAAGTTGTCCTGTACACAGATTTGTCCTATACACAGATCTGCATCCACAGAAAACAAATTAGTCCTGTACAGATATTAAACAACTATCTTTAATAGCTTAAAGCACTACAATAATAAGCAAATAATCCAAAGCTTAAGATAAAGTCATAAAGTCAATCACAACCAAACAAAATATTAAATCCAAAAATATGTTCAAAAGTTGAAAGTTTGGAATGGAAATCTGCAAAAACTTCTCCCCCTTTTTGTCAGCATAAAAAGGTGAGAAAGTCAAGGTGCACGAGGAATGCGAACAAGTTGAAAGTCTTCCATTGACTTGACAGATTCCTCCAGTTTCCTTAAATCCTCCTGTAGTTGAGTGAGAGCTGTGCCTTTGGCTGTGGCCAGTTGAACATTTTTAATTTGATCATACAAGGAGATGAACATGGCATGATTCTCATTCTGCAGTGTCTGGAATTCACATCCTAAGGCATATATCAGGCCTTTAAGCTCCAAAATGATTTCAAGCAGTCTTCCAAAATCGCCTGAATTGTCAGTTTGCGTGTTTGCATCAACATTGTCTGATTGTGGAGTTAAGCCAGTGGAGCAAATATCAGCAGGAAAATTATCATGTGGAGATGTTGCTTCTTCCTCAAGAAAATGAGAGGCATGAACATCCTCTACATTAGCAGGTGATCGACTTACACTTGCACTGGTAAAGGTCAAAAGAAGAAGAGTACTTTCTCTTGGAACATCCCCCCCTGTTTCAATGCCTTCTGGAGGAGAGAAGTATTCTTCTTATTGAGAACCTACTTCAGTGTCAATATGTCTTTGATCCTCCTCTCCTGCTGGAGAATCTACACTATATTCTTCGTCATGTTGTTCTTCTGGCTGTTGCTGTGAGTCTGTTCTGGCTTTTTCTTCTTCTGCTGCTTCTTCTTCTGTTTGTAAGGATTCCTTCTCCTGGTTCCTCTTCTCAGTTTCTTCTTCAACTTGTTGTTCTGGTTTTGGTTCTGCTGACTCAGGAACAGAATGCTGAGAAACAAAGGCAAAGATAGGAATATCATCCTCATCATCTTCATCCTCCAAGATGATCGCCCGTCTCTTCCTGGTAGGACCAGTCATAGAATCTTTTCCTTTCCTCTTTGCAGCAGATGATTCTAGTTTGATCTTGACAGGAGTTTTCTCCTTGAACCGCTCAAGCTTTTTGCTGAGTTCTTTTAGACGCATTTTCGTAATCATCCTCAGCTCGATAACCATTTGATCAATAGTCTTCATAGACAGAATGTTGGGAGGCTGAATGTTCAAATGTCTGAATAAATAAGTGATGA
Organism: Eucalyptus cloeziana; assembly: GCA_014182715.1. Classification (NCBI taxonomy): domain Eukaryota; kingdom Viridiplantae; phylum Streptophyta; class Magnoliopsida; order Myrtales; family Myrtaceae; genus Eucalyptus; species Eucalyptus cloeziana. The sequence continues at coordinate 31,493,353 of CM024638.1, forward strand.
GAGCAGCATAAGGGAGTTTTCCCTTGTCCTTCGCCATAGACCGATACATGTGGAATATGATGGTATGGGGCAAGGAAAAGTTAAGACCGATCTTGATAGCATACATCAGTTTTGCTTCATAAATGGATACATCTGTCTTCGATGTCGACTTTGGTCTGAGACAGTTGATCACAATTTTGTGAAGCAGAATGTTTGAAGCATTCATCATTGAATAAGAGAGACGACCTTCTGCGATTCTGTCTCTTGCAAGCTCCAGAGTTGCATGGCTAATAGATACAGAAGTTGATTGGAAGGCTCCTCTTTCCACACCAATAACATCAGCCAGAGTATCTGTGTCAACCACATACTCTTTTTCCCTCACACTAAATGAAAAGCTATTTGCATCAAGGAAACTGAGGTTAGAGTAGAAGTAAGCCGTCAGTTCAGAATAAGCAACCTTGTTCTCAGTACAAAATTGATGAAGTTGAAGCTTCTCAAACTTCTCCCTTAAATTGATGCTCAACAGATCTAGAAAATCAAAATTCACAGTTCGTGGGTTCATCATCGAAACAATTCGTCTCTCTTTCCTCGAAGAGTTGTAGCCATACCTATCCTAGGCTTAAAATGCACAAACATCTTCTCATCATCATCTTTTCCCTCAGGCTGATTGAAACTACCAAAGCGAGGGTCACTCGTAAAGTTTGCAAAAGTCTTTGCTGTTGTTCCAACGGGAACAACACTTGATCTTTCCATCACAGTTAGAAAATGTGTCTCATTTCTATAACCCTTCTCTTTCAAGAATTTGTCAATAAACGTCATCGCAGAACCACCTTCCTTCAAAGCAGAATAAAGCTTATAAACAAATGCTGACTTAAGAGACCTTACTGGTTCTACATCTTCAATGATGTTTTCATCTGCATGTTGAGGGTTACGAACATGTGATCTAGTGGAAGAAGTGTGCTGTTGAGGATGTTGATGCATCTGTCCACTCGGAGAGTCTCCTTCTTCAGTAAGATCAAAGTGCGTAGGCCCTTTACCCAGGCCTTGTGGTCCCCTGTTTGCAATTCTGGAAGATTTCTTTTGGTACGACATTGTCTCTGCCTTTGAAAGAACTTTCACACTTGTATCGCAAGAAAGGTGAAAACTTGAAGAGATGAACTTGCGAAGGAAAATCTCAGAGAGTGAAAGTTTTGTGTTATAGGGTTTTTGGGTAAAATGAGAAGGGGAAGAAAGAGAGTATAAAAAGCAATCGATACAGGTATGTGAATCATTACAAAAAGGAAAAAATAAAAATACATTTTCAAAATAACTGCATTTTTAAACAAATTGATAACCAACCTTTTTAAAGAATAACTGCCTTAATAATATCAATTAGAGATAAACAAGCAATCTTACCTTTTCGAGATATCGGTTTAAGCAGATAAATGAACTGTAATTGAAATAACTTACAGTCGTGACATTTGGTCTTCTAAGTCTGAACTTTTGAGTCTGATACTTTTCAGATTTAGATTATGAGTTTGAACTTTAACAGTCTTCAGGAGATAAAATGTTGAGTCTTAAATGAATAGACTCAAATAAACTTTTCTCAAGCGACTTTGTGAAGATGTCTGCCAGTTGGTCGATAAACTGTATCAAGACTTATTTATTCTGAACATGATCTCTTATAAAATGATGTCGAATCTCTATGTGTTTTGCTCTTGAGTGTAGAATAGGATTCTTTGTAAGATTGATTGCACTGGTGTTTTCACATTTGATCTCGGTACAAGAGTCTTTGATGCCAAAGTCTCGTAGTTGTTGTTTTATCCAGAGTATTTGAGAACAGCAACTTTCAAGAGCTACGTATTCTGCTTCAGCTGTTGAGAGAGCTACGGTACTTTGTTTCCTTGAAAACCAAGATACTGCCCTGTTACCGAGTAATTGACAAGTGCCAGAAGTGCTCTTTCTTTCAACTCTACAACCTGCAAGATCTGCATCTGAATAGCCAAGAAGAGTAAAGTCTCATTCTTTGGGATACTATAGACCAATCTTAGCAGTAGTTGCAACATATTTAATGATATGTTTAGCATCACTTAAATGAGATTCCTTAGGATATTATTGAAACCTAGCACATATGCAAACACTAAATAGTATGTCAGGTCTAGATGCAGTAAGATAAAGAAGTGAACCAATGATACTCCTGTATAATTTTTGGTCGACTTTCTTCCTTGCTTCATCTTTATCTATCTTCAAAGAGCTTGACATAGGTATGTCAGTCTTTTTGCAATTCTCCAGATCGAACTTTTTAACAAGTTCTTTTGCATATTTTTCTTGATGAATAAAGATTCATTCTTTTAGTTGTTTCACTTGTAGACCAAGGAAGAAAGATAGTTCACCCTTTATGCTCATCTCGAATTCATCCTGCATAAACTTAGAAAATTTTTTGCACAAAGTCTCATTAGATGATCCAAATATAATATTATCGACATAAATTCAAACAAGTAAAAAGTTTTTACCTTCCTTTTTAATGAATAAAGTAGTATATACCTTTCCTTTAGTAAAACCACTTTGAATTAAAAAGTTACTTAGACTTTCGTACCAAGCTCGAGGAGCTTGTTTCAATCCATATAAAGCCTTCTTCAGTCTGAATACAGAGTCTGGTTTCTTTAAGTCTTCAAAACCAGGAGGTTGGTCCACATGGACTTCTTATTGAATAAATCCATTCAGGAATGCATTTTTGACGTCCATTTGGAATAACCTGAAATTCTTATAGCATGCAAAAGCAAGTAATAATCTGATTGCTTCTAACCTTGCTACAGGAGCGTAAGTCTCATCATAGTCTATCCATTCTTCTTGCGTGTATCCTTTAGCCACGAGTTTTGCTTTATTTCTTGTCACTTTACTTTTTTCATCGACTTTGTTCCTGAAAACCCATTTAGCTCCAATAATAGATTTACCTTTTGGTTTAGGAATTAATTCCCAAACATCGTTAATACTGAATTGTCTGAGCTCTTCTTGCATTGTTTCAATCTAGCTTTCATCAGCTAAGGCTTCTTCAATGTTTTTGGGTTCTATTTCAGAAATAAATGCAATAGCACTAGACTCTTCTCATCTTTTGGATCTTGTTCGCATTCCCTCATTAACGTTTTCATTAATGAGTTCTTCGGGATGACTAGACTTGTGCTTCCAGTTACTGGATAGCCTGATAGGTTGTTGATCTTTTTCTTGAGTCGATTCTTCATCAGTAGCTTGTTGTACTGCTTCTGAATTTTGAACTACTTCAAGAGGTAGATCTAGTAGAGTCTGGAGCAGATTCTGATTATTCAGTCTGAATTTGCTGAATTTGTGGAGAGTCTTGAAATTTGACATTCATTAATTCTTCCACAGTCTGAGTCTTTTTGTTGAATACTCTGAAGGCTTTGCTTGCAGTTGAGTAACCAAGAAAGAATCATTCATCTGATTTTTCTTCAAACTTACCAACTCGATCATTTGCATTCTTTAGAATAAAACATTTACAACCAAATACTTGAAAATAAGAAACAATTGGTTTCTTTCCTTTAAAAATTTCATAAGGGGTTTTCTCAAGAATTTGTCTTAAAAACACTCTATTAATAATATAACAAGCAGTCGAAACAGCTTCAGCTCAAAACCTTGAAGAAATATTACTTTCAATCAAAAGAGTCATTGCCATTTCTTGTAAAGACCTATTCTTCCTTTCCACAACTCCATTCTGTTCAGGTGTATATGGAGAGGAGAATTTATGTTGAAAACCAGATTCATCACAAAATTTAGCAAAGTCTTGATTTTCAAACTCATCTCCATGGTCTGTACGAATACTTGAAATAGTGTAACCTTTCTCATTCTGCACCTTCTTAGCAAATTTTGAAAAATGAGAGAAAGTCTCAGACTTACTTACAAGAAAGTAGACCCAAGTAAATCGTGAATAATCATCCACTATTACTAGGCAGAACCTTTTTCCACCAATGCTTTGCGTTCTTGTAGGTCCAAATAAATCCATATGCAGAAGCTGCAGTACACGATTAATGGAAACTTTATTTATTGGTTTGTAAGAGTTTCTAACCTGTTTTCCCTGTACGCATGATGTGCATAGATCAGACTTTAGGTAATTGAGAATAGGCAATCCTCGAACAAGTTTCTTGGAAGAAATCTTTGCAATTTGCTTCATGTTGGTATGGCCAAGCTTTCTATGACATAGATTAGCTTCATCTTGTACTGATATTAAGCACTGTAATCTTTATTCACATCCAGAAGATAGATATTTCCATGTCTACGTCCAGTAAAAGATTGAGTAAAGTCTTTACTGATTCCTGAGCACGTTCCTTCTTGGAAATTGATCTTGAATCAGAGATCGCACAATTAGCTTATGCTAAGCAAATTGTAATTTAATCCTTCCACTAAGGAGACATTCTTGATTGATATACTTCCAATCTTTACTGTTCCACGACCAATAATTCTTCCTTTGTTGTTACCACCAAAAGAAACTTTTCCTCTATCTATTTGAGCAAGTTTTATGAAGCAACATGAGTCTCCTGTCATATGTCTTGAGCAGCCACTATCTATATACCATTTAATCTTCCTTTTGATAGTGACCTGCAATTAAAAAGAATTCAAGCTTTCTTTGGTACCCACATCATTTTGGGTCCAGAAAAGTTAGAACAATAAACAGTCTTTGCCCAATTCCTTTCAATAGGTCTCCACACCAAAGGACATTCTTTCTCAAAATGTTCTAAGCTTTGACACTTTGAACATTTTAGAGCATTTCGGCCAACGGGTTTTACAAAGACTTTCTGGAAATGATTTTTATAAACAACTTTTGATGGTCTTTGTTTGATTTTTTCCTTCACTTTTGGGAAATCAATTAGTGGAATAATTTCAAAAGTCATACCAAAACCTAACTTATCAAAGTAGGGTCTTTGTATCGAAAGAATCTTATCCAATTTTTCATAACCATTTGAAAATCTTTTTGATATGTTTGAAATATCATTTTTCAAATGAGTATTTTCTTTGGAAACAAAATCTGAGTTTTCTTTCAAGATTGTAAAGTTTTTATCTAACTTTTCAAATTTTTCTTTCCAAATTTTCTCATGTTGCTTCAATGTCGAATTCTCCTTTTTTAATTCGGAGATCCTCTTAAGAGAGGTTTTTAGACCAAGACATAGTTCATCAATATATTTCGAAACTTTGACAGGGATTTTTAGATTACTAACCTCAAGCTCACTGTCTGAGTCTGTATCTGTCTCAAGGTCTGAGTCTGAATAAGATTTTGCCATCAAACAGATATTGGCATAATCATCATCACTCTCTTCACATTCAGTATCACTCCAAGTCTCTGCTTTGAGTGCCTTTCTGTATTTCTTAGCCTTTCCTTTCCTTTTCCTTAACAGATGACAGTTGGGTCTGATGTGTGCATTTTTCTTGCATTCAAATGAAATCACTTCTTTGTTGGAATCTTCCTATGTTGATTTGTTTTGAAACCTTTGTGAGCTTTGTTTCTTCCAATTGAATTTTCTTCCTTTTTTGTTCAGCTTTCTGAATCTTTTTATCATGAGTGCCAGTTCTTCATCATCTAGATCTTCTTCGGAGTCTGTAGCATCAGAATAATCATTAGACTTTAAGGCAATAGATTTCTTACCTTTTGAGTCTTCTTCTTCGTTGGTATGCTCTACTTCGTAAGACTGAAGAGTTCCAACCAGTTCATCTACAAAGAGTGGAGCAATCCTCTGTGTTTCCCTTATTGAAGTCTTTATGTAATTCCAATCTTTAAAGAGTCAACGTAGAAGTTTGTTGACCTTCATATGTCCTGAGATTGGATGTCCCTGATATTCAAGACCATTCACAATTTCAGTAAAATGGCTAAACATGTCAGTTATTGATTCTCCTGATCTCATCTTGAAAACTTCATATTGTCCCAAAAGAATGTTGATCCTTGTTTCTTTCACTCGGTCAGTTCCTTCATAGGTAATATGAAGCCTATCCCAGACTTCTTTTGCTGTATCACAAGAGGATATTCTATTATACTCAGTAGGAGATAATGCACAATATAAGGAATAAATGGCTTTAGCGTCAAGAGTCTGTCTCTTGGTTATTTCTTCTTGAGTCATCTCTACAGGAACAACAACTTCTTTTCCTCTCTCTGATTCTGATGCAGCAGTAGGAATGATTCCTTTGTCTATTACTTCCCATTCCAAGGGATCTTTCGATCTTAGGAATGCTTTCATCTTGTTTTTCCATATGCTGTAATATTTTCCATCAAAGTATGGAGGTGGTGTTGCTTTGACCTTCAACCAACCCCCGTAGGCAACATACTAGCCATAGATCTTTAACTCAGAAGTAAAAACACTTCTAATAAACGAGTACACGAGCTCTGATACCAATTGTTAGAACTAGTAAGAGCACCTAGAGGGGGGTGAATAGGTGACTAAGATGATTTTTTATAAATTTAATAGAATGTATAGGCTATTTCTTTGATGAGAGACTAAGGAATTTAAAAATAATAATCGCTACAAATGAAAGTAATGAAAAATAAAAGGATTAGGGATAGAAAATCAAGATTCCAGATTTATAGTGGTTCGGCTTAAACCAAGCCTACGTCCACTCTCCCGCACGGACAGCCCTTTGGCTGGATTTTACTAAGAATCAAAAAGAGAATTTACAGTCTCACGCCCTTGATTCCATAGTGTAGAGACTCTACTACACTTCCTCAATGTCTCACCACACTTCAGTCTCTCTTTTGATTACAAGTATAGCTCGAAGAATAAGATTACAAAATAACAAGGAGATTCAGACTTTGGAATTCTTCTATCTGGCCCCCTTCAACAACTTGAGCGTCTCCCTTTAAATACTTTTTCATGCCTTCATTACCGTTGGCACATTCCAAAGAAGTTCTTCCAATCAATCCGTTGGACAGAATCAATTTAGAGAGATCTCGAGCTCTTTAAGGCAAGTGTTGATAGCTCATCAATCCTGCTCAACCATACAACCAGGATCTTGGTTTCCATAAGTAGAACCTTTCGAATATAAGTTACGAATCTAGAGAATCTAGATTATTCGAATACGAATATAAAATCTTGTAGTGCTAATTCCAGTCGAAAGATATTCCTTAACCATTGGAGTTAAAACCATACTAGATAAAATCAGAATTTAAGTTTTAACTTTGTTGGTCTGGAAACTGTCCATGAGAGTTAGATTTTGAAACTTGAGTCTTGATAACTTTAGACTTTGGTCTTTAGACTTTGCCAGTAGAGTCTGCAAGTCTTCAGACTAGACTGATGGAAATGTTTTGTCAACTTCAAAATACCTTAAGAGAATTTTTCCAACACCTCTCACCTTGTCACACTTGATATACAATCACTCTATCGAGGAAGCTTATAATTGATCGGATCCATGAAGCATGGGAAATGATAAAGGTCTCAAAGTCACTAACATTGGTACTTCATTATTCATTCCTCTATTTCAAATATTTCTTTATGTTTAAATGACGTTGTTCATGTTCTTGATATTTCTAAACATTTACTTTTGGATACAAAATTTGTGACTGACGATAATGTATTTTTTTGAATTCTATCTTACCCACTTTCTTGTTAATGATCTAATGAACAAGGCGATTCTTCTTTCCAGCCTGAGTAGTGGTGGTCTTTACACCATACTGCAACAACCTTCAATGCCCACTGTCAATATTGTATAATAGACCACCATGGATGGTTGGCATCAATATCTTGGCCATCCCAATAAGCATCTCTTACAATTTATGATCAAAGAAAATAATTTTCTATGCGAGTCCACATGGTTGAGTCAGTTATATACAACCTATCAATTGGGCAAGGCTAGTCATCAATCTTTAGGATTGCCTCCAATTCATTTGTTTATGTTAGAATTTTATTTATAGTGATGTTTAGGGTCCTTCTCGTTATGTTTCAACTGATGGTTATTGCTATTTCATTATTTTTGATGATCATTGCAAAAAAATTATTTGGTTTTATCCTTTTAAGAGAGAAGAATACCTGAAGTGCAACAACTTGACACTGGGGGAGGGGATACATAAGTGTCAAAACTTCCTAAATGTACATTTAAGTGCCATTTTTTTTTAATTGGACACTTAAGTGCCAACTTTGGCGAGACTTGCCGAAAATCTGAGGTGGCGTTATCCAGTCTAAAAGGCTTGCTTAAATTTTTACTCAATAATCCTTGTCTAAAATGATGTTGTCCTTCATGTTTCCCCTGTCGCCGCTTATTGCTGGAGGCCATCGCTACCTTAGGTGAGGGTGGCCGGCCTTATCAGCCCTAGGGAAGGCCAATGACCCTTAGATTTGGGCAATGTCAGCCCTTACCTGAGGTTGGCGACCATTGCCCGACCAAGGCGAGGCCTTGCCAGTCCTAGTCAAAGGCTAGCAACCCTCACTAGGCTCGGGTGAGGCCTTGTCGGCATAGATTTGGGCGAGTGTCGTCAACCCCAGGTGAGGGCCAGCATCACCCAAAACTAGGCACTCGAGCTAGACCTTGGCGAGGGTCACCGCCACCCTTGCCTTGGCGTGGTGATGGTCGCCAACCTTAGGTGAGTGCTAGCATCACCCAAATCTAGGCACCCGAGCTTGACCTTGGCGAGGGTTGCCGCCACCCTTGCCTAGGGTCAGCGACGGTCATCGGCTCCTCTGGCAATGGGCAGTAGCGCAAGCGCCCATTGGTGAGCCTTGCCATTTTTTTTGTTTTGTTTTGTTTTGTTTTGTTTTTTTTGTTTTGTTTTTTTTTTTTTTTTGACCATTTTCTATTTTAAATAAATTTTGGCTTTTCTTTTTTATTTTTTAATATGATTTTAAAAAATTCAATAAAAATTAATAAAAACGCCATACATTGAATATTCTCATTGGAAAAAATCATGTCAGCTGTTTGGCCGGAAATTTTCACCATTGGTACTTAAGTGTCAATTTCTTTTCCAATTTTGGCATTTGAGTTACATTTTAGAAGTTTTGACATTTATGTATCCCCATATCATGTTGCGGCACTTGGGATATTCTTCACATCCTTTTAAACCAAAGCCAAATGTTCAGTATGATTTTCTTACTTTTCACGCTCTTGTTGAACGTCATTTTTCAGGAAAAAAATAAAAATGAAAGATAGTCAAACGGAGAAGGGTTTTTACCCTCCCCTCTTTTATCTAGAAAATTTTATATTGCTTACTATCTCTTCGCCCTTGATAACCATGAACAATAAGGTATGGTTGAGCGTCGTCACAAGTATATGGTCGAAACCGGTTTGACATTATTAACAAATGGCTCCGTCCCTCAATAAAATTGGCACTACGTATTAGAAAGGACGGTCTATCTCAGTAATTGAATGTTGTCCAAGGTCAGTTATCGCATCTCCCCCTTTCAAAGGATTTACAATCATTCTCTTGGTTATTCCTTCTTAATAATCTTTGGGTGTCACTATTTTCTATATTTACATCCTTATAACACCCATAAGATGGATTTTTGCTCCGTTTCTTGTATTTTCTTGGGATACAGTCCCTCTCACACAGGGATACCTTGACCTTGTCACCAATTATAATTTTGGCTATCAATTTAAGCATTCATAAAAAATTAGGGATTGATCCCGACTTCTAAACAAAAATGTGAGGTAAATTGCACCTAGATATTATGAGCATTTGCATTAATAATTAATTAAATCGATATAGTTTGCATATTCATTAGATCGGTGGCGAATGGATTTAAGTGAGTGGTCTTGAACTTTACCTAATAAAATGAACTGAGTGCATGAGCTAACAACATGGCCAAACCCATTATTCCTTTAAATATCCGAAATTCATATATGGTGCCAAGATGGAAAATTGATTAATCTACTATACTATAAAGGAACATGCGGCATTATTCTTAAAGTGTTCCCACATCCAGGGGTATTAGAGGAAGTAAATATGAAGAAGATGGCCAGATCAATTTTGGTGGGCATGGGTAATAAGGCCAAAAGAAGAAAAAGAAATAACAATCAAGAAAAAATGCATGTGCATTCACAAAAGGAAAGTCCAGTTCTCACTTTTCTTCAAAGATTCACTTTTTCGCCGGTGTCCTCAACAATTTCCGGAGCTGTTCCTCCACAACGCAGCCTTGCCGAGCCTTGCCAAGCCACGAAGCAGCAGCTCCGCGCCTAAGTCTGCCGAGATCTCTGTCAACGAAGCTGCCGGTTCTTCGCTGCACTTGCCGTTTCTCGTTGTCTGCACCACCGCAAGCTCCAGCTTCGACGACGAAGCTGCTATCCAGACGTGTCCCGAGCTTGAAGTTCACCGTTAATTTCCAGCAATTCCAGGCCAAGTCCAACCACTGCTCGGTTGTCCAGCGAAGGCAGCAACTCCACCCAAATTCTAGCAGCGCTTGGCAGATTCCCTGCATGTTCGGTCCAGTATTGGTGCCAACGAATCCAACAACGTCCAATTTGTCGTCAGAGCTTCATCACACTTGATCCTTTGGTCATACTTTTGTTTAGTGAAAAGTCCAGGAACATTGAAGTCCATCCTACCGTGTCCAACACTTCCCGAGGACAGTTCAGTGAGCCTCGTCGTGAGCACTTCCTTGACAATCCTTTAATGTCGCTGCCCTTCCTTCGGTGATCAAACAGCCTTTGCCCTTGGCTGAGACAACCAGCTACTGTGAGCCCTCTCACCAGCGGCCATACCAAGAGCCGCACTAGCTTAATCTCGACCACCCGCCGCCACCATCCTAGCTGAACCGGTCGTTGGTCCAATTTGGGAACAAATCTTCCAGTTAGGTAATTATTCAAATTAAATTTGATTTTTGATTTTATTATGATATCTAACATTGCATGTTTTGAGTAATAGACATATCCCAATTGTGATTATTTCCTAATTTGCAACGTGCACATAATCGGTAATTCAATTTTTAAGGCTTGAAAAATTTTATGGATTGATTAGTGGCAACTCCAAAGTAAAATTGATTTGCATGTTAAAAACTTAAACCAAGTTGTGAATTGATATGGGTTTAAGAGAGTTCAACTTAAGTTTAAGTTTAGTAATCCATTAGCCCCTATAAGAAGGTCGCAACAACATGCATGTGCTAAATCCTAAGAACGTTGGAATATCTATTAGCAAAATGAGTAGCAAACGTTCGAAGATGCTTAAAGAAAGTGAGTTTGGGCTCCAATTCAAGTGGGCTTCTTTCAGAGTTTGGGCTCCAATTCAAGTGGGCTTCTTTCAGTACTTCAGTGGGCTAAGAGGGCCCTGGATCTCTCGGCCCAGCCATGGGCTTAGCTGATATTTTGCATAGGTACAATGCTAATTATTATTTCATAATAATACTATGCTTTTAACTATGCTATTCTGTATCAATAAAATATTACCATCACACTATGAAGGCCTAAATGAAAAATTACTTCTAAGCGGTTATAGATAGATGCAAAGGATTTCAGAGTCATCTCTGGGGTGAACGTTCCATCTGACATATTCTTAAGCATACGCACTTCCTTTTTATTTTTGTTGGGAGTAAATCTTAACAGCTTGGAAAGTTAATGTTTCTGAACAAGAACGGAATCAATAACAGAAAGCAAAGTCACATGTGAATTCAAACACAACTCGAAGTCGCATCCAATACCGAACAAGCTCTTGAATACGAAACGTGTCTCCAATGTCAAGAACTCCTTCAGAATTTCAGACCTTAAAGTCAATAATATAAAAGCTTATCAACTTGGAAAATGATCGATGAGCTTGCCCTGTACGTTATTGTGGAATGAGACGCTTTTGTCCCGATTGGAAAAAAAGTATATGGCGAAGAAAGAAAAAGAGAATCAACAAAAGTCAGGTCTTGGAAACTTATATTGAGATTCTCCGTCATTGACCGCTGCCTGATCTTCTCCATCTCATATTCCTAGTTGTAATCAGCTGGATTTATATATCACTTAATGTCAAAATTATGAATGGAAAACACTTGCTTTGCTCAATTCTCTTCTGTGGAATGTTGAGCTAAATTGGCTGCTCTGTACTGAACCTACTTTCCTTGGATCTTATCTCTTTTCTTAAGGTTTAGTCGCTTTCTTTTAGCAGACGCAACAATGGTTTCTTTTCCTAGACTTATAAATTTTTTCTTAATTGGGTTAATACAAAACTTCCAAACTGGTACCATATGATACATTTACTTGAGAATAAATTTCGTCTCACAACAAATCTTAAACTAATACCCAATGACACATTTACCAAGAACTAATTTTCGTCTCACATAAAAAACTAAATCGATACCTCCAAAGCAAATATACCCTGCATATCTAATGTTAAATTGTTGATAGAAAGTAGATTTGGGTCAAGGGTTTCATTTTGGAAGTTTTTGACAGACGAAAAGTAAGTTGCATAAATGTGTCATGAGATGCCAGTTTGAGATTTTTTGTAAGAAAAAAATTAGTTTTGAATAAATGTGTCATAACAAGATCAATTTGAAATTTTTAGTGGTATTAATCCTTACTAATTTAATGTAGTTTGAATTCCCCCCATAGCGAAAAGGAAAGATAAGTGAATTTGACATGAAATGATATTAAAATCTTTTGTTTTTTTATTAGTGGATTATATTTGGATAATTATAATTATATTTGCAAAGGATTGCAAATGGGTTTTTTTTTTTTTTTTTTGGTCGAAATTGCTTCTCCTTTTCATTTACTTAGTTAAGTTCGGGGCGATTACAAAATGAGCATTAGCACTTAGTAAATCAAGTAATCCTATCGGAGGGTAGTTTACCCAATTTTGAGGGAGGGAGCGTTGTCGTTGGGCCCGTGCAAGCCGGTCGGCCGGGCCGGTTCGCTTCTGTTACAATGGGCCACAGTCAGGCCCGGAATTCTTCTTTTTTGCGCACGAATTCGGTCCACTAGCCCAGCAATCTCCCAGTTTGGTTGAGCTTCTCCCTGAACCGCTTGCACGAGTGACAATGAGTCTGAAAGTACTTCGAAGACTTCGAGCGATCTGTGAGAGAGGAAATCTAGGGTTTCCATGAGAGTAAGGGCTTCCGCTTGTTCTGCTGAGGAAGCTGCTATCGTCTTCACGAAGCCGTCCACCAGGCAGCCTCGGAAGTCACGGCAGATGCAGGAAATAACGCTTCTGTTCTCAGTTCTATCTCTGTTCTTCCAAGATCTGGAGGTTTTCGGCTCAATCGGGTCTCGAGACTTCCACGAAGCTCCAGATCTGGTAAAAATCCTTCATTCTCGACATATTGGTCTCCGTTAGCGTTGCTATTTTCATTCCCCTCATATTGGGGTCCGAGATTGGGAGTGTTGCGATATTGACCCTCCTCTGTTTGTTCTTCCAGATTTTTGTCACTAGCCGAGACTCTAGTTGAGGATCCTGCCCAGCCTTCCGCAGTCACTGAATTTCTTCGATTCTGGTGCTGTGATCTTTCAGCGGCCGAAGACGGAACTTGTAGTGCTTCCCTTTCAAAGTTGTCTTCGGTGGAGCCCCTGTGGTCATTTTCATGTCGGTCCTCTTGTTCTCGGCCATGTTGTGCCTCTCCAGGTTTGATTTTCCCAATCCATCCCCCACAAAAGAAGCATCTATGTTTATTCTCAATGTGTTGATGGGCGGCGGCTTCCAAATATGTTTTTGAGGAGTGGTGGTTGTTATTGCAGCTTGCTTTCTGTTGCAAATCTTATAGTTCTCATGGAGAGCGATTGCAGTGGAGAGTGTTTGATGCGGAGACAGGGGATAATGTTCAAAGATATGCCGGTTTCGGGCTTTCCAAATGCACCACATGACCGTGGCAATTAAGTTGAGATCTTGATCACTACTTGGGTCTTTGCTTATCAAGTAAATCCATTCATCCACTCTTGTTAACCCAAATCTGGAAATCTGAATATGCAGGGGACTGGCGCACCATACCTGAATTGTCCATGGGCATAGCAAAAGCGCGTGTTCTGTAGTCTCAGCTTCTTGCTGATAGATTGGGCATAACGGATCAGGTGCGACTCTCCTTCTATATAGGTTTTCCACTGTAGGAATAGCATTCTGGCACACGTTCCAGAGAAATTGCTTAACTCTAGGCAGAGTATTTGCTTTCCAGATTAAGTTCCATAATTCTGGCTTTGTCTGATACGAGGAGGATGCTGATGTGTTAATTGTTGAGGCTGATTGCTTTCTGTTTTGTATATATCCACTTTTTACCGAGTAGTCCCCTGATTTGTTGCTCATCCAAACTTGCTTGTTTGCTATGGAGGGTAGTCCAATAGGGATTTGTAGGATTTCCGTGACTATGCTATCATCGAACATCTTCCGCAATAAGGCCTCATTCCATTTCCCTTCTGGTTGGTCTATTAGAGCCCCCATTACTTGAGGTTCATTCCTTGTCGCTGACCCCCCGATTTTGCCACTTTTTAACCATTGGTCACCTCTGATTGAAATTGATTGTCCGTTGCCTACAACCCACATCACTTTAGGAGCTATCGAATCTCTTCCCAAGATGATACTTTGCCATCCCCAAGAGGGTCTACAACCTTTCTCAGCTTTCCAGAAATCACCTTGTGGGTAGTATAGGCCCTTCATTAGTTGACTTAGAAGTGAATTGGGCTGCTGAGCCATACGCCAAGCTTGCTTGCCTAACATGGCCTTATTAAATTCTAGCAGATCTTTAAGCCCTCCTTCCTCCTTTCTGAGTTTTAAGTATTCCCATTTCTTCCAGTGAATTCCAGCAGCTTTGTGGCCATTTCGCCACCAAAAATTTGCAGTTTTCTTCTCAATATCTTTACAAATGGACACAAGGAGTTTGAAAACAGACATAGCATAGTGTGGGATGGCCTGCACAACTGATTTAATCAAAATTTCTTTCCCGGATTTAGACAGCAAGTTATCCTTCCAGCTTTCTAACTTCGTGCTGACTTTTGCAAGAATCCATGCAAATATATCTTTTTTCGATCCTCCCCAATCCGATGGAATCCTTAAACACTTTCCTGTTTTCTCTATTTCTTGAACTCTTAGCATCTCAGCCATGTTTCTTCTCAGAGTCATAGGGCAGCTTTTACTAAAATGGATGCCAGATTTGTTGAGATTAATGGCCTGTCCTGAGGCAAAACAATATTGGTGTATAATAGCTGTCAAATTCTGACATTCCACAACAGTGCCATGTAGGAAGAATACCGAATCATCCGCAAATAGCAAATGTGACAAGTTTGGACAGCATCTGTTTAATTTAATACCACGTATAGTTCCATCTCTCACAGCTTGTTTCATAAGGTAGGATAACACATTAGCCACTAGAATAAAGAGATATGGGGAGATTGGATCACCTTGTCGTAGTCCTCTGGAAGGTTTGAAGAAAGGTTGGGATTCACCATTAAAGTTTATGCTGTAAGACACCGTAGAAACACATTGCATCACCCATTTTATCCATTGTGCACTAAATCCCATCTTCGTCAAGCAATCTTGCAGAAAATCCCATTCTATTCGATCATATGCTTTTTGCATATCAAGTTTTAGGACTGCCTGAAACTTCATTTTTGTCTCTCGAGTTCTCAGCTTGTGTAGCACCTCTTGAACAATCAAGATATTATCTTGAATTTGCCTTCCTCCCACAAAGGCACTTTGCTCTTCAGATATGAGGGTAGGAAGTAAGGGTTTAAGTCTATTAGTCATTACTTTGGAAATGATTTTGTAAATGAAATTACATAGACTAATAGGACGGAATTGTTCAAGCTTTTCGGGGTTTTGGACTTTAGGAATAAGGGTGATGTGGGTTCTGTTTAGGTCTGGGTTTAGCTGTCCTGTTTCGAAAAATTTCTGAACTTCATTGAAAATCCCCTGTTTAAGATCTGGCCAATGTTTTTTGTAAAATAGCCCATTGAGGCCATCTAGTCCTGGAGCCTTGTTAGCTCCTAATTGTTGCATTGCCTCTGTCACCTCCTCAATTGTAATAGCTTTTACCAGAGTTTGATTCATTCTGTCATCAACTAAGTTTGGTATTTGTTGGATGACAGGCTGAAATTCGCGCTCACCCACAGACAAGTAAAGGTTCTTGAAGAAGGCTTCTGTCATCTCCTTCAATGGCTGATCACCTTGCACCCATTCATCAGTTGCATTTTTTAATAAGGTGATCCTGTTTCTATTTCTTCTCTGGATGGTTGTTGCATGGAAAAATTTTGTATTTCTATCGCCCCATGTTAACCATTTGATTCTTGATCTCATCCCCCAAAACATCTCCTCTTGTTGCCAAAGTTTTTCTATTTCCTGCTTAATCCCCTTTGCTGTCATAGTTTCGTTTTGTACATCCATTTCGTTTGTTAGCTTTTGTACTAAAATGACAAATAAAATGGGCTCCAGTACTAAATCCACCTACTTTTCACCAAAAAGACAAAATCGTCTTCAATCATTCAACTGCAAGTTAAAGTGGTGTCACAAAATTTATTTATTTTCCTTTTTTTAAGTTATTATATTTTTATGTAGAATCTAATTACCATAATTAATAATTTCACATATTTTTTTATTGCTTAGAATGGCCATCCCATGTATGTTAAAGGCACTATCTTTTCATTTTCATTGTTAGATTTTACTGTCTTAGAAATTGGTTCTCTCGAGAAGAAAATTTTTCCACAAAATGTAATTCTTTTGTATGTTACCGAACAAAGTTATGGATTAATCGGTAGGTAGAATCTAGAGATAGAATTTTAATAACACAATCACTTGTTTTTATCCTTTCACTTTTGTTGTACATATCATTGTGAAATCCTTTTTTATCAGTTGTCTTTATATACAAATACATGTAATGGGATGATTGAATGCATTTAAAAAAAAAAAAATCTGCAGATTTTCCCATATCAAATCACAAGTTCAATCTCCAATGTGAAAATTTAAAAGATGAAATTTAATTAATCAAAACATTGTCTAAAATAATACTTTTTTTTTTTTAACAATACCTGTGAAATCTCATCAATTTGGATAAACGAAAATTAATATGTTCCATGAAGTTTATATGGAAAAAATATCAAGATAAGAAATAGTATAATGATAAAATATCAACATAAGAAAGGGTTTGATTGTGTTGAAAAGCTGTCGATCCTTTTTTGTTTTTAATGGATTCTATAGACAATTGATCCATAAATTGCTCGACTATGTAGATAAGAATTGGGTTTCTCGGAGATTATATCCACGAAAGTAAAATCTGAAAAAGTAAACATGATGTCTTTAATATACATGGATTAACCACAATAAAAAAAAATAAAATATGTTAAATGCCTAATATTGACTACTACGTTTTAAATAGAAATAGAAAAAATAAAATAAAAAAGGAAAGTAAATATATTTGGGGAAATTACTTGAAATTGCAATTGAAAAGAGCAATTTTGTCTATTGGGTGAAAATTGAGTTAATTTATTCATATAAGATATGGAAATGGTGCGGTCCTATTTCTATTATTTCCCTCTCTTTTATTCTTTTTGTGTTGCAGTATGGTGGGTGAAGTAATCTCCTTGTTGTCCTCAAAGTATAAATTTAGTAAAATTCCCTTATGTGTACTATTTTTCTTCGTCGCACAGTGAACTAGGCAATCAGGGTTGAGCTTTTCAAATTTTAAACCGCAAAGAAAATTTATTCTACAATATGCAACATTTTGTTCGAATTTATTAATCAATTTTATGGTCAGATTGTATCTGGGGTCTGGTTTGCATGCACCTTAACTCCTCTATCTCTTTAGACAAGTGAGAAATAGGGAGACCCTCGCTCTATCCACGGGACTTCACCAAAAAAGGAGAAAATCTGGTCCTTGTTACCTGCCCCAAGGTGTAAATTAACCAGAACTTTCACCTTTATCACGCTAGTTACTTCTTGTATTATTTGCTTTACCATATAAGAAGTGCAACGAATACACGTATTTACTCGAATAGCTAGGACTAATCAAGTTTTAACTCATTTTGAAACACATTTAGTCTTTTTTGTCGAGTTCTCCCCCATGCTGCAAGAAAATGACACCTTAAGCTGATTCATTTCTTGCATGACATTATTAGCCTTAACTCATAAGATTTTATATCCAACCCAAGGTTAGTTATGGAATGAATGAATCCCTTCTACACATGGAACTAAAAAAGGAATACATATTATCGTTTAAAATTTGCAACAATAAGAGGGCTTTTTCATAACAGGACATATAATGGGGATAAGATTGATTATTTGGTCGCGTCTTGGATAATATCCATACTAATATGAATCAAACACAGTTTATTCATGTCACTTAATAGCCCACAATATCATATTAAAAAAGAAGAATTACCCAAAAAAAGTATAAAACATTAGCTTGATCAATGATCCCCACAAGTCTTGGGCTTGCCCCAAAAGATGTAAAAACGGAATGAAATTTTGTGTCGTATTTGAATAAAGTCTGTAACTAAAAGCTAAAATAAGAATATTCTTAGTCTTAGGCTTCTATCTGATCCTGTCCCACCTCATATTCCAAGTCATGGTAAGGTATATGAATTCACAGTTATAATTGACTTGATGACAATACAAATTAATTGCAAAAAAGACTTGCCCCGCTTAATTTGATGTAACAATTAAGCTGAGTTTTGCGCATTCAAGGACATGACCACTATAAATGGATTCTAATGAAAATTAATTAGATCATAACTTTCGTATGACGCTTACTTTAAAGGCAAAATTTTTCACCAAATCACTTAATTGTCGCATTAGAAGAAAAATGACCACTTGAGTACTTTGAGCGACAAATTGCAACAAAAGGTCTTATGTAACATTTTTAATAGAATTTTATCCCTAGGTGACTTTTTTATGTGGAAAACAAGTCCAACATGGGTAATGAAGTGGCCCTTCATGGCAAAACAAAGACATATATTTTAAATATTATCTCTCTCTCTCTATAAAAATAGACACATCTCTCTCCATGTATTACCTAGACTCTCTCTCTTTCTCGTTGTTCGCACTCGCTCATTGTCTCGCTCACTCTTTCACTTAATCACTTAATTGTCGTCATCCTCCAAAGTGCTCACTTTTCACTAAACTTTGTCACGTCGATCGGAAAAAACATTAAAATATTTTCATGTCATATTTTGGGCAATTATTTATTTATTGAAGTTGCATTGAAGTGATCCGTCGAAAAGTTTTGACATTACAATAAGCATTGTACAAAGGTTATAATATTTTTGGTGTCCTTTTCTCTTCGTTGACCTTATCTCTTGTGGAAAGGTTCAGCACTAATACAAATTGAAAACTAGCTAAAGCATATCATTATATAATAGGACAACTACAATCCTAGGACTCTTCGGAAGTTGTTATGATTGGATAGTGACGTGGGAACCAGAAAAAAGGGTTGGGATGCTCAGACGGAGTTTCCCATGTTCCCATCTAATCGAATTGGGAGTCCAACATGGATTGCACATATATTTAAAAAAGAAAAGTTAAACAATTTGCATAAGCAAGCTGCAAGGATTAGAAGTCAATGGTGCCATAAATAACTATTACTTAACCAGGACCCGAATGTCCCTCATTTTTTCCTCAAGAAATCAGTTCTTTAGTCAACAATTTTTTCTAAGCATACAACTAATCATCCTCTCTCTCTCTTTTTCTCTCTCTCTGAGATGGTCAAGTCACTGAGCAACACTCGAGAGAGAGAGAGAGAGAGAGAGAGAAGCAGAAGAATGGGGTTTGAGAAGAAAGATCTCGATGTGGTGTTGGTTCCGAGTGGCTTGCTGATTATGTTCGGGTACCATCTGTTCCTCCTCTACAGATACCTCCATCAGCCTCACACCACTGTCATGGGCTTTGAGAACTACAACAAGCGCCTCTGGGTTCAGGCCATCATGGAGGTCTAATCTCTCTCCATCCAGTTCTATTTTGATCCACCATACGTTCTTTGATCAATTAAAGATTGCCCGAGAGCGCAGCCGAATTCGCACTGCCCCGATTCCCTTATCGATCACCCTTATCGAATTAATGGTGGCTCGCCCAGCTTGTATGAAATTCACGAAAAGGGTCATGGTGAAAAGAACTGAAACTCGATCGATTCGGGTGCTTGTGCTGTTTCTGTGCCATTTCTGATCAATCAAAGCTCAAATTATCAACACAATGTTATCTTGCAGGGTGAGAGGAGGGACATCGGCTCATGCGTCTCGGTGATCTCTTCGAACATAACTGCGGCGACGTACCTGTCCTCTGTCTCGCTCACCCTCTGCTCCGTGATCGGGGCTTGGATCAGCAACAACACCAATAACTTCTTCGAGAGCGGCCTTGTCTATGGTGACACCGACTCCACCACTGTCTCCATCAAGTACGTCAGCCTCCTACTCTTCTTCCTCATCGCCTTCTCATGCTTCGTCCAGTCGGCTCGCCACTTCGTCCACGCCAACTACCTGATCAGCACGCCGAGCCTGAGCGTCCCTCTGAAGAGGGTCGAGGTTGCTGTTATCCGAGGCGGCGATTTCTGGTCTGCTGGCCTTAGGGCACTCCACTTTGCTCTGAACTTGCTCTTCTGGTTCTTCGGACCAATACCCATGTTTGTTTGCTCCATTTTCATGGTCCTATACTTGCACTATCTCGACTCGAACTCCACTCCGTTGATTGAAGAGTTTGATGGGAGGCAAGTGTTGAAGAAGGTGGAGCATAGACTGTCTGAGATGGCAACGGCCATTCACATGCCTTCGCATCAGAATTAGACCAGGCCTGATTTGTTTATGTACATGTCGGAAGAAAAAAACACGGTCAGAATCTTTCGTGAGGTAGATAGGCAATCCTTTGCTATAAACTGCATCGATTGTACTAAAATACAGGAAAGGTACTTCACAGTTTATACAATCAGCTCTTATATTCTCGATTGGCCCTCTTTTCCAAAAGTTTAAGGTGGAATGACCTCAATTTTGGTTGAATTCTAAAAAAATCTCGATGTAAACACTGGTGCTTCAACGATCTCTTAAGAGATCATTCGTAAATTGCTTCAGCCATTGATCACTAAGTAAAAGATCTCAGCCGCTAAATCGATTTTTATAGGATATGAGACTTTATACGAAGATTACCATAAGATGCACCTACTTTCAGCAGGATCCGACTGAAATTCGAATGAGCATAGAAGCATCCATATTGAAAAATCCCTGCACTTTTGTCCCTGCCGAAAGTGCTTGTTACTGCACATGTAATGAAAAGCTTATCATGTAAATTCCAAATATAAATCAAAGTCACATACGCACCAAATAAGCTCATGAGTGTGAAACGCTCCT
The DNA here is from genome assembly GCA_014182715.1 of Eucalyptus cloeziana. NCBI lineage: Eukaryota > Viridiplantae > Streptophyta > Magnoliopsida > Myrtales > Myrtaceae > Eucalyptus > Eucalyptus cloeziana. Next base: position 31,514,506 of record CM024638.1, read on the forward strand.
CAACCTCAAGAACACCATTTAGAATTAGGCCTTAAAAGTGGGTGATATAAAAGATGGTTCGATCGTTGCCGAAGTCTTCAGCTTTCCCAATATATGATACTGGAATGAGATGTTTTTCTCCTTGATCGGATAACGTCGAAAGCGAAGAAAAAAGGACAAAACTAAAAAAAAAGTGAGGAATTGGATTCTCCATCTTTGGCTTCTTGTCTGATCTTCTGTGTCTCATATTCGAACTGGTGGTTGGCTATACATATCTAGTTCACTTGAGGACAAAACTAAACAAAAGCCGTTTCAAATTCTCACGTCTCTCTCTCTCTTTCTCTCTCTCTCTCTCTAGATCGAAAGCCTGGTTTAGTTTGCATCCTTTTCAACTACTCCATCTCCTTAGACTTATAAAAAAAAGCCAATCCCCGCTTTATCTAGGGATTTCACTAGGGGGGGTTAACCCCATTCTTGTTGCTTGTTCCAAGGTGTAACTTAACCAAAACTTAGATCTTTATCCTTTTAGTCGACTCTTGCACTATTTGCTTTACCATATAAGCAATGTAGTAAATAATATTCAAAATGCCTTTCGAAACTGACTTGACGAGTTTTAAGATTGAAACACATTTAGTCCTTTTTGTCAAGTTCGATCCCCCACTTAGAAAAAATGGCACCTTAAGTTGATTAAGCTCTCGCATGACCTTATTGGCCTCACTAGTGAGATTTCATATCTAACCCAAGGTTGGTTGTGGCATGGATTAATTTCTCCAAATGTGCGGAACGAAAAAGGAATTTTTAACATAATGAATCTCACCTTTGAAGAAGCTCTCTTTCGGAGAACTACCCTCTACCCTCATGGCGGCAGCTTTCATGAACCCCCGGAGCCCCTTCTTTCTTCTTCTGTTATCCCCGTGCTCCTCCTTTTCAAAGCATTTTGCCCTTTCCTCGCCGGATTTCTCTCTCTGAAAGATTCGAATGGAGGAAGACGTGGGCTCTGATATCCGTCTGGTCTCCCCTGCAAAAGTCAGGCAACCTTTCAAATGAACAAAAATAAAATGTTGCCTTTCTCTTTTTGGTAAACTCTACTTAAATCCGAGCATGAATTTCCAAGCCTTCTAGAATACAGTCAAGAAAGGTTGGAGGATTATTTTGCCTTTATTGTCAGATCAGAAGGGGAAGAAAATTGGGTACTCTAGAGTCTAGAGTACCCCTGCTCTTTTGCAAACCAAACAATCAACGCCACACCCCCTCGTCTACCTCCGTTTGTCATGAGCTGCCAAAATTGGCAGATTTTGCAACATTAGAGTTGATGTTAAAGGAGATGCAACACATACAATCGGCAGAGCCAAAATCGAGATCAAACTGGAGATACCTTTGAAGTCTGGAAGGAAGGAAACTCTGGCTGGACTTTAAATATGAAAGACCGCCCCATGACTGTTATTTGTGGGGTAGGATGGGTTATTATGCAATGTTTTGTGAAGAAATACCCTTTGATGAAGCTAAGCTTGCGTCAGAGGATGAAATTTGTTTTGGCCAAATGTCAAGAGCTGAAGATCATGAGGCCAGCCCTTTTTGGAAAGATTTCTATCGAAAATATAATGATACAGCTGGAGATGATGAAACAATTGCTAAGAGCCCAGTAAACACCACTCAGACGGTGCAAATTGTTGAAAGAACTACTAGCCTGTCTAGAATGATTGTGGAGGAAATTGAGGAAGAATTAGTAGAAATAGTAAATGGAAATGACAGCAACCAATGGAACAGGGGATGGAGGATTCAAGGTCAGCAAAATGGGTTTTGGTGGCTAGTTTTAATAAGTATCAGGTCACAAATATACACATACATATATATATATATATATATATATATATTTTGGGGAGGTCACACCTTGATAGTCCTTGCATTATGAGCCACTATGGCTCGGAAAGGCCAGGTGCGGTGTTCTCGATGGAGACAAAATATCAAAAGGATGTCTTTTAGAGAATGAAAAGGAGACTAAAATTTTAGAGTTGCTATTTGTTATACCATGCTTTTATACTCTGCTAGTGTCTATCAATACAATATTACCATCATCCTAAATAAACTCCTAAAATAAAAGTCACTAGTCTCAGCTTGTGGCCAGTGCTTTCAAAAGATTTTAGAATTCTGTAAAAATTATGAAAAATGCAATCCAGTCCCCAAGGACATGGTGTAAAATTATTTTAATCTTTAAATTTTCAATTTGTTCAATTTACTCCGACTTTTCATTGTTCTTTCGATACTTTATGAGATTTTGTAACTACACTATCTTCCATATTTTAGATTTTAAGGTGAATATTATAAAAGCTTATCATCCTGGAAAAGGAAAAGGAAAAAAAAAAAGTCAAAAAAAAAAAAAAAGTTTGATCGATGATATCGGAAGTCTTGAGCTTGGCCAATACGTTACAGACTACAGTGGAGTGAAATATTCTCGCCTTATTTGAATAGTCAATGGCGGAAAATTTGGGAAAAAAAAGAAGAAAAAGAGAATTGAACAAAAAGTCAGGAATTGGAAACTTGTATGAGATTTTCTCCGTCTTCGGCTGCTGCGTGATCTTCTCCGTCTCGTTTTCCAACTCGTGGGTCCCCAGAATTGTAAATTTTCTTATAAATCGGTTGAAAACTCCACATGTACTAGTTTCCGTTGACATACGGTGAAGTAGGTCAATCGAGATTCAGATCTCCAAATTTTAAACGGCAGTGCAATCGACTTCTAGATTGTGCCACATTTTGTTCAAAAAGCTATTGACTTTCCTTTCCGTAGTCGATCTTATGGTCAGATTGTGTTTGGCCTAGTTCACACGCACCTCAATTACTGGAGTTGGTCCACAGTTGGATCAGTTCCGAGCCTACAATCGGAGATTGATCTTGCGACTCTTAATTCCAAAAGATTTGGAACCGATCTTAGGGGTCCAAGTTTTGTTTGTCTGAAAAAATTCAAATTTTTATAAAAAATACTAAGATTATATGATTTCACTACAAAAATATACATTGGTCAAATGGTATTATTTTTGTTTCTTCATCATGAAGACCATGTTTTGATTCCCATGTGTGCCAAAGAGCTTTTTTAAAAGAATAGTTTGACTCAAGAATCGAATTGGCTCTCTGACAGAATCGATGGTTCTAGTCTTGGAACCGGGAACCAATTCTCCCTATTTTTTGTCGTTTCAGTCTTGTCTTTGGATTAAATCGAACCTAATGCTCGCCACTATCAATTACTCCATCTATTTAGATGAGTCAAAAATAGGGCAGTCCCGCTCTATCAAAGGGATTTTACAAAAGGGGAAAACCCCTTCCTTGTTGCATGTCCCAAGGAGTGACCTATTATCTTCATCATCCTAGTCAATTCTTGCATCATTTGTTTTACCATATAAACAGTGTGGCAAAAACCCAAAAATATTCGAATGGCTGATGTTTAAAATGACTCGATGAGTTCTAACTCGATTTGCAACACATATAATCCTTTCTGTCAAGTTCGCTTCCTCACTAGAGAAAATGGCACCTTGTTATTTAAGCTCGAGCACAACCTTATTAGTCTCACTAGTAAGATCTCATTTCTAGCCCTAGGTTAGTTGCAGCATAGATTAGTCGCTCCAATACGTGGAACGAAAAAAGGAATACATCATTACTTGCCTAAAATTTTGCAACGGTAAGAAGGCTTCTTCAGGGCAATCCATATGATGAAGACAAGATTGATTATTCGGTCATATTTTGGACGCTATCCTTATTGATATGAATCAAAATTAAAAAAGATCAGGAAGGCTTCTTCTGAACAAAACACATAATGGAGATAAGTATTGAAATAGCAAATCAAAAGGCAACAAATCAGAATATTTGCAGTGCAGAATTTTCTACAAATCAACATAAAGATAACAAATCAAGCAAAGTATCAACAGTTGATCATTTGGAGATCATGCAGAATCTTCTCCAAATTAGTATGAAGATAATAAATCGAGCAAAGTATCAATGAGTTGATTATTCGGAGATCTTTTCTGATTTGTTTTTATTCAACTTCCTTGTAGATAAAAATGTTATCTTTTATCTTTAACTTTCACCTGGTAATATCTCCCTATATATTGCATAACATATCAATGAAAAATACTGCTTCATCGACTTGAGTTCTTCAATAAGACGTTAGAATGGGATGGAATGTTTCATTGCATTTGAATAAAGTCTATAACTGGAAGCTGAAATAAGTATATTCTTCGTCTTTGGCTTCTGTCTGGTCCCCTCTTACCTCATATCCTCATATTCCAAGTCATGATCAGCTAGACATATGAATTCACATTCATAATTTACTTGATGACCAAAAAAATTAAATGAAGAAAAAGACTCGCTCTGCTTAATTTGATATAATAATTAAGCTTAATTTTGCGCATGAGGATGTGACCGATCTAGATGGGCTGCTGAGCCTACTTTTCTTGATCTCACCACCTTCGGGAAGGTTTAGAAATGTTACGAATTAAAAACTAGCTAAAGCATTTCATTATAAAGTAAAACATCTACAACGCTAGGGCTATATTAAGTGAAGGAAAAATCACATTTACGTTTAAAACGCAAGTAACATTAATTTCGATGTTATGACTGAAATTGTGACGTATTGCCTTATAAATCACCATATTTTAGGTCCAAGTCTGCAACCGGAACGTGCGTATATGCAAAGACCGTTATGATGTAAGTCTAACCTCGTCCTCCAATATTATCGCTATCCGTAAAAACTATTCGGAAAACACGTTGCCAAGCCCCATCTCTCCAAGGCAAGCGACAAACTAGGTTATGCATCTTGGAAGAATCTTGAATCTTGAAGTTCACGTAGTCTTCCCTCGTGTCCACCATAGTCGAATTGGAATTCCAACATGAATTTCACACATAAATACTTTAAAAAATTGCCATTTGCATAAACGAGCCGCCTAGGAATAGAAGTCAATGGTGTCATTAACAGCTATTTTAGATAACCCCCAAATCTCTCATCTATTCCCCAAGAATTCAGTTCTTTAATCACCAATATTTTCTAAGCAAACACTTTATCAACCACTCTCTCTCTCTCTCTCACAGAGACACAGAAGCCGAAAAATGGGCTTTGTGAAGAAAGATCTGGATGTGTTGCTGGTTCCGAGTGGCTTGCTCATCATGTTCGTGTACCATCTCCAACTCCTCTACAGATACCTTCATCAGCCTCACACAACTTGCATGGGGTTTGAGAACTTCAACAAGCGATTCTGGGTTCGGGCTATCATGCAGGTCAAATCTCTATCCTTTCAGTTTAATTTTAGTCCCTCTACTTTCCCTGATCAATTAGTGATTGGCTGAGAGCGCAATCGAATTCCAACTCCCTTAATTCCCACACATCCGACTGTCAAAAACTATAGACGGTCATCTGCGCCATCCTCTGACTGGTCGACCTTATTGAGTAAATGATCGCACTTAGCTTCGTCCGAAATTCACGAAAAGGGTCATTGCCAAAAGAGCCGAAACTCGATCAATTCGGTTGCTTCTTCTGTTTCTGTGCTACTTCTGATCAATCAAAGCTTCAAATTATTAACACAGTGTGATCATGCAGGGTGAGAGGAGGGACGTTGGCACGTGCCTCACGGTGATCTCCTCCAACATATCGGCGGCGACGTTTCTGGCAAGTGTCTCGCTCACCCTCTGCTCCCTGATTGGTGCCTGGATCAGCAACACCAACAACAACTTCTTTGTGAGCGACCTTGTCTATGGCGACACCCGGCCCACCACACTGTCCATCAAGTACATCAGCCTCCTCATTTGCTTCCTCCTCGCCTTCTCATGCTTCATCCAGTCAGCCCGGCATTTTGTCCACGCCAATTACCTGATCAGCACGCCGAGCCCGAGCATCCCACCGAAGAGCGTTGAGTTGGCCGTCATCCGAGGCAGCGATTTCTGGTCCGTGGGGCTCAGGGCACTGTACTTTGCTCTTAACTTGCTTCTCTGGTTCTTCGGACCAATACCCATGTTTGCTTGCTCCATTTTCATGGTCCTGTTCTTGCACTACCTCGACTCCAACACGTCTCCATTGATTGAGCACGAGTTTGATGGAAGGCAAGTGATCAAGAAGGTGGAGCAAAGAGTCTCTGAGATGGCAATGGCCATTCACATGCCTTCACATCAGAATTGACCAGGCTTGATTTGTTTGAGTACATCTAGGAAGAAAAACACAGGGTTTGATTTTTCTCGACGTAGATAGGCAATTGCAAAGTGTATCGATCTTAATTGAATACAGAAAATAAACTTGGAAAGGGACTCTATAGTTTATATTATCATATCATATGTCATTTTCTCAATCGGCCCTCGTGTCAAGGAGTATATGGTGGAACGTCCTCAATATCGGTAGAATTACTAAAACCTCCCGATATAAACACGGGTGCTCCTACAATCTCTATAGAAACCATTCACAGATTGATTAGTCAGCGATTGTTCACAAAACAAAAGATCTAGGCTTTACCTTTGGAAAGCAATTTGTACCTTCATATTTTCCCAATTTATGAAATGTATTCTTTCCAAAATTGACCATTATTAGTCTTTTATTTTTACGTTCATCCAAAATACTCAAAATCGACTACTAGCCAAACAATCCAAACCTTAAACAAGATGTTAAAATGAATTTACAAGGAGGGACAATTTGGTTATTTCAATATGGAGCTTTGCCCAGATATATATGAATGGTTTTCCAAAAAAAAAGGTATGAAAGTGGTTATTGGGTCTAAAGTGAGGGGTACATTTTCTATATTTTCCGGGAACAAATCTAATCTTTCACCACCGTTTACTGCGGTTGGGGTTGGGAGTGGGTGGGGAATTACAACCACATTTAGTACAGTTTCCATCATAAGGATTATGCATAATGACATTCCATCTACTGATAATTAAAATTAACCATGCATATAGAAAACTAATCTGTTGTTTTTCTATTCTAAATTTGTTTAATTAGTTTATCGGGACTTCTAGTTAAGAAGCTTCTAGCATACTTATATGATATGGTCAACATACTCTTGATGCGGTGGTCTCATGCGAATTAAATAAACGAGCTAATCTTCAAAGTCTGACTCTTCTCCAAGTTAGTGGGGCAAAAATTTTTCTCAGGAGTCTCCCCAATAGCCATTCCATTGTATAAAACCTATCTATCTAACTTTTCAAATTCAACCAGAGCAATTATATAATACACGCATCTCTGTCTATTATATCTTCGCCCTTCGTTTGCTATGTGCAAGAGAGAGTGAACTCCACGCACTTTGACCAAGTTAGGTGCTGTGTACAACGTCGAAGAAAGTGATGTCATAGCGATGTTCCATTTTGCAAATTCATCCTCGATTTCTCCCACCTAATAAAACCCTTTTTTTTTCAAAGGAATAATTTTTTTTCAATGCGAATGTTGATTTAGTGAGGACGTTTCACCGCTAATGGGATATTTATTTCAAAGGCCAGGTCTGAGCAACTATAGAACAAACCGTTTTCTCACAAAAGTTTATGTTATTAGAAATGCATGTATGCTAAACATATTATTTAACAAATATATTTGCATTTTTCTTTTCTAGTGATTTCATTTATTCAATAGGTGAATTTTTTTTTTTTTTTACAAGCTTGGATATGTGTAAGAGAACTCTATTAGATCAATTATTCATTCTGATGACTCTATTAGGTGGCTAGGTTTGTGAAGCAATTTGCAAGGTTGAATTCAGACCAACCAGACCAACGGGCTGAGGAATTTTTCTAAATTTGAGCGTGATTTGCCCCCTCAAACTTTTGTACAAGCTTTATAGGCAAAAACCTTTTTTTGCAAAATCTATACATTACTTACCTTTACCAAAAAAAATAAAATAAATAACTTGATAAATTACAGACAAATTACTGTTACATCATCAATTTTGCTCTCACTTGGTTGAGTATATAATTGATTGACGAGCTTTCTTATGCATAATTTTGAATATAGTTTAGCACATAATGATCAATAATTAGTGTGATCGATTGGTTAATTTAAACCAGGAGAGTTCCTTTTAGGGATATTTTCGGAGTGCTTTTTCTTTCTAGGTTTGACACTTGACATTTTTCTTTTTACGGATATATTTAGAGTGCTTTCCCTTTTACATTGAATTTTTGTCCCTTCCCTCCTAGATTGAAGCCTTCCTGCATGAGATAAACAAAAGAAGAAAATCTAAATTAGTGGTTAAGGATTAAGTCAGCAATGGGGCTTCATTGATTGTCAATGAAACTTGTAAAAATCCGGAGGATGTGAATCACTTTCGTATTAACTTTTGTTTTGAGATTTGACCACCATTTCCTGTAAAATCATCTTTTGATATGACCCCAACAACAAACCTTCATTTTTTGGCCATATAATAATTGGGAGAGAGGAACATTTTATTGATATTATTAAATAGAAAAGAAAAGGTAAACGTCTCATAGGCATCAAAAGTTTAAGGCCAGTAAATGTATTTATATGATATTTTTCATTTGAGAAACTAATATTGAAATACATTTTTTTTTTTGGGTCAAAATTAACAATATTTCTTTACCAACTCGGCGTTGAAGAAAAACACAAGGTTTTGATGTCCGAATATAAAATCAACAAAAGGGAATTAGGGAGATTGATAATCCAGTTCTTTGGGAGAGAACTAGCTCGGTGGGTTTTGGTAGCCAACTGGCCGCTTAATTATATATCCTCAGCTCAAAACAAAGAATCACGTCCTTCGGCTGGCCTAGTAGATATTGGTAGTCTTTGACTATGGATTGAATGTGACATCTTGAATTTCCAGTTCTGTTTTCAATTGAATGAATCAGGCTTTTCATCGACGCGCCTATAGTTAAATTCTTTGAGTTGATCACTCATGAGATAACTAGTCTATCTAGTGAAGCCGTTAAGGGATTTTAACGCAATAGATTTGAGAATTCAACTAGAAATCGTTTGCTCGATCGTGCTAGTTTGCAAGGGTCATTACAGCACAGTTAAAAATCGATTAGAAACTGGAGATAGGTCAATCCGACTGAGCCATGTGATTTAGTATGGGTGATTCCACCTAATTGCAAAATTATTGTCGATCGGCATTAGACCGTTTTTTCTATTGTTTTGGTACCATGTGTCCGTATTTAAAATCTTGAGGTTTTCACAATAACCGAGAGTCACCAATATGTTGAAAATGTACAATGTGGTTCGAAAATAATCGACCGTGGGTCAATTACACTAAAAATTCTTAAAAGCTACTAGTAGATTAGGTCACACTAAAATCGCGCAAGATTGAAATTAATCGCGAATTTAAACCTGATTTAAATTTTTGTTGTGTCACGATTCATTTTAGGAACGTCGATTCATCCTCCGAAAATTTTTCTGCAAACCAGGATTTTTGGCAAAATTTCAAAGTAGGGCCGTTTTTGTTTGGAAAAATCAAATAACCGTTTTTTTATCACGTTTTTGGGATTCAAGTTGGTTCATTTGTTGAGGAAAAATGTTGTATTTGACGAGGACACCTTGGTGGTATTTATAGACATCAAATTGGATCCAATTGGAAGAGAATTGAATTCAATTTGGGGAAAATGGCCCAAAATTCGTAGGCCATGGGTGCACCAATATTTTGGACCATTTGGGAAGTGTGTGGGGGAAGATTGAGGGCTTCAATTGGCCATGGATGACAGCCCAATTGGTGGGGCCTTGCCAATGAGCACCAAGGGGATAGAATGAAGACTTTTGAACCAAGGGGGACCATTCTCTATCTTTAGCAGCTTCTTATTCTTCAAGTGACCACATTTAACCATTGTTGAGTGTGTTGTTGAGCTTAGAGAAACCAGAGAAACCAGCAGCCCCTCCCCTTAGCCCATCGCATGCCCGCCGAAGCTCCTTGCCACCGCCGCACACCGCTCACAAGCCCGTCGCGCCCAGCCACTTGTCCTGCATGTTGCGCGCTCGTTTGCTTGCACCCAAGCCACCTCGCTGTCCCTCAAGCTGCCCAGGCCATCATCGAAGCCCCCTGGCCGCCGTTCCAGCTTGCTTGGCCCAAGGTCATAACCGAAAAGCCAGCAAGGGCTTTGAGACTTCAAGGTCCATTTTCAGGCCCGTCTGGTCTTCGTTTGGTGTTGCCGTGGGCTTGGTTGTTGCCCGTCTCCGTGTCGCCGTCGTTGTGGACTCACCGGATGGCTAAACCGGTGAGTTTACTTGCTAAACTCTGCTTAGGGAGTTAATAATGATTAAGGGTTGATTAGTTTTGGATAATTATGGTTTAGGTGGTTAGTTAGAATGGATTAGTGATTTAATTATCCGTTTATGCATGTGAGGTGGTTAGAATGGATAGATTAGGGACTAAAGTAGTCGTACTATTTATCTAGATATGTTTGGAAATTTTTCCGGCCTATTCGGGTGGTTAATTAAGCATTTCCAGCCTAAGTTGGTATTTTTGGTATTTAATTGTATTCATTTAATTATTTTTGGTATTTATTTAATTATTTATTATTTATCGGAAATTATATCGAGATAGCCGGTGACCGGAATTTCGTGCCGATTGCAATGGTGTCCTTATTCTATGCAATTGAATGCTAAATTGTGCAAATTGAGTGGTAATTGTGATTTTGGTCATTTATTCCAAATTTGTGAAATTTTGATATTTGATTGGAAAAATTCCAGGTGTTGAGTTTTGACACCAAAAATGGTTTTAATGACCAAATTGAATCGTGGAATTTTAAAAGTGTAAATATTAATTTTTCTGGTTTAAATTGAATTATCAGCTTGTGCGAGCATTATTGTACGTCAACTTGTGAGAGCATTGAATTATCAGCTTGTGTGAGCATTATTGATCGTTAGCTTGTGTGAGCATTGATATGTCAGCTTGTGAGGGCATTGAATTGTTAGCTTGTGTGAGCATTGATCGTTAGCTTGTGAGAGCAATACTATATATCAGCTTGGGTGAGCTATAATATATATATATATATATATATATATATATATATATATATATATATACATATATCAGCTTGTGGGAGCATAAATATACCTCAGCTTGTGTGAGCAATAATCGATTGATTAAATTGATAGATGGTATTGATCGTATTGATTGTATCGAATTGAATGACCGATGTGATTGAATTGATTGGTTGAGTATATGAATTGTATTGACGTGCACGAAGGAACTGAGGCAAGGTAAGTCCTCTATCTTGTGTGCATAGACTACTTTTTGGCGTATTTTCTTCATAGTCGGAGTTTAGGGGGTGAACTTACTAAGACATTGTCTCACCTGTTGTGGGCTTAATCTTTTCAGGTCCTTAGATGGCGGTTCCTCCGGAATGTTTTGGTTGGCCTATGAGGGTTTTCGAGCGGAGTTTTGACTACCATGCCCTAAGGGGTCAATGGGTCTATGAACTTGTGGTGACCATTGTTTGGGTCGATGAGGGCCTACCTTAGAGGGTTATCATTGGTTAAGAGTGTGGTTTCGCTACGGTTTCAATGGATTTTGTGTGGGTCTCCTTAGGGGTTTTGAAATTCCCATTGTGGTAGTCGATGCCACTCTAGGTGAGAGTGCAGCTGACCCTTCTAGCGATGCAGTGCTGGACCCGAGTCCCCAGGAGATCTCAGAGTTTTCATTTGGGGATTCGAGTGCCTAGAGGACTTGTAGACTTTTCTACTTGAGTAGACTTTTGTCTTTAGACTAGTCTTGTATATAAACCGAGGTGTTTATAAAAGTGTTTTGGTTGTGAATATGTTTCATGCTTTTCTATCTCATGTTGGTTGTTGTCAAGGGTTTTGTTTCACTTATGCATGTGCATTAAATTGAATGGGTCGGTGACGCGTCCAGGGATGTTGCAAATTTTATCGACCACCGAGGGATGGGCACGCTTGAGGTTCAAGGCATGACAACAGGCCACCAAGTCGCCGTCCAGCCGCTTGAGCCGTCTCTGCCGCCTCTAGCAGCCGCTGTCGCCCACAATAACCCCTCGTTGCCCACCTAGCCCGTTCCTGCCCAACCAATCACTTGTTCCAGCTCTTTTGGCCCAAGGATAGAGCCAGAAGCTCAACAAGGGCTGAGGTCTTCGAGGCCCATTTTAGGTCTCTTCCGGGCCTTGGTTGGTGTTGCCGTGGGCTTGATTGTCGCCCACCTCTGTGTCACCGTCGTCGTGGACTCACTGAATTGCAAAACCAGTGAGAATACTTACTAAACTCTACTTAGGGAGTTAAATGATGTTTAATGGGTGATTAGTTTAAGCTAATTAGAGATTGTGTGGTTAGTTAGAATGGATTAGTGATTTAATTATTCAATCGTCAATGTTAGGTGGTTAGATTAACATTTCCGATCTAAGTTGGTATTTATTGTATTTAAATTGAATTATTTAATTATTTTTAGTATTTATTTAATTATTTAATATTTCCAAAAATTATATTGGGATAGTCGGTGACCGGAATTTCATGCTAATTGCAATAGTGTACTTAGTTTATGCAATTGAGTGTTAAATTGTGCAAATTGAGTGATGATTTGAATTTTGGTTATTTATTCCAAAATTGTGAAATTTTAGTATTTAATTAGAAAATCCCGGGCGTCGGTTTTTAACACCAAAAATGTCTTTATGTACTATATTAAATGGTGGGATTTTTGAAAAGGAAGATATCGCATTTTGACTCAAATTGTCCGTGTACCCACAAATGATTATTTTTATTGGGTGTTTTTAATACAAAGGAAATATGCAAAGACATTATTTTAATTGTGACATTTGAGTGTAAAGCACAATGTCCTTAGCTGGGACTGATTGATCGTGTGATAGCTAAGTGAACCCGTCCCTTGATGTGCATCGGTAGGATGTTGTCCCTATATGGGATGCCCTTAGACAACAGAAGTCGGTCGCAATAGATTCTAGACCGATGCTCCTTCGGGAATGCTGTCATCGATGTGCGTCGATGGATGTTGCCATGTTGAAAGGTGTGAGACGAAGCCTGGCTACGCTAGAAGACCGATGTGCGTCTATATATTGAGCCTATGTGGGCAGTAATTGAAATTGGAGCGTGTGATTGATTGGCATTGACGCGCCAGATTATGAAACAAAATTATGTGGCACGGTATGAGACGTCTCATAACAATTTGGTCTTATAATCAGGACTCCTGTGACTGATTAATTGAGTGATGTATAGATTGATTGATTGATCGATTGTATTGATTGAATTGATCAATGGATTGATTATATGGATTGAATTGAATTGATTGATGGAGTGATTGAGTATATGAATTGTGTTAACATGCAGGAAGGAACTGAGGTGAGATAAGTCCCATGTCTTGTGTGCATAGACTGCCTTTAGGCGTATTTCCTTCCTAGTCGGAGTTTAGGGGGTGAACTTGCTGAGACATCATCTCACCTCGTTGTGGGCTCAATTTTTTTCAAGTCCTTAGATGGCGGCCCCGCCGTTTTGTTATGGTAAGCCTCGGAGGGTGACTGAGTTGGTTATTGATTTCCTTGTTCCCGGAGGCCATGGGGTCTGGGTTTACGAGCTCAATGTAGGGCGTGGTTTCGCCGCGAGCTCAATGGATACAGAGAGGGTCCCCTCCAGGGTTTTGAGGTTCCAGCTGCGGTAGTAGATGCCACTTTTGGCAAAGGTATAGCTGACCATCCTGATGGTGTTGTGGTGGACCCGCTGCCCCGGAGCCTTTGGAGTCTGAAGGATCGGTGAATGTGTCCGATTAGGGGGTCATAGGACAGTTTCCTTTTGAGGGCTGATCTTCTTGGAATAAACTTTTGGTTGTAGATCTTTGTATATAAATGGTGTGTATATAAAAGTGCTTTGGTTGTGAAATTGTTCCTGCTTTTCTATCTCATGTTGGTTGTTGTTAGGGGTTATCGTTTCGCTTTCGCATGTGCAATAAAATGAATGGGTCGGCAATGCGTCCTGGGACGTCGTAAATTTATTGACCACCGAGGGATGTGCACATGCTCAAGGATCTGAGGTGTGACAAAGGACCTCAAATTCAAGATTGCAACGACATATGTGACACCAATCGGAGGTCCAAGTCAGCACGGCCTCAAATTGACGTCATTCGTGGCGGCTCAACTTGGGATCAAGGTTGCCGCTGAATGGCAACCTTGATATGAGATTGTTGATTTTGTGGTCATCGAGCATTGCAAGTCTCGAGACAGGTTTGTTGATCTAGAGAGTTTTATTAAAATAAATACTTGTTCTTAAAAGTAATTACGAATTCTTATAACTGTTGGTGTAGATTCGGAATGCATGTAGAAAAGAAGCAATGGGAGGCCAACTATAAATTGATGGAGAAAAATTAAATTAAACTCATTCTTATAAATTTGAATTTACTTCAAAAAAAGAAAAGAAAAGGAAAGACCCAATAATTTTCAAGACTAAACGAAAGGTCTAAGTATAGAGCCCATGGGACCATAAGGCAAAGGTGATAGCTATCGAACTTTGTAACATAGGTAGCTAACTGGGATATCTATTTTAATTGGATTGGGATGTGATGTTTATATGTAATAACAAAAGGTTGTATCTTCTTCCATTTTTAGTTAGACAAAAGAGTAATCATTCAAAAGGTTGGGATCGGATTGGCCCTTAAAGTCGGGCCTAAAATTGGACATCAATCACAAGCGAAGTTAACTAAATATAAACAAACCACTTAGAGTTGCCCCCATAGCAAGAGGTATGGAGTTTGATTCTCCTTATTATTGGGCATTTGGGGTGGCGACATTTAGTTTTGAGTGTAAGATTCGATTTTCACGCTTTGTAAATAGATAGGGTAAAAATTTGAGAGTGAGTTGAGAATTAAAGTTAGATAAAAAAAACACTAAACATAAATAAACATGAATATGCAAGATGTCTATGTTTGTATCTTGCTTATCTGAATGCTGGTTAGAGAAAGAAGAAAATAAGAGTAAAAATGATAAAAGTTACACGCATCTTTCAAATCCCGAGGAAAATTGGAATGTCCATTAGCAAGATGAGCAGCAAAGCGTTGGAACTTGCTTAGAAAGAGAAAAGTCTGGGCTATAATCTATCTGGGCTTTCATCCAGTATTCGATGGGCTAGGAGGGCCCCGGAACTCTGGGCCAGTCCATGGTCTTATATGATATTTTGCGAAGGTACAGTGCTAATTGTTATTTTATTTAATATGCTTTATACTATGCTATTCCATACCAATAAAATATTACCAGTATGCTAAATAAGGGCCTGAAATAAAAGTTACTTCTATGTGATTATATATAGATGCGAAGGATTTCAGAATCATCTCTGGCTTGATATATTGCACGTTCCATATTATTTGGCATTTACTCTTCCCTTCCATTTGTGGGAGTGAATCTTAACAACTTCGAAAGTTAGTCTTCGGATAAGAATCAATTGCACGTTCCATATTCTTTGGCATTTACTCTTCCCTTCCATTTGTGGGAGTGAATCTTAACAACTTCGAAAGTTAGTCTTCGGATAAGAATCAAAATGGACAACAGAAATTAAAGTCACCTGCAAGATTCGAACACAGTTTACAGCTGCATCCGTACCCCAATATGTTCATGAATATGGAAAGTGTCTCAAATGGCAAGAACGCCATTTAGAACACAGAACAAAAAAATAAATCAAACACCAAATTTACTTGATTTGGCCAATGAGAGTAGTAAAAAAGTTCACCATAGATCTCGTGATATAAAGAAAATTATAATTATACTTAAGTCACTTAAACACTTTCAATATTCTAAATCCTTAATTACCCCCAATAATTTACAAAGTATTTAGTTTCAAGATTCAAATAATTTTTGAATCTCACGAAGGAATATATAGGCTTCAACGCTCTAATCCTGGTGCAATTCCTGGAACTTTCACTAGACATGAACGGTGCGGAGACCACTCTGTAACACGCACCATCTGTCTGAAGAGGAATTTCTACATGTGAAACATGCAAAAGGCCTTGGTCAAAGTCAAACCTGACTTTCCTATCTTGAGTTTTCTTCTTTCGTAGAGAAGTCCACCGCCAATCTGGACTACAATAGGAAACTCAACCAAGAAAGCATATATAAACATATCCCACCGCCATAAGATCTTCAACCGAATGAGATATCCAACGTGATTCATATCTCGTGGACTCCAACACTAAACCAATTTCTGAATCTTACGTATTTGATTTTCAACTCTCATGCTTTTATACAATTCAATTTCAAGTGGAATACTTTGAATATGCTTAAATTCAAGATATAATTTCTATAATCTATGTGTTAGAATGCCATGAAATATGGGAAAATTACCAAAACAATCCTAAATCTATTGTAATTTTTCCAAATCAGTCATATTTTTTTTTTTGTCCATTTAGTCCTAAATCTTTTGCAATTATACCAATTCAGTTCATTTGTCCAATTTTGGCTAGCCAGCATTGATGTGATCGTTGCCCGGTTTGGTGATGTTAACGTAACAATATATTAATAATAATTTTTTCGAATTATTTTTTCTTTTTTCTTTTCTTTATCTTTATCTTTTTTTCCCCTTCTCTTCCTACTTTTTTTCTTCTCTCCCCCCACATTGGCCGGCATCGCTTTGGTGAGGCTCACCGATCCTTGTTGGCCACTGGGTGAGAGCCACGAAGCCTTCGTTAGCCATTGATGGCCCTTGCTTGGCTTTGCCCAGATTTGGGCGAGGCCTGCAAGCCGTAAGGGCTGCGGGTGAGGCAGCTTCACTTAGATCTAGGCAAGACCACCTCGCCATGGCCTTGCTGCGCAGTAAAGGGGGTCTCGCCATTCGTTGCCAAGGCCATGGCCAATGTCATTAGGGCTTGAGTGAAGGTGACCATGACCTTGCCAACTACGAGTGAGGCTGCCTTTGCCCACGGCAAGGCTGGCCTTGCCCAAATCTGGCGAAGCCACGTGGGTGAGGTCAAGTGAGGGCCACAGGTTGCTAGCGAGGGCTTCATGGCCTTCACCCAGTGGCTGGTTAGCCTCGTCAACAACTGTGGGGGATGAGAAGAAGAAAAAGAAAAGAAAAAAAAATTAATAAATAGATTCTAAAAAGATTATTTTAAAATTGCCATGTCAACTTCGGCCAGTGCCCACGTTAGCACCGATAGACCAAAATTGATCGGATAGATTGAATTGATATAATTGTAAAAGGTTTATGATTAAATTAGCAAAAATAGTTTATAACTGATTTGAAAAAATTACAAAAGATTTAGAACCATTTTGGTCATTTTTCCATGAAATGTTGTTGTCCTAATTTAATCAAGTTTATGGCCAAAAGATAAAAAGAATTGGAAAGCTATAAGATGCTCTGTGTTCGGCTGCTGTCTGGTGTTTTCCTTCTCATATTCTAACTTGTGGTCTCCGTAGTAATATGGCACAAATAAGTGATTAACTTTTGAATATTATTGACAAATGGTGCATTCACTTGATGAGAGCAAGATTTGATAAACAGAAATTGTCAATGAACAAAGCAGTCGACAAATTGAAGCGAATTGATAACTTATCCATAAAATCATCGAAAGCAGACATTACAAAAATTATCGATGAGAGCCTTCACCAATCAAAGAGGGTCATTAATAGCGAGCTATTGCAATATTTGGTAAGTGTCGGAGCTCAACCACAAACATGATGGACTGACACAAGCACATTACTGCCAGTTGGCTATTCCTATAATCATGGAATTTGTTACTCCCTATGCATAACCACTGTTACATAATAAGGGATCATGCTTAGGATCTTGAAAAGAATGATGATGGTCAATAATTGTAAATAGTATTAGGAATTTATTATAACTTCAAAATTCTTAATTGTTTGTAAATAACTGCACGTGGTGGAGTATAAATACCCACATTGTAATCTTTGTAATGATTGTTCAATCAATCACAAAACACCCATTCCTGCAAATTTGCTTATCCCGTTAGTTTTTCTGCAAATTTACTATTCAGTACCTGTAAAATCTTTAATTTAGTACTCGCAATTTCATTTCCTTTACATTTCAATTATTTACTTTCTTATCCAAAATCAACAGAGAACACATTTTGCCTAAAAATCCGTCAATTTCATTCCTGATATTAGAATTTCTCTTTCCAGTCACACACAAACCTTACATATCAATGTATATTCATATTTTCGACCAAAAAAATGTATATTCATAGTTCATATTGATGATAAAATAATAATTGAAAAGGAAATAAACTTGCTCTGCTCAACTCTCTTTTGCAGAATATTAAGCTAAATCCGCTGCCTCGTATGCCTCCCAAACCTTCTATTCAGGAATCTCATCTCCTTTCGGAAGGCTCAGTCGCTTTTCTTTTAGCGGACGCAACAAGGATTTCTTAATTAATCTGATGTCGTTCGAATTCCCGGATAGTTAGAAGGAAAGAAAAGTGAATCTGACGTCAAATTTGCAACAGTAAGAAGGCTTCTTCAGAACGGGACATTTAATGGAGATAAGACCGATTATTTGGTCGTATTTTGGAAGCTATCCGTACTGAGATGAACCAAACACAATTAAATCATGTCACACTATATCGAAATTAACCCTAAAAAGAAGAAGAAAATGCTGGGAGATACGCCAAAAATCAGGCCTACGTGTAAGAAGGCTTCTTCTGAACAAACCGCATGATAAAAATAAGTTTCATCATCTTGAGCTTGATCAAGGACGGCCACAAGTCCTGAGCTTGCCCCACAAGATATTAAAATGGGATGAGATTATTCTGTGTTATGTTATTTGAGTGAAGTCAATAATTGGAAGCTTAAATAAGAATATTCTTCGTCTTTGGTTTCGTCTGATTGTATCCCACCTCGTTATCCCGGTCATAGTCAGCTAAATATATGAGTTCAAATTCAAAATTTACATGATTACAAAAAATATTAAGTGAAGAAAAGTCTTGATCTGCTTAATTTGATATGGTAATTAAGCTGAGTTTTGCGCATATGAGGATACGACCACTGTACATGGGCTGCTTTATATGCTTCTCAGTCTACTTTTCATTGTATAGTAAAACAACTTCAATCCTAAGAGTATCTTGAGTAAAATGAGATGCTCATATGCACACGATCCACTACCAATAAGTAGCAATTTTTTTTTTTTTTTAAACATAGATAAAGTATTCTTGCTTCCGGACTCAATCTTACATAATTTTGTCAGAGTACAATTAACCTCTGATTTGCTTTGCATAATAACTTATATATAAGTTACAATCAACAATCATAATAGTTATATTAGGCAATATACTAATTAATCTGTATAGGGATCATATATATTATATATATAGACACACAATATTCAAGATTCCTAGTTGCATTACCTATAACTTCCTAGTTCGTGGCTACTTTACATATGGCAGAATTTAGTTTTCCATGGAGCGTCTTCTACTTCTAATAGGACATGAACAAGACATTTACATTTGGAAATGCGATCAAATTAATTTTGATGTACAATTGAGTTATGATGTTGGTGCCGAAAAAAGGAATGGAGTTCCAAATTGCAATTTTCTTAAAATAAATTGGATTATGAATCCTGATATTTCAGGTCCAACCTACCACGGGTAATATGCTTGTGTCCGAAGACCGTTATTACACATCTTCAAACTCATCCACCAATATTATCCTTCACCATGAAAAGGTTTCACAAAGCAAGTTGCAAGACCACATTCCTTTAAGGCAACCGACCAACTAGGATGTGCAACTTTGAAAGAATCTTGAATCGTGATGCTCATATGGAAAATGTGTCTATCCTAATCGAATTGGAAGTCCAACATGAATTTCACATATAAAACAAGAAAAACTTGCAATTTGCATAGGCAAAGCCGACTAGCAATAGAAGTCAACGGTGCCAAAACAACTATTTAAACAACCCCCAAATCTCTCATTTATTCCCCAATAACTTAATTCTTTAATCAACAATATTTTCCAAGAAAATACCTATTCTCTCTCAGAGAGAACTCAGGTCACTTCACGAGATTTCACAGAGAAGCAACAGAATGGGATTTGAGAAGAAAGATCTGGATGTGGTGCTGATTCCAGCTGGCTTGCTTATCATGTTCTTGTACCATCTCCAACTCCTCTACAGATACCTTCATCAGCCTCATTCCACTGTCATGGGGTTTGAGAACTTCAACAAGCTATTCTGGGTTCGGGCCATCATGCAGGTCAAATTTTCTTTTTAGTTTAATTTTAGTCCACCGTACTTTCCTTGATCAATTAAAGATCGCCCGAGAGCGCAATCGAATTCAAACTTCCCTGATTCCCACACATCTGACTGTTAAAAGCTGTAAACTGTCATTGGAGCAATCCTCTGATTTGTTGGCCTCACTGAGTAAATGGTCGCACTCAGCTTTGTCCGATATTCGCGAAAAGGATCAATGCCGAAAGTGCTGAAACTTGATCAATTCGGGTGCTTGTGCTATTTCTGTGCTACTTCTGATCAATCACAGCTTAAATTATTAACACAATGTGGTCTCGCAGAGTGAGAAGAGGGAAATTGGCACGTGCCTCGGGGTGATCTCCTCCAACATATCAGCAGCGACGTTCCTGGCCTCCGTCTCACTCACCCTCTGCTCCCTGATCGGCGCCTGGATCAGCAACACCAACAACAATTTCTTTGAGAGCGAACTCATCTATGGGGACACCCGGTCCACCACCCTCTCCATCAAGTACATCAGCCTCCTCATCTGCTTCCTCCTCGCCTTCACATGCTTCATCCAGTCAGCCCGGCACTTTGTCCACGCCAATTACCTCATCAGCACGCCGAGCCCAAGCGTCCCACCCAAGAGTGTGGAGGTGGCTGTTATCCGAGGCGGTGATTTCTGGTCTGTTGGGCTCAGGGCATTGTACTTTGCTCTGAACTTGCTTCTCTGGTTCTTCGGACCAATACCCATGTTTGCTGGTTCCATTTTCATGGTCTTGTTCTTGCACTACCTCGACTCGAACACGATGCCATTGATTGAGCACGAGTTTGAGTTTGATGGGGGGCAATTTTTGAGGAAGGTAGAGCAGAGGGTGTCCGATATAGCATTGGCCATTCACATGCCTTCACATCAGAATTGACCAGGCCTGGTTTGTTCACGTACATCGAGGAATGGAAGGACAGGGTTTGATTTTTCTTGATGTAGATAGGCAGTTATAAATTGCATGAATAGTAATACAATAGAGAATGTAAAGTGTGGAAAGATACTCTATAGTTTATACTACTCGAAAAGTTCATGGTGGAATGATCTCAATGTTTGGTAGAATTGACTAAAAATTCTCGATATAAACACGGGTGCTCCCAAAATCTCTATAAAAACCATTCATACATTGTTTAGTCACTAATTGTCACAAATCAAGAAATCTACATATAAGAGTTTTTGTAACGTGGATTATATTAATTGATATTATAATTTACTATTTTATGAGATCGATCTAATAAAGTGAGATAAAAAGTTTTTTAATTAGTCTAATATGGGGCTAGTTAGTATGATCCGAGTTGAACCCGGCTTATAATGAAATGACATAATTGGAAATTCTATAAATAGTTCTTAAATCTCTCCTCTAACCTTAACATACACAATTATCCTCATTAAGAATGATGCTAAGGGTGACAGGCTCATTGAGCTAGTGATAAAATAGACAATAGAGGAAAAGCATTTGTGCTCGAATTGTCACTTTTCCGCATTAAAAACGATGGATTCCAAAATAAGTGTGTTAATCTTTCTACTCGATTATATGTGTTCTTGTTCTAGCTATGAAGATTGTGGGATTGCATTTTTGCGACTAACATGTAGTATCAAAGCCTCCATAGACTAGAATAAGAACGTATAGTTTTTGCCCTTTTCATGATTTTTTGTGCAGCAAAATTGATTTTAATTATGTAAACGAAAAGAGCTCATCGAGACAAGAAAAAATCGCTAGGGAGGCTGTATGCACCCCACGCGCAGCCAGGCGTGGTCATGCAACAGTGTGCATCAAGCACACGCCCCCAAGCACTCTCACACGCCCTCATGTGCAAGCAAAGCTAGCATGTACGCTGCATGTGCTAGGGCTAACATTATCATGACGTCAGCAATCCGGCAACCTAGGTAACCTAACCCGACTCGACCCAACCCAATGAACCAACTCGGTTGACCCATGACCCAACTCAAGATCCAACTTGTTGACTTGCCCGAACCGGTTTACCATTGACTAGACTGTATGGACAAACTGGGACCCGTTCAAATCATTGTTGATCGAATCGAAAAATAGCCTTGGGAGCGCCTAAGCATGTGCTCCACATGCCTCGCACTCAGTTAGCGCATGCAAGCGCGTGGAGCCTCCGATCGATGCTTGGTCGAAGGCTACGTGCTCATATGGTGGTTCTACATTATGGTATATTTATTTTACATGTTTAATGTTTTATTGATGTGAAAATACATATAGAACCATAAATATGTGTATTTTTAGGGTATTTTCGCGTTTTTTCCTGTATTTTTCTATAATTTTGGAAATATATATATTGGTTCATAGGTACATCATCACATAAATAATGTTTAGAGTGTGATTCATTGATAATATGTATAAATTCTAATGTGTATTAATGAATAAATCAATATAATTAGTATGATAGATGATTTTAGTGACAAATTACCCCTGTCATTAAGTTTAAAATCACATGTATGTCATGCATGTGAAAAATAAAGTTTATATCCCCGGTATGAGAGAGTTTCGATGATTCAATTGAGTTGTAACTACCAAAGTGACACACTTGATTAGGTTTGAGAAATATTGATCTCATACAATGATACGATGTGTCCTACTATGGTCATACTTTCAAATGAGTTGATTGTGTATTAGATCATGGAGGGATATATGAACAACACATGATCGAGAAGTGACTAATCCTAATGGATCATACACTCAAAGGTGGTGCATTCACAAAGATTGGAATATATCCTCATGGCTACTATCATGTGAAGGTGTACAATTACATGTGATATATTCTTCCCAAAAGTAATTATATGATGATGTATGTAACTCTCTAAATGTGTACTTATGCATTTTTAAGTTACACAATACTCACACGATGTTAATTATATACATTACTTATTTTTCAGTCATATTTTCTATAAATGGTAACTAAGTCATTATTGAGGTTCTTAGTAGTTCAAACTTTAAGAGATAAAGAGGGGATTTTCTATTTGGTATGGAGATGACAAATGTTCATATTGCTTTTACTGTCGATAAGTTGGCAGATCTTACTACCAAAAGTATGGAAACTTAAAAAGCACAATTTGCTGCTTGGGAAAAGAGTAATCGAATTTGCTTGTTATCTATGAAGCATTCCATGAAAAGTGATTTACTAGCTAACTGCATTGCTAGACAAATGATAGAAGCCTTGGTCACTAGAAACCCTATTTCATCTAATGCTGGGATAGAAATACACTTGCATGCACTCTTTAATATGAAGCATGATGGTTCAAGTGGAGTTAGAGTTTATGTTTGAGGATAGTAGATCCACAGACAAAACTTTAGGCTCTTAATGTTGCTATTCCTAAGGCTTGCATTGTGCATTAAACTTTAAACACTCTTCCTCTTAATTTTTGAGATTATCAAGACTAATTATTATTCTCAAGATGAGACTTGATCAATTAATAATTTAATAACAAGGGTAGTGGTAGAGTAAGAGAAATTGAAGAAAGATTGCGCTTTTATGCTTTTGGTTCCGATTTCTAAAATCATATTCATAAAAGAAATTCTGAAACCATTGGTTCTTCTAATAGTCTGGGTCTTCAGATAGCATCCTTCAAGAAGGATGGTGTCATTTACTACTTTTGTAAAGAGAGAGGACATATAAAGAAATGCTCAATAAATATAAAGCTTGGTTATTCAAGTGAACCAAGAGTGAGCCTAAAGGTAATGATTTTTTTGGCATTTATTTGTGAATCCAACATATCTGAAGCCACGTTCAATTCTTGGTGGCTAGATAGTTGTACAACTAATCATATTACATTTGCCATATAGGGATTCATAAACTAAAGGAAGTCAAATCATGATGAATCAAAGCTCGTTATGGGAAATAATATTAAAGTCGATGTCAAGTTCGTGGGAGGTGTCATTTTAATTCTAGATTTTGGTTTGAGTTTGACATTAAGAAACACTTTTTTACATACCTTTCTTTAGATGAAATTTACTTTCCGTGTCTTGTTTGGACATATATGGCTATTCTTTTGAAATGAAGAGCAATAGTATTTCTATGTTTTTTAATTTAAATAAGGTTGGGTGCTATAATTTGTCCAATGATTGTACCAATTGTGTTTATCTTCGAATGACAATTGGAAATGTTGTTTCGAAAAGGTTTCTATCTAAGGAACAGTATTATATATTGTGGCATAAATGTCTTGGTCACATCTCTAGAGAAAAAATAAAAAAGACTGATAAAGATTGACATCCTAATTACTCCTAAAAGTGATCTAGAGAATGGCATGAATTATTATAGAGGTAAGACGACGAAGATAAAGAAGAAAACTCGGCGACGTTACGTAGAAATTTTTAATTAATCACATTTATTGATGACTATTCCTAATATGGACACCTATACTTGATTAAAGAAAGTCTAAGTCTCTTGACAAATTCAAGATTTTTTGGACTAAAGTAGAGAAATAATTGGGAAAAGTCATAAAAATTATCAAATCTGACCGTTGCGGTAAGTATTTTGGCAAACATGGTAATGCTAGACAACTTAAATGGCTTTTTATCACATATTTGGAGGATTATGAGATAGTAGCTTAATTTACTATGCTTGGAAGTCCTTAACAAAATTGTGTGGTTGAAAGGCACAATTGCACTATTTTGGATATGATAATGAGTATAATTAGTATGACTAATTTACCTAGTTTTATATGGGCTAAAACTTTAAAAATAGTGCTTTTCTAAATCGTATTCTTACCAAAGCGGTTCTATTGACTCATTTTGAGCCATGGATTAGACGTAAACCTAGTTTGAATTATCTTAAAATTTGAGACTGTCCCGTAGAAGTGAAATTATATAATCCAATGTTAAGTGGGTTGGATCCCAAAACTACTATGTGTTACTTCGTATTTTACCCAGATCATTTAAAGGGGTATCGATTTTAGAACCTTAATGGAGGTACAGAAATTGTGGAATCACAGACAGCAAAATTTTTGAAGTTTGATGTAGCCGGAAAGGATAAATGCTCACAAACTATTGAAAATGCAGTATAGTGGGAATTACTATATCCATGTCTCTTCCTATATAGATGATTGTGGAACCTCCCACACCACAAACTGAGCCTATTATGACCCAAGATCATGTTGTTGAAGTAGTTACCGATGAAGTTTTCAAACCCCTAAGCTTTAGAATGAGGTTGTAGTAGCTCCACTCAGAAAATCGGCAAGGGAAAGACGTTCGGTTGTACTACTAGATTATGTAATCTATCTAAGAGAGCATGACTACGATATTGGCTGCATTGTTGATCTAGCGACTTATACATATGTTTTTTCTTATCCTCAATCAAATTTGTGGTTAGATACGATGAAAGATGAGATGCAATTTATGAAATATAATATTCTTTATGAGCTTGTTGAATTGCCAAAAGGTTATAGGCCCATCGGCTACAAATGGATATATAAGACTAAAAGATATTCCAAATGAAAAATTGATAAGTTCAAAGCTAGACTAGTAGCTAAGAGTTTCACTCAAAGAGGAGAAATAAATTACAAAGCAACATTTTCTCTAATCTCTTCTAAAGATTGTTTTAGAGTGATTATGGCATTAGTAGCTCATTTTGATATGGAGTTACACCAGATGGATGTTAAAACTATTTTTCTAAATGTGGACTTTAATGAGGAGGTCTATATAGTGCAAAGCGAAGGTTTTGCAGTAGATAATTTAGGTAAGCTTGTATGTAGATTGAAAAAGTCTATTTATAGCCTCAAGCAAGCTTCTAGATAATGGTATTTAAAGTTTCATAGTATTATCACTTCATTTGGATCTTTCAAGAACAAAAGAAGTTAGTATATATAATGCAATGTTAGTAAAAAGAAATATATCTTTCAGTATATATAATTCAATGTTAGTAAAAGGAAATCTATCTTTCTCATACTTTTTGTGGATGGTATTTTGCTTCCAAGTAGTAATATTGGATTACTGCATGAGATCAAATGAATGTTGTCATAGAATTTTAATATAAATGACATTGGTGAGACGTCTTTTGTCCTTGACATTGAGATATATAGGGGTTATTCTCGTTGTATATTGGGTTTGTCCTAAAAGGCATATGTTGATCGTATTTTAAAAAGATTCAATATGCAGTATTGTAAGCCAAGAATTGCTCCTTTATTAAAGGTTAATCATCTTTCATAATGCTTTAATTCAGATTTTGAGAAACCCCAAATGGAGGATGTACCTTATACTCGTGTACTTGGAAGTGTCATGTATACTCAAGTTTGCACTAGATCAAACATTTTTTTTGCGACAAAACTTCTAAGTATATATTAGTCAAATCTATAACCCGACCATTGGGCTGTTGCCAAGAAGATTTTAAGGTATTTAAAGAGGACAAGAGATTATATGTTGATTTATAGACATGTTTTGGACCTACAACTAGTAAGGTATTTGGATGCAGACTCTGCTAATTATCAGGATGATATAAAGTCGATAACATAATACATCTTTATATTAGCATGAGATACAGTATTACGAAATAATGGAAAACAGAAATATGTATTATCTTCTACCATGTAAGTGGAATTTGCAACATGCTTTTTTGCTATTGCTCGAGCTATTTGGTTTCGAAATTTCATTAGAAAGTTAATTTTTTTATTTTGTAGATAGGCTCATACAGTTTTATTATGACAACAACTCTATAGTATTGTTTATTAACAACAATAGAGGTCTCAAGAAATTTAAACACATAGTAGTCAAGTTTTTTACCATAAATAAGATAGTACAAAATGGTGACGTTACAAAAAAGCATGTTTCTATAAATAATATAGTTGTAAATCTACTAACTATAGGCTTACGTCCTTGTGTGTTTGAATGACATGTCATTAGTATGGGCTTAGGAACATTATAAAATGATGTTATTTAGTAAGAGTTGCTTTATTTTTGCTCCAATAAAGTTTACATTTATTTTTATTATATTAAGTAACATTTTGATATGTATCACATTTTGCATTCAATAAAGTTTTTATGAATCTCAATGTATCGTGTAAATCTTGAGTATTTATGAATCTTAAGTTATTATGTTGAATGCATATTGATGAAAATCTCAAGGTATTGTGTAAACCTTGAGTGAAAGCTAAAGGTATTTGATTATGAGTCTTGAGCATATTTCTTGTTACATATAAAAAAAGGTTAATCATAGGGATAAGATATATGTGAGTTCATTGGAACCATAAAGACAATCTCTAGTGGCACAAGTTTTTGTGACACTTAAGGGAAGACAATGATGATTGATAAAGGAGATGACACATAAGGTATTATTCTCTATGAGAGGTGTTATCCACTTGTCTTACTACCATATTAAATATATATCAATAGAGTTAATAGCACTTATGACAATGGAATGTTCCGTGTATATACATGCATTTATGGTCATGATTCGGTATTTGAGACTTTATGTGATAGGATTAACTATTAAGAATTATCTCTAGATCAAAGTACACACACACAGTACAATTTCAATTAATATAACCCAGTAGAAGAATGTAAGAGTTTTCTTAATATGTGTTACATTAATTAATATTGTAATTTACCATTTTATGTGATTGGTCTAATAAAATGAGATAGAATGTTTCTTAATTAGCCTAATATGAGGTTGGCTAGTGTAGGTCAGTTTAAGTTTAGCCTATAATGAGAGGGCTTAGTTGGAAATTTTATAAATAGTGCTCAAGTATCTACTTTAATTTTAACACACACAACTATCCTCACATAAGGAATGTTTACTAGAGGCTAAGGGTGAGGGATTGTTTCATTGAGCTAATGATACAAAGAGTAATAGTGGAGAAGCAATCATGCTCGGATCGTCACTTTTCCGCATCAAGGATGATGGATTTCAAAACAAGTACGTTAATCTTTCTCCTTGATTATATGTATTCTTGTTCTAGCTATAGAGATCATAGGATTACGTTTTTGTGACTAACACTATGTGTAATAGATTTTGGTACAATATGAGACTTTGAATGAAGACTGCAATAAATTGCATGCAACTTTAGCGGGACACGATTGAAACTTGAAGAATCATGAAAGCATCCATGAAAACAATCCCATACACTTCTATCCCAGCCAAAATTGCTTATTACTCCACGTCATTGTATCAAAGTTGAGCTTGTCAAGCTAGATAAGAGAAAAATGAACTAATAGAATAATATTGAGCCAATATCATCTTTTACTTAATGAACACATGCGTTATTCTACTCCATTTATACTTGGTTTTTACCCTTAGAGGCCATTGTGTACCTCCATATTAATTATTAGGGCTGAGCATTGGTCCATAATCAACCCTGAACCAACCTTGAACTGGCCCAACCAGGCTAATCCTAGTATGGTTTTCAAGGGGATTAGGTCAGTCCTTGGTCCCGAGATCCCTGGACCCTACACTATATGAGTTGGTCCTTAGTCCTCGGAGTTTAAGGTTAGTCAACTTAATATATATCATATATCCAATATAGTATATGCTTTTGTCTACTTTAAATTCTAGCACCTCCTCCTATATTCACGTTATAGTTCAATTTGTCGTGTAGATTAGAAAATATAGAGGAACCTAACGCTAATTTGACCCCAAAAGAAGAAGAAGAAGAAGAAATCCTCTTCACTCGTCTTGGCCTTGCTCACCTGCCTAGGCCTTGTTTGCTTGCTCAGCACTCGCCTTTCTTCGCTTGCCTCACTTGCCTTGTTGCTCTCCTTTGTTCACTCATCTCACCACTCTTCTTGCGTGTTTGTTTTTATGGTTTGTTGCCTTTATCTAGTGTAGACTTTTGTTGTTATCTTATCTTGTATTTATGTTTGATATGTATCGATGCTTATAGTTTGGTTCCTCAATTTTGCATTGTTAATGAATTTGTAATTTGAAATGATATGTTTATCCTTTTAAGGAATATAAAAAATGAAAAACATAATTGGTTGGTCCCGGATTGATCGTGGAACTAGACCGGACCCATAAGGTCAATCCAATCTTCGATCCTAGGCTCAACAGGGTTTGTCCTTGGTTTAAAAAATTAAGAACCAATACTATGCAGGTTGGTCCCTAGGTTAAGTGCTGGATCAGCCTAACTTGGACCATGTTCAACCCTATTAATTATCCCATTGTCCCTATTTATGAAAATGTCAATTTCTTTTTAAAAATTAGTTGATTCCTGAATCCTTAATTCTTATGTCCACCCAAAACACTCATAATCAATTAAAACCAAAATGATCCAAACACACGACAAGATATTAAAAGTGAGTTCACGTGGTGGGATAATTTGGTTTTTTTTAACGTGGGGTTTTGCTTTGAGGCATGTGAATGGTATTTCAAAAAAATATGTAAATAAGTGATCATTGGATAGAACAGGAAGCATATTTTCTATATTTTCCTAAACAAATCTAATCCTTCACTACCAATGACTGCGGTTAGGGGTAGGAATGGTGAAAGGGATTTAATTCCACATTTCATATGATTTCAATCATTTGGATTAAGCATAATGGTAATCCATCCAATACCAATATATTGTTACTATCTTGGAAGAGGGAGACGAAAGAAGAACTAATCTTTTGCTCTTCTTTTCTAAATCTGTTTAATTAGTTTGGTGGGAACCTAATTGAGAAGCTTCTAGCATACTAATATGAATATATGATATGATGAACATACAGTATGAACATATGATATGATGAACATACTCTTCATGTGTTGGTCTCATGCAAATTAAAATATATGTGACCCATTCTGTCAACGTCTGACTCTTATCCAAGTTAGTGAGGAGAATAAGTCTTTGTTGGAGTCTCCCCAATAGCCGGGCCTTTGTATAAAACTTGTCTATTTAACATTCCAATAGCAATTATATACTACCCACATCTCTTTCTATCATATGTTCACGCTATTGAGCAAGTTAGGTGCTTGGGTATAAAGTATAGGAAAGTGATATGAGTGTTATTTTATTATGCAAATTCATCTTCGCTTTCTCCCACCTTATGTAATTCAGCTAAGGACGATTTACTCCCTTGTCCAAGGCTTGCTAATAACTCTAATTTTTCAATGAAAATGTTGATTTTGCTAGGACACTTCACCTTTGATGGAATGATTGTTGCTACAAGCCTAGGTTGACGAATGGGTGGGTTATGCAAATGTTGAATGTTTATTTCAATAAAAAGGTTTATTTCTAGTGAATTCATTCATTCAACGAATAGGTGGGTTTTCTTTCCAAGATCTGATATACATAATAACTTTATTAGATCGAAAGTGGATGTAACAATAATTCATTGGGGTAATTCTATTGGATGGTCAAGTTTGCGGATCAATTTGCTAGGTAGAATTCGGGTAAGACCGGCCGAACTTAAGGACCAAGGAATTTTCTTCTAAATTCCAGCCCAATTTGCCCCTTCAACACTTTTACACGAGCTTTACGGGAAAAGAGAAGAAATAGTGATGTTGAAGAATAATTTGATAATGAAATAGTGAATTTCATTCTTATAAAGTTAGAAGGAAAATCAGTTGCATGCATTCATCGTTGAACGTTCCATGTCTTGATGTTGACAACTATTAATTTTACTCTCAATTGGTAAATTGTTTAATTAATTGGAAACTCATGTGAGTTTCCTTATGCATAATCTTCGGGTCCTGGAGTTTTCGCACTTAATAAAAAATAAAAAAATAAAAAAAACTGGGACATATTGCTCATATCATTAGTCCAATATAAATCAACTCATAATGATCAATAATTGTGATCACTAGCTTAAATTAAA
Source organism: Eucalyptus cloeziana (assembly GCA_014182715.1). Classification (NCBI taxonomy): domain Eukaryota; kingdom Viridiplantae; phylum Streptophyta; class Magnoliopsida; order Myrtales; family Myrtaceae; genus Eucalyptus; species Eucalyptus cloeziana. The sequence continues at coordinate 31,545,346 of CM024638.1, forward strand.
CCATAAGGATATTTTCAGAGTGATTTTTCTTTTTAGGTTTGACATTTGACATTTGACTTTTTAATGATGTATTTGGAGTACTTTCTTTTTATAATCTTTTTTTCTTGGTCCAATCCTTTTACGTTAGAAGCTTTTTGTCCTTTCTCCCTAGATTGAAGCCTTCCTGGAATAAAAAAATAAAAGAGGTAAATATCACCAAAAATTTCAAATTATGTCAATTGTGACATAAATAATTTACAATTTTTTTTGTATTGCCAAGAATCCTAAACTTTCCTATCATAGTACAAATACGTCCAACATTTTTTGTGTCACTAACAAATCCAAACTTGTACTACTACTACAAAAAAAAAAAAAAAAACTTTCGAGTATGGTTAAATTTAGAGTTTTTGGTGACATAAAAAAATTTGAGGTATTTTTGTCACAATAAGTGTAGTTTGCGATTTTTTAGAATATCACCTCAAAAGGATATTCTTGATTAGTGGTTAATGATGAGGTCCACTCTATCACCTTATGCTATACTTTCCTTCATCGTGCGTCGCCATTGTCACGGTCTATGTGTCCCTTTGCTCTCTCCTTCTCTTGTTCTCCATCTTTAGTGCACATGTCCTCTCTCTCTCTCTCTCTCTCTCTCTCTCTCTCTCAAGCTACTAGTGTCAAAGACAGTGGCTGTGACATCCTCATTCCCACCCGGATTTTCAAAATGGAATTGTTTTGGCAAACGATTGTCGGACAAGATCGTCTTGAGGATCAATAGACCACAGGGGCATCAGAAAAGACTGTTTTAGGGTGAAAACTCGGTTTTTCATTAGCAATGACGTTTAAGTGCGGAAAAATGGTAACGAGTCGTGGGCGAGGACCCAATGGACCCAAGCCCAAGTGGGCAACCCAAGGCCTACATGTCCAAGGAGTGGGCGGCCAAGGGAGGCCCATGAGCCCTTCAAGCCCATCAAGTTCTCTTTTGACAAGATCTTGGCATTAAATGCATGCAAGGATGTGAATAGTGCATGAATAGTGTAAGATCTTGGTGAATGGAGCAAAATACCCTCACTTTGGACTAAGGACCAAAGGACAAAGATGGAAATGGGCAAAACAAGGGGCGACATATGCAAGGAGGGGGTGGCAATTTGAAGAAGCTTGAAGCCTAAACTAGTCTAAACCTAGGCACTCAAGTGTTTATTCTCCTCATTAATGCATAGATTTTTGCTTCTTGAAGAAGCATTCCTTGAGTGATTGATGTGAGTCCAAAAGATTGTGAGTTGATATGCATTAATGGACAAAATTTCTCTTGTCTCTCTCCTCCCTCTCCCTCAAAGCTGCCAGCCACCCTTCTTCCTCTCACTCTCACTTTGTTCTCTCTTCAAATTGTCACTTCCTCATTATAAGAACTCTAGACTTAGTAGGTTGAGGGATATAGGATGGGATTGATATTTATGGAGATGGGATGTTCTTCTCTCTCCCCTCTCTTCCTCTTCCTCCCGTCACCGTCGGCTCACCCCCTCTCTCATTCTCACTTTCATTTTTGAATCTCAAACTCACTTCTCTCTCTCTTGGTGTGACTGAAACCCCCATAGCCATTCTCATCTTCATCTCAAGCTTGTTCTTCATTTTTCCTCTTGTTTTACCTCACTGACATCCGTCCCTTGAACCTCGATGCCAGACCGCCATTTGTGCCACCAAACTGTCACTCAAAGCCAACCGACCAGCCTCATCAAGGGCTGTTCGATACTATGCAACCCTCACTTGTGCACCCCTTTCTCATTTTTTCTTCGGTTTAGTCCTTTGCAAAGCCTGGAGGGCATGCTAACATCAAACCACCACTGAATTGGTGCCAAGCCGCCACTAGAGCTACAACCAACCACCACCCAGCTCACCTGCACACTATACACGTGTGACTAGTCGCTATCTAGCTTTGTCGCACCTTCCCCGTCACTTTACAAAGCTTGGATTAGTTTATGAGTGGCTTTATAACCTTTGATTAGGGTTATCGTTGCATTTAGGGAGTAGTTTAGGATTTGTTAGTGGTTAAATGATGATTTATTGGCTTGATGAGTTATTGTTGGACTTAGATAGGTTATCGAGTTTCAAAGTAATAGGTTATCTCGTTTAGGGTGATAAGTTATTGGATTAAGATGAGTGAAATTGATGTGTGGTTTTATTATGCCATGATATGATGAAATGCTATTATATGATAGAGGGATTATTGGTTAGATGCATTATAGGGTTTATGTGATATAGGGATCATTGGTTAGATGTGATATATGGGTTATGTGTCATAGGAATTATGTGCTAGATGCATTATTTGGGTTATGTGCTATAAGGATTATGTGTTAAATGTGTCATGTAATTTATGTGTGTATATATGCCATATGGGTTATGTGTATATATGTTGTACGGGTTTGGTATCCTATGTTATATGTGTCACGTGTGCCATTATGGAGTAATGTTGTGATATGACTCGTTACTAGAATATAACATGGTAGGGTAGTATGCCTTATGAATAAAGATGAGTCATTGGTAGTTGTAATGGCACGTGATAGATAATTTTGGAATATTATGATGACCTTACCCTATTGTGATAAGTGGTCCATATACCACGGATTCTTTATAAATTAAATAATGCATTTATATGATGTAATATGATGCACGTGTGTAATATAGTGGCATTTGATGAGTGATGTGGCATATCACATAAGTATCACATGGGTTAAATGAGAAAGATAAGAAATGAATTGTGTGATGGTATGCCCGCGTAATCACCTAAGACCTTAATACATTTTACGCGAGGTGTGAACCCGTCTTGATGCGTTTTATGCGAGACGATGCCCAATTAAGTTCGAATGCTCCCAAGTCAACGAGATGTCATTCATGAATGGATTTCGAAACAAAGCTCCTTAGAGGAATGACCATCCTAATGCGTTTTACGCAGGACGATGCCGTGCTTGATAGAGTGAGACGGTGCATGGTTACACTGGATGTCTGCGAACCTTCGAGTTGGCCTTAGGTCTTGAGTGGCCGTAATAATCTGGACATATTTGTATGGGTAGTGCATGAGATTCGTATGTGTTTATGTCTAGATTATCGCATGGCATGAGCGCATGATTTGAACCATAATGTGCATTTGTATGTTTGGTTTAAGAGCATGGAATATATGTTATGGAATTGCCTATGCGTCTATATTGATTGCCTCAAATAATATATTTGTTATTATGAGAATAGTGAGAGTAAAGTGAGAAGAGCATTGCCATGTTTTGCCATCAATAGACAATTGCTTGTTCCGAGGTGGACTACTTCCCTACATGAGGTCTAAGAAACTCACTCATTGAGTTTATCTCATATTTATTTGTTGAAATGTTTACATACCCTAAGAATGGCTAAGCCATTCCGACATATACGTTTTGGCCTCCTTGTTGAGCATACTTAGGAGGTGACAAAGTACCTTGTAGCGGGAGAGGCTAACGCACACTACACGCGTTACGTCATGACCATCTAGGTCAATGAAGGTCTACCTAACCTCGTGCCATACTGATTCAATGGTCTGCCAGGTGTTAGAGGCTCAAGGGGAGGCATTGGTTGAGATGCTAAGGACAAGGACATTCCCGATGGGGAGGTGTCTAATCTCGAGCTCGACCCCGAGCTGATCGCCAAGTCAGAGCCATGGATCCCGGAGGCCATTGAGGCTTAGGTAGTAGTAGGGTCACTAGCACTTTTTGGACCACCCTCGTAGTATTAGAGGTATAGGTTTATCTCGGGCCCTTTAGTAGAAGGTCCTGGCAACGCGGTTAGGCGTACTGGATGTGGCGAAGCTTGTGTTTAGCTTGCGAACTTGTTATGTATGTGTCATGCCTCGAACCTCAAGCGCGCACGCATCCCTCGGTGGTCGATAAAATTGCAACGTCCTAGGACACGTCGCCAACCCATTCATTTTATTGTACATGCAAAAGCAAATAAACAAATCCCCCGACAACATAAATATGGGATAGAAAAGGTAGGATCACAATTTCACCGAAAACCACATTTTCATAAACAAACTAATCTGTCTACAAAAAGATCGGCTTTAAAAAAGAAGCCGTCCTATGACCTACTAGTCGAACACATTTGCCGATCCTTCAAACTCCACCTTCGTAGGCTCCGGAGGCTTCGGGTCCTCCACAACCCCATCAGGAGGGTCAGCTGCACCCTCGCCTGGAGCGGCGTTGACCGCAACGGCGAGATATCAAAACCCTAAAGGGGACCTTCCCTATACCCATTGAGCCCATGGCGAAATCATGCCCTAAATCGATGAGGTACCCTCTGAGATAAGCCCGCATCAACCCAGATAGTGGTCACAACAAGCTCATGGATCTAGTGACTCTCGGGGACAGGGACGTCTATACTCCACTCAGGAACCCCCCCGAGGCTATCCAAAATGAACCGGAGGGACTGCCATCTAAGGATCTAAAAAGGTTAAGCCCATAATGGGGTGAGACAACGTCTTAGCAAGTCTACTCTCTAAACCCCGATTTAGGAAGAAAATACACCTAGAGGTAATCTAACCACACATCATAGAAGACTTATCTCGCCTCAGTTCCTTCCTGCACGTTTGTACAGTTCATATCACATATAATCACATTAAAAGCACTCATCAATCAGGACGTCTCAACTTATAACCCAAACAATTACAGGGGTCCCAATTATAAGGCTAAATCATTATGACACGTCCCATTCCGTGTCACATAATTTTGTCCCATAATCAGGAGCGTCAATTTCAATCAATCATGCGTCTCAATTGATTACGACCCAACAGCCACAGCCGACTCAACAGTCAGCGGTCTTCCGGCATTGCCGAGCACCATCGAGTACGGCAACGTCTATATCTAGATAGCATTCCATATAGGAGCATTGGCCCAGTCTCCACTGCGATCGGCATCCGTTGACTTGGGGCATTCCCGAAGGAGCATCGTCCGACCCGAAAGACTCGTGACGGGTTCTCATATCATTCATGCACCCATTCAATCTTAACTAAGATATCGTGCTTTGCACTCAAATGTCCCAATTAAAATTATATACTTGGCCCATCTTCTTTGTATTAAAAACACACGGTAAAATAATGGTGTGTGGGTACACGGTCAATTTGAATCAGAAAAATTGATATCATTCCTTTTCAAATCCCACTGTTTGATATATTCTTTAAAAACATTTTCGGTGTCAAAACCCGACACCCGTGTTTTCTAATTAAATACCAAAATTTCATGATTTTAAATAATTACTCGAAATCACAATCATCACTCAATTTGCATAAATTAACAATCAATTGCATAAACTAAGCACACCACTGCAATCAGCACGAAATTCCGATCACCGGTTATCCCAGTATAATTTTCAGAATATATTAAATAATTAAATAAATTACAAAATTAATTAAATAAATGCAAATTAATCCAATAAATGCATACTTAGGCCGGAAATACTAATTTAACCACATAAACGGGCCTAGAAAATTAATGCACATATCCATATAGATAGTACAATCTATTTAGCCCTTAATCAACCTATTCTAACCACCTAACAATCATAATTAAGCAATTAAATCACTAATCAAAACTAACTAACCACCTAAGCCATACTTAATCTAATCTAATTACCTGCTAAACGTCATTAACTCCTTAAGCAGAGTTTAGCAAGTAAACTCACCGGATTAGCGAACCGGTGAGTCAGTGACGCAACGCGGAGGCGGGCGGAACACGAGCCTGCGGCAACACCAAGTGAGGTTCGAACAGGCCCAGAAAAGGCCCACGAAGCTCGTAGCTGCGCTGTGAAGTTCAGTTCTGGTCGTAGTTGAAGGAGGCAGTTCGAGTGGCTCGATTGGCGTGGAAAAGGAGAGACGGCGTGGCTATAGCAACTCCTGGCGGTGGCTCCATCGAGTTGGGGGTGGCGAATGGTGGCTAAACAATGGCGAGCAGGTGCAGGCGATGGCACGGCTTGCGGGCAGATAGCGACTGCTCGAACGAGCAGCACGGGCGATCGACAGCGTGTGGGGCTGGGCTAGCTAGCTTTCTCTAGTTTTCTTGAGCTCAAATGACCACAACAATGGGAAAAGCAAGCTAAGGAAGAAGAAGAAGGCAGCAGCTGAAGGGGGACCACCAAATGGCCTCAAAAGTCTTCCTAAATATCTCCAATACTCATCACAAAGCCCCACCATGTCCAGCCCTATCCATAGCAGCTATTTCCCTAATAAATCTTTCTCAACAAGCCATGGAAGCAGCTGAAATGTTGCACATCCCTTGGACCTACGAATTTTGCTCAAATTCCTTCCAATCTCAACTCAATTCCTCTTCAATTGGACTCAAATTGATGCCCATAAATTCGGCCAAGGTGCCCACATCACATTCCAAATTTTTCCTTGCCAATCAATCCAAATTGAATGCCAAAAATGCAACAAAAAATAGTCCTTTAATTTTCCCGGTCCAAAATAACCCAACTTTGAATTTTCGCCAAAAACTCGAGTTTGCCAAAAAAATTTTGAAGGATGATTCGACGTCCCTAAAATAGATCATGACATGACAGAACTTTCAATTTCTGAAATTGGGTTCAATTTCGCGGTTAATTTCAACCAAACGCGATTTTAGCATGACCTAGCCTACCGGGTAGCTTTTAGGAATTTTTAACGCATTTGACCCATGGTTGATTACTTTCGAGCCACATTGTACATCTTTGACTCATTGGCGAATCTCGGTTGTCGTGAAAATTTCGAGATTTCAAATACGGGCACATGGTACATAAATGACAGAAAAATCAGTTTAGTGTCGTTCGATGAGAATTTCGCAATTAGGTGGAATCACCCACACTTTAATCACATACCTCAGTCGAATTAACCTATCTCCGATCTTTGATCGATTTTTACAATACCATATTAACCCTTGCAAATTAGCACGGTCGAGTAATCGATTTCTAGTCGATTTCTCAAGTTTATTGCATTAAAATCCTTAATGGCTTCACCGGATAGATTAGTTATCTCGTGAATGATCAGCTTAAAGAAAAGAACTATAGGTGCATCGATGAAAAGCCTAACTTATTCAATTGAAAATAGAATCAGAACATCAAGATGTCACATCAACAATGTTTATATGCTCCTCATTGTTTGACCTACTTTCTACGTTGTAAGCCAACTTTGTAATTCTTTTTCGAAGTGGCTCAATCTGTCAAAATGCATTCTGGAATCTCTTTCTACTCCATTTTCCCAATTCGGCTACCACTTTCCTTATCTTTCTTGCAATATTCAGTTGGTTGATACTCTCAACACCCCAGGCTCTTTGAACCACTTCTCTATACTTGATTTCCTTAAACCAGTATGCTTCAAACTTGAACGCCTTCTTCCTTTCCACCCCATTTGAGTCCAAGGAGAGGAGAATCGAGCTATGATCTGATCTTATTGTGGGTAATGCAACTCCACATTTGGAAAAAGGTACTTTACATTCTAGGTTATAAAGAGCCCTATCCAGTCCATTTTCAACTAGCTCATCACCTTCCCCATTGGTCCAAGTGTAGGCACACCCCTTACTCTTGATATTCATCAATGAACATGAATTCAAAAGTTCCCAAAAGGCCACAACCCTATATTTATCCGCCTCATATTTTATAGCCTTTTCACATTGATATAGTACTTCATTGAAATCTCCCATACATATCCAAGGAAGATTGTTAGAAGAATTAATAGAGCGCAAGATTTGCCACAATCATAACCTCTCCTAATAGTTGGTAGAGGTGTGAAGGAATGATATCCCCATTAGGCTTCCGTTAAGGCTCTTACAAATAACATTAATAAGCTCCCCAGAACAAAATTCCACTTCCACCTTTACCTCCTTATCCCACATGAGTGCTACCCCCCGGCAATTCCATCCATTGAATTTAGTTTGCAACGTAGTATATTTGATTATTTTGGCTACTAAGAGAAAGTGAAAATTAATCAAAAGGAGTCACTTTTAAGCCTCATCACATTGATGACCTTGTCTTCATGGCAGGAATTTCTACTTTCAGAGGACATTGCATTATACCATTAAAATTAGGATTAATACCACAAAAAATCTCAATCAATATGTTTATGACAAATTTACCCCAAATTAATTTTTTAATCACTAAAAACTTCAGACTGGTATATATGTAAAAAATTTACTCTCTGTTAGATTCTAGTTAAATTGGATTGATATAAAAAAAAAAATCACAAATTAGTACACTTGTCATAAACAAAGTGTAAAACCTTAAACTAATATATCCAACAACTATGACGTATCATCCAATTTAGCAATTTGATAGTAAAATTTAATGAAAACTAAATGAGGATAAATTTATCATAGATGTACCAATTTAGAATTTTTTATAATCAATAAATTATTTTTCGGTAAATTTTTCATAGGTATACTAATTTGGGATTTTTCTAATATTTAACAGTTTAAATTATACGGATGATTATACAAAAAATTCAAGGGAAAGGATACTAAATTTCAAGACATAGTATTTCTTCTAAATTTAATTCTGCACCATTGAAAATGGTGAGTCTAACACAAGTCTCATTAGATATCCATATTCAATTAAGTGCTTTCTCAAATCCAAGTAAATAAATTCTGAAATGTCCAGAAACGTCCTTTAGAAAATAAGTAAATATATTAGAGCTTCAATTCATCAATTAAGCAGTCAATATAAATAAATTGGACTTAATGACCGTGAAATCTCAACATATAGTGAAGACAGAAAACATCACAAAATCATACATACGATGCTAACATAGTTATAAATTCACTTTGCACAATTTTCATAGCTCAATTTTAGAATATGGACAGAATTTTAAAAAAGAAAAGGAAAAAAAAGTATAACACTAATGCTTCATGGTGAAGACCCGCATGAGTGTTCCAAGGTTCACCTTTACCAATTCGTATCATCACTCAAAACCATTTGTTGTCGTGTCCAATGGCCTTACGTAAAAAGCAGATTGAGCGTTAAACTAGGTTTCATGCATTTTTAAAATTTTCTACATAATCAGTGGTAATGTTAATTGTGCCAATATTATATGAGAAGTAGGGTGATTAATTGATAGCCTCTTTTTAATTATCCTTTTTGAAAAACTATGTATATACTGGTAGGCATAAGCTTTAATTGATAGGGGGTGGATTTTAAATTTGATTCGGTGCATCAAAAGCTTCAGGAAATTGATTTTGCTTTGAAAGCTTTAGAAATTGAACTTCGCTTCCCTTAGTTTTGTTTAGACTTTCAGAAGCGATTTTGCTTATAATTAAAAGAAGTGGACAAGGGTGATCAACTCTAACAATCCGCACTAGGCATTCCCATAAAGGTCCCGCAGTTGCGACAAAATATTTGGTTGAGACCATAGATATTCCATATTATATGCAATCCAAAGATTCGAAATTGGCGAGCTCATTATCGCCACCCCCACTAAGATGTTAATAGCCACGAAGTCTCTTTGGATAAAGCATGTTGTAGCTAAGCAGCACAAGCCATCTAGAGGTTCACACAACATGAATCGAACTTGTGACCTCATGAAAGATAGGTGATACCTCTATCACTAGATCAACCACCTTGATAGTATTTTTGAGATTGAGGTACTTCGCCAGAATTGATTCTCTGGATTTGTTGAGGTGCCCTTAAGTATATTTGGATCCTCAACTTCTGTCGAGCTAGCCCCCAAGCTTTTCCTTTTTTATAACCCTATCGCCTTCGAGTTTGTAAAACAGGCTATTTGGATTCCCCCAACACATATTTGACAAAATAAACCATCTTTACAGGCGTGGTGCAGCTATCTTGCTTTGACTTGAGTGAGTGATGCTCTCTCTTTGCATCGTTAGAAGATTGCTGGGGGATAGCTAGAGAAAGAATTTTATCAGCACACTCCATAGTACTTTGGCACATACGGAAGCAGAGGAACGGCTTTGTCTTTCGTTCATGAAGCCCAGATCCACAGACAACAGTCGACGCAACACCTTTCCTTCCGGCAGACCTTCATCAACACGAATTTAGTTCTGTACTTTCAGAAGAGAAGACATCACCATGGAATATCCTAATGAGAAAACCCCAACCTTAGGGTACTGCAGAAGTTAATTTTCATGGTTTTGAACTCACCGGAGCAATTTCTGTTATGTGTAGAGACGACCGAGGATTCGTTATCACGGAGGTGCTTGGACACTGTTCGTGTTTGATGGAGCAGAATCATCAAGCACGAACTTTGGAGCCGGAAACCCTAGCCTTAGATATGCGATCGATGCTATTGAGGAGAACAACTAAACGAGAGTTGAGTTTAGACCGATGGAGCAGAACCACCTTGGGAGGTCAGCAAGATGGTACTTCAGCACAGTCGCTTTCGGATGAATTCTCCTTTGGGACATTCAAATTCAGTCCGGGAGAAACGAACCGGGCCGCAGATTGATCTGCCCAAGCCCAGCGCCAAGGTAGACTCACTACAGACTGGGCCATCTTTGCAACTCATTAAGTATTACTTGAACAAAATGAAACAAACTCTCTTTCTGACGGAAAAGGGAGGGTGACATTGAGAAAGAAAATGTTCGAGTATTACATAGTGAAATAGACACAACTTGAGAGGTTAGATAAACAACTCTCTTTCATTCGCTAGGGTACCCTATTCCTTGTATATTGGACTTCTTCGACCTTGGATTTGAGGTGACGATCGTCTTCGATCTTGGATTTGGGCCAATCACAATTGTCGACCTTACAATATCGAGATCAATACAAAGAGAACCACCGCTTTTCAATACGAAAACAGAAAGGGAGAGGGGACCGGAGATGAAATTGTTGCCCAATGCGATGACGATGGTGATAGTCAACCAATAGGGCTAGGACGACCATAGCTTCTCCTGTGAGAGAGAGAGAGAGAGAGAGAGAGAGAGAGATTGGAATTAGGGTTCGTAAAGTCTTTTGCTGAGACCGACAAAAAAAAGAAAGTCTTTTGCTGGGAGCTAGAACATGAAAAAGCAGTGTATTCTTACTTTTTTAGGAAGAAATGCCAATTTCGGTGAATTTGGTGTAATTTTCAGTCTAATAACAAATTCCAGGATATAAAAATAAGAATTTCGGAAGTAGATGATGCAAAATGAAAATCTAAGTGAAACACGACGATGATTTTCGATATTTTTGCTAAATAAAAGTTTCCGTGTCGAGTCTCGAGTTCCTCTTATATATTTGATAGCGTCATTGCTGGTGAAAAGTTGGTTTGCCTCAATTGCTCCCCGCTGACGCCTATAGGCACGATTCAAGTCCTTATGACCCATTAAGTTTGTTGGTGCATGTGACACTCACCAAACATCTAACTCAATACTAAACCTCTATAACAACAATTAAAATGCAGCAATGCCAGCAAGAACACATTTACTTAATCCATCTAAGTAAACCCTATATATATATATTGCTGCAAGTTGTTTCCAACACGTGATATAATGTAAGGTCCACGCATTCTTTCAATTTCAACCAATTACTTGAACTTCACATCTGACTTCATCCGTTGCGGGTGCAAACTCTTTCAAGTCAATATCTTTTCTGAGAAACAAGCTCGATTCTATACGCATTATCAAGCTTGATCTTCAAGCGAAAACTCACATGGGGATCGGATAAGAAGTTGCCTCTTCCTCCTCCTCCATTAAAACCCCCGAATTCCTCCATGGGGGTCAGCTTTTTATAGCAGAGAGACGAAGAGGGATCGATGGCTTTTCCTCAGGAAGACCTCGATCTGGTTCTTGTGCCGGTTGGGTTGCTCCTCATGTTCGCTTACAATCTCTTCTTCCTATACAAATACCTTCACTTCCCCAGATCGACAGTGATGGGCGTCGAAAACGACGATAAAAGGGCTTGGGTTGAGGCGATTTTGCAGGTAATATATGCAGCTTTACTTTCAAGAAGTTCTAGGTTTTATGGCACTTTTTCATTGTAGTTCTTGATAATTTGTGTCGACAGGGAAATGTAGACGTACAATCGGTCGGGGTGATCGTCGTCACATCGAACGTGTCAGCCGCGACCTTCTTCGCCTCGGTGTGCCTGACCCTCTGCTCCCTTCTCGGCGCGTGGATTGCCAACTCGCCCTCCTCCTCAGACATCTTCAACGGCGTCCTCCTCTTCGGCGACCCAAAGCCGTCCACGGCAGCGGTCAAGCACCTCTGCCTCCTCCTCTGCTTCCTCGTGTCCTTCGCTTGCTTCCTCCAGTCGGCAAGGCACCACGTCCACGCGAGCTACCTGATCACCACTCCGGGATCCCTCGTCGACCCCGAGGATGTCAAGGTGGTGGTCATACGAGGGGGCGAATTCTGGTCGCTCGGGCACCGGTCGCTCTACTTCGCCGTGAGCTTGCTGCTCTGGTTTTTCGGGCCCATCCCGATGTTCATCACGTCGGTGGTTCTAGTGATGATTCTGCATCACCACGACTCGTATTCAATTCCTATAAGGAGACGTCCGCTTGTAAAGAAAACTCAGATTGAGAGTAGAGTGTAAGAGCAAGAACTTGGGTGAAGTCAAAATCGATGCACGAAATGAATTTTCCGATTTTTAATTAGGTATATGAAATACATTGTATTTATGTGAACATTTGTTGAAAAACTCGGTACATGTCAAATTGAGATGGAAAATCTCTTGCCAACCCTCAATCCATTGTAATCATACGAATCCATAAGAAAATTATCAAAAAGGTCCTAAATGCATTACAATTGTATCAAATTTAATTCTAAACTTTTTTTTTTACCAATTAAATTCTAAATCATTTGTATTTGTGCTAATTTAATCTATCCCACTAGTTTTGGCACGGAATCATTGACATGACCATGAAGCATCCTACGTTGCACGGTCAGTGTTAACGTTGACAATTTTTAAAATTATTTTAATATTTTTTCGAATTTTTTATTTATTATCTAAACTTTTTTTTTCTTTTCTCTATCTTTTTTTTTTCTTCTTCTCTTCCTTATTCCTATAGTAAGTGCCAAAATCTCGGCAACTAGCCAAAGGCAAGGGCTAGTGAGGTCGACCTCGCCGGCCTCTAGCAAAGCTCACCCTACTAACCATTGGTGAGGGCAACCCTCTGCCCCCTAGCGAGGGCAAATCTCGCCCACTGACGGTGAGGGAGAGGGAAGATCTGTCTAAGATGGGTGTTGAACAAGGGAAAAAAAAAAAAAGCAAAACGCAAGAGAGTTTTCTGGGTTTTAGAGGATTATCTCTCGCGGCCATTCCGAGTCCTCTCACGGCCATGTTCGAACAGTTTCGCTTGACCTTTGTTCTCAGCAACACCCCCCAGCCAAAAGTCTGAACGGACGAAATCAGCAAAACAGTCTCCTTCGATTTAGTCAACTTTAGTTCCTCAGACCTCTACTCACCACGTCTATTCGTCATCTTCATCAGAGCTCATCAATTATCGGAAAAGATGGATTCACGCACTATTGGAAGGGCGAGGCTTGACTGGTGACCCTCGCCTTTGGCTAGTCGCCAAACCAGAGGAAGAAGGAAGGGAAGGAAAAAAAAAAAACGGTAAAGAGTAAGAAAAGGAAATAAAAATTGAAAAAGAAAAGAAAATAAATAAATAAATAATTGAAAAAAAATATATTAAAAATTGTCTATATCAGTGTTGGTCTCGTCACGTAAAACTGTCGGCATCCATATTAACAATTTACAACTAAAATTAACCGGATTGACTAAATTAGCACAAATCTAAAACGTTTAAGACTCAATTAGAGAAAAAAAATATAAGACTAAATTGGTACAATTATAATAAGTTTATAATTTATTTTTATTTTTTTTCATAATTTTCCCTACAATCCATCGTGGACTCAGCGAAAGGCTTACATGAGATTGAGGCATGAGGGAAAGAATGATTTGGGCTGAGGGAAAGATTAAACCGATTTCCAAGATTGGGCAAAATGCACCTAAAACAGTTGGGGGAATCTTACGACACTATACTCAACCGGAGGTACAGAGTCAGCCTGTGGTTAAGTACAACCCGTAAGGCGTGCTGACTCTGTAGTGGGCTTTTCATCCACCCTACTCACCTAAAGCGCGGGTGGCTACTATATCAACCTACTCGGCGGTAACCAGAGTATGCAAGCACACCCTGACGTAGAGTCTACCTTTCCCACCGTAGGGCATCCTAATTTCATGTCTATCTTTATTTTCTCGACAAAAAAGGAATACAGAGGACAACACGGGGTCTCCCACCCTATAGCAGATCTCCTACCTATTTTCTCCTTGAGCCTTTTAATGACCAACTCAAGATTAAACCGATTTCCAAGATTGGGCAAAATGCACCTAAAACAGTTGGGGGAATCTTATGTATTTAATTAAGCATGGCATGAAGGGTTTACCTATACGATGGTGGACCTTAAAAACATCAATTCCATTATTGCCGAGATATCGGACATGGGGGGGAAAGGACTAATTTTTGTTGGGTTTTTTATGATGTCATGTAATTACAGGGTCATGGTCGCATCGGTCCAAGATTGATGGCGGGCCTTAAAAAGATGGTGACGGCAGGGAAGCTCGTTTCCCGAGGCGGAACATAAAAAAAATAGATAATACAATCAATGAGGCGTTACCTTTTATTGATATATTGTATTGTATAAATAGGAATATCACCATTTATAATTATGATAAAAATAAAGATAAAATATAACAATCTGATGTACATGGAAATTGAAAAAAAAAAATTATAAAAGACCTTCAAACGATCAACTCGTGGATACTCTACTTGATGTCTTATCTTCATACTGATTTGTTAAAGATTTTGTGCTGTAACCATTGTGATTTTTACTTTTTGATTTGATACTTCAATACTCCCCTTCAAATCGATCAATGGGGAGGACTAGAGACCAAGTTTGATTCGTAAAATAGCAAACCTATCTTGAGTCAATGGTTTGGTGAAAATATTAGTAACTTTTGATAAAGACAAGACATAACAAGTTACAATAGAACCAAATGCAACTTTTTCTTATATAAAATGATAATCGATCTCGATGTGCTTTGTTCAAGTATGAAAAAATGGATTAGTTGTGAAATGCAGTGCTGACACATTGTCAAGAAAAGTAATGAAGGTTAACATTGGTAGATCCCAATGTGACGAAGTATGTATGAGATCCAAGCAAGTTCTTCAACTGCTACGGCAAGAGTCGGTATTTAGCTTCAGCTATGGAGCGGGCCACAGTGGCTTTTTTCTTAGCACATCATGAAATACAGTTTAGCCAAGAAAAGTACAATAGCTAGTGGTAGAGTCTTAGATGAGTTTGCACCAACCCAATTTGCATCACCAAAGCCAAACAAATGGAGAGAACTACAAAACAAATTGCAAAGCCCAAGATGTAAAGTATTGGGGCATATCATACAATACGTTTTAAAATCTAATAGCGAGCAATAGTTAGGGGTATCCATATATTGGCAAACTATATTGACTACAAGTGAGAAAATCCGAACGAGAGAAGGTAAAACACTAAAGAGGGCCTACAATGCTTCGAAAGTGGGATGGATCAACACAAGGCTTATCACCATGTTTGAGGGGTGGTTGCTTGGTAGCGATTGGAATAGCAATTGGCTTACATTCCACCATTGATGCTCATCTCTAAAGATCTAATGCATATTTTTGTTGCGAAAGAAAGAGTCCATCGGAGAAGTGGTTGACTTTTATGCCCAAAAAATAATGAACAACACCAAGGTCTTTCATAGAAAATACTTGACCAAGTGCCTGCACAAGATGGTTTCATAATTTCAAGGAATCACTAGTAAGGACTATGAGCAATAGAATAATAGCTTGACCATGTTGACGCCTAAATTTCTTTTTTAAATTAGGTTTTTTTTTATTGTCTATTTTGCCTTTTTTGGATAAAAAATAAATAAATAATAATAAAAAAAAAAGAGAGAAGCAAAGCAGCCCATTGGGCTCTCTCCTTCGCGCGGGCCCTCACGGCCCGGCCCGCGCGACCGAAACCCTTTCCCCTCCCTCTTCTCCTTCCTTCTTCCTCTCCACGCCTCTGTGCATCACGCGGCGGCCGGCGGCGCGAAGGACAGCCTACGGCGAGGGGGTAGGCCGACGTTAGCCGGAGATCACGGGCGCCATTAATGGTCGCCTTCAATGCGGGCGCTTCGCTGGAAAGCTTGGATGGGACGCCAGTTCAGCCGAGGAAGACCGGTCGGCGGCTGAAGCTCTTCGTCGGCCGGACTCCCCTTGCCTATAAATAGGCAGCTGCAAGCTCCGTCAACGGGAGGGCGAGCTCGGAGATCTTCCTTTGAGAGACTTCAAGGATAGATCGAAGAGTGAGCACGCGAGAGATCGGGTCGCGAAGCTCGAACGACCTCCCTCCGAGAGACTTCGGGGGAGGCCGTCGACAAGCAATCTCGAGGGGAAGAGATCCGAGCGAGAGGGAAACCGGAGAGGGAGGGTCGTCGTCTTGAGCTCAGTCGTCGCCATCTCGACACACACCACCATCGTTCACCACCGCAGACAGGTAGGGGTGGGTTCCTCCGCGTCGTTTTGCCCCATTTTCTTCCAAAACCCAATCTCGGCCTCGGCCCCGTTTTGGCCTAGGGGCTCCACGTTGCTGCCACACCACCCTGTTGAGTTAGTCGGCCGTTGCTGTTGCCGCCGCATCACGGATCCGTCGCCGCCATCGCCGCCGTTGCCGCTGCATCGATCCACCCCTCCTCCTTTGCACCGCGAATCGGGAACCCTAGGGTTCCCGATTTTTCAGTCGCGACCCGGGTCATTGGGTCGGACCGAGTCGGGGGAACCGGGTAGGGTTTCATCGTTCCCCCCAAACGGCGCCGTTCCAAATAAAAATTTTAAAAAAAAAAAGATGAAAAAAATCCAACGCGGGCCCGAATGCGATCGGCTTTTTATTTTGTTTTATTTTATTTTAAATAATATGTTTTAATAAATAAATATTAAGCAAATAATTTATTTTCCAAAAACAATCAAAAAATAATTTATTTTCGAAAAACATTAAAAATATATTTTAATTTCCAGAAAAAACCAAAAAATATTAAAAAATATAAAAATATATTTTATTTTCCAGAAAAATCAAGAAAAATAAAAATATTTTATTTCCGAAAAAATATTAAAGAATATTTTATTTTCCGAAAAAAAAAAATCAAAAATATTTTATATTTTCAAAAAAAAAAAAACAGAAAAAGCCAAAAATTCAGAAAAAGGCCAAAAAGACTTATATTTTCTAAACATCCAAAAATCCCTTTTATGTCCAAAAATATAAAAATGACCCAAAAATGTTTTTCCTCCTCAAAAATGCATAGAAAATCCCTAAAACATCCAAAAACCTCGGGGTTTAAACAAGATTAGGTACCGAAAGGGCATTAGTGATTAACTAGTGTAATCAAGTCCCCGATCCTAATTTCTCTGGTTGCACAAGAGCGAGTATTTCTCCCAATACTTCGCATGGGTTTCTAATCAACCCACCCAAAATTGATTAGTGGCGACTCCGTTTTAAAAATTAACTCACAGGTTAAATACTCAGACTATTAAAGTCGAGAATTGGTGGACTTGGGAGAGTCCGGGCATAACTAATTTTAGCTGAGCCATTAGCCTCCACAAGGCGCCCGACCCGATCGAGCGCCGAAAAAAAAGAAGTCGCGACAGACCACGGTGACGATTGATAAATAGTGATAGATTAGCAATGTTGCAAAACAACCCATATTCTAAAAGAAAATTCCTAAACTTGTCAAACCATGTCTTAGGAGCTTGTTTGAGGCCATATAGCGCAAACCCGATTAAACAAACCTGGTCAAGACAAGACAAATCACGAAAGCCCTGTGGTTGTTCCATATAGATGCAAAATTGAGATCACCATGTAGTAAGATGTTCTTGACATCCAATTGGTCAATTTCCCAATTATGAACAGTAGTAACAGATAGGGCAATGTGTACTATGGCTTGTTTATCTATTGGACTAAAATTTTTAGGAAGTCAATGCCCTCCGCTTGATGAAAGCCTTTTACAATCAGCCAGACTTTCAATTGATAGAACGAACCATTTGCATGTAGCTTTGTCTTGTACACCCATTTACATCCAACCACATTCATCAAGGGATGACAATGAATAAGTTCCCGTGTTTTATTGATTGCAAAAGCATCCAGCTCCTCAAGCATAGTGGTTGTCCAACCGATGTGTTTTAATGCTAAATGGACAATGCGTGGCTTGAGAGGGATAAGATGATATTGCTATTTTGGCACACCTCAGATTTGCCTTCGAGATCTTGGCCTTTGAATGTGTAAGCGAGGGATGCACTAAGGACGTGGAAGCTTCAAATGGAGATTGAAGTAAAAAATCATTATCTATTGATTGTCGCATATGATTAGAGAGAGTAGCAAACGAAGCATTTGAATCTGGTTCTATTTTACCAAATAGACATGCACATTCGCTTGCAGATTCAAGATCTGTTGATGAACCAACATTTTGACCAACTTCTGGACTAGGATGGGACCTAGTCCAATAATTATCAAAAGCTTTTCTTTGCGATTGACTTAAAGTTGAGTTCCATTGCAATAGCTCTCCCTCAGTCACAACAGAAATTTGAGAAGAAGAGGCAAAAGGAAAATTATGCTCATAAAAAACGTGTCAAGATACATAAACACGACCGGTGGATTTATGAAGACAACGATATCCTTTGTGCTTCTCACTATATCTTAAAAATACGCATAGCAAAGAGCGCTTGTCAAATTTTTTTCATTGTGTAGTTGCGTAAATATGGATAACAACGAGAGCCAACCACTTGAAATACGGTGCATTTGGAATTGACTTTGCAAAGGGCTTTGGGCTTCTAAAGATACTTAGGCTAAAGCTAGGGTGTTTGGGAATAACTTTGAAATTCCCATTAGGCCAAAGCTGGCCTTCTCAAGGTTGAAAGCCCAAGGCATGTGTGAGGGTGCCTTGGGCTTTCAGCTTTCTCGACATACAAGTGGCACTGTTCATTTTTCTTTTTTATTTTCTTCCAAAACTATCCTCAGTTACTCTTGATTTTTCCGGTTTTTCCCTCGTCATTGTACTGTTCATCTTCTTCTCTGTTAAAGGCCAACGTGTTGCTCGAAGCTGTGAGCGGCTGCCGACGACTTGGCATGGTCGCAGTGGCCCAAGCGACCATCGTCGGGGAGTGGTGCAACTGCCGCCCTGTCTGGGTCGTGGCGATTGCCGTGGGTCGCAGCGAGGTTTGGGTCGCCAACCTAGCCGCGACCCAAATCTGGGGGCGGCGAGGTCCTCCCGCGACCTCGCCGCCCCAAATCTTGGTCGCGGCGATCGCCAGAGGTCGCGCGACCTCGCCGCGACCCAGATCCAAGGGTAGCAAGGTCGCGTGACCCCGCCGCGACACAGATCTGGGGCGATGAGGTCGCGGGGACCTCGCCGCCCCAGATCTAGGTCACGATGGGGTCGCCCGACATCCGGCGACCCTCGCCGATGGTCTTCAATGGTCGCCTGACGTCCGGCGACCCTCACCGGTGGTCTTCAGTGGTCGCCCGATGTCCGGCAACCCTCGCCGGTGGTCTTCAGTGGTCGCCCGACGTCCGGCAGCCACCTGCCCTTTCTGGTCAATTTTTATTTTATTTTTCTTTTGATAAATTTTTTTATCACCAAAGCCCTTTGTAAATGTAATTCCCCCAAACACCATTTTGCTCAAAGGTACTTCAAATGGGCTTTCAAA
The DNA here is from genome assembly GCA_014182715.1 of Eucalyptus cloeziana. Taxonomy (NCBI): domain Eukaryota; kingdom Viridiplantae; phylum Streptophyta; class Magnoliopsida; order Myrtales; family Myrtaceae; genus Eucalyptus; species Eucalyptus cloeziana. The sequence goes on from CM024638.1 coordinate 31,565,009, forward strand.
CTACAATTTACCAAACACACTTTGCATTTTGGAAAATACTTTTAACTCAAAGGTCTTTGCATTCTTCTAAAGACTTTTCCCAAAGGTCTTCCCAAACGCACCGATGGTAAGTAATCAGGCTTTATTTGAATGAGACCGAGTATGGACTTCAGTTGCCCCAAGCAGTTGAAGGAACCCGATTTATCAAATAATTTTTTGTGGTAAATGCTTCCACCAATAGTTGAGTCACATAGATGCCTCAAATAGTGTAACAAGCCCAAGTTCAACAATGTGTCAATGTTTCCTCTCAACAACACCATTTCGCTTTGATACCATAAAGAAAATAGAGAATTAAGTCAATGAAGCGTTACATTTTCATTGATATATTATATAGTATAAATAGATATATCACCATCTATAATTATGATGGAAAATAAAAATAAAATATAACAATTTGATGTACATGGAAATTGAATAAAAACAAATCGTAAAAGATCTCCAAATGATCATATACCCTGTTTGATGTGTTATTTTCATGCTGATTTATAAAAGATTTTGCACTGCACAACCTTGTGATCTTTTACTTTTTGATTTGATACTTCAATAGAACACGCCAAGGGTCTCAAGGGATGCGCCAATCCACTTGGGCATTATCAATGTCGCTTTATTATCATCTTCTCCCATTTCCATCTTCTGCCCATTCTGGGCTCAGTTCTCGGCTCCATTCAAGGGCAACCGATAGAAGTCCAAATGAGGGATGGTTTTTGGCATTTAGAGGCGGTGCAACTACTTGGAGATCTAAGAAACAAGTTTGCTGATTTCACTTTTGGGCGATAGGGCGGAAATTCTATCTCAGCCTTCGCGGGAGCCATCACCATAGAAATTCCAGAAACAATTACGGAAGTTATCACGAAAGGCCCAAATTTTGCTCTTGAATCAAACCTTAACTCATACACTCACTCAATTGCACTTCAATTTCTCCGATCAGTCAACCTAGGACAAAAGCCCCATATTGATGAGAATAGTTCCAATACCAGTTTGTTGCGGAAAGAGGATTGCACAATCAATCACAATAGCAAGATTAACGCATAATTAAGTGAAAAACCAGAGAAAACAATACACCAAAATTTATGTGGTTTGGTCCGAGTATCCACATCTACTCCAAAAGAGAGTGACGGTGATGAACCAATGTAAACAATAGACCTTACAAGCAAAAAGTATCAAACCCAAAGCCCATATTGCACCTAATCGATCACTACCCAGTGTTCCACTCAATTCCTCAATTGTTTTTCCTCACATGACTTTTAAAGAGAAACCCAAGAAACACTTTCAACATGCTATCTTGTATCAGAAAATTATTTATACATATTGCATTGGTAGCAATTCAGTCTTAAATATTTCAATTGAACTGAGTTAGTACTAAACCTTTTTCTACATTGGTAACAAATCAATCTATCTAGCTGAGTTTGGTTGGATATCATTGACCCGGACATTGGCCGTCCTACATGGCATGGTCACTGCTAATGTAAACATTTTCTAAAACCTTTTAATAATTTTCAATATTTTTCCTTTTTATTTATTTATTTTTTACTTTTTTTTTTTTGGCTTCTCTTTCCATCGATGGCCAGCTTGGCCATGCTCAACGAGGGTCACCCTCACCAAGCCTCCCCTGGGTGAGGGTGTGCGCCGGTGAGGCCAGCCATCGTCTTGGTTTAATCAAACCGAGAGAGAGAGAGAGGTTTCTCTTTTCTTTAGTCGATGACTTGGGTAAAGAGAGCTCTTTTGATGGGTCTTGTTTGCCGTTCGCATTTTTCAGGGTTCAAAAGACAACAATCACTCCCTTTTTTCTTCTTACCCCTTCAAGGCTTCAACCCTTTTTTTCCCATTCTGTTTCTTTGTTTGGGTTTCGATCAGATTTGGGTCATTGAAGCTCCGACGCTTCACGATTTTGAGTTCTTGTGTTGCTTGACAGCGGAACTCTAGTGTCAATTCGTTCTATGAATTTGATAATATGAAAGGATGGAGTCTAGTAATTTGAATGGTCAGCAAGGCCATCCCTCGCTCGGGCAACACCTGGCGAAGCCATGCTTGCCAAAACAACGCCCAGCCTCGCTAGTGGTCGCCCTCACCCGTGGTGGCAAGGGTGATCCTCACTCTAGTGAGGCCAACCCTTGTTGGCTGCCAACAAAAAGGGGAGGCAAAGGTAATTAAAAAAAAAAAGAATAAAAGAGAAGAAAAAATCATAAACTATTAAAATATTATTAAAAATCTCCATGTCAACGCTAGTCGTGCAACGTAATATACCCAATATCCACATCAGTAATATCCGGCTAAAATGGACTGAATGGACTAAATTTGTATCAACGTAAAAATGTTTAAAACTAAATTTGTTCAATTTAAAATGTTTAAAACTAAATTAGTACCAATATAATAAGTGTAGGATTTTTATTTATTTTTTTGTACTTTTCCCATAATCTGTCTAAGATAAGGTCAAAGCTTGCCCGGATTGAGCTTGCATCGGAGGAGGGTGTCCGGTGACAACAGGCCCGGATACTCGTCCACAGCATTGAAAAGCGCTTTTGGTTTTAGAAGAGATCCTCGTTCGGGGTGGCCGTCTAGTTGCCTGTTTTGTCCAAGCGCTAGGCGGGCCATGGTCAGTCATCATCTCCATCTCCAACATTCAATTCTCACTCGACACCTTTGTCAAAATTGGAAACATACCCCCAATAATGCATGTAGGTCTCTTCCAAATGCGTGTTGTTCTCACGTCGGGTACAATGTGCATATGCTGAGACGAAGGAAGCTTCAAGAATTGGCTGGCAAAGGTTCCGTATCTTAAGGGGTCGGGGATTGACTTTCCCCGTGTGAACATCCCAATTTCACGAAATCGTCCAAATCGGTGGGCCCAACACGGTCAGCCTCGGTCAATTCCCATCGATGTTTTCTAGGGTTTCACATCGTATGGACACTCAAGACCATCTCTGCCCACTTGATGGGCCCAATAAGGGGGACAGAACACGGCTAAAGAGAAATCAGAGGTTGTTCAATGAAGTTCCCTGGAATTTTAGAGAGAAAGAGAACATAGTCACACAAAGTGACTCCTGAATGTCAACTTTCCACAAATCGAATCTGACAATTCTTTTTTGTTTTTACATCCACAACAATTGTTGACTTCATTTGTTTAGAAATAGATTAAGTCTTCAGGTATTATTTATTTTTTTATGTATTTGAATTCTTTTTACATTTTTTCGAGACTGCTTGATATAGTCTTTTCGCGGTAGTTTCACTGTGAAAAAAGGTGATATAGTTTTATACACATTAAAAGCTTGTGCTCTTGCTGTAAGAAAAATGTCTTAATAAGAAATCAACTTTTTAGTTCTTTGTGATTGATGTTCGATTATGATAATCATCATGATATGTGCCATGTCAAATAGATAATTTTAGGATAATGGTGAGTAACGAGGAATTTAGATATGTAAAATGGTTTAAGATTGCGTGACTTAACACACACACATATAATATAAATCTTTTTAAGTGATGTTTCGAAAGTGATGTGGTGGTATGGCTATAGCCAAATTTCGTCTTGAGACATCCCTACGCAAAATTATGCATTCAAAATTATTGCGGATCACCTTTTCTTGCATCAATGATTCGAGAAAAAAAATCCAATTAGTCTTTTGATTGGAGGATTATAAATATGCATGTATTTATAATGAATTAATCAGAGATATGATTGGAGGAAACTTCCTCCAATCAAAACACATTCGATTTGTTTAGTCTTTACATGTCAATCGCTAGAAGAAGGTTCACTAGGCCCAACCTACCGACCTATTTCATTGCAGCCATTTGACGAATCCGCATCTCAAATGTAAAAATATTCAGAATTTTTGTAAAAAAGAAAAAGAAAAAGAAATGGTCACCAAAATGCAGGATCCGAAATCCGTATTATTTGGGGCCGTGGAAGTTGCAAGTAGTTAAAAATGAAGTCTACACCCGACATCAAAAACTGTTCTCTTAAAGTGACCGCTAGTGAGAACACGTGCTTGTATGGGACCAGAAGAAAATGAAACAAGGAAAGATACATAGGAGAGCACGGACATTAAACAACTTAAAATGAGTTATATTTGATGAGCTCAGTAGTTTTACGAGTTACTTATATTCAATAAAAGAACCCTAAATTGATTTAAAATAATAAAATTCAAAATGATGTGACCGTTAAATTAATTCACAATTTACTTAAACGCAACCTACCTCTATAACTCTCTCTTGCCCTCACTCAATCGCACATTCGCTTGCTCTGCTCTATAACCTCAATTTGGATATGAGCGTTTCTAGATTTGATTAGATATGGAATCAGAGGGAGACCGAGTCATGAGATTTACATTGCAAGGAAATTATTCAAAATGGATTAAATTGATTTTATTTGGATTTGACGTTTTATGACCACAAACAAAAAAGTCTCCGAGCCTTTTGCCTTTGGGGACCCTTTGGCACGCTTTTTTCACTTAACTCGGCAAGTATTTATAAGGGAAGACCAGAGAGGATGTAAGACATACTCAGTAGTCGTCAGAGAGAATAGAAACATGCCTCGATCATACTTCATTTGGAATACTTAAAGACCTCGCGAGGGGCTGTCTATTTGTCTATCACATGTCTCAGGTGGGCCCATTAGGTCTGCTTTTAAATTAAAGGGTCTGTGTATTTTTTGACTATGTCATATGTATTATCTCCATCATAGGATTGCGACACATATTCATCTAACAAAGCTCCTCACCATACTTAATTTAGATCCCAAGCGAAAACCTTAATACCAATATATATATATATATATATATATATATATATGTATGTATATCACGCCACCATTGATCTCAGCAGCTCCATCACCGTTGATATCTTGATCTAACCATCGAGTCTCATGGCCATGGAGGGGCCGCCGCCTCTGGTATGGAGGATCGACACCTTCATGGATTTGGAGGTTGAACACAAATTAAATTTCTATGTATCATTGTCCAGTGCATCTAAATCAAACTATAGTAAGAGATGTTCATGAAGCAAGGTCTACACGCATGCGATAGAGATGCAATATGCCTTGTAAGCACCTAAAAGTATTCAAGAAAATGCCTACATGGAATTGCTCCACCAAATTTTTAAATGTCTATACCATAACATGTTTAATTTATGTTAGTTAAATGGAAGCATTTATATTACTATTCTTATTTTTGTGCATATACATCAATTTGCATCTTCACTTTTGAACACCTACACTTTCCGCGTTGAGGAATGGACTTCAACTTCCATCTCCCACCCATCATCCTCGTCTACTTATTTACGAAACTGCATTTTCTTTCCTCCTCCTCCTCCTCCTCTTTCCCCTACCCTCTCAGCTGCCGCCGCCGACGCCGCCATCCTCAGCTAGCATGGCTAATGCCTTCTCCATCTGAACCGTCGTCGTCTTCAGGGGCTCGTCCTTACAGAAATCCGCCACCCTTGTCATGGACTTCATCCCCCCGTCTCTCCTCTTCTCATGCTTGGCCCCCCCTCCCTGAGGGCTGAGGCTATCTCCATGGTCTCTGATGAAGTCGGCCACGATCTTGACAGCCATGACGCTTCTTATTTCTCATTAATTCACAATAAAAATTTCATTTGCTAATCGTTATACTGACACCCAATTCAATTTATTACTCATGATCGTATCTCTGCATAACCTTGTCTCCTAATGAATAGTTTCATACGCATAAAATAGCTGTCGAGCATGTGTTTCAAATGAAGAAAATGTCACTCAAGTGTTGGAGGGTTTCACTTGCTAAGTACTCAAAGTCGACCTTGAACTAATCCTTGACCAGTTGATTGAGTTCGACCGTGTAGAGTATTAGTTGGCGTATAAAATGGTATTTGGAAACGTAGAAGTTCCTTACAATTTTTTGCCGCACATTGTTTGGAAAATCTTTTTTCATTCTTTCTATTATATGAGCTAGCTTTCGAATAACCCCGCCCCCCAAACCCTACACACACCCCTAAATAGGAAAGTCCACATCATTTAGAAGGTTCTTCTACTACTTTTCTTGTGGGAGAGACAATTATACTGACTTCTAATCAAAATCTTGCAATACACCCATTTTGACTTTTTAAAGTCTGCAATTCTTGAAACTTTCATAATACTCAAAATGTTAAGACGTAAATTCAAATATAATTTTCTTCATAATTTTCTGAAAATCAAATAATATTGTTCTCATAGCTAGTGCAATTAGGGGGAACACTAAAATTGAACCGAACTGATCGGTTTTTGGTCATTCTCAATTCCTAAAATTTGTCATCAATGACATTCAATCCAATTCCAGTTTTAGGTGTGGACCGAACCACTTGGACTGCCCAAATCGGACAATAATTTCTTTTTATAATTTTTACTATTACAAAACATTTCTTAAAAAGATGATTGGGGGTGTTATGTGTAATTTCACATTCACTTTAAGTCAAAACCCTAATTTCCCATTCTCACCGGGTCAACTCCTCTTAGCTCTCACTTAGTCTCATGCCTCTCACTTCTCAATTTTACGCTATCATGCCTCCTTCAGTCCCTCTCGCCTCCCTTTCACTCAACGTCATCTCAAGTCTCAACTCTTGCCTCCCTCTCTTACTCTTACCTCTCAGCTCGCCTCTCTCAGCTCGCGGACTCTCCTGCCAGTACCCTCCTCCTCTCATTCTCGCCGCCTAGTTCTCGCTCTCTCGCTCTCACCTCTCATCAGACTCACCGTAAATTGCTCCCTCTCTTGTAAATAACATTCTCCATCCTAATTTACTGATTCTTGGTTAGGTTATCTATTTCGATGCCTTTTGAACTATTAAATTGGGATGTGTATTATAGGGAATTTTTCATTTTTGGCAATCGATGCTCCGACAATTGCCAAGCATGACTTGGTGCTTCTTCTATGTTTCCATATAAGGGGATTAATGATATATGTTTGAGAGTGCACATGTTCGTTGGTGTGGGAAGAGACACACTTGCAATATTGCAAGAAATAGAAAAAAAAAAGGAAATATATAAATAAATCACTATCAATTTTAGGAGCGGGTGAGCCATTTCCTAGTTTCACATACTGGAAACCAACTCTATTGATCTGGTTTCAGATTTCAGATTGGAAATTGATTCACTTTGAATTCAAACATCTCTAGTTATAATATGCACGCTGAGATGAAGGAAGCTTCGAGAATTGGCTTGCGATGATTCAGGATCCTAGGCGGCGGTGGTCGACTTCCTTGTGTGAACCTCGCACTTTCACATAGCCAAATCGATGGGCCCATACGGTCGGCCTCAGTCAATTCCCATCAATTTTTCTACCGTTTCGCATCCTATTGACACCTAGACCATCTCGCCCGCCTGACGAGGAGGGAATAGGCTGGGCCCCAGTTTCTCTAGTGTGATTGATTGAAATGAGGGAGACAGAACATGGGTGAAGAGAAATCGGAGGTTGTTAAATGAAGTTCCATGGATTTTAAAAAGTAATAGAACATAGTTACGCAAAGTGACTCTTGAATGTCAACTTTCACAAATCGAATTGAAGTTTTAATTTTCCAGATTCACAACAATTTTTTACTTCGTTCATTTAGATGTGGATTAAATCTTCAGGTATTATTTCTTTTTCATGTATTCAAATTCTTGACTTTTTTTTTTTACTATTTGATACGGTCTTTCCGCGATAGTTTCAGCTGTAAAAATAAATGATGCAATTTTATTCACGTGAAAAGGTTGTGCTCAAAATTGTCTTGATGAGAGAAACAACTATCTAGTTCGTTGCAATCGATGTGGGATTATGGAAATCAGCATGTTCGGTGCCATGTCAAATAGGGGTGTCAAAAACCAAATCAAACTGAGCCGAAAAGTTTTATTTTTTTGGTTTGGTTCAGTTTCATTAAAAAAACAAAAACTTTTTTAACCGATTTGGCTTTTATCACCGATAAAATCTAAAAAAAGTTCATTTTATCTTTTAAATCATTTTTTGATTTTTTATTCTTTTCTTTTCTTTCTTTTTTTTTCCTTTTCTTTTTTTTTCTTCTTCTTCATTAGCCGATTGCCAGCCACGGTGACGGCCTACAACCGGCCAAAGGTGAGCTGGAGCCTCGCCATAGGCTAGCAAGGCTCCACCTCACTTGATCAGGTGAGGCCGAGCTCGCCCGACGCCAGCGAGCTCGAGCCCTACCAAATCCAACCACTTGGGCGAGGCTTGAGCCTTGTTGAATGTCGCCAAATGTCAACAAGACTCTAGTGACCTCCAGCAAAGCTCGAGCCTCGCCCAACTCATCAGATTTGGTGGGCTCAAGCTTGCCGGCATCAAGCGAGCTCGGGCTCATCTAAACAGGCTAGGCGGAGCCTCACCACAGTAGGCAAGGCTTGACCTCATTGGAATCTGGCGAGCTTGAGCCTCGTCGGCCTATGGTGAAGCTCCAACTCGCCTTTCGCCGATCATCGGCCGTCATCGTGGCTAGTGATCGAACAATGAAGAAGAAGAAGAAGAAGAAAAAGAAAGATAAAGAAAAAGAGAGAAAAGGAAAGAAAAAGAATAAAAATAATTTAAAAAATCGATTTTTAAAATATATATATATATATATATATTGAAAGGAATGCATGTAGGGAAAAAAAGCAAAACAAAAACAAAAGTAAAAACCAAAAAACTGAGCCGAACCGAATTGGGATTTCGGTTCAGTTTCAGTTCGGATCGAATTTCAGTTCGGTTCAATAAACGTCCTTATCGGTTCGGTTTGGTTTGTTTTTTTTTTTTTTTAAACCAAATCAAACCGAACCATTTACACCTATAATGTCAAATAGGCAATTTTATTTGACCCCAAAAAAAAGGTAATTTTAGGCTAATTGTGAAATTCATTTTCAATTTATCTCAATCATGAAAGTTGAGTATCGAGGAAATCCAATATGTAAAATGGTTTAAGATTGTGCCACTTAGCGTGTGTATATTATACAAATCTTTTTCAATTATGCTTTTGAAAGTGATGTAGTGACGTGGCTATACCCAGCTTTCGTCTTGTGACATGCCTTCGCAAAACTATGTGTCCAAAATTATTGTGGATCACGATTTCCTGCATCAATGATTCGAAAAAAAATCGATTTTTTTATCAGAGGCTTACAAATATGCATGTATTTGAGATATGATTGAAGGCAGTTTTCTCCTATCAAAACACGGAGGGTTTCCTCAGTCCTGAAACGTACATCGCTAGTAAAAGGTCTTCTAGGCCCAATCACTTGGGAGTTGCAACTTGCAAGTTGTGAAACAACGAAGTCTACATCAACAACTGTTCTCTTAAAGGGACCGCTAGTGAGAACTCGTGTTTGTAGTTGTAGGTGATCAAAAAAAAAAAAAAAAAAAAAAAAAAAAACAAGGAAAGATACATGGGAGAGCACAGAAGAAAATTTGCAGCGTCATGACACTAGAAAACTTGGTTTGTATTGTGAAAAAAAAAACATTATGTAAACGATTACTTAAATCACTTATAAAAATGAATGAATGAAAAATATATTCACCGTCGACAACAATATTCAAACATAAATTGTTGTCAGTAATGAAAACTTTTTCTATTAACTGATTATTTTATGCAATAGAAACAATCTTTTTTAGAAATATTTTTCAATTCATTTATTTTTCACAAAACAAACGGAATCTAATTGTTGCTCATTGATGTACGGAATTTTATAATGCAATAGCGTGCACAATCTGTAATTCATTGATACGCAAATCCATTAATCAAATCAAAATCCTACAACACCCCCATCTTGACTTTTTCTGGTCTAAAGTTCCTGAAATTTTCGTAGAATTCAAATATCGACACGTAAATTCAAATATAATTTTCTGACACTTGAATAATATTTCACACTTTGGCGCGAAATAACGCTTGGCTTATTTCATATGTTCTTTCTTTCTCCAACATTTTATTCTAAGAGCATAATAAGGTTCTGAATTCTTAAACAAGTTGGAAGAACTCCCCGTTGTCCTTATGCAGGGCCGAGAAATATCAGTAAAGTAAAGATTCCCACATGCACAGTTTCCCAAACTAGTCTAATCTTTTTCTTAAAGTAAACAACTTTTTTAGAAGCCAAAGGGATCAGCGCGTGGTCTCACGAGGTCGTCTAATCACCAAAGTCGCCCGGGTCATTTCATACGCCCCCGACTTCTGGAGAGTGATGGAGGCCCGTGTGTAGTTCTTCCGCTCTTTCTTGTATTGGCAAAGGAACGAAATGAAACCAAAGACAAAAGCCATCAAAGCATGTGGTCCAACCTAATCGACAATGACAATGATTTTTGGACGTGTGTGGCGGTAGCTGCGCACCGCGCAGGGAAGTCCACGAGAGATCGAGGAAGCATCATCCCGTGGTTGGTCCTTCACCGCGTGTGTGGTGCGTTAGATAATCAAATGCACAAAAATCAAGGAGATTCTTATAATTATTGGTATCAAGCCTTACGCCCACTTCTCATAGAAAAAAGTATTTCATGTGGTGACAAAGTATATGAGACTGATAACATCATGTACTAGTTCAAATTTCGAGTTGACTGTCCAAAAACTTCTAGATACATTTTCCAGCGATCAATTCGATTTTAAACATTTTGATTATGTCAATTTAGTCACGAACATTTTTTACTAATTTAATCTTAACATTTTTAATTTTTTTAATTTAGTCCTAAATTTTTTAACGATTTACTAATTTAAACTTTGTCGGTCACAAGCGAGGACATCGAGCCCTCACCCAAATACAAGGGCCGCAACTTGATTTGCTCTTCAAGTGACATTTGAGATCTAAAGTCCATTTTGGATATTTATAAACAAAATCCACTTTGCAGACTTGAGATTTTGGCATCGGGGGTAATTTGCAACAAAACCTACTTCGAGGGCATTTGTAAGTTTTACATCCATTTCAGACCCATTTTGGGAAAAAAAAGTCAACAAAAAAAATCAAATTGAGACTAAACTCAGGCCATCTGGTCGGACGTCTCGCCAAAACAGAAGAAATGGCAACAAGAGGTCAAAACCGTGTCTAAGTAATATTTGAATTCTTGGCCAACATAGTTAGGTAATAATTAAATATAGAGAAAAATATTCAAAAAGTTAGGGACGATGTAGAATTTTTCTCCACTTTTAATATGCAATGAATAATTTTGTCGTCTTTACCTACCAAATTCTTATATTAGGACTTTGATCATCATACATTGACTTTTGCATATATGAGGGAAAATATTAGAATTATAAATAAATAAATAAATCCTAGTTACCGTCTTCAATTCTCACCTCAGCTTCATAGGACAAGCCCACATTTCTAAAGTGAGTAAATTAGAAACAGCTCAAAAAACATATGAAAAAAAATGAAAAAAATAATAAATTGACCCTAATCACAAATTAAACCATGGACCCTAAGCAGAAAGACATAGACCCCCTTATCCTCTCGTGATCCACGACGCTGTCATTGCTAAGGAAGTCCCAACACTCTTCGGAAGTTCTCGTGTCGTGTCAAACATTCGAACACATATCTAACACTTGCCGACACTCTCGGACACTCTCCAACACTAGATCATCACATGTCGAAAAATCTGACACTTGGTCAACTTTCTCTACATTCTACGACACTCGAGTTGGAATTCGGCAAGTTTCTAACACACGATTCCAACACGCAAGGTTAATTTTAAAAAATTTCAATAAATAATGAGTCAAAATGTATATATGTGAAATAAAAAAAATGGGGAAAGAATAAAAAAACCTAGTCTTTACTTCTTTTCTGACTCACTTCTCGTAATACACAATTCATTCCCAAGTTTTTTTTCTTTTCTCTTCTAACACATTTGACCCACGAGTCTAGAAGGTGAATTATTTTTTTTTTCCTCTAAGATTTATGGATTATTGAAATAAATTTGAATTTGTCAAATTGAAGTAATGAATGATATTAATAAATTGTGGATTAATATTTTTAGTGTAAATTCATTCTAGGATTTTATTTTTATTTATTTATTTGTAAATTTAAATCAAATTAATTTGATTGAAATAATCATAAAGATAATAATTTATTATGTAAGTATAAAAATATACATTTAATATATAACGTATCTCAATGTGTCGGAATTTTCTATTTTTTAAGAAATAACGTGTTGATATGTAGTGTTGCATGTCACGTGTCGATATTGATGCTTCTTAAGCCACGTAGGCACCATTCTCATTAGGGGTGAGCATGGTCCAGGTTGGGCCGGTCCACCCCCTAACCCTAGGATCAACCCGCACAGTGTCGGTCCTCAATTTTTGGGACCGAGAACCGACCCTATGAAACTTGGGACCGAGGACCGAACCGACCCAATGGGTTTAGTCCAATTCCAAGATCAACCCAGGACCAAATGATAATTTTTATTTCATTTTTTGTACTTCTTAAAAAAGTGATTGAGGACCGGATTGACCCAATGGGTTCGGTCCGGTTTCCAGATCAACCTAGGACCAACCAATAATTTTTTATTTCATTTTTTGTACTCCTTGAAAGGGCAACCAAGGACCGTACCGACCCAAGGGTTCAATGATGTGTGTGAGGTTAGCTAAGAAAAGTAAGTAGTGAAGGTCAAGTGGGGTGAGCGTCGAACAAAATGAGTATCGAATGTCAAGCGGGGAGCAACAAGCCAAGTGAGCATCGAGTAGCGAGCAGCAGGAATGACCCAAAGCAAGTGAGGCAAGTGTTGAGTGGCAAACGGAGAAGTTGTTTCTTTCGATTTTGGCAAATTGAAGACTAAAATGACAAATAAGACGAAGATAACGAATACTAGAGGAGGATACCATAAAGAGTTGTTTATGCGCTTTTTGGAAGTCGTGAGGACTCATCATAAAAATATTTTCCTCCTTTGTAAATTATGACTATTGATACTGTAAAAAATATTAAAAATCTAAGTTATTAAATAATTATATAAAATTACTTGAACTCCTCACTAATGAGCTATTTAATGTTATTGACGCTATTTATTTTAAGGTTTTTATATATAAAAAATTATAAATAATATTATATATATAGTTAGGGTTGGTTCGGGTTGGACCGACCCGAAACTCTTAGGATCGAGGATCGACCCGCACAGTGCTAATCCAGGAATTTTAGGTGACAAGGCGACCGTTTCGCTGGGAATCCAGGCAGGGGCCAAGCGGGGTTAGGCGGTCAGGGTCGGTCCAGGATTAACCCTGGACCGATACTCATCCCTAATTCTCATCGTCCTTGGCAACATTGTCCACAATGGGCATCGGCAGTCTCATTCTTCGATAACATCCGACAAAGGCGTCTCACAAGTTGCAATCGAGGCAAAGCCTCATGGATCGCGCGAGGTGGTGACCCAGAGGAAGCCACGACTGCCGCAAAGCTCATTTGATGTCATGATCGTGGCCCGAATGGCCGTCAAACTGATAGATAATGAAGATATCGAGATTCTAGTTTTGGAGATCCTTCATTAATTTGAGGGAATTCAAAATGCATAATTTAAAGGAAAATTACCCCGAGAAAAATTATGGTTTTGTAAGAACGGTTGAGTCAATTCGAAGTCGGGAAACGATAAATCCACGGTGCAAACTCAAATTCATATAATAATAATAATAATAATAATAATAATAATAATAATAATAATAATAAAACCGAGAAATCCAACCGAGGTCGATTGCAGTTCGGTTCCCCAAAAATCTCCAAAACTCCGCCCAAAAGCATCTTCGTTCTGACCTTCCTTCCACGGCGTCTGCCGACGTCACCGACCTCGTACCCCCGTGGGGACCCCCCAACTGTAAGATCGGGCAACACGCAGCACTCCGATACTATTACACCTTGACTTCCACAAACTCCGCGGACTCTCCATGAACAAACGAATAAACAAAACACGACCGAAACGCGCGTTGCCTCGTACCTTGATACCTACTCTCGGTTGCCCCATATAGAGTCGCTCTCCGTCGGCAGCACGCAGGAACCCCCGCTTCCGCTTCTCTCCAGCCATCTCTGCTGTGGCTGCGCCCGCCTGCGTTAGACAGAGAGAGATAGAGAGAGATGTCGGAAACAAGCGCCGAGAGCGGCGAGGAAATAACGCTCGAGTCGACCCCGACATGGGCCGTGGCGACGGTTTGCTTCGTCCTGATATTGGTCTCCGTCTTCCTCGAGCATCTGATCCATCTTCTAGCTCAGGTATATACAGTCGCCTGCTTTGCCTTTCGCGCTCGGCCTTGAGCTAGTCTTCTTCGAATGGGTTTTGATTGGAGATTACATGCAGTACTTGCAGAACAAGAGGAAAAGGGCTCTAATTCAGGCGCTCGACAAGATCAAATCTGGTGTGCTCATCTTTCTTCTGTTCTTCTCTCACTCGGGCTACCGTCTTTTTCCCTTTCTTTTTCCACCCTTTTGCTGGTTTGTTGATGAAATATGTGTTTGCAGAGCTGATGCTGTTGGGGTTTATATCACTGCTCCTGACCATGATGGAGAGGCCGATCGCGAATATCTGCATCCCGGAGAGCGTGGCCCAGACGTTCTTGCCTTGCAGCACCTGGGAATCTAGTGAGGAAGAGGAAGAAACTAAATGCCATGAGCAGGTACATACACGTGTGCAGAATTGCTTCATATAGATATACGATACATTCCGCGCCGCTCTAGAGTAAGTCAAAATTTCATATCGATTGACCATGAAATTTATAATTCCGTACCACGACGGTAAATGATTAATCAGTATCAAATCAGGACGGGAGGATTGCTTGTTTTGTTCCTCGATCTCAGGGAATCTGATCATCTATGAAGGAAAAATTTTAAATACACGGCTGAAGTACTCTCTTTCCGTCTTAGCTCTCTTACTTAATACTATTGAAACGCACCCATTTTCCTCTACATGGACCTGATTTATTATTGAAGTGAAACAAGGGATCTGAAGAAAGAAGAGCATAAGCTAGACCATGGTAGCAATGAGTAAATCCTTTGTATCTAATACAAAAAGTTTCAAGATAATCTGAGAGTAAAGTTCAATCGCAAGATCGATAGTTTAAAAATATGCATTGCAAGCTATCAATCTACTTGCATACTTCACATTTTTTCCCTTATTTCTGCATATTGATTTTGTTTTCCTTTGTCCTTTAAGCCGGTTCATGTGATTATTGTTTGCATGTTGGTCCAAAAATGATATAAACTTAGGTTTTATTTAGTTGTTTTTAGTAAATTTTGTCGAATTGCCTTGAACAGGGGAAGGTGTCTCTTTTGTCGAGGGAAGGTGTGCGGCAATTGCAGTACTTGATCTTCGTGCTCGCCTTCTTCCATTCTCTTTCCTGCATGCTTACTTTCGCGCTCGGGATGGCCAAGGTAAAATCATAATTCATCGATCGATCTCAAATTATTTATTATCCTTTTCAATGTGTCATTTCCCTTTTGAATCCCATACTTTCCCAAATTCAACGTGACGTGAAGATTCCGTCGGCTTTAAATAATGCCAAAAAGGATGTAGACATTGTCAACGTATCGTCTTCTACTAAACAACGTGCAAAGAAATCGTATTACTAGCTAGGCTATTAAACAAGTGGGCCGTCGAAATCCTACGTATAGTTCAGATGACATTCGTCATTGATTGCGCAAATTCTCGGGGTTCTCTAGAGGGCGATTTGAT
Source organism: Eucalyptus cloeziana (assembly GCA_014182715.1). NCBI lineage: Eukaryota > Viridiplantae > Streptophyta > Magnoliopsida > Myrtales > Myrtaceae > Eucalyptus > Eucalyptus cloeziana. The sequence goes on from CM024638.1 coordinate 31,580,623, forward strand.
TAAACGGTGCTGGACCGATGAGAAATGCGTTTACTATTCTTGAGTGGAACTTGAAGCAAAAGCAAAACGAAAAGCAAACATCTAATTTTTCCTTTTAGACTTTTGCTTTTCTTCTTTTTTGACTTGCACGTGAACAAAGCAAAATCCGTGACGAGGAACTTTCCCTTGGGGACATTATTTTGTCTCCCTCTTTCGTTTTCATTTGTGCGGCTTTTACCAAACCTTTTTCTTTTTTCGGTCTTCTAGATAATCCGTGTTAGTGGGAAACGTAGACTTGGGTTTGACCAATAATTGCAACTTCTTTGTTTTTTTATGGTTAACTTTATTTATGTAAAAATTTAATTTATTTTATTTTATTTTAATTTAATTTTCAGATGAGGAAGTGGGAATCTTGGGAGGCAGAGACGAGGACTCTGGAGTACAAATTCTCAAACGGTACGTCGTTTCGTGTCCTGCTATTCTAAGTCCGTGTCGGCACCCACAAATTTTTCGGCCCACTTTCTATAACTTTAATCACCGACTTTGAGAATCTGACATCTTAGTCGTAAACCACGACCTTCGCTCGTAGCCGTCTTTTCTTTCAATTTTTTTTTTCTGTATTTTTCTGGAGATCGAAATTTCGTTATTACATACCCTTTGTAAATGATTTTGGAGGAGTCCGTAGAGATTATCTTCAATATCGACCATGATAAAACTCGAGTCACCCAGCTAGATGTGCCGATCTTCGGTTTACAAGATAGCTCGGTTTAAAATGAATTTCAGTCATTCCATCCACTTCACCTTGGAAAAATTAGAACTTTGACTTATGGTTCACTGGACGCTATGTCATTCCATTTATTTGGAAAACCTCACTAGTTAGTCACGCCACACAAGAGATTGACTGAGATGGCCCCCCTCCAATAGATTTGTACCACATTAGATCAAAGCCGTTGATCTCTCCCCCATCTCAAAATTTCTGAGTATCATCCACGCCATTCACATGGCAAGTCCACCCTCAATTGATTAGTGTCATCGACCAAAAGATATTTCTCCTTGCGGTGGATAAGAATCGGTGGAATTTGATATTTTTCTCACAGGGGACACAAACAAAAACGTTAAGATTTTTGTCCAAATCTTGAGATTCTCTAGATGTAAAATAAAGAGAGAGTGTTGTCGGATATAGAGCAAAAAAAAAATGTAGTTCTCACACGGGACGTTGACATGTTAAAACAAGAAACGTATATGTGTCATGAAGCCCACTATTACTATATTACAAACGGACTGGCCAAAAAACGTGACTTATGATATATCAAATTTTTCAAAAGGAAGATTGAAGGGCTGCTTTTAATTGCCGACTCTGTTCATTTTATTGACTTGTTGTTATGTCGGCACAGACCCAAGAAGGTTCAAGCTCGTCCATCAAACATCATTCGCAAGGCGACACTTGACTTGTTGGAGCGATCAGCGTATTCTCCGTTGGCCGGTCAGTAACCAAATAAATAATTAAAAATATTCACATTTTATTCTTTAATATTAATTTGTCACACAAAAAAATAACCCTAAATCTCCTTATTTTTTTGGTCCCGGGCAGGCATGTTTTCTTCGGCAGTTTTACAATTCAGTCTCGAAAGTAGATTACATGACGCTGCGTCATGGATTTATTATGGTACATTAATGTTCAATTAAATTAATAATCACTTTAATTTGCGGAAATTGTGTTAGAAAATCCCTATTCTTAATATTGGTCGTTCATCTTGATTGCAGGCCCATTTGTCCGAAGGAAGCACGTTTGACTTCCAGAAGTATATCAAAAGGGCGTTGGAAAAAGATTTTGGTGTTGTTGTAGGGATAAGGTAATTATTTTTTTATAATTAGAAATTAGTATAATACTAATTTTTCTTCCTTTTTTTATAAAATACAAATTCTCACTTTCCTTTCCCTTGCAGCTTCTGGATTTGGATCTTCCTAGTCATTTTCATATTCTTCCACGCACATGGTAAGATGGGTAACAAAATAACTTAATAATAAAGAATAGCTCATCTTTTCACAAATCCGCTTATGTAATTTTGGCAGTGATACTAATGTGAGTTTAATTTTTTTCAGTGTTCTATAATTATCTATGGCTTCCCTTTATTCCACTGGTGGTAAGTAAATTTTATAATTTGATCAATTTGGACTATAATAAAATGAATATGGGATTTAATTTTTTGTCTAAATTAATTTGCAGATGCTGTTGCTGGTGGGGACAAAGCTACAAGGAATAATAACAAAGATGTGCATCGATAGCAATGATAAGTCCAACATTGTGAGGGGGACTTTGCTGGTCAGACCGAGCGACCATTTCTTCTGGTTTGGGAGACCCAAATTGCTACTTCACCTCATGCACTTCATACTTTTCCAGGTAAGTCATTACATGTTTTCGAATTTTCAATGAATTATGATAAAAATCTAATCTAAATCAAATGTGGCATATAGACGGGTACTTATGATAATGTTAAATTTGATAAAATCCATCAGGTGCATCATATAATTTGTATAAAGTTTGATGTATTTAGGCTTCCCTAGTCGAATTTGGCTTGACTACATGGCACATTCCAAACATCATGTGTTTGCCAAGCTTTGCATGGATAGTGTACATAACGTACCATGTTTGGTATATATATGACCAACCCAATTCTTGCAAATACCTAATAAGTAAATAATAAACAAAAGCATAACCTACTGAATAATTTCTTCTATATATTGGCAATGCTTCTAAAAATAGAATTCGTTTTGATGATGGAAGTCCCTTTTAGCTCACTAAAACTCTCTCCTCTTGATTTTTTAGAACTCCTTCCAAGTGGCATTCTTCACATGGACTTGGGTAAGCATATAAGCAACTTATCGATTATATATATGTAATTGTATGGAAATTTATTTTTCGCTTACTGATTTATTTAATGTTTATTTGGAAAAACGCAGTACAAGTTTGGGTTCCGGTCTTGCTTCCACGAAAGAACAGAGGATATTATCATCGAGTTCACGATGGGAGCGTTAGTGCAATTCCTCTGTGGATATGTCACTTTGCCTCTCTATGCTTTGGTCACCCAGGTATTAACTAACCCTCGATTCATATTATAATTGTACAAAATTAGCAAAACAAAACACGAGAATATGCACTTCAATTCGAAATATATACATTTATCGCAAAATTCACATTTAAATTGTTCACATACCATGCGTTGTATGAAATTTATAATAAACATCAATTGTCTTACTTATGAATCCATGCGTTACCTTGAGTTTAGAAGTAAAAGAATTTTTGCATGTGTTACTGCAAACAGATGGGCACGTCCATGGGAGGAGCCGTTTTCACGGAAAACGTACGCAAGGGACTAAAGAGTTGGCGAGCCTCTGCTCGGAAAAACCTCGCCCTCCGTGACCCTTACGCTGCAGGCCTTTCGCTCGATGCTTCCGTCGCATCGCTGGACGCTTCGGTCACGTCACTTGATGCTTCCGTCACGTCGCACGATGCTCATTCTCCTTCTTTCGGTCACGATGCTACCTTCTCCATCGATCTTGACCATCCCGACCTCGAGTCATCAATCGCTCTCGAAAATGTCGAAACAGTGGACGGAGAAAATAATTCCCATCTGAAAACTGTGGAAGATAGACGGAAGAAAGGATCTTTTGATGGTTTTGTAATCAGCTCGACGACGACGTGATTGAAAGTCAGATTGGAAGAGGTTATTGAGCTTAAAATCAGTTCTAGTGATCGGCGGAGAGATTAGTACAATGGTTGTTTTGCTCTACTCATGAAATTACTAGATAAGGGAAGTCGATGCACAGCCATATGCCGGAGCTTGGACAGATTCCGGCACCGATGATTGATTTTGGAGAAGAGTGGAAGGATGGGGTATTGAATTTGCGATGCTCATTTTCTCTCTAGAATTGCCACTACTATACGTCAGTTTGGTGTAAATGTTTATTTGTTGATATGTGAATATATTAGTAGTGACATAGTTGATAATTCATTTCTCTTCCTTCTCTTTTTGAATTTGGTCCAAGAATGCACAAAAAGAACTATTGAGAAAACATTCTCTAAGAAACTTTGAATATTGACAAAGCTTAACCTAAGAAAAACTTTGATTCTGATGATAAGTATTTTTTAGGTGTAAAGTTTTACGGGAAATAATCAGACGATATCAATTAGAATTAGAGTTGTAGCTTAATTATTTCCATCATTATTTGTTCTGACAAACAACTAGGAAGGAGGCCATATACTCGTGCAATGGCTAATGGCAATCGGTTGGATTTCCTAGCTTATTAATAAAGAGTTCCGAAATGAAAGTCTTCCGAATATCTCTTGAAGATTTGACTTTCCTAAAATAATAGACTTGAGGCGAAACATTCTTTCCAAGTTGAAGCACTTGGCTTATAGAAATCCAAACTTCTGTATGGAAGCATCATCCTTGACAATTTTGAAGCAATGACCTTCTAAGCAAGATCTAGGCCAATGGGTAGATTGATTGGAAAGTTCTCCTAGAGATATGTCGAACGGTTAGCTTGGATTGGGAGGAGCATAAGAGGAGGTCTCGAAGCTAAAAGGATTATCGCATTGAGGAGAATCGAAACTTTTAATTCCAAAGTCTAAATAGTTTTTATGATCTTGTACTTTCGTCTCTGTGAGCGACATTGTGTAACCTTTTAGAGGTTGAGAGTGTGTGAGGAGTTATTCACACGAGCTTGAGTATTCACTACTTAGATCTTGTACCCTCTGATGGGTTCTTCATAGTGGAATCTAGCTAATAGATTGTCAGAGCGGGAAAGTGGACATATGCTTACAATAACCAAATCACTATAATCACGTGTGTGCAATTCTTTATCCCTTACTCTCTTTACTATTATTAGTAATAGAATTGCATACCAATAAGATCTAATCACTACACTTTCCTTCACCAGAAGTTGTTCAGTTGCAATATTAAATTAAATTCTTTTTTATTTCCACAAAATCACCTATTCACCCCCTCTAGGTGATAATTTTAGTTATAACAATTGGTATCAAACCACGATTACTCTTTATTGAAGTGTTTTATTACTTCTAAGTTAACGATTTTCCTATGGTTGTAATATTGCACCAAGACTAATAGAAGGATAAAGTGATACAAGGTCTCAATATTTCAACGAAAAAGACTACAACATCTGGAAGAACAAGATGAAAGCATTCATCAGATCCAAGGATCCCTTAGAGTGGGGCGTTGTTTTGAAAGTACATAAGTCCTAAAACTTCTTCGACCAAAGAAGAAGGCAAAAGGCCAAAAGTCTTAGACTCATTTGATGCGGACATAATAAAAAAGAAAAAAAGAGAAGCATTAGATGCTAAAGCAGTTTATTCCTCATACTGCACATTATCTCCTTCTAAATATAACCAAATTTCCTCATGTGAATCAATGAAAGAAATTTAGGACAAGTTGCAAGTGACGTATGAAGGAACTGATAGGGTCAAGGAGAAGAAAATAAACATTCTTCTCTAGCAATACTAAGCCTCAAGATGAAACCTGAAGAATCCATAACTGACATGTTCGGCAGATTTACTAATATTGTTAATGGACTAATGTATCAATGGCCCGTATCAATCCTTATGAAAGTGAACAAGATTCTTCGAGGACTGTCAAAGGAGTGGAACAATGTTAAGACATCTATTCAAGAAACTCAAAGAACATCATCTCTTTATGTGGATAAACTCGTGGGAACACTCCAATCCTATAAAAAGAACGTTTGAACAATGAAGACTCCAAAGTAAGAAATCAATTGCTTTAAAATCTAGTCTTAACTTTGATGATTCAAATTCAGATGATGACGATGAAGACAATGAGGAAATTGTGCTTATAGTGAAAAAGCTTCAAAAAATGGCCAGAAAAGGAATGAAGGAAGTTTAATGGAAAAAGACCCTTCAAATCATCTAAGCAAAAGAGAAGCTTCAATGATAGAGACAAAAATAGAGATGTTGTCTATTTCAAGTGCAAGAAACAAGGACACATCAAGCCCAATTGTCCATTTCTGAAGAAAAGAAAGAACAAGTATGAAAAGACAAAGAAATCACAAAAATTCAAAACTTGGAGAGACACTAAGTGCAAAGAAAGCTATAAAGACTATGCTAATATATGTTTGATGGCAAAATATGATTCTGAGAAAGAATTTGAGGTAAATAATTTTGATATTCTTGTTGAATTATCTAATTACATAGATGAATCATTTACTGATTACAAGGCTACGCTTAGAAAATTCTCAGAATTGAAAAAGGAAAATTCAAAATTGAGACAACGGGATTATTTCCAAAAAGAGAAGATTGAGTGTCTTGAAAAAGATCTTTTTCAAGCAAAAGAAAATCATGATTCTATTTTTATAAAATGATCTTTTGAAAAAGGAAATTTTGGACTTTACGAAGGTTTTTAGTTGGTTCAAAAATTTTGTAACATATTTTGTCCATTCAAATCCCATATTACAACAAATTGGGACTTGGATGTAAAAAACAAAAATGATGTAGAAAATGATTATTCTAAAACACAAAGAGAGGAAGAAGCAAAAACCTCCGAGAATCTTTTAAGAAAATAATTTTAGAAAACAGTTTATCAAACATGTTGATCAAAACCTTCTTAAATGCTTAATCTGCGATAGCCATGATCATTTTGAAAATGACTGTTCAAAAGGTTGGAAGCCGATTCGGAGAAATTTTCTAAACATGGCCGATCATTCTAACCAAAGAGGACCTAGACAAATATGGATACCAAAGAAAACTTGAACATGTTTTGATTTTTGAAGGTACCAAAGAAGAAGAAAAACAAGTGGTACGTTGATAGTGATTGCTCAAGACACGTGACTAGTGATTTAAGTAAGTTCATTGAACTCACAAGATTGAATAGTGGAAGCATATCCTTTGGAGGGAACAATAAAGGAAATATTATTGGCAAAGGGACAATTGAGATTGGTAACTTGACTATAAGAAATGTATCTCTTGTCAAAGGTATGAATTATAATCTCATCTGCATCAGCCAATTATGTGACATTGGCTACAAGATCTGCTTTCAAGAAGACAAATGCTTAGGCATAAGCAAAGATCTGAAGCAGTCTTTTACTAGAAAAAGACATGGAAATATCTACCCATTGGGTATAATAGCTAATATGTTCAATGTCTAATATCAATCAAAGACGAATCAGACCTTTGGTACAAGAAGCTTGGGCACATAAGTACTAAGCAAATCTCGAAACTCTCCTCAAAGAGACTGGAACAAGGATTACCGGATCTAAAGTTTGAAAGATTTGAAGTATGCTCAATATGTGGTCTTGGTAAGTAGGTGAGAAGTTCTTTCAAACCGATCAATTATGTTAGTACTAACTGAGCTTTGCAGCTTCTCTATATGAACATCTTTGGATCTATAAGAACATAAAGTCTGGGAAGTAAAAAGTACTGCTTGATAATAGTTGATGATTACATAAGGTACACGTGGGTTTTCTTTATAACACACAAGCATGAATCATTTTCTTTTTTCTCAATTTACAAAAATAATTCAAAATGAAAAATGATATTTAATTTCTTGCATCAAAACAGATCATGGGGGAGAGTTTGAAAACCAAAGCTTCATAAACTTTTGTGAAGAAAGTGGTTTTGAGCATTAATTTTCTCTCTATATACCTGAGCAAGAAGGTATAGTAGAGAGGAAAATAGGTCATTGCAAGAAATGAAAAGAACCCTTCTTATTGAAAGTAAAATTGCATCACATTTTTGGGCAAGCACCGTTTCAACAACATGCTACATTATCAACTAAGTTTTTCTCATACCTTCTTTAGGGAAAAAAAAAACCCTAGGAGCTTTTCAAAGGTAGGAAACCAAATATTTCATATTTTCAAGTCTTTGGCTGTAGAAATATTTTATTTTGAGAAATGCTAATGAGGAGTCTAGTAAATGTAATGAAAGATCAGATGAAGATATATTTTTGGAGTACTCAACCACAAGTAAGGCTTTCAGGGTTTACAATAAAAGATCTCACATAGTGGAGGAGTCTATCAATATGAAGTTTGATGAAAACCCTCAAACTCATGAAGATTCTGATCAAGGAGAGCAATAATCTAAAGCAATTCAAGAACAAGAAGAAATCAAGGAATTGGAATCAAATGAAGAGCCTCAATTGGCGAAAAGGTCTAAGAAGCACAACAATAAGAAACTCACAACATCTAATGACAGATTCAACAAAAACTGGAAGTACAAGTCAAGCCATTTAAAGGATCTCATCATCAGAGACATCAATGATAAGATCAAAATGAGATCAACATTAAAAGAAGCTGCCAATACTCTGGCACTCATTTCAGAGATTGAACTAAGAAATACTGAGGAGGCTTTGTTAGATGAACACTAGATCCTAGCAATGCAGGAAGGACTTCAACAATTCCTAATAAATGAAGTATTAGAATTGGTTACTGGACCAAAATACTATCCTGTGATATAAACAAAATGGGCGTACAGGAACAAGCTAAATGATTAGGGAAAAGTCACGAGAAACAAAGCATGATTGGTCACCAAAGGCTACTTGTAGGAATAAGGAATCAACTATGATGAAATTTACGTGCCAGTAGCAAGGTTAGAAGCAATTAGACTTCTACTCACTTACACTTGTTTCCATGGTTCTAGACTTTTCCACATGAACATGAAGAGCACTTGCCTAAACGGATTCATCAAAGAAAAGGTGTTCGTAGAACAATCTTCAAGTTTTGCAAAAGCAAGAAAATCTTATCACGTCTATAAGAAAGCCATGTACGATCTGAAGCAAGCTCCTCGAGCTTGGTATGAGAGGCAAACAAATTTCCTCATTCAAAATGGTTTTGAAAAATGTAATGTTGATACTACTTTGTTTATAAGAAAATAATATAAGGAAATCTTATTAGTACAAATCTATGTCGGCAATACTATTTTTGGATCTTCTAACGAAAATCTTTACAAGAATTTTGCTAAATTAACATAGGATGAGTTTGAGATGAGCATGATGGGAAAATTAAATTTTTTTCTTAGATTGCAAATCAAATGAATGAAAGAAGGAACTTTCATTTTCCAAAAAAAAAAAAGTATGGAAAAGAGCTTGTAAAGAAATTCCACATGGAAAATTTGAAGTGAATGGAGACTCTTTTGTCTTACTCTTCAAAGCTCGACAAAGATGAAAATGGCAAGAAGGTTAATCAGAAGTTGTACAGAAGCATAATCGACTCCTTATTTTATCTCACAGCATCAAGACTTGATATTCTTTTTATATATGTATGTGCGATAGATTTCAATCAGACCCTAGGGAATCTCATCTATCTATAGTAAAAAGGATTATCAAGTACATTAACACTTACTCCTTTCTAGGACTCTAGTATCCTAAGAAATCGGAATTTATATTATATGGGTATTCCGATGCTAATTTTGTCGATGTAAGATAGACAAGAAAAGTACTTCCGAAACTTGTCAGTTGTTAGGTAGCATGCTTAAACATGGTTCTCTAAGAAGCAATCAACGGTAGCTTTATCAATTGTTGAAGCTGAGTACGCTGCATTAAGAAGCTGTTGCACCCAAATTCCTTGGATAAAGCAACAGCTGAAGGACTATGGAGTCATGGGTTCAAATACAACAATCAAATGAGATAATACAAGTGCTATCAACCTAACGAAAAATCCAATTTTACACTACAAAGCCAAGCATATTGAAATCAAATATCATTTCATACATGATCATATCAACAATGGTGAAGTAAACATTTAGTTTATTGATTCTCAAAATCAATTAGTTGATATTTTTATTTGAATAATTATTTTAGAAATTATTGCATAATATACTTTTCTTGGAATTTGTTTGAATTATTTTCTAAAAACTGTTTTATGTTTATTCCTTAAAAATTGGATTTTTTTGGAAACTGCTTTTTCTTTTAAATCATGTCATTTCATCTCCCTAAAAATCCCTTCTTTTTCATTCTCTTTCATTCTTCTTCGTCATCCTCTGAGAACTTCCTCTGCAAAACCCCTCGAAACTTCTTTCTCTTCGCAAAATATTGAAACTTTCTTCTGTTCTCATAACCATGGCCCCAAAATATACACCCAAGTCGAAGCCCAGGCCTTGTGCATCATGGAGATCAAATCGTATTGCGAGTATACAATCCAAAGTGAGAGAAAGCACTAAGTTCTTCAACTTGTCCAACTCTTTTAACAGCATTGAAGGTACGCCCAAAAAAGAAACTTCTTTTGAGTACTCACAAGTAATATCCATTATTACTACTTTCAAAGATTTGAGAACTAGTGAAGAAGTTATCCCTAGATTACTGGCTAAGCATGGTTTCAAAAATGAGAAAGCATTTGAGTTGATGTTTGTGAAATCCATTAGTAGCATGCCTCCAATGAGCACTAGTGACTCAAGCAATGTGAAATCTCGAAAAGGAAAGAAAAAGTGCCCGAAACGTCGGCTTCTAAGAAAAGGGCCAATGGTGATGGTAGAAGAGGAGACAATGATGAAAAGCTATACACAAATTTCAAAAAAAAAAAAAGAATTACTAGTTATGTGCTTGATAAAGATTGTGTAGATAAGTCGATCAGTTCCGTGGAACACTAGCAATACTTCAAAATTCTACTGAATAGGGAAGTAATATATCAAAGGATTGTCGACTGTGACTTCTTTGAATCATCTGGTATTTAGATCAAACAACTCTTTGATGAACATCTATTAACTGATCTCTGTGTTACAGAATTTCCAACTTATCCAGCACTGACCACTTATTTCTACTCAACTCTCTCGTTTTATTCTGTTGATACAATTGAGTTCATAATGTTTGATAAGTAATCTAATCCAAACCTGGGATTTAGCAAAAATTTTAGGAGTTATGTATTCAAATTTTGAGGCAATCAATATTGATCCAGATATTGCTTATAAACTTCTCTATGGAATTCCTAACTTTACTAGAGATGATAAGTCTCTTGTCTCTCATCATTTATTTCCTCTTAAGCAAATTGTTCTTCATAAGATTATCATCAACTGTTTGAGGCCTAAGGGATCTTCAAAAACTGATGTCTCTCATTATGAGGCCAAGCTCATTTGGGCAATTTTGAATGGTCATTCATTTTTTGTTGGAACTGTTTTGAAGAACAAGGTTCGGTTACCTTATGGCTCTCTAATCACAAAATTTTCTATCATCTGGATATTGAAAAGCAAGATACAATTGCCTCTAATGAACGTGGACAAACAGATGATGAGGAAAATGAGTTTCAAGCACACTGCGAAAGGGTGGAAAAATATTAAAGGAAAACTTCTAAAGGTGGATGTAGATGACAATACACCCAATCCCTCTTCTCGCCCCACCAAGAGAAGGAAGGCTATTGTTCAGATACATAGTTCTCAAGCCTTTTTACAGAGACTTAATGAAGAATTCCTAAATGAGTTAGATGAAGATACTGATGACCTAGATAGCATAATAGATTCATAATATCCTAAATATGATGATGATGTTGATGAATGAAATGAAGCTAAGAAAGAAATATATAAAGGGACGGCTACTAATAAGGGAGAGCAGACAAATGCTGAAAAACAAACAGCTAGTACTACTGTTATTCCTCTAAGTCAACCCGTCAAGTTAGTGGAGTTGATGTTGATTTGACTGAGGATCAAGAAACTACTAAGGACCATAACATTGTTGAGCATCAGAAGATTACTAAGGATTGGATTGCTAAGGATCAATATATTACAGCAGACAAGGAAACTGCTAAAGTCGTTCCCTCTCAAGTTGTAGCATCCATTTAGGGGAAGCGTGATTAAGCATATCCACTTGTACCTTTGACTTAGAACATACCTGTAGACACAATCGATAGTGCTGATGGCATTCCAAAAGCTCCAAAAGTTCCTAAGCAAGTGGCTAGTGATGCTGCTAATCTTCTAAAAGCTCCAAAAATTAGTGAGGTTGTTGTTCTTGACCTTCCCATGGCTCCGAAAACCACTGATCATTCTAATGTCTTTGCCACTAGTACTCTTCAAATTCATGTTGGAGTTGCTGACATGACTGGTGAGCAAACCCAACACATTGCTACCTTTGACCCTTCTACTGATAAAGATATGGAGGATAAAAGGAAAGGAATTGTCAGTGCTGAGGGAGAGTCTAAAGCTAATAGACAAAGACAAGAGGATATCAGCATGGTGATCAAATTTTGAGGTAAATCCTGAAAACATTCCTGTGATTGACAATACTGAAGATAGGTTGTTCCTTCAAACTTTACTCAGCATGAAGGAGCACAAAAATACTATGAAAAAGAGCTAAATAGTTTACAGTTATTCCTTAGAACTCAGGTTGAAGAGTTGGATTCAAGAATGAAGAGTATGGAGCGCACTTTGGACAACATGCAATACTATGTTCTTGTTCAACTGCCTCCCGAAGCCAAATTTTCTTCTCCCATTTTAGACCCTAACCCAAACCAACCATCTTCCTTCAAATAACTTTTTGTGTTTGTGTTATTTCTCGAAAGTTTGGATAGTTTTTCCGTTTGGTCTATAATAATTATTTTATTTTGGATTGCCTTCATGTTGAACATGTTGGACTAACTTTCATACTATGTTTGGACTAAAATATTATTGGTTATCTAGTATCTTTTTGGCTGTTGACAAAAAAGGGGAGAAGGTGGACCTACCAGAACTTATGGTTTCTATTGCACTAACATTGTTTTTGCAAGATATTATAAATCTCTGAGCATCACAAAAGTTGACAAGATTGGTTATAAATTTTATTATCCCTTATCTTTTTAATTTCAAAGCATTAGCTATAAGAGTCCTGCTAAAAAAATTTCAATATGAACATTCTTATAAACTAACCACTCGTCATTTTAAATTTGGCTTTACTCAAGAGCTTTCCAATATCAAAATTTTATATCTCCTAAAATTTCTACTTAAAAAATTTTATCATCATAAAAAATGAGGAGATTGTTGAGAAAACATTCCCTAAGTTATTTTTAAGATTGACAAAACTTATCATAAGTAAAACTCTGATTCTGATGATAAATATTTTTCAAGTGAAGAGTTTGATAGGAAATAATCAAATAGTATCAGTTAGAATCAAAGTGGTAGCTTAATTATTTCCTTCCTTATTTATTCTGACAAATAGCTAGGAATGAGTCTATATAATTGTGCAACGGCTAGTGACAATTGGTTGGATTTCCTATTTTATTCATAAGGAGTTCCAAAAGGAAAGTCTTCCGAATATCTCTTTGAGATCTAAATTTTTTGAAATAATAGACTTGAGGCAAAACATTCTTGTCAAGTTAAAGCACTCGACTTATGGAAACCCAAACTCCTGTACGGATAGATTAGCTAGATAATCCTCTTGGAGATATGTCCAACGGTCAACTTGGACCAAGAGGAGTATAAGAGGAGGTCTCGAAGCTGAAAGGATTATCACATTCATGAGAATCGAAGCTTTTAATTCCAAAGTCTGAAGAATATTTTATAATCTTATACTTTCGTCTCTATGAACAACATATTGTAACTTTTTAGAGGTTAAGATTGTGTGAGGAGTTATTCACATGAGCTTGAGCATTCACTACTCAAATGTTGTAACCTCTGATTGGTTATTCATAGTGGAATCCAGTTAATAGGTTGTTAGCGCGGAAGAGTGGATGTAGGCTTGCAAAAGCCGAACCACTATAATCATTTGTGTGTAATTCTCTATTCCTTACTCTCTTTATTATTATTGATGATAGAATTGTATACTGGTAAGATCTGACCACTGCATTTTCCATTACCAGATGTTGTTCAATTGCAATATTAAATTAAATTCTTTTTATTTCCGCAAAATCACTTATTTACCCCCTCTAGGTAATAATTTTAGCTATAACAATTGGCATTAGAGCACGGTTACTATATTGAAGTGTTTTATTAAGCCCAAATTTAGCATTATTGCATGGGGACAAAGGGTATTACTTCCCTATGCTCCCTCCTTCTTTTCCTATGCCCATTTTTACATCATCAGATTCACGCCCTCAATTTGCACCACATGTCCCTCAAAAAAGAGAAATGTTTATATGATTGTCCTTAATTCACCATGAGATTAATAATGTGTTATTAGCCACAAAAAGGAAAAAAAAAATGGTGGAGTCTACTCTTTTAAGAATTTATGACTTACAACGTACCATTACTCTCACAATGACTAAAAGACTGTTATATTAGTAAAACCCGAAATGCTCACAAAACCTCAAAACTCTCTCTCTCTCTCTCTCTCTCTCTCTCTCTCTCTCATCCCCCCCTCCTCCTCCACGCTTCCCTCCCTCCCTCCGAGATCACCATGCATCCATGACCATCACCACATAGAGCTGGTCACTACTGTCATGTGCGTGACGTCACCTTGAGCCACTCACCCTCATAGTAACATCACCGATCATACACCACCTCTTCTCTACCCGTCAAAGCAACCACCAAAGCTCACTCATCCCTCTCTAGTCACTCTCTCTCTTTCTACTCACCATTGGTATTGACCAGGACAATAGCCAATGGCAATGAGTTGAGGCTAGATGCTTAGCTCAATCCTAAGCTTGGGATCTTGGCTCAGGCTTAAGGGAGCTCGACTAAGCCCTAGATTTAGATATATTGCTCGGGTTAGCTTTGGATTGACACCGATCCAAGATCGAGTGAGGCCAATGATAGGCTCAACTGGCTAATGAGAGGATCGATAGCAGCCGTTGACTCTGAGCTCAAGCGTTGAAAAGGTAGGGGGTAGTTGGGTAGACTTAAGGTCATTAGTGGTCACCATCTAGCTCAAAGGTGAGGCAAGAGTTGCTAGCATCGACAATGTAGGTGATGGATGACGAAGTCGACGTATGTGCGACTAAACGGGTAGGGCATGGCAAAGGAGTAAGTGGGAAAAGGGACGGTTGGATTCTTTTCTTGTGCTGTGTTGGATTGCCACTTGACATAAATCTAGTTAGAGTTAGGTGTTGATAGAACCAGGGTACAATACCCCATGGCTGTTGGTTCAGGCATTAAGGATCTCTAGCTTAAGAACTAGAGGCTGTTAATTAGGGTGTCAAAAATACCCGAATTAGCTCAATTGAAATTGATAATTTTGGATATTTTTGGTTTGGATCTCATCATATTAGGTAATAAACAAATAAAAATAGGTATCATGATGGTTTGAGTCATGAACCCAATCGAAACAAAACACAGTAAGACTCCATTCATTATGAATTTTTTGACGTTCATTTCACGGAAAATAAACTAGTTGGGGAAACCATTTTCCTCAATAGAAAAAAGTATTCTAAAATAGAGGAAATATTTTCTGGTTTTCCAGTAAAGGAAAACAACCACTAGACTTTGCCCTAATGGCCGTCCTTCCCACTTGGGAAGACGGAGGTGGAGGATTTGAATCCCCATCTTGTCAAAAAGGTTGGAGAAGAGACGATTTAGTTTCAACTATAGATTCTGACTTTTTCGTCATGCATAGAAATAAGGCAAAAGTCTAAGAATGAAAATTAGAATACAAGTAGAATAAAAGCCACCAAAAAAAAAAAAAAAGGAAAGGAAAAAAGTTTCCTCACTCACTCTCTTTTATTTCACACCTTTGTTAGCCTCCATTCCTTTCTTATTTTAAAATCGAATTTTTAATTATTTTTATTTAAAAAAATTGAATTTTTAATTATATTTTATAAAAATCCTAATTTAAAATTGTTTTTATTTAAAAATCAATTTTTTAATTATTTTCTCTTTTTTCTTCATCATCAGCCGATCACCAACCTTAGGCGATGCTTAAGCTCGTCAGCCTCGCCAGATTAGCAAGCCTCTTCGAGGCCAGCGAGCTTTGAGCTCGCCTTTGGCTGGTCGCTAGCTATCACCATGGCTAACCACTAGCCGAAGAAGAAGAAGGCGGAAAAGAAAAAAAATAAAGAAAATTAAATTATTTAAAAATAAAAAATTCAATTTTTTAAAATAAACTATTAAAAGAATTGCATAGAGGAATATCAAATCGAATTTTCTATATCGAGCCGTAGAAAATATTTTTTAGTTTATTTTTAAGTTTCAACTAAACACTGGAAATTATGGTTATTTTTTAAAATACTAGTATTACCACCTAGAGGAGGGGTGAATAGGTGTTAAAAATAAATGAAGCCAATAAAAGTAGTAAACGTTATTTTTGCAAAAAAGGTTTGACTAAAACTAACACCAGACTTTTGATATAAGTTTAGACTCAAATAAGATGGTTTAGAAGTTAGCAGAACTCAAAAAGGATTGTAACGAACAAATCAAAAGAGTCAAGGGAAGAGAAAATTGGACACAAGATTTATAGTGGTTTGGCTTAGATCAAGCCTACGTCTACTCTCCCACGCTGACAGCCTTCTGGCTGAATTTCACTAAGGTATCAACAGAGAAATACAACGATTTGAGTACAAACACTCAGTGAAGAATTTCTTTTTCTCTCACTAAGTCACTCCTCTTGTGGTTTTCTCTCTTGAATATAATTTGTAAGCACCATCGATGAAGAACAAGTGATTGGAAAGGCCTCAAACTTTGGAATTTTAATTTTCACACGCTATCCCAAATGGACTGAGTGACCTCCTTTAATACTCCTCTACGCCTTTCTAACTGTTGGCATTCTCCAGAGGAATTTCTTCCAATCAACCCGTTAGACAGAATTGATTAATGAAATCTTGTAGCCGTTTGAAGATTGAGGTGAAAATCCGATGATTCCGGTCACCCATACAATCAGAATCTAGGTTTCCGTAAGTAGATACTTCCTAAAAATGAACTTGTCTTCGAGATTGATTTCATCAATATATTTAGAAAAGGTAAGTGAGATTCTTCGCTAGAAAGCCAGATATTAAGGATAAATCTTGTACATATTGAATCATTGTCAAAAGATCAATAATCCCGAGTCTGATTATATCTCCGTTCTTGACTTGGGTTCAGCTTGGTTCTCATCAGAGTGGGAAAGACTTTTGGAGTAAAATAGACGTTGACAACATTTCACGATATAGCACAGAAGTCTAGTATTCTTCAGAATAAGAATAAGAATTAGAGTATGAAAGTTTTGTCAACTTCAAAACCTAATATGAGTTTTTTCAACAATTTTCTTGAAATTTATTTTCTAGAAATGCTACATTTTCAACAAAATGAATGGACTCTTAAATAGAAAAGAAACCTCCATAATCAACACTACAATCTTTTGATAAATAATATATATTAGAGATCTTGCGCTAAGTGAAAAGCACCTCAATGCCGCCTCCTCCGTTGCCCTCAGTCGCCACTGCCCTCACCTTCACCACCAGCCCCTCCAGCTTCTCCACATCAGGAGCGCGCACAGCACCAAGATCACTTCAGCAATGCGGATGGAAATAGAGATACCATACATTGTTGCATGTTCTGATTTTAGGAAGCTCACTAGTTTCTCTACCTCATAGATCGATCGCGGCACCTGCTGCACGAATTAGAGAGTTGTGGAGTATCACAAGTGAGCTCAAATCGAAGAAATGGATATGGAACAAAGCTGTTCAAAAACGTATTGCTAAAATTTACATGTGCAGAAAATTTGGGCTTGTCTGAGGCTTAACAAGGTTTCAAAGCTTATCCACAACTAGACTAAAGTGATGGTTTCAAAGATTATCCACAACTTCTCCTGTCAAGATTGGGAGGAGACGCTCTAGATCTGGAGGTGCCTTGTCACCTGAAAATTGTCTAGTTTATCTGAGCTCACATGGAATCTCTAGAAAGAGGGATCGATGCTGGACAGAGATATGTGGAGAAGATGAAGAGGACCCAAAAAAAAATAGGTTTAATAACTTGAAAAAACCAAAATAGATAAACCTATGACTAATTTATCCCAAACTAATTTTTTGACTATGAAAAATCTCAAACTAATACACCAATTACAAACTTACCCCAAATGACCACAAAAAACCTCAAATTGGTACACTTGTTACAAGTTTATGCCATACTAATTCGTTTGACTGCCAAGAATCCCAAACTAGTACATTTGTGACAAATATACATTTAGTTAAATTAGATTAATACCATAAAAAATCACAAAAATGATACAACTGTGAAGAAACAGAGAGTAAAATCACACATTGGTAAATCTATCAACTGTCAAGTGTCATTCACCTCGGCAATTTAATAGTCAAATTTAACGGAAACTAACATAGCATAAATTTGTCACAAGTATACTAGTTTAGGGTAAATTTGTTAAAAGTATATCAATTTAGGGTTTTTGGTGGTCAAAATTAGTTTTGATTAAATTTGTAATAGGTGTACCAGTTTGGAGTTTTTCAATGTATTGAGCTACAATGCAATATCCATAGACAGAAATGGTGTTGAGAAAATCCCCATAATATTTTGAAGAAGATAAAGTAATGAAAGGATACCGATGCAAGCATTGTTTGTCTAGGACTAGTTTGTAAGTGCACAAACCAATGGAGTCTGGAACAATAAAGTCTGAATGCCGGTAGTGATCTACTTCTACAAAAGGTAAACAAAGTATTGGATGTGAAGCATATTGTAAGTTACATGAACATGTGTAGAAGGAGGGCAAGCTATAGAATGAAGGTTCATTGAGGCTTGTATGGACCAATAGAAAGTGAACAGTTATGTAGAACTAGAATACGTGAATACTTGGAAGGACCAATGCATAGGTTGTGAACCATTGATTTAGCATGAAGCATGAAAAGATTGGAGGGACCTCATGTAGAAATAGCTTGTGCTAGAGACGTAGTAGAAAAAGTGTTGTGTGCTTCTACAATCCTGAAAAAAGAAAACCCATATTTTCTTTCAATTTGATTTGAATTTAAATTGGTGTCTAACAACTACTTGAAGGTCTAGAATCTGCAAAAAGGGGCTTAAGGGAGATGAGAATGATTTTCCCACTTTTGTGCAAGGAGTTTAAAGAGTCAAGCAACATGGGGAAGCATAAGCCTGGTTTTCGGAAAACTTCTGCTTTGCCCAGAGAAAGCAGACTTAATGCGCAGAATGCAGGTCTGGTGAGAAGAACGGTTGTAAAACGGCTCCTTTGATCTAGAGATGGGTTGCAACAGTTCGCATGAAGATTGGAAGGCTATTTATTTAAGGGAATCAATTGTGGTTGAGGACTTGGTGGAAATTAAGAATTTCTCTTTATCTCTCTATTTTTCATATTCTCATGCTTGCACTTACGAAAACTGCTTGTTCTTAGATTGTTATTCTCTGAGAGGGATGTAAATCTTGTAATCGGAAAATAGAGTGATTTATAGTATTAAAATTTTTTGTATTTGTAGATTTATCTACTGAGCTTCATGTAGAAGCACACCATCTAGAGACTGTAACATCCCTAAGCTCATGAGTGAATTCCAGTTTTATTTGTGATTTTTTAACTAGCAGAGTAGACATAGGTCAAGTAGAAGGCCACGTCACTATATATCCATTTACAATATCTTCTATTTCTTTTACTTTATTAACTCTTTGATGGAAGCATCTCCATCTGGATAAATGTTTTTCATTCTACGAAAACACAATAGCAAGTTTTTCGGGGAAATTTTAATTTTTTTTTAATATAACCAATTCACGCCCTCCCTCCCTCATTATTTGTTGTGTTAGCCGAATCAAATGGGACTGACAGATTTGGCTTGTTGGGCAATATTGAAAAAGTCGATTTGCCCATCTGTAAGCATTGCCTAGAAGGGAAAACGATAAGGAAACCATTTCGAAAATGTAAAAGAGCTGAATTTCCTCTGCACTTAATCCATTCTGATGTCTGTGGTCCAATGAATGTGAGAGGAAGGCATGGGGCTGTTTATTTCATCACTTTTATAGATGATTATACTCGATTCGGATATGTCTATTTGATTTCTCACAAGTCTGAAGCAATAAGTTGTTTCAAGAGGTTTATGAATCTGGTAGAGAATCAATTAGACAAGAAAATAAAAGCATTGAGATCCGATCGAGGTCGAGAATATTTATCTTATGAGTTCAGAAAATTATGTGATGAAAAAGGAATAGAAAGACAGTTATCTATTCCATATACTCCCCAACAAAATGGTGTTGCGGAGAGAAGAAACAGAACCCTACTGGAAATGGTTAGGTCCATGATGGCGTATGCTAACTTACCTATCACCTTTTAGAGTGATGCGTTGTTAACTGCTGCCTATATACTTAACCGTGTGCCTTCCAAATCAGTTACTTCCACTCCATATGAGTTATGGACAGGTAGAAAACCGGACTTAAGTTTTCTTAAGCCATGGGGTTGTGCTGCCTATACACATGAGTCCTCTCACAAGTTTGGGAAACTAGGTCCCGAGGAAAGAAGAGTATTTTCATAAGATACTCGGAACACTCAAAAAAGGGTATGTGTTCATAGGTGAGCAGGAAAGTGGGAGTATAACTGAATTTGAATCACGGGATGTCACATTCTTAGAAGATGAATTTCCTAAGAAGAGGGCGAAATAGGGAAGACAACTCCCTATTTGAAACCTCGGATCAAGATAATGATCTTAGTGGAGTTCGTCCAAGTGGGAGTAATATGAGAAATGATGAATTGAATTCAACTCATTCTCAATTGCAACCACATTATGAGACGACATTATCATTATCTAATCCCAGTGGAAGCATAATGGGGAATGATGTACAAAGTGTACAAACTCCCATACGGCGAACAAGTCGCCAAAGTATTCCCCGTCGACGTTTTGACATTGAAGGGGAAACTTTTATGGTTGCTCCACAAGATGAGGATGAGCCAAGAAATATTAATGAGGCTCAATTGCCCTAGTAAGGAAAAATGGATTCATGCAATGGAAGAGGAAATGGAGTCAATGAGATTAAACCAAGTCCTGGGAACCTGGATTTGATCTTCCAAAAGGACGCAGAGCTATTAGGAACAAGTGGGTTCTTAAAATAAAGCGAAAGGCTGATGGCTCGATAGAAAGGCATAAGGCTCGCCTTGTTGCGTATGGGGTATAATCAACAAGAAGGAATTGATTATGAAGATACGTTTTCCCGTAGTGAGATTTACCTCGATTCGCATTATTCTGGCAATAGTATCTAGTATGGATCTTGAGTTACATCGGATTTTTTTAATATAACCAATTCACGCCCTCCCTCCCTCATTATTTGTTGTGTTAGCCGAATCAAATGGGACTGACAGATTTGGACCAATCACGTAGATTTCCAAGTCAATCTAGGCAAAGGTGGCCTTTATCGAAAATGACCCTTAGTCTATGTGAGGATCAGCATCAATTAACGAAATTCACCACCCAGATCGAAGGCCCAGGCTGCTGAGATCAGCTTTGGCCAAAGGGGAAGCAACTGAGAGACGCTCGTCTGTTTGGAGAGACAAGCTAACTGATCGGAAGGAGATGGACGGCCATAGCTACGGTGGAGGCGCCATTGCTTGTGGAATTGAACATTCAAGGGTGTTGGGACAGTGGTCCGTAGGAAAGGGAGAAGCAATAGAGGGGGAGAAGCAAAAGAGAGGGAGAGGAGAGAGAAGGGAGAGAGCGTATCTTTGTAATGCATGATGGCTAAGTCCTATTGGGATTACGCTTTTTTAAGGTAAATTGATGTGCAAGAGAAGTGGTGGTGATGATTATAAAGTTTCGTAGGAATACGATCAACCATTCTAAAAGAATAAACTGTTAAATAAAGGTATGATTTTTAAATATCCTAACATCCCCTCACATATAAGGGGGACTTTGACCTAAGCCTGAGGTATGCAAATATGTAATTAAGGAGGCAAATAGAGGCATGAAAGATTTAACATCAAGATTACTTGCTTTGATACCATGTAAAGTTTCGTAAGACCACTCACTATTAATTGCTCTGAAAACTTGAATTATTTGATGAATGCATTAATATTAAATATTCTAATAGTGACAAATTATTGGTCAAGAGCCAAATTGAAAAAAAAATTCTTCTAACTTACGAGGATATCTAATTTCCTAGATAACTATTCAAATTAATTAGGGCGCGCATGACAAAATTTATGGAACAGAAATCAATTTTTGGTCTAAAATTGATTTCTTAATTTCTATTCCATGGATGAGTTTAAGCAAAGAAACGTGTTTGATAATGATTCAAAATTTCTATTTCTGAAACAAAAATTTGTTTGATAAGAGAATAAAATTTCTATTTCTAGGAGTAGCAACGGCTGGCGTCCGGTGGCTGGAGTTTGACATCCGACGATCGGCGTCCGATGTCTGGTGGCGGGCAACGGTCAGCCGGTGTCCAGCGACTACCGACGGGTGGCCAATAGCCGAAGTTTGGCGGCCTTTGGTAGGCGACTGGTGGCGAGCAGTGGGCAGTCGGCAGCGAACATCCGGTGGTCGGTGGTAGGCCTCCGGCGTCCAACAGTTGGTAATGAGCAGCCAACAATTGGCAGGCATTTGGCATCCGATGGCCGGCGGTCGGCGGTGGGCAAGCGGCAATAGGCGGCGGGCAACCGGTGGTGGGCGTCTAGCATCCCACAAACAGTGGGTGGGTGATGGGCGGTGACGAGAGTGAACGATAAGGAAAGTTTTAATTTCTCATTTTTGTTCCAAAAATAGAAAAACTAAAAATTTTAACTTCTGATTTCTACTCAAAATTTATTTCTTGAATAGAAATCTGTTCCAAAAAAAATAAAATAAAATAAAATAAAATTGCGTTACCAAACGGATTTCTATTTCAAACCTATTCGGGGAACAAAAAAACAGAGAAATAGAGAAACGGAAATGTTGTCATGCGCGCCCTTAGTAACCAAGATACAACCATTGATCCTGCTTCCTGACCATCTCAAGTGAACTCAAATTACCTTCCCAAGATACTTTTATTTTGTGTTTTCTGTTTGGCATGTCGGAGTTGAGTTTTATAAAATAAGAAATGACCAAGTTGGTGGCCTGTTTTTCTTATTTGGTTGCAACTTGATGACCTATTGGATGACCGAATTTTGAGAAGTTGACTTGACTTCACGATATATTTTTCATGATTAAATTTGAATAATGGACTACTTACTCTGGTTAATTAGCGGGCCCATTTAATGAAAATTACGAATAATGCTATGATTTCTGATTTTTAGAAAAAAAATATATAATTTAATTCTATCTAAATATTCAGCACATCAATTTAATATATATATATATAACTACAGTTCGATTCACCATATATTGTCCCACAACTTTTGGAAATTTGAAAAAATAATTGGAAACCGGCTGAAAGTTCAACTATATACCTTTTTTAATGCTTTATCTGTTGTCCACGTCTATGCATGGAGGATCACATCAGCTCATGCAGACACGTTTAATCCAGCCGAGGCTTTGTAACATATACAACACCAGAATAGATAAATGGACTAAATCCAATGCAAATTCACCAATATCTTGTAGATGTCACCAAGTTAATGAGACAAGTGCAAGAGATTTTAGACTTTCGAGAGTGAAATTGAGCCAATCAAGAGGAAATCTGGTTTGCCCGTTCGCTTGGAGCAATCTAATGCAACTCCTAATGAGGATAAATATACTGAAACTTACATTGGATTTGAACTGCAGGCCATGGTCATCAGATTCATTATCTTTAACGGAAAAAATAGATGACTGCCAAATTTGGAACCGAATGATAGTGCATTACTGTTGGTAATGCATAGACTCTATGCAAAGTTTTGTCTTCGCGTGTTTGTCTAAAGCTTAAGTTTCTTCTGGTTCAGCGTGAAAAAGGAAGCAATTATTCCCGAATCTTTGCTTTAAATTCCTTGAAGCTGGAGTTTCCAAAACGATTAGGGCAATAACAGCTATAACTGAGGAAGACAAGGATACTCAAGTGTATCGAAAGGACAAATCCATATGGACGGCAGGAGACTTTTTTTCTTTTCTTTTTTCCCCCTCCACCGGAGACTTGTTGGGTCGTCGAGAAAGTAGACAAAATTTGGACTTCAACTTTAGGGCTTAATTGGTGTTGTTGATATAAATGTTTCCATGCAAAGAGAATATTGTAAAAGCAAATGATTGAACAATAAAATAAATAAAAAAAAAAAGAATAAATCGGATACAAAATTTTCGTGGTTCAATTGGGGTAATCTACATCAATAGGAAGAGTAAGCAAAAAATTCTACTATAGATCAAGCGATAAAACAGAAATCACAACCATACTTGAATATTCAAACACTCGAGATATTTTCCAACCCCCAATGACAACCTAAACTCACACAATGTTTAGTCCCACAATTTCTCACGAAATAATCTCTCAATTTCACAAAGAAATTCATAAAATATTAACATACTTCAAACACTTGAGATATAATTCATAAACAAAAGGTCCTTTTTAATACTCTTTTTAAAGAATATCGACTTCTAATATCTAGGCAAGAATTAGATCCAATATAGAAAACATTCTCCAATTAGAAAACCATTCAATCAGGAAACTTACTTAAATTATTGAAATTTTCCTTTTGGCTCAAACTCGAGTCATATTTTGAACAATCTTCATTGAGTCGACGTTTCAACCAAGTCACAATTGCTCGTTGGAAGCTTAAATATATTGCCACTTTCCCACAACCCCTTATGGGCTAAAGTGCCACAAATATCTTCCAAATCCAAGCCTTGTTAGAGAAAACTCCTATGTTGTTTGAAGCTAACAAAACTTATCCAAGTTCTATTATGAAGATTGCCAGACTTTTGTGTGAAAGTCTATCTTACAACTGAAGTCTTCCCACTCTGATAAATTCCAAACTGAATGCAAGTGAAGAATGAAGACTTATCCAGACGCAAGATTATCTTTCTTTCTTCAAGGGTTCGGTTCGTATAGGATATATATGACCTTCTAGATGGAAATATCACTTACGAGATTGATTAGTTTCATTGGAATCAATTTAGATACATCAAATCTTTTTGAACAGCAAGTTAATTTGTAAAGAATCTACTTATGGAAACCAAGATCCTGATTGTATGGACGAATAGGATTGACGAGCTTTCATCACAATCTTCAAACGGCTCGAAGATCTCCTTAATTGATTCTGTCCAATGGGTTGATTGGAAGAATTCCTTCGGAAAGTGCTAACGGTCGAGAAAGCACAAAGGAGTATTTAAGGAGGCCTCTCCAAGCTGTTCGAGTGTGTGCACGGAAGAATAATTCCAAAGTCTGAAGCTTACTATTTACTTGTTATTCCTTATACTGTGCTCAAATTTGTACTCAAAAGAGAGTGAGACTCAAAGAGAGACTTTGTGAGAGCAGTACAGACTCTTCACTATGAAGTCGAGACCACAAGACTGTAAATTCTCTTTTGATTCTTAATGGAATCCAGCCAGAAGGCTGTCAGCATGAAAGAGTGGACGTAAGCTTAATCTAAGTCGAACCACTATAAATTATGTGTTCATTTTCTCATCTCTAAACTCATTTACTATATTCGTACTTTAATTTTGAAGTTAAAGTCTATACCCTTTTAAAGTCTGCTGATCATCAAACTTAGTTTCAAAAGCAAAATATTTTTACCGCTCTTTGTGAAAATTGTCTTCACACCTATTCACCCCCCCTCTAGGTGTTCACACTAGCACTTTCAATTGGTATTAGAGCATGTGTGCTTAATTTTTGAAGTGTTTTACTTCTAAGCTAAAGATCTTCTATGGTTAGTATTTTGGTTCTAGGTTTAGTTGAAGGTCAGAGCAACACTAGATCCCCTTACTTCGATGAAAATGAGTACAATGTATGAAAGAATAAGATAAAGGCATTTCTCATATCCAAAGATCCTTTGGAGTGGGATGTTGTAGAAAAATGGATCAACCCTAAAGCAACATCAGCTTCAGACCAAGGAAAATAAGTTATTGATACTAATGAAGCAACACGAGCTGAATTTACCAAGAGACAAGCTCTTGACGTGAAAGCAATCTACTTATACTATGCCTTATCTCCTATTGAGTATAACCGAATTTCTTCTTATGAAACAGCAAAAGAAGTTTGGGATAGATTACATGTTACCTACGAAGGGACCGACCGTGTAAAAGAAACTAAAATAAACATTCTGCTCGGATAGTATGAAGCCTTCAGAACAATATGAAGCCTTTAGAATGAAGCCTGGAGAATCTATTACTGATATGTTCAATCGCTTTACAAAGATTGCGAATGGTTTGGCTTATCAAGGTCAACCAATCTCAGGACCAATGAAAGTTAACAAGCTGTTGCGTGGGCTTTCAAAAGATTGGAATCATGTGAAGACTTCAATTAGAGAAACCCAAAGGATCATGCCTCTATCAGTTGACAAACTGATAGGCACGCTTTAATCATATGAAGTGGAACAAATAAATAATGAATAAGATCCTAAAGGTAAGAAGTCAATTGCTTTAAAGTCTAACATTGATTATGATGATACAGACTCAGATGATGATAGGACGATAAGGAGCTAGCACTTCTAATTAAGAAATTCATAAGGCTGAATAGAAAGGGAAGAAGATTCAACTGGAAGAAGCAGAGCATGCATAATTTCCAGAAGAGACTAACGGAGGACAATGAAACCAGCAAAAATGTAATATGCTTCGAATGCAAGAAAAATGGGCATATTAGACCTAACTATCCTCTATTGAAGAAGAAGAAAGGAAAAACTGAGAAGTACAAAAAGGCTCTCAAAGCTAAAACTTGGAGTGACACTGAGTGTGAGGAAAGTGAAAAAGAATATGCCAATATATGTCTGATGGTAAATTCAAAATCAGACCCAGAATCAGAAACAAACTCTGATTTAGACTCAGACAAAGAAATTGAGATTAGTAACTCAAAAATTCTTGTCAAAGTTTCTAAATATATAGATGAACTTTGTCTCAGTCTTAAATCCTCTCTTAAAAGAATTTCCAAACTAAAGAGGGAGAATTATTATCTCAGGCAATAGGAAATTTATTGGAAAGAAAAGTTTGAAAGTATGAATACAAGTTTTGATAGTTTGAAAGAAAATTCAGATTCTCATTCAAAGGAAAATGTTATTTTGAAAAAAGACATTTCAAGTATTACAGAAAGATTTTCAAAAGGATCTAAAAACTAGAGAAAATTCTTTCAGCTCAAATACCCTACTTTAATAAATCTGGTTTGGGTATGACTTCAGAAACTATTCCATTAATTGATTTTCCTAAAGTAAATGAGAGAATTAAACAAAGACTTACAAGGGAATTTTACAAAAATCACTTTCAAAAAGTTTTTGTAAAACCCGTTGGCCAAAGTGCATTCAAATGTTCGAAGTGTAACAGCTTAGAACATTTTTAGAAAGAATGTCACAAGGTTTGGAGACTAGTTAAGAAGGACTGGGCAAAGACCATCTTTAATACTAACTCTCTTGAACCCAAGAAAATATGAATACCAAAGAAAGTTTGAGCTTTTTTTTTTTATCACAGGTCACTATCAAAAGAAAGATCAAATGGTATTTGAATAATGGTTGTTCGAGACATATGACAAGAGACTCAAGCTACTTTATAAAGCTTATTAGACTGAATGAAGGAAAATTTTCTTTTGGAGGAAATAGCAAAGAAAATATTGTAAGATGTGGAACTGTGAAGATTTGAAGCCTGACTATCAATAATGTTTCCTTGGTGGAAGGTTTGACTTACAATCTACTAAGCATAAGTCAGCTTTGCGATACTGGTTTCAAAATAAACTTTCAAGAAGACATATGTTCTGGAACGAGTCAAGACTTCTCTCAATCTTTTACTAGGCGAAAGCATTGCAATATATACATTCTGGATGTAAACCTAGAAAATTCTCAATGCCTCATTTCTATCCAAGATGAAGCAAGTCTTTGGCATCGGAAGCTTGGTCATGTTAATATGAAGCAAATTCCTAAAGTTTCTTCTAAGAAGCTAGTTCGTGGCCTTCCTAATCTGGTTTATCTGAAGTCTGAATTATGCACTCACTGCGTCTTGGGAAAACAAGTTAGAAGTTCCTTTAAACCTGTAAATCAAGTTTCTACCAATCGAGTTTTGCAGCTATTCCATATGGACATTTTTTGACCAACCAGAACTCAGAGTATTTGTGGAAAGAAGTATTGCCTAGTAGTTGTTGATGACTACTCTATTTCACTTGGGTATACTTTCTAACAAGTAAGTCTGAAACCTTCTCTTATTTCTCAAAGTTTGCTAAGAAGGTTCTAAATGAAAAGGGTTATGCTATTTCGAGCATACGAACTAATCATGGAGGTGAGTTTGAAAATCAAGACTTTGCGAAATTCTGTGATGAATCTAATTTTCAACATGTTTTCTCTTCTCCATACACTCCAAAACAAAATAAGGTTATGGAAATGAAAAACAGATCCTTACATGAGATAGCCAGAACTCTCTTGATAGAGAGTAAAATATCCTCTCGATTTTGGGCAGAGGCAGTTTCTAGTGCTTGTTATATTATCAACGAAATATTCTTGAGGCCTATCTTAGAGAAAACTCCTTATGAAGTATATAAAGGGAAGAAGCCTATTGTTTCCTACTTTCATGTCTTCGGTTGTAAATGTTTTATTTTGAAGAATACAAATGAACGATTTGAAAAGTTCGAGGAAAAATAAGATGAAGGAATCTTCATTGGCTATTCAACATCAAGCAAAGCTTATAGGGTTTTCAACAATAAGACTCAATCTGTGGAAGAATCTATGAACGTCAAGTTTCAAGATTATGTGTAGAATCAACCAGATCAGACTCAACTTGAAGAGTTTGAACCAGTTCTAGACTTAACAAAGTCTATTTCCCCTGAAGAGGTTCAAACTTCTAGAGAACAACAAGCAGATCGAGAAGATTCAATCGAAGCAGAGGATCAACAGACTCTCAGACCAAACAGCAACTAGAAGCACGAGTCAAGTCATCCCAAAGAACTCATCATTGGCGACATTGATGAAGGGATTCGCACCATATCCAAAGGAAGAGAAGAATCTAGTGCTCTAGCACTTGTTTCTGAGATAGAACCAAAATGAGTAGACGAAATCTTGTTTGATGAAAGCTGGATAGAAGCTATTCAGGAAGAACTTAGACAATTTAGCATCAACGATATATGGGAGCTGATTCCATAACCCAAAGGCAAATATATTATTGGAACGAGGTAGGTTTTCAGAAACAAGATGAATGAGAAAGGAAAAGTAATCAGAAACAAAGCAAGACTAGTGGCAAAAGGTTATATACAAGAAGAAGGGATAGACTATGACGAGACCTATGCACTAGTAGCGAGACTAGAAGCAATTAGATTATTACTTACTTTTGCTTATTTTAAAGATTTCAGGTTATTCCAAATGGGTGTCAAAGTGCATTCCTGAATTAATTCATGCAAGAAGAAGTCTATGTGGAACAACCATCGGGATTTGAAGACCCAAGAAAGCCAGACTCAGTCTACCGACTGAAAAATGCCTTGTATGGACTAAAGCAAGCACCTCGAGCTTGGTATGAAAGGTTGAGTAAGTTTCTAACTCAAAGCGGTTTTGAAAAGGGAAAAGTTGATACTACTTTGTTTATAAAGAGATAATGGAAAGACTTTTTACTAGTACAAATTTATGTAGATAA
This sequence comes from Eucalyptus cloeziana, assembly GCA_014182715.1. Classification (NCBI taxonomy): domain Eukaryota; kingdom Viridiplantae; phylum Streptophyta; class Magnoliopsida; order Myrtales; family Myrtaceae; genus Eucalyptus; species Eucalyptus cloeziana. The sequence continues at coordinate 31,610,062 of CM024638.1, forward strand.
TATTATCTTTGGTTCTCCTAATGAAAGTCTTTGCAAGAAATTTTCAAGATTTATGCAGGATGAATTCGAAATGAGCATGATGGGTGAGTTAACCTTCTTTCTTGGATTGCAAGTCAGACAATCGAAGAAAGGAATATTCATTCACCAGGAGAAATATGCCAAAGATCTCATCAAGAAATTTGGATTAGAGAATTGCAAAAAGACAAAGACACCTTTGTCAAGTTCTTCAAAACTGGACAAGGATGAAGAAGGGAAGAAAGTAAATCATAAGCTATACAGAAGCATGATTGGTTCTCTTCTCTACCTTACAGCTTCCAAACCTGATATTCTATTCAGTGTGTGCATCTGTGCAAGATTTCAGTCTGATCCAAGGGAATCTCATCTATGCAGGATGAATTCGAAATGAGCATGATGGGTGAGTTAACCTTCTTTCTTGGATTGCAAGTTAGACAATCAAAGAAATGAATATTCATTCACTAGGAGAAATATGCCAAAGATCTCATCAAGAAATTTGGATTAGAGAATTGCAAAAAGACAAAGACACATTTGTCAAGTTCTTCAAAACTGGACAAGGATGAAGAAGGGAAGAAAGTAAATCATAAGCTATACAAAAGCATGATTGGTTCTCTTCTCTACCTTATAGCTTCCAAACCTAATATTCTATTTAGTGTGTGCATCTGTGCAAGATTTCAGTCTGATCCAAGGGAATCTCATCTGTGCAAGATGAATTCGAAATAAGCATGATGGGTGAGTTAACCTTCTTTCTTGGATTGCAAGTCAGACAATCGAAGAAAGGAATATTCATTCACCAGGAGAAATATGCCAAAGATCTCATCAAGAAATTTGGATTGGAGAATTGCAAAAAGACAAAGACACCTTTGTCAAATTCTTCAAAACTGGACAAGGATGAAGAAGGGAAGAAAGTAAATCATAAGCTATACAGAAGCATGATTGGTTCTCTTTTCTACCTTACAGCTTCCAAACCTGATATTCTATTCAATGTGTGCATCTGTGCAAGATTTCAGTCTGATCCAAGGGAATCTCATCTAAGTGTTGTGAAACGCATCATTAAATATGTTGCAACTTGTCCAAAGTTAGGTCTATGGTGTTCAAAAGAATAAGACTTTACTCTACTTAGATATTCCGACGCTGATCTAGCCGGTTGTAGATTCGACAGAAAGAGCACGTCTGGTACTTGTCAACTATTGGAAAATATGCTGGTATCTTAGTTCTCAAGGAAACAAAGTACTATAGCATTATCAACAGCAGAAGCAAAGTATGTTGTTCTTGGGAGCTGTTATTCTCAAATTCTATGGATAAGACAACAACTAAGAGACTTTGGAATAGAAAAATCCTGCACCAAGATCAGACGCAACAACACAAGTGCCATTAATCTCACCAAAAACCCAATTCTTCATTCAAGGGCAAAACATATAGAGATTCGACATCATTTTAGAAGGGATCATGTCCAAAATGGCGAGATTCTAGTTCAATTCATCGAGTCAAATAATCAATTGGCAGACATCTTCACGAAGCCTCTAGAGAAAAGCTTATCTAAGTCTATTCACAACAAGCTTAATATTATTTCTCCTATCAACTAAAGTCTGATGTTGTTCAGACTCAAAATTTTAACTTGAAGAAATCTCTTCAATCCAAGTATTTTAATTTTAGTATGAAATTTCTGAACAAGTACGTTCTTATTCGAATCATTGCTTGGCTATTATATTTTTAGAAGTTATCTTTTTCTTACTAAAATTCAAATTTTGAATTTTCGGTAGTTACCATTTTTAGTTTATTCCAAAAAGGCATTTTTCTTTTTCCTTATGACGATTTGAATACCTCTTCTCGTTGTGTCTTTTCATTTTCTTTAAATACTTTCTAGTATTTCTTTCGATCTTTTTTCCAAACCCTAGAATACCGATTCACTCTCTCTCCCTCGTTTTTACCCTCAAAATCCTTCTGCAAGTTTCCATCTTTTTTCACTCTAACATGTCTTCGAAATCCTCCAAGTCTGCATCTATGTCGCACCAACGAAAGTCCTCTCGGATTGCTAGTCAAAGTCCTCGAAGCATGCTAATAGAACCAGTGCATTTCAATCTCACTGAAGAATACTCTCCGCACAATTCTCAGCAACAATCTCCACAGAATGTTCCGCGCCAACCTTTGGAAGAGGAAGTCGAGCAAGACATTGTTCCTCTCATGACTTCAACCCCCCAGGTTCTTTATAAACATGATGGTTATCTGAAAAATGGTGGTACTCCAATGACTTTTATCACTAATTTTCTAAGAGGACACAGGCATAGAAACGAAACAGTGTTTTTAAGAACGATGGAACGTTTGGGTATAGCACCAGAGGGTTCATCAGAAAAAAGAATTTCTTTATTTTCCTTATGATCCTAGATTCAAACCCTGAAAACAAGGACGATGATGAGAGGATGTTCTTGAATTTTTAACCCATAATGGATATGGCTGCTAATGTTCCTAGAGAGAGAATGAGATTGTTTCATTCTAAGGAACACAAAAATATTTATAACTAGATGTTGAACAAACAGGTGATAAACCCTCGCTCAGTGGATTTCGATTTCTTGGACTCGATCGAGGTTGACTTAAGGGTGAAGTTGGCTGCTCTTCAACTTGAGACGTTTTATGCTGAAACTATTGTGGCCTATCTTAAGTTGACAGCCTATTTTTATTCTAACCTATCTTTTCTTGACCAGACTCACATTCAATTTATTGTCTGTGATAAAGCTTTTATTGTGGATATTGATACTCCGCTGACATTCTAGGAGTAGAAAGAAGTAGTTTTCAACCAATCAACCTTTCCATTGGTCAGGCAACTCATTTCTTGGTGAAGGACAAGATGCCTACTGGGAGTATCACTTACTCTTGTTTGCCAGCAACTAGTGTTTTGTTGCACAAAATCGTCATTAACTACTTCAGACCCAAGGCACCATCAAAGACTAATGTGTCTAGATTCGAAGCAAAGATCATGTGGGCCATTTGCAATGGCATTCCATTTTCTCTGCCCCACATCATTTTCCTACACATGTACTAGACAGTTATGAAGGAAAAATGGCAATTGCCTTACGCCACTTTGATCACCAAGTTGTTTCGCCACTTCAAGATCCAATTCCGCTCTCTACTCTGCACAAGAACCATTAGTCCTATGGTGATAGGATTGAAGATGATTTCGAAGATGAGGATGAAGGATCTAACCAAGACGATTGAGCGTCTGAAGAAGGAATCAACAAGCAGAACCAAGGTAGAATTGACTTTTGCAAAGAAAAGAAAAGGGAAGAGTATTGCCCAAGCAACTCCGAAGAAGCAGAAGAGGCGTGTCCTCCTAATGGATGAAGAATAGGTGGATGACCTGACCATCTCTGCTCTTATTTTAAGAATCTTCAAGGATTTGATTATGAAGAAACAGAGGATGAAGAAGTTGAAGCGAAACCTGAAGCGGAAGCTGAAACAGAAGAGGAAGAACAAGTAGAAGAAGAAGATGATGATGATGATGACACGAAGAGGAAGTTGAGCCTGAAAGATCAACAGAGAAGGACCATGAGATGAAGACTCAGATGGAGCAAGTGGTGCTATACCACTTTCCAATGAGACTAAGAAAGGAGTTTTTGAAAAAGGAGATTATGCTTCCAAAGACAAAGAAAATCAACAAGGGAAGGGATCCAGTGCTAAGAAAGAACAGGTTGCAAATGAAGAAGTCTCATCTCAACCTAAAGGCACCAAGTCAGGGGGAGATGTTGAGAAAATTCCTACTACTAGTGATGGCATTACAGGTCCCCTGCAGATCCAGAAGAAGTCTTTGCATCTCACTTTCCTGAGACCGAGATTGAAGAAAAGACTCCTAATCGGGACGATCAACAAGATGCTCGTATTCAAGTCAATGTTCCTCCATCTCTTGACACTCCACAAACTCATTTCGCTGAAACCAGTGTTCAAACTGAAACTGATCCCAACTACACAAGGTTGGTTGATGTTCTTTTGGAGGTCAAGGCTTAGCAATACGCAATGGATTATGAGATTCAGAAGATCTACACTGCCTTAAAGTCCTCAACAGACTCTCTCAATGGAAAGGTCCAATCTCTTGACAATAAAGTTCGGACTTTGAATGAACATACATCCCAAGCTGTAGCCAAAGTGGAGGAGGCAGTGCAGTCACTTAAGGATTTCATACTAGTTCGAGCCCCTAGACAAACCTGATTGATTTCATCTTTCCAATTCTATTTTTTTGAAATTCTCTTTCTTTTTGCTATTGACAAAAAGGGGGAAAATGTGTACAGATTTGAACTTTGAACTTGTTTGGATGGAACTTGTTTTTTTATATTCTGCAGTAATCTTTAATGGTTGTGATTGTGATTATGGATATGGATGATTGAATCTTGTTTCAATTTTCAAGATTAACGACTTTTCTGTGGTTGCAGAATCGATATTATCTAGATCCTCAATCTGTTCTTTATAAGTTATCATGTACTGCTAAAGTATTGTTTTACAGGATATAGTTCTTTAAATCTGCGGGAAAGTTTTGTCACTATAAAAAAGGGGGAGATTGTTAGAGAAAACTCATATGTTGTTTTGAAGCTAAGAAAACTTATCCAAGTTCTATTCTGAAGATTGCCAAACTTTTGTGTCAAAGTTTATCTTACAACAGAAGTCTACCCACTCTGATAAATTCCAGACTGAACGCAAGAGAAGAACGAAGACTTATCCAGACGCGAGATTATCTTTCTTTCTTCAAGGGTTCGGTTCGTAGATGATATATATGGCCTTCTGGATGGAAATATCACTACAAGATTGATTGGCTTTATTTGAATCAATTTAGATACATCAAATATTTTTGGACAGCAAGTTAATTTGGAAAGAATCTACTTATGGAAACCAAGATCCTGATTATATGGGCGAACATGATTAACAGGTTTTCATCACAATCTTCAAACGACTCGAAGATCTCTTTGATTGATTCTATCCAATGGGTTGATTGAAAGAATTCCTTTGGAAAGTGCTAACGGTCGATAAAGCACGAAGGAGTATTTAAGGAGGCCTCTCCAAACTGTTTCAGTGTGTGCGTGAAAGAAGAATTCCAAAGTCTAAAGCTTACCATTTACTTGTTACTCCCTTATACTATGCTCAAATTTGTACTCAAAAGAGAGTGAGACTCAAAGAGAGACTTTGTGAGAGTGGTACAGACTCTTCACCGTGAAGTCGAGATCACAAGATTGTAAATTCTCTTTTAATTCTTAGTAGAATCCAGCCAGAAGGATGTCAGCATGGAAGAGTGGACGTAGGCTTGACCTAAGCCGAACCACTATAAATTGTGTGTTCATTTTCTCATCTCTAAACTCCTTTACTTTATTCGTACTTTAATTTTGAAGTTAAAATCTAAACCCTTTTAAAGTCTGCTGATCATTAGACTCAGTTTTAAAAGCAAAATATTTTCACTTCTCTTTGCAAAAATTGTCTTCACACCTATTCACCCTCCCCCTCTAGGTGTTCATACTAGCACTTTAAAGCCCCACTTAACTTTGGACCTCATCAGAATAGTAAGTCCACCTACGCTTTTGACTAATCCACAAGAATTTTCGAACACAACCTCGTCAATTGTAAATAAAACAAAAACCATGTACCACATACATTGTTAAACTCAGTAGTTACAGCAACTATTGGCTTTACAAGGCCTATCTCGCTACAAGCACCAACCATGTAGATAACTCTGCTAATACCCGCTACTTCCAATGTTTCTAGTTATAACTTCATCTCAAGTTAAACACCATTCAAATTAATATAAATATTGTCATAAATACTCCTACCCAGAAGTATTAAAGACTTGTCAAACATGACTTCTCCATTGATAATGGGTGAATTTAATTTTAGGCACCACAATCAATAGCCCCACTCACTTTGTGCACAATCTAAGAACATGCACTGTCTTGCCATTCCATTGAGTTTATAATCACTCACTCGAACATAACATGATTAACCAAATATTCTAACAATAAAATAATCAACAACATCACATGACGACACTTCTTCAGGAGTTTGACTTCCAATCATAGTTTATGGGGATCTATTCACCAGGAAGCTTATCGTATTAAGCACATCCACCAAGAACCTTCTATTATGGATCGTCTCTAGGAATGTTCTACTCATTAACCTTGCAACATGTTGTGGTTCACTAACACTAGTGCGATTTCTCACTATATCTTCATTCATGTAGAATTCGTTTAATAACCCGAGTAGAATTCCATATTACTATCAATTCGCACATGCTTGATCATTAATCTCATTTTCAATCAAAGCTCTCAATTGTCTTATTCTAACAATAGCATCAAATTTACGCCTCAGCACATATACTTAAGTCATCCTCAAGTAATCATTCACAATTGTTAGTATAGATCCAACACTCTTCTTTGAAGGAAATCATAACAACCTAGAAACATCCAAGCAAATTAACTTTGCAATCTTTGTGGTTTCTCTGACAGTTGCAATAAATTGCACTTTCAAAGTCATTAATCTAAGTCACAACGTCTACATACATTCAATTTCTTAGCAACATAATTATGTAGTAGATTCCTGTCACTTAGAACTTTCAAGTTTCTCTCGCTAATGTGTCCTAAGAGCATATGTCACGATTCAATATCTCGAACAAATGCATCCAACAGCTCCGCGGCAAAATTCATCTCTATCTCACTTTGAAGCTCGTATAGGCCACTATATTTGATACATTTCATTATCACCAAGACACCTCAAATAACTTTTAGAACTTCACTTTCCAAAGTATATCAACACCTAGCTGAATCCAAGGCACTTAAGAAAATTAAGTTCTTATTCAACTTTAGAACATGCCTTACTCCAGTCAATGTCTTCATAATATCGTTATATGTTATGATTCTAACATCAACAATACCTACTACATAGTACTCAACATTATTTCCCAATTGCAATTTACTACTATCTTTGCATTGGTAAGTAGTAAATCAATTTCAATTTGGTTTATGGCAAAATGAATATTCTGAATCCATAATTCATCCATCAAAAAACAAATTCTCATTGGTAGACAAGCCAAAATTAACACTATTGAAATTACAGTTAACTACAGCGGCAACACCATCAGCAGACTCAACTCTAATTTCCTTACCATTCTCATTCTTTAGCTTAAGGCTTGCCATAGCTCAAACAAATAGCATCACCTGCTCTAGCATGACTACGTTTGTTTAAGTTTATACTAATTATATTAATATGAGTACTAGTTCTTCCTCCATAGACTTGAGTTTACTAGATTCTCTCCTACGGGTGACCTTAAAATCAAATCATGAACCCGATCAAACGTTAAGCCTGTTGACCCAAAGAAATTACAACAATACTAACAATAGTATTTCAACTATCAAACAATGAGAAGGAATCAAAGCATGTAACTCATCTTCACAATCAATATCTCAACTAATCTCAATTGGCTAACCATCACATTGAATTCATTGATATAATCAGTAATAGACCTTGCTCATTTTCAAGTTGAATAGAAGTCACATCAAGTAGACTTTACCGATTTTAGAGGGCTTCTTGTACATGTTTGGTAAGACTTTTCAAACTCACAATGGTTTTTCTCTTTCACGCTATTAAACACAATGCTATGAGCCAATGTCAACCAAATAACATTCAACGCTTTTCTTCCAACAATTCCCATTCAACTTACTTCATCGACTATGATTACTCCCCAGACGAGGCAAGTGCAAGTTTCTTTGGTAAAAATAATCCTCAATTTGTATCTTTCAAAAACCAAAATCCATCGATCCTCACTTTTCCTTCTTCTACCACCATCGATTTGCTTCAACTCAAACAAGCCTAGCTCTAATACAAATTGTTGCAAAAGTAAGCGATCAAATAATAAAATAGACAGAACTTGAAAATAAATCAAATACTAGATTTATGTTATCCAATTGGGGTAACCTACTTTTCTACAAGGAGGGCAACAAAAAAATTCATTATAAATCAAGTGATACAACGAAAATTATAACAACACTTGAGTCATTCAAACACTCTCAATGTTTCATAACCCTCAATTACACCCAATAACTCACACAATATTTAGCCCCATAATCCCTCACAAACTGATCTCTCAATTTCATTAAGAATTTCACAAAATCTTAACACAAGATTTATTAGCTTCAAACACTTTAGGAAGTAATTCACAAGCAACTCTCTTTGATAATCTTCACAAAGAAAATCCACTTCTTATATATAGGCAAGAATTGGATCCAAAATTGGAAATATTTTCAAACTAGGAAGCCATTCAACTAAGAAACTTACTTGAATTAAGAAACTTTCATTTTCATGCTCAAACTCGAGACATATTTTTTATAGAGAACAAACAATGCATAAGTAATGTGGGTCTTAAAAATTGAAATGCCAATTTGAAAATCTCATGTATTTAGCTTAATGAACAAAAAAGGACGTTTACATGTGACTTTGTGGATGAAAAAGTTCAACTCCCAATAGCATATAGTACAAAAATCTAATACTTGAATCCATAACGGCAACACTATGTCATACCATGTACCATTACCAAATAGCCAACATCATATCGTACATAGATGGCATAGATCCTGAAAATTAATGTTGGACCATAAATGTAGTTGTAATGACCCGATCTGTTCCACATAGGTCATACTACCAAAAGTACTCTCAATAACATTATAACTAGGTGACAATTTGGTGTTAGATCTTTACTTAGGACTAAAATAATACGGCCTCACCTAACCTATGTGGGATAGAAGTTCAAATGCTCTGACGCCTCATGAAATGTGATATATATGTTCTTGTGAAGACATATCACCTATTCACGTAAACGTTAGTAAAAACACCCCCACACTTGAGGATTGTCACAAAGTCGCAGACCCTTTTCTCTCTGTAATTGCTGATGTTGACATATACAAGTACAATCCATGGGAGCTTCCCGGTACGACTTGATCTCTTTCTTCAAACGTGTAGTAGAACAAAGGGGGTGCATGCAGTGAGACAACTACCAAACCTGGTTTTCTTTCCTAGCAACTTCAAGGGCACTGGATTTTGATCATAGTTGTGTACATAAAACCTCTTTTCCTTAATTTAAATGGGCTTGATCATACCGGCAAACCCTATTCATCTTCAGCAACCACAGTTCTAAGAAATATATATAATCAAGTTTATGTCCTTACATTCATATAGTGGGGTGCATGGATATGGATCTACCTATTTGTAATGGAGATAGTTTGCTGGAGATTAAGCCGCAGACGTGGCTTTCTCAGTGTGTCACTAAAAAAACAGTATTGTCGATGGGCCATATCCATAACTTGTTACCCCTTAATCAGAGGCGTGATTTAAGGAAAGGTTTCTCCAACCATGATTTTGTTTGCAGAAAAGGTCGTGTTTGGGGAGGAAGAGTGGTTCTTCTTCAGCCCAAGAAACCGGAAGTACCTGAACGGCACTCGCTCAAACAGGACCGCAGCATTAGGCTATTGGAAAGCCACTGGGGGCGATAAGCCAATCCTCAGTTCGAGTGGTTCACGGTGTCTTGGGGTTAAGAAGGTCCTGACCTCTTACAGAGGAAGGCCTCCAAAAGAAGTGAAAACTAACTGGACGATGCATGAGGACAGGCTTCTTGATCACAACCGTCATTATTCTCACCGGCTTGGAGGACCCCGGCTTGTAAGTTTCCTTTTTTCTAGCTTGGAAAGTGAGATAGGATCCATTAACCATGGGAACTAAGAGTCTCGTTTTTGTCATTCAATATGGATTAGAGCATGCATCTTATATAATTTGCCCTCACCTTAACGTGTCAAATGCTCTCTTGAGAACAGGTCTTCCTTGACTTGAGTCACTTACGACAATTCGTATGGATAAGTTCCGTGGACGAGATCCACTAAATGTGAAATTCTGTATCCATACACACGATTCACACTAGACTCTCATCTCATATTTCAGAAAGTTTTTATCATCAGGCAAGACAAATATTGTTTTTCAATATATGGCCACCATCGCATGAGGGCACTTGCCCTCAGCCACACCCAGGTGAGGGAAAGAATGACCTCGTTGTCGACTGCATAAGGCCTGCGATAGCACTCACCGACACCGCGGCTCAGGCTGCCGAGTCTCATTGCCGTGTGCATCATCTCACTTTTAGTATTTGGACCTTCTAACTAATGTAACATCTACTTAGAGTACATTTGATAACATTTCTGTTCCAGAAAACAATTTTTTTCAAAAATAGTCTTTTTCTAGTTCTATTCCCTAGAACAATTTATGAGTAAAAGAACGCGTTTAGTAACTATACAAAATTTATGTTCTCATAATAAAAAAAAAAGAATAGAAATGCGTTTACTATAATCTACAAATTTTTTTGTAACATAAAATTTCTTTTAATCTTTTAATAATTTTTTTAGATTTTTCTTTTTTTCCCTCTCTTCTTCTTCTTGCTCCTCCACTAGCCGCTGGCGATGGCCAGCGACCGCCCATATTGAAGCTGCACTTTTCCCTCTCGTTGACCGCGGACTGGCGGCCAGCTTTAAAGGCGCACCTGGACACAAGTTCAACGAGAGCGATGGAAGCAGTTCCGATTAAATGACCGATAATGGGGTCTAACGTGGTCAAGAGTGCATAAAGAACTCGCCCATATTGGACTCTAATGGGGGCTAAACTGGCGTTTTGGCAATAGGAGGACAAAGAAGAGCGAGTCTTGACGAATTTAAGAAACGTTACCTGAATTCACTACTAATGAAGCCTACTCGTGCAGCTTTGGAATACCTAGGGTCGTTTCTTCCCTCAAAGAAGCCCTTGAGTCCATTGAGAACATCGGAAATTTTCGAGTTCCTTCTCCTTCATCTCCGGCCATTATTTGGTCATCACCTCACATTATAAGTTAACGCTCATAAAAGAAAAACTATCAAAGCTATTGATTCGTAAGTTGATTGAACTTTGGGAAAGCATGGTCCGAGTATTGAGGAATAAAGTTGTGGTTATAATCATCTTACCACAGTAAGTAATAATCGATGGTCTGCATCTGTGCGTATTTGTTTTGCGCACTACAGAAGTATTGGAATCTCAACGAGAGCAATGAAGGGTTGCGACTTCTGAGCATTCATACTGTAAGTTTATTATGTGTGCTTCTTGTTTCATGAAGTTTGTCATATGTGCTTCTTGTTTCATGAACCATCAAATTTTTTTTACGAGAATTTTGAGACCACTACCAACTGTTCTAAAACCTTAAGTTATTAGACGAATGCGTTGTTTAATATTTAATTACTCTAACACTCCCCATCACGCTTAGTTTTCTCTTTTGCTCAATACTAAACATGGAATTTTAATTAGGGAGCCAAATGGGACCCAAAAATATTTCAACTCAGAATCTTCAGCTCTGATATCATGTGAAAATTTATGGGACTATTGCTAATTATTCTAAAAGCTAAAGTTATTAGACGAATGCATGATTTAATATTTAATTATTCTAATATTTTTTATGATCCCAGGGCATGAGCACAAAGCCCCATGATCCAGTCAAATTCACACATTTGACTTATGCAAATGGTCTCGACCTAGATAATTTGCACACATAGTTAATGGGATTTGAACAACTACTTTAATTATAGAATTTAAATATCTCCTAATGCTCAAACCAATTGCGTCAACCTTGTACTTCAATCATCAAATGACTTTACTTTTTTTTCTTATAGCATAGGATATGAGATCCTTGACTTGATTAATTGCTAAAAATACATATAAATTGCCTCGTCTATTGGAATTAGATGAGGGTCCACGATATAGCCCTAAAGTTGTTTGGTGTTGAATTTGAAGACAGATGTGCCAAAGTCAAATCAAGCATTCAACCAACATTTTCCTATCAAAAGAAAATGAAATTCATTGCTCAAAAGGATACTTAAGAAGTACATGGACTTTATGATAAAACAAATCTAAACAAGACAGATTCAACAATACTATAAAACAAAACCAAATCCAGAAAATGAGGAGAATCAATAGAGCACTAGCAAGGTTAGGCATGCACTCGTTCCACAATGATAGATCTATCAAGCAAAATAATATGCAGCCAATTACTAGATCTCGTATCTTTGTTGGTGATTAACAAACGTCAAAAATTCCTTCTGCAATAACTAAGATAGTTGTTAATTGGTAGTGCACATCTAAGTTCAGCTTCCTCTACACCATCATCATATGGAGATAATCAAAATAGATTAAATAAACATAGATCTAATATGTGAAAAAGCAAAACTTCATAGATTAACAAGATATCAAAACTAATACGATTACCATTGAAGCTGGAAACAAAAAAATAATCAAAAAGAGAGAGCAGAGGGGTATCAAATCCTAAAAGTATTGTCGCGACCTCTTTTTTTCCGGTGCCCGATCGGGGTGGGCGCCTAAGGAGGCTAATGGCTCGGCCGGATTCATTAAGCCGGACTCTCCCAAGTCCGCCAATTCACGACTTTAATAGTCTAAGTTTTTAACCTCGTAAGTTAATTTTTAAAACGGAGTCGCCACTAATCAATTTGGGGTGGGTTGATTAGAAACCCATGCGACATATTGGGAGAAATATTCGCTCCCGTGCAACGAGAGAAATTAGGATCGGGGACTTGATTACACTAGTTAATCACTAATGCCCTTTCGGTACCTAACCTTGTTTAAACCCCGAGGTTTTTGGATGTTTTAGGGATTTTCCATGCATTTTGGGAGGAAAACATTTTTTGAACCTTTTTCCAATTTTTTTTTTTTTTTGACATAAAAGGGATTTTTTTGGATTTTTGGTATTTTTTGGAAAAATACAAGTCTTTTGGCTTTTTTTTTTTGAATTTTTGGCATTTTTGGAGAATATGGAATATTTTTATTTTTGATTTTTTTGGAAAATAAAATATTTTTTTAAATATTTTTTTGGAAAATAAAGTTTTTTTTTTTTATTTTTTCGAAAATAAAATATTTTTTATATTTTCTTTTTTTTTTTAATTAAAATATTTTTAAATATTTTTCGAAAATAAAATATTTTTTGATTTTTTTTTTAAAAAAAAAAAGGCCGATCGCATTGCGGGCCCGGCTCGGATTTTTTCAACATTTTTTTTTTTTTTTTTTTTTTAAAAAGAAACGGCGCCGTTTGGGGGAGGGGGGAACCGGTGAAACCCTACCCGGTTCCCGACCCGGTCCGACCCAACGACCCGAGTCCCCCTTTTTTTTTTTTTTTTTTTTTAACTTCGTCGTTTTAGGGGGAAACCCTACCCGGTTTCCCCCGACCCGGTCCGACCCAACGACCCGGGTCACGACCCGGAAAAATTGGGAACCCTAGGGTTCCCGATTCGCGGGCGCCGAGGAGGAGGACGCGGCGACGGCGGCGGTGGCGGCGACGGTGGTGACAGGGAGGGGGAGTGAGCGCGACCGCTACCTCGTGCGAGGTGGTGGCGATGAGCGGCGGCGACGGCGGAGGGAGCGCCTCCTTTCTCTCTCTCTCCCGGCCGCGAGCTTGGATCGGGTTTTGCTCGCCACCGGTCTCCCCCGAAGTCTCGGAGGGAGCTCGGCGAGCTCGCGACCCGACTCGCCTTGCCCTTGCTCGCTTCCGAGTTCCCCGAAGTCTCTCGGGGGGCTTGGAGCTTCGCCGGGCGGCTGCTCGTGCTTCAACGGAGGCGGGGACGGGGGTATTTATAGGCGAGGGGGTGGCCGGTCGACGGAGCTTCGACCGCCGATCCCCCTCGCGCACCGAGCGGCTCCGGACGGCGGACCAGTGTCCCATCCGATGCCCGCCTGCCCCTCGTGTCGCCGTCCGTCTCGCCCATCCGGCATCGCGCTCCCCGCGCGTGCGTTGCAGGCGCGAGGAAGGAGAAGGCGTGGATGGGCCGGGCCGAGCGGAAATGGGCCGAGGGCCCATGCGAAGGCTGCTTCCCTATTTTTTTCTTTTGTTTTGTTTCTCTTTTTGTTTTTGTTGTTTATTATTAGCCGAAAAAGATGAAATAAAATAAACTAAAATAAAATAAAACCTAATTAAAATGAAAATTTAGGCGTCAACAAGTATATTCATTAAACTCCTAGATCTAGATCGGGATAGGACAACTCCTAAATTTAGAACTAAATCGGAAGAGTTCAAACTTTCAAATCTAGAACCAGGCCAAAAGAAGAGAGCTCCTAGATATAAATCAAGAGGAAAAAAAAAAAAAAGAACAATAAAACACGGATAAAAAATCAACAAGAGAGTGAGAGAAATTAGATTAAATCAAACCCTCTCCAATGACCAAAGGTTGAAGAAGACGATGGAGAGAGAAGAGAGAGAGGGATAGAATAAGACTTTTCAGCTTTCGATCAACTTATTCAAATATCCATTTTTAAGAGGTTGGTGCAAAATATTGCATAAGTTATTTGAGGACTCATGGGTCTCTTTAATAATACTAGAGGATATGGGCAACATATAAGAGAACTTCCAACTGATTACAACATTAATATATTAGCGATGGTCCAACTCTATATGGAGCGTTTGCACAATAGACAGAGAACAAAATGGTTCCTCTAAATAAACTCTCATTAATCTCATTGCTGCGGGAGAGACTTCCTTTTTAGTGATATATACAAGGTTCGATACAATAAAGTTGACTTTGGTACTAGGTTTAACACAATAATGTTGACTTTGGTGCAAGGATTTATTCAATGATGTTGACTTTGGTTAAAAGCTAATATTGAACTGCGTCTCAAGAAAAATGGTTATGGCTTCGACTCTGAACAAGACTTTTTTGGGACCATTCTCGGAATACTCCGCCCAATAATTAGCTGACTGTCATATGACGGGAAGATTGTCGTGATTCGATAGAAATAGTCAGCCCCTCCCATATATTTATATACTTAAAATTATTTGTAAAAATAATTCCTGAATTAATCTGGTCTTTTTTTGCCTAGTAATTATGTGTCGAAATTTCATTGGGGAGATAAATAGAGTTTGGAAGTATCTGAATTCATGACCTCTAATTTTAATACCATATGAAATTTGTGAGACCGCTGTCAATTGTTCTAAAAGCTTAATCTATTGAATAAATACGTGATTTATTATTTAAATATTCTAATAAATCCAGATGAAGTGTCATGCTCTTCGGATGTATAATTTAACAATGGGCTCATTTCCATCATCTCATGGTCTTTTGGCATAATTCCTAGTTCTAGTAAAATAGCACACCCAATGAAAAGTTGACTGTAGTTTGATAGATGTCGAGTAATATCATCTTATTACGTGGATTTTATGGTGGGTGTTCATAATTAACAGTTTAGAGAATTTGATCTTACTAATTTATAAACCATATAATATATTTTTCTAGATGGATATTTGCAAAGTCTAGGATCCAAGTGTCGTGTTGATCAGCTCGACTATCGGCTTATGTATATTTATGTAGCCTATTGACTAAGATTAAGCAAAAGGCAAAAGCCGATTTTTGCTCTCTATTAATACTTAAAATATTATTCAATTTTAAGAAATTACGAATATATATATATATATATATATATATTTACATGTCAACATTTGGACATTGTTAAAGTTCATATCGAGTGTTTTGACTAAAAAGCTAAAAAGTATAAGGTAAAAGTGCATCCTATCACTTGTAAATTAATTAATGGCCTTGGAGTAAAAAAAAAAATCATCTTCTTTTTCAATGTTTTTCTAGTTGTGTTTCTTCATTTTGACTTATGTTTAACAATAGCTCTAGCGTGTGAGGCCGTGTCGCTAATCTTACAACCAAGATAAAGACCACCGAACTCAGATCCGCTAAAGATAAACATTGATGGATCTCACCTCTCAGGGACCACGGAAGGGGTGATTGTGTGCATGTGCCACAATTCAGAAGGAAGATTGATGGATGGCCTCGCGCAACTAGTCCGAGCGTCATCCACCCTTCAAGTCAAAACCCTTACCTATCTTTATGCTCTCAACCACTTTGCCGATCAACCTCATCTAAAACTAATGCTAGGGTCTGACAGTTCAACGTAAGTTGTCTAAAAGAGTCATCCCCTGTCCTTACGATGTTGAGCCACTATCACTGAATGTATTGGCCTATTGGCCCTATTTGAGAGTCTAGAATTGGTCCTTTACCCCAGGATTCAAATAGATTAGCAAATTGGATTGTAAAAGCATCTAGACGTAAGACTTTTCCCCTAAACTAGGTTTCTAACCCCCTCCCCAGTCCCCTTTTTGGGAAATCCCGTGTTTGCATGCCCCTTATTCTTGTACATGGGCTTGGGTTTAACGAAATGATATCTCTGTTTTGACTAAAAAAAAAATAATAGCTCTAACAAAATGTAATTATAATCAAATGATTTCATTCTATTTATGGTAAATTATGTATTGAAAATAAAAGGTGAAATACATCATAAGTACTATAACTTTCATACAACACACACTTCAATGTCAAAAATCTTCAAGCGGTCACTCCATTGCTACTTTGGAAAAAATAAAAATAAAAGGAAAAAGAACAGTTCAATACAGTTGGCAATTTGTGTGGATGGAAGATAAGATTTGACATGATGGGCCCACCAAGCGAGTTGGCAAAGTTAGTGTAAATGACGTCCTCAGCCATATGTATGCCCTAAATTAACGAATTGAGGCAAAATTGTATATGAACCCTAACCTTAATTCCTCATACTAAGGCAAATTACCTTGTAATTTTTGGGGCAATAGACAAATGAAGAATGCAAAATATTAATTTTACTCTTGGTTTCTTCTTTTGTTTTCTCTTTGATTTTTTGCTTGTTCTTTCTAAGAAACAAATTCCAATGTTATCGCAACTAGGCTTCTTCATAGTCAAATGGTCGTCATGGATTGTTTATGACCCTCGTGGAATGAGGACCAAGAAATCATGGCAACCACAGATCCACTAGACTCACTAAAGGTCCATTGTTCTCGATTGTAGATTCACAAAGTATGAATCATAGCTTCAGTGGTAGAGAGAAAGAGATTTCGTGGAACTACTGTCAATTGTTCTAAAATCTTAAACTACTAGATAAAGGTGTGGTTTACCTCCTATTCTGATTTCATGCGAGATTTGATGAGACCAATACCGACTACTCTAAAAGCTTAAACTATTTGATAAATATACAGTGGTCAAGAAAATGATTGGAAAAGGAAGAGAAGAAAAATTTGTGCGAAAGTTAAAACCGTTAGCTGAAGATGAGGATAAACCTGATTTATCCAAAAGCTAAAATTGTTAGCTAAAAAATGAGAATGAGTATGGTAGTCTTTTAACGAGGATTTGACCAACGATTTATCCATGTCGGACTTAAAAAATTTTCAAAAATGCCATAGTAAAAAGGTCAATAAAAAAAGTCACTTATCAAGAATTGCTCCGATATGACAATTAATTGGTTATACTAAAGTAAGCGTCTTTTGAGAATTGCGACACTTATTATGTCAATTTCATCAAAATAAATGTACTCTAACCCTCTTTTTTTTTTGTTGGTCCTACACTACTCCTAATTTAACTCTCACTCTCAGACTTTTGTCCTACCTCCTTGCACAGCGTGGGAGTTGAAACCCACTCATGAAACTAATTCGTCTCCACCCCAACCTCCCCTGAGAAGGTGGAGATTCGAACTCCCTACCTCCCCCGGGTGACCACTGGGATAAACTCCAATGGTTAGTCTAACCCATTCATTTCATGGAAAATGCGTTGTTTTGTAGAATTTTTTTCTAGGAAGTCATTTTTCATGAAAATAATCATATTTTTTGGCGTTCGGCTGAAACTGAAAAAGGAATTAGAAAATATTTTCCACCACACAATTTGGAAAATTTGATTCGATTTTCCTCCATGCACTCATTTTAATAAATTTTTTATTTTTTTCTAAAAAAATTTAAAATTTTCTTTATACTTTTTTTTTGCCCCTCCTTCTTCGTCGGCTGGTCACCGACCACGTGACGATCAGCGACTTGCCAAAGGGTACCTCAGGCTTGCTGGTAAGCTCGAGCTCACTCGCCAACCTCCTGCTCGCCATGAGAAAAAGAAAAAGCAGGAAATAAAAAATTCGAATTAAAAAAAGAGAGAGAGAAAGAAGTGGGGAATAGTAAGAGTGAGTAAGGAAAATGTTTTCCCATAAAAATGGAAAACATTTTTCCCCATTTTAGAAGACTTTTTCCTTTTCATGAAAAATGTTTTCCTAAGTCGATTTATTTTATGTGAAACGAATATTGAAAAATCATAAAAACGTTTTCTCAAAAATTATTTTTTGCGAAATGAACGGATCATCTAAAAAAAATGGTAATGAAAACTCTTCCTGCTTTCAACTCTAATGATTAAGGATTGTGATTTTTTGAAATATAAAAATTGATGAGCACAATATAAAAAGGACCCATAACCTGATCAGAACAACGCTCTTCTAACTTAAAAAAAAAAAAAGTCCAAAGAATTCGCATCCAACATTCTTTAGTTACGATAAATCATCCTCTTCCCCAATAAAAAAGACATGACATCACCCCATATGGAAGCAACGCTTCCATCTTCCGACTAACTAAAAAGAAAAGGTAGAGGACACAATTTTCTTCGTAGCCGCCGCCAGCACCTTCAAGCTCCGCCGACAGCGACTTGAGGCTCCTCGCATGGAATGAACAGAACCGCGATGGTCACACCTGAGCAGATGTGGACGCCGCTATGCCCAGATCTGTTCAGATCTACCCGTTATCAATTTTGGTCGGGCGTGAGTCAAGGAGGGAGGGAGGGAGGGAGAGAGAGAGAGAGATGACGAGGGTTTCGACAAGCGTATGGTTGCGAGCGGCGGCGCACGTAGGAAATGTTGGCAAAGCGGCGGCTGCGAAAGGACAGCTGGAAGGGAATCATGTGAAATTTGTGATACGGTTATACCACCCCCATTATTTTAAAAACTTAAACTATTAAATAAATATACAATTTATTATTTAAATATTCCAATAAATCCCATTGAAGTGTCATGCTCTTCGCATGTATAATTTAACAATGGGCTCATTTCTATGATCTCACGCTCTTTTGGCATAATTCCTAGTTCTAGTAAAATGGCACACCCAGTGAAAAGTTGACTACTTTGATAGATGTCGATAATATCATCTTATTATGTGAATTTTATGGTGGGTCTTCATAATCAACTGTTCAGAGAGTTTGATCCCACTAATTTATAAACCATATAATATTTTTTTAGAAGGATATTCACAAAGTCTAGGATGCAAGTGTCGTGTTGATCAGCTCTTGTGTATCGGCTTATGTATATTTATGTAGCCTATTGTTTAAGATTTAGCAATAGGCAAAAGACGATTTTTGCTTTCTAATAATACTGAAAATATTATTCAATTTTAAGAAATTATGAAAAAAAAAAAAAGATATAAATGTACATATCAATATTTGGATGATGTTAAAGTTAATATCAAGTGTTTTGAGTAAAAAGCTAAAAAGTAACAGTATAAAGGTGAAAGTGCATCGTATCACTTCTAAATTAATTAATGACTTTGGAGTAATTAATTTTTCTATCTTCTTTTTCAATGTTTTTCTATTTGTGTTTCTTCATTTCCACTTATGTTTAACAATAGCTCTAGCGCGCGAGGCCGTCTCCAAACTTACAAGCAAGATATTGGACCCGGATTTGCCGAAAGATAAACATCAATGGATCTCACCTCTCAGGGACCACGGAAGGGGCGATTGCATGCGTGTCCCGCAATTCAAAGGGAAGATTGATGGAAGGCCTCGCGCGACCAATCCGTGTGCCTTCTGCCCTTTAAGTCGAAACTTTTTCTTGTCTTTATGCTCTCAACCATTTTGCCGATCGACCTCATCTTAAACTAATGCTAGAGTCTGATTGTTCAACTTAAGGGTCCGTTCGTTTCGCGGAAAATGAGTCATTTTCCGGAAAATATTTTCCCACAAGTCATTTTCTAGGAAAATGACAATATTTTCTGATGTTCGGCTAAAACCTGAAAATTTTTCGGAAAATATTTTCCGGTGTTCGATAAGGAAAATATTTTCCGCTCCCTAGATTGGCGAGCGCGAGCGTCAATCAAGGCTCGCCAGATCAACGAGCGCAAGTTTGAGATCGACGAGCGCGAGGTTCACCTAGTCCGACGACTAGCCAAGAAAGAAGAAGATGAGAAAAAAAGAAAAAAAAAATGAGAAAAAAAAAAAGAAAAGAAAAAGAAATTAAAAATAAGAATTAAAAAGGAAAAAGGAAATTAAAAATAAAATTAAAAAGGAAAAAGAAAATTAAAAATAATTCGAATTAAAAAGGAAAAAGAAAATTAAAAAATAATTCGAATAAAAAAGAAAGAAGAAGAAGAAAGAAGAGGAGAAAGTGAGGATTTGTAGAGGTGTAAGATAAGAGAGATCAAGTGAGGAAAAGTGGAAAACATTTTCCCCTACTTTAGAAGACTTTTTTCCTTTGATGGAAAACATTTTCCCCAAAGAATTCATTTTCCGTGAAACGAACGTCGGAAAATCCGAAAAACGTTTTCCCGGAAGTTATTTTCCGCGAAATGAACGGAGCCTAAGTTGTTTGAAATCTTCCCTCTATCCTTGAGATGTTGAGCCACTTATCACTAAATGTATTGGCCAATTGGCCTATTGGCCCTAATTTGAGAGTCTATAATTGATCCTTTTCCCCCATGACTCAAATAGAATGGCAGACTGGGTTGTAAAGGTTTTAGATATAAGACCTTTCCCCTAAACTAGGTTTCTAAACACCCCCCCAAAGTCTTTTTTTGGGAAATCTCACATTTTGATGCCCCTTATTCTTGTACATGGGCTCAGGTCTAATGAAACGATATCTTTTTTTTTTTTTTATTTAAACAAATAATAGCTCTAACAAAATGTAATTATAATCAAATGATTTCATTCTATGTATATTAAATTATGTATATGAAAATAAAAGGCAAAAGATATTATAAATGCTATAAGTTTCATACAACACACACTTAAGTTGCAAAAATCTTGATGCAATCACTCCATTGCTACTTTGGGGAAAAAAACAACAGTTCAATACAATTGGCAATTTGGGTGGCCAGAAGAGCTGACATGATTGGCCGAACAACTAAGTTGGCAAACTTAGTGTAAATGACGTCCTCAACGATATGTATGCCCTAAATTAACAGATTGAGGCAAAATTTTATATGAACCCTAATCTTAATTCCTCATACTGAGGCAAATTACCTTGTAATTTTTAGGGCAATTGACATATGAATAATGGAAAATATTTATTTTGTTCTTGATTTCTTCTTTCCCCTTCAATTTTTCGCTTGTTCTTTTTAAGAAACGAATTCTAATGTTGTTGCAACTAGGCTTCTTCATAGTCAAATGTTCATCATGGATTGTTTATGACACTTGTGGATTGAGGACCAAGAAATCATGGCGACCACAAAAATCATCTACTACACTTGTTAGAGTTGTTGAGAGAGAGAGAGAGAGGGAGAGGGAGAGAGAGAGAGGACCACTACCGACTATTCTAAAATTTTGAACTGTTAGATGAAGGCGTGATTTATCATTTACTATGATTCCATGTGAGATTTAAAGATATCACTATAGACTATTTTAAAAACTTAAGCTATTAGATAAATGCGTAATTTAATGAATCTACAGTCGTCAAGAAAATGATTGGAAAAGAAAGAGAAGAAAAATCTGTCTAAAAGTTAAAATTGTTAGCTGAAGATGAAGATAAACCTAATTTATCAAAAAAGTTAAAATTGTTAGCTGAAAAATGAGTATGATGAGCATGGTAGTTTTTTAACGAGGATCTGACCAACAATTTATCCATGTTGGACTTAATTTTTTTTTCAAAAATGCCATGTCATTGTAAAACGGTCAATAAAAAAAAGGTCATGTATCAAGAATTGCTCCAATATGGCAATTGATTGACTATCTAAAAAGTTTTGTTATTGAAATAAGCGTCGTTCCAAAAACACAACACTTGTTATGTCATTTCCTCAAAATAAATATATTTTTACGTTATGAAAACTCTTTCTGCTTTCCACTCTAATGATTGAGGATTGTGATTTTTTGACATATAAAATTAATGAGCACAATATAAAAAGGACCCATGACCTGATCAGAACGACACTCTTCTCACTTAAAAAAGTCCAAAGAATTTGCATCCAACATTCTTTAGTTACGATGAATCATCCTCTTCCCCAAGAAAAAAGACGTGACATTACCTAATATAGAAGCAACGCTTCCCTCATCCGTCTAACTAAAAAGAAAAAGCACAGGATACAATTTTCTTTTTAGCCGCCGCCAGCACCTTCAAGGTCCGCCGACGGCGACTTGGGGCTTCTCGCATTGAATGAACCGAACCACGACGGTCACACCTGAGCAGTTCCGGACGCCGCTATGCCCAGATCTGTTCAGATCTACACGTTATCAATTTTGGGCCTTTGATTTCGGCCAGGGTCATCGCAGATCGACGGCAAGGGAGGGCGTGAGTCGAGGGGGGAGAGAGAGAGAGAGAGAGAGAGAGAGAGACGACGACGAGGGTTTCGGCAAGCGTACGGTTGCTAGCGGCGGCGCACGTAGGAAATGTTGGCAAAACGGCGTCTGGGAGATGACAGCGACTGGAAGGGAATCGAGCCTTTTTTTAATTCGAAACTCTCAATTGTTTAGCGGGATTACGAATCTATGTTAATGTTTGGGTTCCCTCTTTTTTTTTTTTTTTTTTTTTATAGAAATTATTTTTTTATTAAAAGTATAGAGAATCTCTGCCTTTATGGGTTAGCTAAATGATCAAAATATCTTTTATTTTAGATAAATTTATAATCTAGACCCAAACCTATTCCCAAACTCTAAGAATAATTATTCAAAAAGTTCTAAACCTATCACATGATACTCAATTTAATCATCATCTTTTCAATTTGATCAATTTACTTTTAAATTTTTGACCTATTTTTTTTTCAATATAGCCCTTCTAACCAAATTTGGCCAAAAATAACTAAAATAGATGGTGGTCATTTTTACGTGGCACAACTGCACTAACAGAGATAATTTTTGCCTTTTTTTTCTTTTTTTTTCTTTCTTTTTTTTTCTTTTTTTCCTATTTCTCTTTGCCAATCTAAGGTTTCGATGGAGATTGCAGGCTACAAGCAAGGGCTGGGACTCCCTAGCCTCGCCTAGAGTTGGCAAGTCTAGGCCCTTGCTTTTGTGGCCCACATAGCCAGCCATCACCAAGCCTTGAATGGGTGGAAAGAAATAGGAAAAAAAAAAGGAATTTGCACAAATTGTCCATGTCGGTGATTTTCGAGCATGTTTAGTAGGAAGGTCAACATTAGTGAATCATCAAAATGTTTATAACTAAATTGGCCAAGTTAAAAGATTTAAAATTTGATATGGTTGCCATACAATAAAATTAAAAACTTCTTGAACAATTTTTCACCACACTCCATGTTCCTCACCATCCCTCTACCTTCGCCAGCCCCAGCCCCACGGCCATGCCGCCAAACATCACCAAGGCCGTGAATTGGTAGAAGGAAATTTAAAATATCATCAAAAAAAAAAATTGTACAAATCATCCATGTTCGCGATTTCTGAACATCTTTAGTCATAAAGTCTTTTTTTTTTTTTTTTGGATAAATTTTAGTCATAAATTTTATATAGTAAATCATCAAAATATTTAGAATTAAATTGGCCAAGTTAAATAGTTTAGAACTGAATAAATTTAAAACTTTTTGGGCAATTTCTCGCCACAATCCCTGTGCCTCAACATCCCCTCTGAGTCGTGACCAACCATGTCAGCTTCAAGCGACCCCAAGCAGGGATCCACCAAGGCTGGGGACCTGGGATCCTAGGGTTTAAGCTCAAACTTGAGGTAGCCGCCGTTGGGAAAGAGGGAAAAGAGAGTGGACAAAGAAAACTCAAGCCATTTAATATCTTTTTATGTTGATATGTCAATCTCTCGAACGATAATTTGCTTTCGAACTTTGAACTTTGCCAATTCTCATCAAAAAGGTTTCTCAAACCAAATCTCATGTAGATTGCAAAAGCTAGTTTTTCGGCTTCATGAGGCAATATTGCATCATCATCTGTGTTTAAGAGCTTCTTTATATTTTACAAATTCCAGCCAATATGATCATCTCTTTTATTTGTTTATAAATGCTTCGTCCAGCAATGATATTTTGATGAACGAAATGATAATCAGTGACATCACTTATTATATCAATTCAATCGATTAATATAAATAAACAGCATAAACACAAACTCAAAACAGTATGATTTAATTCAATGTCATGACCTTTCTACAAGATTCTCATCGGGGTCTCCACAAATGGAGCATTCCCATGGAACCAAGTCTCTCATCAATTGTGTGTTCCTATCAAATGCGTGTGAAAGTTTCAAAACAATAAAATAGATAAGGACCCGACAGAAGTTAAACTTTTCACGTCCAACTTACTATCTTGATCCAGAAAAAACTTCCCCAGATTTTCGGCGACCTGAAAAGCAGCAATTTCCTCTTGTTCCCACTTAGCTTCCCTTGTCAATATCACCCAAAAAAATATATTATAAATCAAGAAAGCATATACATAACTTATTGTTGGTGTTACGCAACAATAATGATATTTCTTGAGCTGACCAATCAACCACCACCTCCATCTCTGTTTCTTACAAGCTTCCCCTTGCTTGCATCCGCTGTGAACTGGATGAACGAAGACCCGTCACCTTGTACCACCAAATTCGGAATCAACTGTGGTGGGCTTTCTCTATTTGGGTTCCTTGGTCGTAATTAGACATGAAATTAGGATTGCTGTAGTTGTAGTAATCGACCACGCTTGTGCCATGCAACACCTGATGTTCCTTCGTGTATCTCTTGTCTAGCGATGGATCTCGAACGCTCGACCCACATTGCCTAGGCTGCGTTTGGTAGAAAACCTTGGACATAACCAGCTCACCGTCTTTCTCCTCCTCATTGTCACCGAGGTGGTACTGATGCATCACCCAGTTCGTCTTCTCGGGCTTCCTTTGTCTTCCGTAATTTGTGTAGAGTACCAAGATTTTCTTGAACCCTCTCACTGCCCCGCCGATGAGGACAGGGCGGGTCTTCCCCGTCTTGTGCCATCTTGTCTCACCCCCGTCCGTGTCGCCATGAACTTTTCTCCGTTTCCTGGTCCCGGTCGTGTACGCCTTTGAAGGTCGGTGAAAGAAGTGGCGAACTTGCCCATCTTTGCTCACTCCTGCATTAGATTTAAGGTGATAGCATAAGCGGAATGGCATTACTACGAGTTTAATCCCTACATATGTGGACTTCTGAATAATGTAAAACCAACATTCCGAAAATTCTGATTTGCAAATTGTCTATTCTTAGTTGTCCGATTTTCTTAGGCTGAAGAAAAAGACACTGTATATAATATGGAATAAAAGAGGCACTGTGTCGATTGTTGCGCCAAAGTGAAAGTTCAAAGCACAAACTACACTAATCAGCTGAATTTAGAAGATTCATGGCTAAACGATGGATTCGCAAAGAAACGAAAGCCTAATCCCTTGATAAATCTATCAAAGCAGTATGAAATCAGCACAATAACACTTTTCGTACTCATCTCGTAGCGCAGCCAACAATCGATCTTGGCCTCTAGTCGTTAACCAGGATGTGGTGGAAAGTGTTAGCTTGAGTTTTCACAGATGAAACCATAATCTTCACACACTAATGTAGCTATAACGTCTTACGTCAAAGAAAACAGTTTTTTTGGTTAAATATTAGCAAGTGAAGCAGTCACTTCCGCAAGATTATTTTAGGTGAAGAGGATGCTTACATCCGGCATTCATCTGAACCGTTGAATTTGATGGTTTCCATGTATAAAGTAGGTACATCCCACCAGAATTTCTTTTTTTTTTTTTTTTGGTCGAAACATCGTGCCAGATTGAATGGCTTATATTTCAATGGTACATGCACCTAAGGCATGCAATAATCTCTCGTTACCTTGACAAACCCTTGAAAGTGGTATAACCTTCCTACTCAAGCTTTAGGGAAGAATTATATAACAAGATCCACAAAGAATAATATAAATGGATAGGTATAAAAGCTTTTCAAAATCGTAGCTGGTGATATTTAATTAGTCAATAACTTATCCGCGTCTCATATCACATTCCTCTACAACCCTAGTTTTCATTCAATGTTTCCAACCCGCAAGTTCATGAATTTTAGGAGATGAATTACTTGTAGAACACTTCTATCACGTTAAGACTTCATTCGAGATCGTCCTTCATAGAGCTATTCCAGCTAAGCAAAGATTACACATTCAGGTTGCTAAGTTTACCCACTTTCTGCAGCTTATTTGCACACAATGCATGCTTTTCGCATATAGTTTATACGATAGCATTGACGTCGGTCCATTCACATGATGAGCTTTAGTATGTATATCCCCGTATTAAAGCGTACGTACCTGGTAGCTTCTCTGGGTGGGTATAGCAGATCCCATTCTCTCCCTCTAATGTTGGTATGAATTCATCGATTAGCGGATGCATTTTACGAGCATCCGCCGCTGCTTTTGCCTCCAAATGTTCGAGAATTTCTTGGTCGTTTGGATCAAACTTCACCCCAGATGGTAAGCCCGGCAGATCATGCATCATGCCCTAATCAAATTTGGAAAAAAAAAAAAAAAAAAAAAAAAAAAAAAGAAAGAAAGAATTTCAAGTAAACTATGCAATGAAGAGGATCTTCCCATATTAAGGACTTTAAATTCTAAGGATTTTTATATTTAATGGACTTTCAATGCGATATTGAATGAGATTAGGCACATTATTTCGGCGTGGTCCTCTTATGCTTCTGTTGAAATTGTTATCCTGTGTAATTGCATTTTCTTTTTTCTGGTATTTAAAAAAAAAAAAAAAAGGCTCACTACAAGCAGGAACAATCCATTAGCAGGGAAAAAAAACAGTTTTTTTTTATATTTCCTTTATGAATGCGTCCTAAGCGAAATACTATTCCTTAGGCCATGTTGATCTAATTGATCTATTGAGGAATACAAGAAACTAATGGTCTTCTTGATTCAAGTACAAAGTTAGTCGATCAACGCGATTGAAGATAAAATGGAACATGCCAAATCCAGAAACAATCTATATCAAATGCAAAAAAGAAGAATTTAAAAAATAAAAAAGATCAAAAGATCAAAATCAAGACCGAAAAAAAAAATGCAAATTTGTACCTGATCTAGCAATTCAATATTGTGGCCGCATGAAGGACACGTTACTGTCCGGACAGCGCCACCTTGGGGATCGATTATGCAGTTGCCTCTAGAAGCATCGCCGGCGACAATCTGAATTGCTTTCCCCTCCGGATCGGAGTTATTGCACCATGTCATGATCTCTTTCTCTTCGCTTCGAGTCTCTCATCCAAAGCAACAGTATTTAACCGCTCCTGCTTTCCCCAACTCTGATGAAACATGCGCCGAGTTTAGCACAGAAGAGAAAAGGTATCGGGGAATGGAGAACGATATGTAAAGCCCGTTTCGGATAATTTTGAGTACTCTCTTCAGCTATATCGTATTCATCTTCCCGATTGAGTTGTAATCTGCTTTTCTAGCTCGTTCAATTCAGCATCTTTATTTCTAGAGAGACAGAAACACAGAGAGAGAGCTATAAAAAAGAAAGAGGAGAGAGAGAGAGAGAGAGAGAGAAGAATGTGTTCCCACCTAGAAATGGAACAGGTTGCTTGGACGTCAAGTCTAGTTTTGATTAGGTATATACGATGGAATAGATGCCAAGTTAAACAGAATGGACTCGGTGATATTATGCATGAGAAAAGAAAATGTTTAACTTAGGAAGAAGAAGAGAGTTTGACGACAACATGAAAAAGAAGTCAAATTGATTTTTATTGCGAAAGGAGGCGTAGAGTGGAGATGGGGCAATCTTCCCTTGGTTCTTTCTGGGACATTTCACCTCTTTTGAGAGAGAGAGATTGAGGTTGTAGCTGCAGTGTCGATCTAGAGTACGGCTAAAGACATGTATGCTAATGTAACATACAAACCAACGTAGATAGAAATAGTATATTTTTCCTTAGCATATAAAAGACATATAAATTGGTTAGTATCTCTCAGAGTTGAGAACGTATTTTAAGTATCAAAGGGTGGTGTGCTAAAGCAATTCCGATCATTAAATCACATATTATTTTCTGTTGTAATTTTTCGAAGTTTATTAACAATGATGAAACCTGATTAGATGGATGATTTGTATCGGCTCCGATCTAAATTTCGAAGTGTATGCATGAGGATTAATGTCGGTAGCTCACTAATAGTTTAATGGTCTTCTTGTAAATGGAAATTAGGTCTAGTTAGGAATGTCTATGATATTTCTGCATCTTTTCAAATACAAGAAATTTCAGCGAAAAGCTTTCCAAGTTTGCGGTCTTTGGATTTGACTTCAACTTCTAGCTGGTTCGGACTCCCAACATGCGTTTATATCATTAGAACAAGAGAAAATATTATGTAGATTCAATCTATCAATGATGTGGTGAATAGAATCAATCACATTACATAAACTGCATAAAAATTAAGATTTTGTAATGAGATCGATCCAAAGAATTTCAAATGCGATTGACACAATTTGGTCTATCCAATACTCATCCTAAACAGCAGTAAACACGTGTAATCTCAATTTTTTAGTCAGAATATTCTCTCTCTCTCTCTCCCATTTCTGACATAGACTTCTCAAGCCAAGCAAAGAATCTCTCCTTCTCAATCCCTACGTCTGTGTGTGTTAGGGTTTCAGAGGATACATCTTCAGGTCAAGATGGCGTCAAAGAACATATCTATAAAACCGGTCACGACTCTGAGTTTGAGGGCAGCCTTTTTCGCCTAAAACGCAACGCTGTGGAGGTTCGATCCTCCTCTTTCGAGTGGTTTTAGCTACGCCTGGAACACCCTTTCATCTATGGAGTTCGGAGGATGCCTTACGAGCAGAAATGATCATGAGGAGAAGAAGATGAACTCATAGTTGTTTTTCCCCCCGTTATTCTGGCCACTCTCTATGAATTATAAATAAATGAAAGACTACCAAACTTTTCTTTTCTCCTGAATTAATAGGTCGAATTGAGCCGACACTAATTCCGGAAAGCAATCTATTTCTTTAATCCATCAGGAACGATAAGGATGCTCAAAGAAAGAATTACTTATAAGCATTCCTAGTCTAAGGAGAAATCGAAAATAAAGTATATATCAGAAGGGAAATCCAAACTATGTGCATTTAGCTTAATTCACACGAAATGCAGATCTTATCAACATAAGGTCGCTTTCACCTTCCCGATTTCTTCCAAAACATAATTGCAAGCATGTCGCTATCAGATCATACGAAAGTCAGGGAAAATTTAATGAAAATACTGTGAGAAAAAACCCTTACCGGAGGACTTCCCCAGCGGAAACTGCTCAATATCTTTTTGCGGTAAGCTGACAGCTTGGTGGAAACGATGTTAATGTTTTGTGAAGTTTTCTGAAAGGAAGATGCTCGTACCGGACTGGACTTTATATATGGACAAATTTCATCAGCCGACATATGCGGTCTTTAGCTTCTCGAGGAAGCTGAGGCAACAAAAGCTTCGTGAAGAAGCTTTTGGAAATAAATAATCGGCTTTGACGTGTGGTTTAGGGTTTTTGCTTGGACAGGGGACCTTCTCGTATCGTTTTTCTTTTTTCTGGCCCCCTTATGGAGACGATGGCTTGTGCTTGTACGGTAAGGAGAGTTCTAAAATTGTTGACAGGTTAGAAGGGAAAAAAGAGCGTTTTTCTTTATCAATCAAAATAAGCGATATGACGTGCATACCGTGTTTAAGAAGTAATCGCATATGACAAAATTAACAATATAAGTATTCTTTTCTTTTCTTTTCTTTTATGATCCGAACTCCGGCATTGACTACACTACAAAGGTCTGATTGGTCGGCATAAGTTGTTCTTAGTTAGACACTTTTCGAAAGTGAGTAGCATCCTCAATAAAGGTCTTGGGATTGTCGAACGAATCTTGTCTTTCACCGGTCCTGACCGGAAGAAACTCTCCTCCTTCAAAATTAGTGGGCTTTTTGAAAAGTTTTTACACTAAATGACTTCAACCCATATTGAAATCCTAACCTGAAATAATGCCCCGTCTCTCTACGTAGTCATCTCTTCCCTACATTACCACTCTCGCCTATCGGCAATCATCGTCATAGATGAAATCGATGAATAATATGGGGAATTGATGCATGGGAACTTTCCTTTTCTAAATAAGTGCAAAATCGTTATTAACGAGAAGTTCGAGTCCAAACCCATTAACTTATCTAATCAAAAAATAATAATTGCTTATCATCATATCAACACAATGACATGAAATCATTGCTTACCCTCATATATGCACCTCAACAATAACAAATTACATAGATCACATGCAATGCTCTACCATGGTGGAATAAACTTCACGTTTCTTCTTCGATGATAACTCAAGACTAGTTCGAGTAACCCCATTTCACGATCAGCTGGTCGGCGTCGGTAACCAAAGCAAGTACGAATCAAAACTCCTCCAAGAACATTGCCAAGTCAAATGCAGTATGAACTCTCATTAAATTCATGGACCACCTAAGTAGGTGTCCTTAAATTTTTATATGTAGCATAGGCCTTTAGTAGATGCAGAGACGTGCAAAATCGAAAGTTCTTAGGGGGCGCGCGCCGGGTCCACTGCACTGGAGAACCGACCTAGTTGGTCCGGTTCTAAGCCGAAGCAGGGAAGAACGCGTCGGAATTTTTAGTTTTGAAACGCAAGAACCGGCAATTATGAGGTTCGGCTCCTGGCTCGGGCGTTTAACCGGTCTTGTACCTTATAGAAAAATAAAATAAAAAACAAAAAAAGTTGAATATGAGGTGTGCATGTGACGCCATTGGGCTGCCACGCACCTTTCCTAAAATCCATTTCAGTAATTATAGTAGCACGGTCACCTCTGATATGAGGAGCGCATACGACACCATTGGGCTGGCACAACTTTACTTGACATGAGATGTTGAAATTAATAATAATAATAATAATAATAATAATAATAATAATAATAATAATAATA
Organism: Eucalyptus cloeziana; assembly: GCA_014182715.1. Taxonomy (NCBI): domain Eukaryota; kingdom Viridiplantae; phylum Streptophyta; class Magnoliopsida; order Myrtales; family Myrtaceae; genus Eucalyptus; species Eucalyptus cloeziana. The sequence goes on from CM024638.1 coordinate 31,641,067, forward strand.
ATAATAATAATAATAATAATAATAATAATAATAATAATAATAATAATAATAATAATAATAATAATAATAATAATAATAATAATAATAATAATAATAATAATAATAATAATAATAATAATAATAATAATAATAATAATAATAATAATAATAATAATAATAATAATAATAATAATAATAATAATAATAATAATAATAATAATAATAATAATAATAATAATAATAATAATAATAATAATAATAATAATAATAATAATAATAATAATAATAATAATAATAATAATAATAATAATAATAATAATAATAATAATAATAATAATAATAATAATAATAATAATAATAATAATAATAATAATAATAATAATAATAATAATAATAATAATAATAATAATAATAATAATAATAATAATAATAATAATAATAATAATAATAATAATAATAATAATAATAATAGGTTCCGGTGTTCGGTTTCATAGCAAAAATTGAAAGTTGAGTACTTATTCGAAATTGCAGCTAATGCAATTTTGCTATATAAAGATAAGTCTTCTTTTCTTTTGAATTCGTCAATTTCTTAACACCGATGCAGCTGAAGCTGTATCGCTACATATCTCATCATATATTAATTTGGGATGTTTTGATACTTTGTTCCAAAGATGAAAAATACTTTTCATCCAACGCTGCTTCAATAAGGTAAAATGCCAAAATTGAGCCTATTGTTGTTTTAACTCAGGTCGATCCAATTCACTCCAATCCGCAGCCATCCAAAAGTGGAAAACTCCTTTTCTGTTCACGTGCTTTTCATAAAGATATCAAAAGCTTGAGCAGATTATGATAGATTCGTGTCATACGGAATTCTGATCGCATTTGCAGAAAAATAGGGCACGGAATATTTAAATGGATTTACAAAATCTTAAATAAATGATGTAAAAGAACATTAGCTGTAATTGTTGACATTGTGTCCTTACTCTTTAAACGTTTTTTCTACGTTGTTTACGTTGCTTGTTTGACCAATTTCATATGAATCTTGTCAATAAATTGCCCTATCATTAGAAATAGTAAGAGCCACGTATCAGCATACTTTGAAAATTGAAAAATAACATTTTTTCAATCACCAGTAACAAGTGCCCTAAAAGTAACAATGAGACATCTACTTATCGTTCGATTCAAGTTTTTTTGGGAATACTTTAAGAATAAAATCCTGAATGCACTAATCCGATATGAAAGAACGCTCTTTTAAGATTGTCCAAGAAGTATGAACCAGTCAAGATGCACGAGAGCTAACCGGAGCACCACCTGACCAATAAACCGGAAAAAAAATAAAAAATAAAAGAGTACTACATAACATTTTGCAGCAACTCTATATAAAATAGGCCTTATATTATAAGCATTTTCTCTAGAGACTCAGATGATTACGGGCCAGCTTTCAAAATAGTTGTAGCTGAGGCCTCATCTTGCAAGGTCCGGGCCGATGTTTAGCTCCCATCGACAAGAAATTGAACTCTACAATACGCCCACTTCTCAAAAGTTCTCTGCTTCACGGGCCTAGCCCAGGTTTTTTTCAAGGCCTTATAGTTTGAAAGGCCGGGCCCGAACAAATGGGCCTGTACCGATTCAAGGCAATCTAGAGATGGCGGCGGGATAGGTTTGGGCCGGGTGATGTTGCCGCAGCCCGTCCCTACTGACATTTGAATATTTCCCAAACCCATCTCGCTTAAGTAATCAAGTACCCGTTAGATGAAACCATGATGGACATTATTTTCTTCAATATAATTTTTTTATCAAAAGATTGTCTAACACAAAATTATTGATTATGAAGTTTTCCCCACACACATATATATTTATTAGGATACTCAAGCTATTCGTGGAGGCTCAAAAACCGAATGATGTATAAAGACAGCCCGCCCTACCCTCGGATTAACTAGGATGTCAAATGAGCACCCTGATAATGTTTAGTAGTTAGACATGTTTATAGCACATTATTCGCCTGCCTAAGCCTATTTTTGGCTAGTACTCGGCCCCCTTGATGCAGCCCCGATCCAATCTTCTTAAGAATATATTTAGAGAGCTTATATTAGATCAAAAACTTGTGAAGATGTAAAAAGTTTTGAGAGCCTTAATTCAAAAGAGTTGAGAGCGCAAAATTACTCCTCTATAGTCATTCAAATTTTGCTAGTAACTTGGATGGGCAAGGTCCATAACAGGCTAGGTGTTCAATTTGTAGGTTGTATCATCAATTATAGCCGGTACTCACCTTGTTGGCCACTAAAATAAACCATATGGGTTAGAGATTTTGCTCTTGATAAGGAATTGTAGTGGGACAAAATTCTTGTTGATTGCATCCCAATGCAAAATATTTGGCTAAAAATCAAATGTATCACGAGCAGATGGACACATTGGTGTTACGTAACATTTTACACGTGATATTGTGTCACGGGACACGGGGTATCACATCCATTGACAAATGATGCATAGCAAATGGTCCGATAGACATGTTAATGAAGCCAATTCCATTAATCAAGTTCCAGTACTCTTTGAACTTGGTCAGTGTCTAGAACGAGCTATCGATGAGGAAGAAGTTGGACTTCCCACCAAGGTGGACATTTGTTGATTATGCTTTAAATTTTTCCTGTGTGCTTTGGAATCGGCACACGTGTTTGTTGGGACACTCTTTGAGTGTTTGTAGAGACTCAAAGATGAAACGATCGATCAGAAGGTGAGTGAGGACGGCTTGCCCAACGTCTAAATTACACAAGATGTCAAATGGGCGCCCAGCCAAGGACGGACCCGGCCAATGTCTAGAAGCAAGACATGTTTCCAACACATTCCCAGGCACGGCCCTGATGCAGACTTATTAAAATTCTATTTTCTAGAGATTATATGAGATCAAAACTTGTGAAAATCTAGAGAGTTTTTAAGGGGCGTCGTTCAAAAGAGTTGAGAGCATGGCAATTCTCTTCTTCCCTAATTAATTCTTGTGGGTTTTGAATGGATCTAGAATTGAGAAACACGAAAGAAAGTGTTCTGAGCAATTGGAAAATACTTACAAAGTGGTCCACTTCAAAGACATAGGAAAAGCTACAAATTGCGAAACATAATGAGAGCCACAGCATCGCCTAGCTCACCGACTTTCTCGCTAGTCAGGCTGTGGTCTCATTGTCTGTGTGGGCGCGCATGAGTCTATGTCTATTGGAGGAGGAGGGGGGATGATGTCGCCAACGCTTGCCGTTGGATCTCTCTCTCCCTCGCGGGAGGCTAGATTATGCCATGTGTGTCTTTGTGATGAATTGGAGGTGGACCGTTGTCTCTTGAGATTGAAAAGATCCGACCACTCCAACCGATGGCCAAGCAACGGTGTAAGAGTTTGTGCAACATTTAACGGCTGCATCGACATTTTGATTGGATTTTTTAGAAGAATGGCGCCTTGAAAAGGCAAACAAGTATATTTTAAAGGCTAGACTGCACACACGAAAAAACCCTAAGGAAGATATTGAATAATTTCAACAAAAAAAGAAAAAAAAAATGTGCCTGCCATGTTTTTATACCTTTCTTTATTCTTCACCACAATCACCAGGTGAGTGTGCAACCAGCATTAAATCCTACCGGAGGACTTCACAGCTGAAAGAGCTCAATATCTCTTTGCGCTAGCTGACAGATTGTGGGAACAGAGTTGATGTTTTGAGAAAGGAAGATGCTCGAACACAAGTGGATTTTTTGTATAAAGACGACATTTATCAGCCGACATATGCGTTGGCTTCTCGAGGAAGATAGGAAAACAGAAGCTTCGTCAAGAAGCTTTTGGAAATATTAATAATCGGCTTTGACGTGTGGTTGGGGGCTTTTGCTTCGAGGGTGGTCCTTGTCATAGTTGTTTCTTTTCTTTTTTTTAATGGGTCGGAGGAGGTGTCATGATGTGCCCACCGAGTTTAAGAGGCAATCGCATGCAGCAAAGTTGAACGGCATAAGATTGTTCCTAATTAGACTTGTCCCGAAATTGAGTAAGAAGCTCGATAAGGGGTGCTTAGGACTAAGCAAGGGTGTGCTTTCATAAGATATCAAAAGCAGAGGGCAGCTTATGATAGATTCTTATCGTATGGAATTCTGATTATATTTGCAAAAAAATAGCACTCGGAACATTCAAACGGATTTACAAGATAATAAATACTTGATATAACAAAACATTGGCACTAGTTGTTGACTTAGTGTCCTTATTCTTTGAATGTTAACATTGCTTGTGACCAATTTCCATATGAACATGATGCAAAAAGGAGTTTGCTCTTCTATTTATAGCTCGATTCAAATCTTGTTGAGAGCACTTTAAGAATAAAATCTTGAATGCACTAACCCGATATGGGGGAATTCACTTTTAAGATCTCTTGAGAAAATGGACTAGCCGAGATACATGAGAGCACCACCCAACCATTAAACCGAGAAAAAAAAATACTATGTAACATTTCGCAGCAATTCTCTATAAAAAAAATAATAATAATAAGTTTTATATTCCAAACATTTTTTCTTGAGATTCAGATGATTACGGGCCAGCCTATAAAATAGGTGTTAGCTGGGGCCTCATCTTGCAAGGTCCGGGCCGATGTTTAGCTCCATCGACAAGAAATTGGACTCTACAATACGCCCACTTCTCAAAAGTTCTCTGCTTCACTGGCCAAGCCCAGGCTTTCAAGGCCTTATAGTATGAATGGCCCAGCCCGAACAAATGGGCCTGTACCATTATGGTCATTATCTTCTTCGATATAATTTTTTTATTAAAAGATTTTCCAACACAAAGTCATTGATTATGACCTGAAGTTTTCCCTAAACACATATATGTTTATCGAGGGAGGAGGGGCGAATGACGTTGCCAACGTTACGGACCTCTCTCCCTAGGCTGGATTTTGCCGTGTGTGGGGCGTCTTTGTGATGAATTGGAGGTGGACCGTTGTCTCTTGAGCTTGAAAAGATCCAAGCACTCTAGCCGATGCTAAGCATTGACGTAAGAGCTCATGCCACAACCATGGAAGAGGTCGTGCGGCATTTAACGACTATGTCAACAATTTTCGATCGGGCTTTTGAGGAGGATGACATCTTGAAAAGGAAAACACGTATAATTTAAATGCTAGACTGCACACAAAAAACCCTAAAGACAATATTGAATAATTTTAAGAAAGAAAAATTTATGGATTTGCGATGTTTTTATCGCTTTCTTTATTCTTCACCAAACTCACTAGGTGAGTGCGCAACCAGCATTAGGACCTGACATAACTAAACAATTATTAGAATACGTGTAAGAGAAAATGAAAATGGGCTTATGAACATAGACAACCAACATTCAATGCATCCAAATGGATCGCAACTGGGTTTTTATCTTTCGTCCATTGATGGTGTACTAATTATCCACAAGCGAACTCATTTAACTATAGTTAGTACCTCTTGGCAAACTACTGTTACAACTTTGATTTGGTATTACAAAGTCTAAGACTCTGTCCGTGTCCTAAAAATAAATTATTTGAAAAATATTTTCATAAAAATAATAGCCTATATTGCCTACAAAAGTAAATAAGTGAAAAATATTTTCATCACCATAAAAAGTTTAGACATGAATTACTATTGATAATGGAAATATTTTTTATTGATTAATTATTTTAAGTGATATAATTTATCATTCGAAGAAAATATATTTTAAATTTCTCATTTTTTTTTCAAGAAACATGCGGTTTTTAATCTGTCCGGAAGATGCCGATGACTTCATGTATTAAAGTCTTCACCTTCTCCTGTCAAATCCGACCTAGAAGAATATCAGAATTTTCAACACACCTATAGCGTCATCAAAGCAGCATCCCTTTTCCTTCGCACTGAATCACGTCTCAATCAAGTAAAGCGTGGACCGAAAGAGGTGGCTGGGACGGGCCGCCTAGCGTCTGGTCTTGGACGCAAATATACGTGTACATATTTAAATATATGAAATTTCATGTTAAATTATTTTTATGTGTCCGCAAGTTTTTTGTAACTCCAGTAAGTGCCGTTTATAAATTCAGCTATTAAATTCGGCAATTAATAAAATTAAACAGGTTTGATCATCAAAACTAGGTTTGACTATGGTAAGGGTCGGTAACTTAACTCATTCAATGGCAGAGGCATCTGAAAGGAATCAAGGCCTTGCATGTTACATCACTAAAAGCCCTAAGTTTACCCATAATCCCCATAAAATCCATAAATGGTAAGGAGATAATATCATTTAACGCTCGATAGTCAGTTATTACTGAATGATATTTTACTTTTGTTTGCAGCACTTTAATGGGTCGATACTTAAATTTACAGTACTTTCCAAAGTTGCAAGCAAGTAAGAATTTGGATGAACGCATGAAGATATTAGTATATCGACTGATCTGGTCGTTTTCCCAAAGCTGGCAATTTCATATGCTCTTTATAGCCAGTCAATACAGAAATCCAACAGCGCACACCGCAAAAAACGAGTAAAATTTGCGATCGACCAGCCAAGAAAATTCAATGGATGGCGTCCCTTTCACTCCCCTCAAGGGATGCCCTCCATTCCACACGAAAGCAAATTGCTCACCCCACCCACCCAACGCCACCGTCCTTTCGACCTTTCCACTTCACTTCACACCAAACCATTAAAAAAGTAATTTCCAGGGCAAAAAAAAAAAAAAAAAAAAGGAACTTCATGAGAATATACTATTAACTCCGACGTCTTTTGAATGAGCTCAATTCATGTGGATCCAATGCGTTTCGATCGCCAGATCGAGTCAGCGATCTCATTTGAAATCAATAAGATGTCGTAAGCTTACATAATCTCGTACATCCAAACGCGTTTTAACATATTGATGGGTTTTGCTTGAGAGTCAAACGAGACTCCGTGACAAAGAGGTGAAGCAGTCAAAGTTTAGCAGTTTCTTGCAGGCCTGTCCTGCTTGGGAGGCGGTAAGTTCTCATTGTCCACCGGAAGAAGCAATTTCCCCGACCGGAGAAGGTTCGATGGAAACTACTGATCATTATCGCGAGAATCAAACATACGTGCCGGATCGAAACCCTATCGGAACCCTTCTACTGCCTAGATCAGGTGGAGCCTCTTGCGTCGGCAGCTTTCTCTTTGTTCATGCTCGAAGTAAAACTGCCTTCCATCATTCGGGAAAATTCACGATTCGAGACTCGTGTGAAGATTGTCCCGTGGTACGAAATCTCTCTCTTCGTTAATAGACGCGTAGAGACGATCAGGAGCAAATCTCCATCTCCAAATTGTTCAAAATCACCACAACCTGCGCGATGGAAGGCCTGTTCTTTCTTGAATTGCCGACACAAGCCAATGCAACTCTTGCCATCCTCACGAGAGGCTTCAAGTCGCTGGGAATGACAAGCCTAGGATCCAGGAGCTCGCCAAACCTCATGTCCTTGATCAAAGGCAATGCCCACTTGACAAGCAAGCCTTCCTCGCACCTCCTTCCGCTCAAAAGCTCCAGCAAAACCACCCCAAATCCATAGACATCAGTCTCTTTGCAAGCCATGAAAGACCCTCCTCTCCCGCTCCAGTACTCTTCATCCACAAACCCGACAAGGCCCTTCCTCTCCCGTGGCGCCAAGAACGCCAAGCCGTAGTCGGAGACCCTACCGCAGAAATTGGCGTCAATCAGGATGTTGGAGGCCTTGACGCACCCGTGGACTACAGCAGGCACCATGCCCTCGTGCAGGTACTCGAGTCCCCGAGCCACCCCGGCCGCGATCCGCACCCGTCGGTTCCAATCCAGAAGAGACGCCCCGTCCGGGTTCTGATGTAGATAGAATTCCAAGCTTCCCAAGCTAACGAACTCGGTTACCACGATTCTCTCTCCCGGCCCTTGTGAAAGCCCGATGATCGGGACTATGTTCGGGTGCAGAGCCAGAGAGATTGTCTTGATCACTGACGAGAACCCAAAGCCCGCATGGCTCAAGACAAGGCCCGGATGGATCCTCTTCACGGCAACAAGTTCACCTCCGGCTAGCGCGGCAGCATAAACCGTCCCGACCCGTCCCTGGCCAATGATTCTCGTGGGGTTGAAACCGTCCGTAGCAGAATCGATATCGGTTAAAGGGTATGCCGGTGCACAAACCTTGACCGGAAGTGCATCTTCAGACTCGACCGGCTTCTTCTTGCACGATATTGCCAGGAGGATCCCGAGAATGATCACGGAAGAAGACAATAGAGCCATCACCAGATCATAACCGATCTCCTTCGCGTCGCTCTCCATCATCTTGGTGATTATCTCAAGATTTCGATTTCAACTTATAAGTGAATTCCGAAGAACAAGAGCAGATGGGCAGATGTGAGGTACATTGGAATAGATCGAAGACTGTTTATTTGGGGCCTATATATATGGATTGAAAGGAGGTGAAGACTTCCAAGAAAGAACTTGTAAAAATGAAGATTAAAAAAAGGAAAGGTACCAGTCGCAATCTAATATGAACGCTTTGAAAATTAGGGTAGATGGGTTAGAGAGTTGGTCCTCTCTTTTTGCTTATGTTGGTCCATGGTTTGGCCACCTCCTTTGCACAACGAAGAGGGGAAAATCAGATCATAACCCAACAAAAGAAACTTATTTAAATCTTTCGATAATTTACCAAAATAAAGGTTTTTGTCAGTTACATATCTACTGTTCAATGCTTGAATAAGATCTTGTGTGGCCAGATTAACCATGAGATTTTGTCTCGATTGAAAAGAATTATGTCTCTTTCACTTGGGCCAGTGTCGAGGAAACCACGCATGATTGGCCCTCCTGAAATTCTGAGACAGCAAATGTTGCTTTCCCAGGGTTTTGAGCAGATCAAGTACCTCATCTTTAAATTAATGTATAAGGGATTGCTAAGTTTCACCTTTTCTTTTGGGCCTATCCACCAATTTATTATTGTGTCGTCGAGAATCTGTTTTTCTTTTTCAAACAAAACTCATTTAGGGTGCATATGGTAATGTTTCTAAGCATTTTAAGGTATTTGGTAATGATAAAAAATTTATGTTCGGAAACAGAAACGCGTTTAGTACAACCCCAAAAAAATTTTTGTGACTTAAAATTTCTTTTGATATATTAATAATTTTATTACATTTTTTTCTTTTTTCTTTTTTTTTTCTTCCTCCTTCCTCTTCTTAGGTTGTCGGCTTGGCCATGGCTGGGCCGGCGACCGGCCAAACGAGGTTGTCGGCCTCGGGGGAGCCTCGCCGGCCACCGGGGAGGTCCTCCTGAGCCTCACCCAACCACCGTTAGGTCGACCTCACGGTGGTCGAGCGAGGTCGAGGCTCGACCTTGCTATGGCCGGGTGAGGTCGAGCCTCGCAATGGCCAAGCCAGGCTCGGCCTCACTGTGGCTCGGCCAGGCTCGACCTCGCCCAGATCTAGCGAGGCCGAGCCTCGCCTGGCCACCGCGAGGCTTGGCGTCTCGCCAGATCTAAGCAAGGTCTAGCCTCGCTCGGCCACGATGAGGCTCCCCCGAGCCTCGCTCGTGGCCAACAAGCTTGGGGCAACCTTGCCAGGGGCCGATGAGGCTCGGCGAGGTTGCCAAGCTGGGGACCAACTAGGGAAGAAGAAATGAAGAGAAAAAGAAAAAAAAAAACTTGTTTCTTGAGTTGTTCTTGGGAACAAGAAACGACTTTTTTTTTTTTTCATTTCTGTTCAAAATCTATTTTCGGGAACAAATTGTTCCGAGGAACAAAAAATTTACCAAACACGTTTATGTTCTATTTATGTTCCAGGGAACAAAAGAACAGAAACAGGTATTCCTCGGAACGTTACCAAACAGCCCCTTAAAATACTGAATAAACAGAAGCTGGGACAAGCTAAACGAAAAGTTAAATTAGTTGTGACAACTGAACCTAGATTGATGTACGAAAGTAAATCAAAGTCCGCTAGAAGTTCGGTGAACTTGGATGTCGAACTTGGTTGCTTTTTAACTAAACTGGAAGCTCCTTGGTTGCTTTTTTTATTGTCAAAGTCTTCTTTGAATCATTTCCAGTCATAGGATGATTCGTATAATTTCAAAAGAGTATAAGGGACTCGGACTATTTAGTAATTAAAGAAGATATAGTGTGGAACCACATATGGCGGCAACAATGTAGAATTGAACCAAAATAAGAACTTATGCAGAATCATTACTTTTTTTCAAAGAGATAAATGCATTGGAAGTCCTAAAACTTATCAAGAAAGTGCAATTAAGTCATAAAATTCTTCACAAAGTGCAATTAAGTTCTAAAACTTTCAAAAAATGCAATCAAGTCTCAAAATTTATCAAATTGATCCCATTAAGTCCTTTCATTGATTGCACTTTTGGAAAATTTTAAAACTCAATTGTACTTTTGTAATAAATTTTAAGAATTAATTATACTTTTTGAAAGTTTTATGACTCAATTTATTTAATTATGCTTTTTGAAAATTTTAGGTCTCAATCACACTTTCGTGATATGTTTTAGGATTTTCAGTTTCTTTTTACAAATGTGGGGATAGATTGTTGATTACATGACCAAAGTCAATGCTACACGTGTTTATTATTCGGTCAAACATTGACCTTTCTATCAGTTGTGGCGAAGAATCTGGTCTTGAGCCAATTGCCGTATGTACGAAATTCAATTTATTAGTTTGTCAATGAAGGGCAGCCTCCACTTCTTCTTTCTTTCCTCATCTCAATCAAAGAAACAATTATAGAAGGCATGTGAAAGTGAAGAAAAAAAATGAAAATTTAGCAAAATTCCAAGTGACTTTTCAAAGTTTATTTTAAAGAGTCACATGGAGACTAAGGTCAATATCTCACTATGAATGGAAAAGAATGTGACTAACCATTAGGAATCAAAGAAAAGTACTTACATTTGGATTAATGTCACGAAAAATCCTAAATTAATGTACTTGTAATAAATTTATCCCAAATTAATTTTTTACTACAAAAAATCTCAAAACGGTATATATTTGACAATTTGATCCTCCATTGAGGCTACGTTCATTTCGCAAAAAAAAAAAAAAAAAAAAAAAAAAAAAAAAAAAGAACAACATTTCTAAAAAATATTTTTCAAGAAACCATTTTTCAGGTAAATAACAATATATTCTAGTGTTTTCGTTAAAATCTGAAAAAGAATTAGAAAATATTTTCTATCATTTAGTGAGAAAAATATTTTCCTCCATGCACTTCTCAATAATTTCTATTATTTTATTTATTAAAATTAATTTTTAATTATTTTTATTTTTAATTATTTTTATTTTTAAAATATTTTTTTTTTCCTTTTTTTTTTCTTCTTCCCTAGCTAGTTGCCAGCCCCAAGCGAGCTCAAACTTCGCCACAAGCTAGCCAGCCTGAGCTTGCCCGACCGACCTCAAGTGATCTTAGGCCTCACCAGATTAGGCGAGTTAGGCAAGACTCAAGCCTCCCCTGAGGTCACCAGATATCAACAAAGCTCTGACAACCTCTGGCAAGGCTTGAGCCCCACCTAGCTCCCCGAATCTAGTGAGGCTCAAGCTCGCTTACGGCCATTAGGCAAGCTCGGGCCTCGCCAACCTCCCTGGGAGGCTGGATTTCACTTGTGGCCAATTGCTAAAGAAGAAGAAAAGGAAAAAATAAATAATTAAAAATTTTATTTTTAAAAAATAAAATAAAATAAAATAAAAATGAAAGGAAAAGGTGTTTGGTAAAAGCAAATGAGGTGAGAGAATGTATGCAAAATGTCTTCCCCTACTTGAAAAGCAAAAAATATTTTCCCCTATTTTAGAAGGCTTTTTTTTTCATTAATGGAAAAAGTTTTCCCCAAAAAATTCATTTTCCATTAACCGAATGCCGGAAAATCCAACAAAACATTGTCCTCAAAGCTATTCTTCGCGAAATAAACGAAGCATAAATTCTATCAATTTTACCATTAAATTTGCTGGCGTAGATAACACGTGACAAATCCACATGGAATTCCATAGAGTTGATATAACGAAAAATTCCAAGCCGGTACACTTATGTCAATTTTTTTTTTTTTGGTAAAGCACTTATGTCAAATTTAACTCAAACTAATTTTTAAAATCACCGAAAAATGCAAACCGATACATCAAACTAATACACATGTGACATATTTACCCTCTATCAATACTCTAAAATAGGGCCGTGTTGTGATGTGCAATCGAGTTTATTTTCTAGATTTTTCTAACATCGCCTATATATTATCAATACCTGAATTTTTTTCTAATTCACTACAAAATATTACTAACAAGAAAAAGGCTTTGTTGTTTAAGTTAAATCAGTGTGACCATTCATCATAGGCAACATCTTCATGTAAGTCAAGATGGTGGTCAGTGATTACCCGATGATTCGGCGAAGGGCAAGAATGGCCGGGGACAGAGTCTGGTCTGAATTTCTCGTCACGGCCAGGACTCGCTGGAGACGGAGTCTGCTCGGATGGGGGCCCTGCTCGTTCGTGGCTGTCCCAGAACAAGACGGTGGTGAAGGAGAGAAAAGAAGATCTTGTGTTGAGCACTTCAATAAGAGCTTGTTTTGGCAGATTGACCATTATATTTTGTCTAAATTGAAAAGAGTTTTGTCTCTTTCACTTGGGCTTCTTCTATTGAGGAAGCCACGCATGATTGGCCCTCCTGAAATTCCGAGGCAGCAAATGTTGCTTTCCCAGGGCTTTGAAGAGATTAGGTACCTCATCTTGAAATTAATACATAAGTGACTGCAAGGTCTCACCTTTTCTTTTGGGGCTATCCGCCAATATTATAATGGTATTATCGACAATTTTTTTTCCAAAACAAAACGCATTTAAAAAGTTGAATAAACAGAAGCTGGGACAAGCTAAACGAAAAGGTAGATTAGTTGCGACAACTGAACCTAGATTGACGTACGGGAGTAAATCAAAGTCCAAGTTTGGTGAACGCGGATGTCGAACTTGGTTGCTTTTTAACTGAACTGGAAGCTCCTTGGTTGCTTTTTTGATTGTCTAAGTCTTCTTTAATCATTACCACAATCAAAGGATGATTCGTATGAGTTTGAAAGAGTATAAGGGAGCTCGAACTGTTTAGTAATTATATAAGATATAGTGTATGGCAGCAACAATGTGGAATTGAACCAAAATAAGAACTTATGCAGAATCAAATCTATAAGGCAAGCTAATTTCTCTAAAGGATAAGTATATTAGAAATCTTAAAATTTATCGAGAAAGTGCAATTAAATTCTAAAATTTTTAAAATGTATAACGGTCATAAAATTTGTCACAAATTGCAATTAAATTCTAAAATTTATAAAAAGTACAATCAAGTTTTAAAAATATCAAAATTCAATCGAGTCTTTTCGTTAATTGCAGTTTTTGAAATTTTTTTTATTCAATTGCATTTTTATGATAATTTTTAGGACTCGATTGCACTTTTTAAAAATTTTAAGATACAATTGCAATTTGTTATAAGTTTTAAAATTTCATTGTATTTTTGAAAATATTAGAATTCAATTATACTTTCGTGACTTATTTTAAAATTTTCAATATATTTATCCTTCTCAAAAATAGGCAGATTAGATTGTTGACTACATGACCCAAGTCGATGTTAACACGTGTTAATTATTCTGTAACGAAATCAAACATTGACCTTTCTATCAGTTGTGGCAAAGAATCTGGTCTCAAGCCAATTGCCGTATGTACAAAATTCAACTTACTAGTTTGTCAATGAAGTACAGCCTCCACTTCTTTCTCCCCTGTTCACAATAAAATAAACAGATATAGAATGAATGTGAAAGTGAAGAAAAACGATGAAAATCCAGCAAAATTCCAAGTGGTTTTTTTCAAAAAAAATAAATAATTTCCAAGAGCCAAATGGAGATCAGGGTCAATAACACACTTTGAATGGAGTTTCATAGAGAGAATGCGCGTACTAATTATGAGAGCAATGCAAAAGAATGTGACTGACCTTTAGGAATCAAAGAAAATCACTTAAAATTAATATAACAAAAAATCTTAAACCGATACACTTATAATAAATTTATCTTAAATTAATTTTTTGACCGTCAGAAACTCTCAAAACGATACACCTTTGATAAATTTACCATCCTTAAGGCTATGTACATTTCACGAAAAATGTGATGTTTCTAGAAAATGTTTTCCAAAAAAATCATTTTTCATAAAAATAACAATATTTTTTTTATACTCAACTAAAATCTAAAAATGAACTAGAATATAATTTCTACCATTTCGTAAGAAAAATATTTTCTTCCATGCACTTTTCAATAATTTTTTATTTATCAAAATAAATTTTTAATTATTTTCCCTTTTTATTATTTTGTTTTTAATAATATATTTTTAATTTCTTTTTTTTTTTTTTTTTCTCTTATTCTTTCTCAGCTGGTTGCCAACCATAGGCGAGCTTGAGCTTCACCACTGGTTGGCAAGCCCGAGCTCATCCAACCGGCCTCGAGCAACCTTAGGCCTCGCCAAATTAGGCAAGCTGGGCAGAGCAAGGCTAATCTGGCAAGGCCCAAGCTCGCTCGAGGCTGGTCGAGCGAGCTCAAGCCTTGCCAGTCTTACTGCAGGGCAGCGAGGCTTGATCTCACCTATGTCTAATCACTAGGGAAAAGAAAAAGAAAGAAAAGGGAAAAAAAAATAAAAAAAATAATTAAAAACACAATTTAAAAAAATTTAAAAATAAAGGGAAAAGGTGTTCAATGAAAGAAAGTGAGGTAAAAGAAGATATGACAAATGTTTTCTTCGACCAATTCATTTTACATTTTCCGTGAACAAAACGCCAAAAAATCTTGAAAATATTTTCCTATGAGTTATTTTTCGCGAAATGAACGAAACCTAAGTTTTATTAAATTTGCTATTGAATTTGTTGATGTGGATGATACATTACAATTGCATATGAAATTACATATGGTTAATATCAAGAAAAACTCTAATGCATACATTTATAACAAATTTACCCAAAGCTAATTTTTTAGATCACCAAAAACCCTAAATAGATACATGTGTAACACAATTACCCTCCATCGATACTCTAAAATAGGGCCTAATTATTATGTGCAATCAAGTTTTCCAAATTTCTCTAACGTCGCCTCTATAACATCAATACCTTGATTTTTTTAATTTTTTAATTCGCTACAAAATATTACAACAACAAAAGGGCTTTGCTATTAAAGCAAAATCGGTGTGACCATCCATCATAGACAACATCCTGAGGTAAGTCAAGATAGTGGTCAATGGTTACCTACGGCAAAAGGACAAGAATGGCCAAGGACAGAGTCTAGCCTGGATTTCTCGTTCATGTCCATGGCTAGAACTGGCCAGAAACTGAGGGTGCAAATGTAATATTTCTATTCTGGAGAATAATTTTTTTTCAAAAATAGTCATTTTCTATTTCTTCTCTCCAAAATAATGTTTGAGTAAAATAATACGTTTGGTAATCATATAAAATTTCTATTCTCAGAATAAAAAAAGAATAGTAATATGTTTGATATAATCCACAAAAAGAATAGGAACACGTTTGACTGCCACCGCCCACCACTGCTACCATCGACCACTTGTCGCCGTCAATCACCGTTGTCCGCCGCCAGTCAATTGTCGCCGCCGATCGTTGGAGATGGCGGCGGTGGTCAACGTCAAATTGCAGGTTGGTGGGCCAGCAACGACAATGGCTGGTCGGCGAACGACAACCCATGGGAGTGGCAAGGAAAAATAAAAAAAAGAAAAAAAAAAAAAAAACTAGAAATTATTTTTAGAAAAAAAATTACTTTTTTCTACTTATTTATGTTCCAAATATATCCCTGGCTACTTTTCTATTCCGGAAAATAGAAAAATTAATTAACATTACCAAATAAATTTTTATTATTTTTTTCATTTTGGGGGAGCAAAAGAACAAAAGAGTAGAACATAAATGTTACCATGTTCTACCTGAGTCTAGTCGGTGAGGGGTTGAAGTAGAATGGACTTTGGGCTCAATTAGTTTAATGAACCCAAGGCTTTTGGTAGGTTTTATGAGCATGGCTTAGTTTGGGTTTGTGTGGGCTTTAGGGGATTTGGACTGGCTGGGTCAAAGTTAGTCTGGGCTGGGTTTGATTTTAGATGAAATTGGGCTTAATCCAATTCTGTTAGGTTTGCCCGATTTAGGTCCTCGCTCGATCCAGCTGCAGCTCGAGTCACTAATTTTCGGAATAAAAATATGGAAAAAAATCGTAAATAAAAAAGAAATCAGAAAATGGTTAGGAACCTTGACCTATTTGTGTGAATTAGTTTATTTTTCTTATATTTTAGATATTTTAGTTACTTACCTTTGGTATAAGTTTGGTCTTACTTGATTTGAATTTGGCTTATGAGGATCCTATCCTGAGGCTTACAACATGACCATTTATATTCTTTGCCCGATTTGTATAGGGTTTTCTTTTCCGCATTTACTCTGAAGTCATTTCAATATTTGAGTATTTCTTTATCGCACCACATTTAAATAAAGGGAAAAAGTCACAAAAAACCCTAGACTTTGCAAATTGCCACACATATACTCCAAACTTTTTTAAAAACACCAAAAAACTCAAAGTTATACCCATTTGATATATTTACCCCATATTTTTCTCTGTGACAATCCAAAACTTGTGTACTACATCTAACCCAAGCTTTTTTCTCTGACACCAAATTTTTTAGATGAATGAATCACACAAATACAAGTTTTACATTTTTGCCGTCACATAAAAAAGTTTAGGATAAATATATCACATATAAACAAATTTAGAGTTTTTGATATAAAAAAAAAAATGCAGAGTAAATGTGTCACAATAGGCATAGTTTATGGTTTTTTGTGACTTCTACCCTTAAATAAATTGTTTGTTGAATTCATTTCTAGAATGGTATAATAAGCCCCTTAAGAAAACAATGAAAATTTAGCAAAATTCCAAGTGATTTTTCAAAGTTTATTTTAAAGAGTCACATGGAGACTAAGGTCAATAACTCCCTATGAATGGAAAAGAATGTTACTAACTATTAGGAATCAAAGAAAATTACTCACATTTAAATTAATATCTCGAAAAATCAAAAACTAGTGCACTTGTAATAAATTTATCCCAAATTAACTTTTTGACCACAAAAAAACCTCAAAACAGTATACATGTGACAAATTTATCATCCATTGAGGCTACATTCATTTCACAAAAAGTACAACATTTCTAGAAAATATTTTCCAAGAAGTCATTTTTAGGTAAATAACAATATATTCTAGTGTTTCATTAAAATCTGAAAAAGAACTAGAATATATTTTCTATAGTTTAGCAAGAAAAATATTTTCCTCCATGCAATTTTCAATATTTTTTATTATTTTATTCATAAAAATTAATTTTTAATTAATTTTTTTTATTATATTAATTTTTAAATTGATTTTTTTTTTTCTTGTTATTTTTTTTTTTTTTTTTTTTTTTCCTCTTCTTCCTCAGCCGGTCAACAGCCCCAAGAGAGCTCGAGCTTTGCCACAAGCCGGCGAGCCCAAGCTTGCCTAACCGACCTCAAGTGATCTTAGGCCTCACTAGATTAGGCTAGTTAGGCAAGACTCAAGCCTCCCCGGAGGTCACCGGACATCAACAAAGCTTTGACAACCTCAAGCGAGGCTTGAGCCCCACCCAACTCGTCAAATCTGGTGAGGCCCGATCTCGCTTGAGGCCAAGTAGGCAAGCTCGGGCCTCGCTAGCCTCCCCATAGGTTGGTGGGGCTCGATCTCCCTTGTGGCCTATCGCTAAAGAAGAAGAAGAAAAAAAAAGGAAAATAATAAATAATAAATAAAGAAAAAAATAAAATAAAAATAAGAAAATAATTTAAAACTTGATTTTTGAAAAAAATAAAAGCAAAAATAAAAGGAAAATGTGTTGGGTCAAAGCAAATGAGTTGAAAGAATATATGAAAAATGTTTTCTCCTACTCGAAAAGCAAAAAATATTTTTGCCCATTTAAGAAAGCTTTTTTTTTCTATTAATGGAAAAATTTTCCCTAACCAATTCATTTTCCATTAACCGAATGTTGGAAAATCCAAAACAAAAATTTCTTGAAAAATATTTTTCACGAAATAAATGAAATACAAATTCTATCAATTTTACCACTAAATTTGCTTACGTAGATAACATGTGTCAAGTCCACATGAAATTCTATAAGGTTGATATTACAAAAAATTCCAAACTAGTACACTTATATCAAATTTAACTCAAAATAATTTTTTGAGATCATTAAAAACCCCAAACCGATACATTAAATTGGTACACACGTGATATATTTACCCTCCATCAATACTCTAAAATAGGGCCGTGTTATGATGTGCAATCGAGTTTATTTTCTAGATTTCTCTAACATCGCCTATATATTATCAATACCTGAATTTTTTTCATATTCACTACAACATATTACTAACAAGATAAAGGCTTTGTTATCAAAGTTAAATCAGTGTGACCATTCATCATAGGCAACATCCCAAGGAAAGTCAAGATGGTGGTCAGGGATTACCCGGTGATTCGGCAAAGGGCAAGAATGGCCAGGGACAGAGTCTGGACTGAATTTCTCGTCACGGCCAGGACTCGCCGGAGACGGAGTCTGTTCAGGTGGGGGCCCTGCTCGTTCGTGGCTGTCCCAGGAGAAGACGATGGTGGAGGAGGGAAAAGAAGATCTTGTGTTGAACACTTCAATAAGAGCTTGTTTTGGCAGATTGATCATTATATTTTGTCTCGATTGAAAAGAGTTTTGTCTCTTTCACTTGGGCTTGTATCGAGGAAGCCGCACATGATTGGCCATTCGGAGGCAGCAAATGTTGCTTTCCCAGGGCTTTGAGCAGATCAGGTGCCTCATCTTTAAATTAATATATAAGTGACTGCTAAGTTTCACCTTTTCTTTTGGGGCTATCCCCCAATATTATAATTGTATTATCGAGAATTTTTTTTTCCAAAACAAAAAGCATTTAAAAAGCTGAATAAACAGAAGTTGGGACAAGCTAAACGAAAAGTTAGATTAGATGCGACAACTGTATCAAGATTGACGTACGAGAGTAAATCAAAGTCCGCTTGAAGTTTGGTGAACGTGGATGTCGAACTTGGTTACTTTTTAACTGAATTGGAAGCTCCTTGGTTGCTTTTCGATTGTCTAAAAGCGAATTTTGTAACACTTCTGTTCCTGGGAACAATTTCTGATCAGAAATTATTCTTTTTTATTATGTTTTCGGGAACAATTTCTAATCATTTTAAGTTGTTTGGGACGCGTTTAGTAACAATTATATTCCCGGGAACAGATTCGATCAAAATAATTCTTTTTTATTCTATTTCCGAGAACAATTTCGAGCAAAAAAACGTATTTGGTAGAATCGTACAAAATTTCTGATTCTAGCATAGAAAAATAATAAAAATACGTTTGGTAACTACATAAAATTTATATTCCAATTCTAAAATTTTATCAAATTATAGAAATTCTATTGATTAATTATATTTATACTAAGTAATAAACATATTAACTAATCAATTTTTTATTAAATAGTAAATAATAAACTATAGTATAAACTATAAATATAAATACTAAATAATAAATTAAAATGAAAAATTAAATATGTATTCTATAAATAGCAAAATTTCAATTCATACTTCAAATCATTTTTTTATTTTTAAATAATTTTATTAATTTTTTTTTTTTTTTTTTTTTTTTTTCTTTTTTTCTTTTCTTCCTCCCCATCTTCTTCTTCTTCCTCAAGGTGGTCAATCACTGGCCTTAGGATGACTAGCGACCTCACCAAAGCGTCACCAGCCCTCGACGAGGCCAGCCCTCGTCGGACAAGCCTTGCCAGTGGCCAGGCGGGCCTTGCCCAGGCTCGATGAGGCCCGCCTAGCCACCAGCGAGGCTAGGCCTTGCCAGATCACGAGGCACGCCCAGCCTCACCGGTGGCTGGGCTTGCCTTCGGCAAGCTCGCCGAACCGGTTGCCAGCGACCGGTGGCAGTGGGCGACGAACGGCAACCGCAACGGTGGCGGTAAATGAAGAAGAAGAAGAAGAAAAATAAGAAAGAAGAAGAAAATGGCTTGATTCTTAGATTTGGTCCCAGGAACAAGAATCAACTTTTCTTTTTATTCTTGATTCTGTTCCAAATCTACTTTCGGGAACAAAAATTTTACCAAACACGATTCTGTTCCAAAATTACTCCCAGGAACAAAAAATAGAATTATGGTCTATTTGGATAGTTACCAAATAAGCCCTTAGTAACTGTCCAAAATTTCTGATTCTAGAATAGAATTGCATTGGTACCGTGCTCAAAATTTCTACTCCAAATCATTTTCTTTTAATTTTTAAATAATGTTATTACTCTTTTTCCTTTTTTCTTCTTTTTTTTTTTTTTTTTTTCATTTCTCTCATATTCTTCTTCTTCAAGTGGTCGATCGCCGGACAAGGGCCAGCGACCTCACCGGAGCGTCGCCAGCCCTCTGCGAGGCTAGCCCTCGTCGACCAAGCCTCACCAACAACTAGGCAAGGCTCGCCGATGGCCAAGCTAGCCTCACCAAGACTAGGCGAGGCCCGCCTGGCCACCAGCAAGGCTCGCCTAGCCCTGCCGAGGCTCGGCCTCACCAGTGGCCAGGTAGGCCTCGCCGAGGCTGGGCGAACCTCGGCGGGGTTGGGCAAGCCCTACCTAGCCATCGACAAGGCTCGACCTCGCCTAATCACAAGGCTCGCCCAGCCCCGCCAAGCCTCATCGATGGCCAAGCGGGCCTCGTCGGGGCTAGGCGAGGCCCCCCTAGCCACCAGTGAGCTCGCCGGATCAATTGCCAACGACCAACGGCAGCGGACGGCGGACGACGGCGAACGGCAACCATGGTGGTGGATGAAGAAGAAGAAAATGGAAGAAAAAGAAGAGAAAATATGGGCTTGATTCTAGAATTGTTCCCGAGAGCAAGAATCAACTTTTTTTTTTATTCTTAATTATGTTCCAAATCTACTTCCGGAAACAAAAAAAAAGAAATTTGTTCCCCCGAAACAAAAATTTTACCAAACATGATTCAGTTTCAAAACTATTCCCAGGAACAAACAAATAGAATCTGACACTGTTTGACCGATTACCAAACAGGCCCTAAATCTTCTTTACATCATTACTACAATCATAGGATGATTCATAGAAGTTCAAAAGAGTATAAGGGAGCTTGGACTGTTTAGTAATTATATAAGATATAGTGTCAAACCACGTATGGCAGCAACAATGTAGAATTGAACCAAAATAAGAACTTATGTAGAATCAAATCTATACTTCAACTTCAAGGGAAGCTACTTTCTCTAAAGGGATAAGTATATTAGAAGTCCTAAAACTTATTGAGAAAGTGCAATTAAGTTCTAAAATTTTTAAAATGTGTAATTAAGTCATAAAACTTATCATGAAATATATTTAAATTCTAAAAATTTCAAAAAAAAATACAATTAAATTCTAAAACATATCAAAATAGTTCAATAAAGTATTTTCGTTAATTGCACCTTTTGAAAATTTTGCGATTCAATTGTACTTTTATGATAATTTTAGGATTCGATTGCATTTTTTAAAAATTTTAAGATACAATTGCAATTTGTTATAAGTTTTAAAATTTCATTATATTTTTTGAAAACTTTAAGATTTAATTATACTTTCATGACTTATTTTAAGATTTTTCAATATATTTATCCTTCTCAAAAATATGGAGATGAGATTGTTGACTACATGCCCAAGTCGATGTTACACGCATTAATTTTTCTGTAACCAAATCAAACATTGACCTTTCTATTAGTTGTGGCAAAGAATCTGGTCTCGAGCCAATTGCCGTATGTACGAAATTCAACTTACTAGTTTGTTGACGAAGTACAGCCTCCACTTCTTTCTCCCCTGTTCACAATAAAAGAAACAGATACAGAATGAATGTGAAAGTGAAGAAAAACGATGAAAATCCAGCAAAATTCCAAGAGGTTTTTTTCAAAAAAGTAATTTTCAAGAGCCACATGAAGATTAGGGTCAATAACACACTTTGAATGGAGTTTCATAGAGAGAATGCGTGTACTGATTATAAGAGCAATGCAAAAGAATGTGACTGACCTTTAGAAATCAAAGAAAATTACTTAGAATTAATATCACGACAAATCTTAAACGGGTACTTATAACAAATTTATCTCAAATTAATTTTTTGACCTTCAGAAACTCTCAAAACAATAAACTTATGATAAATTTACCCTCCTTAAAGCTATGTGCATTTCACGAAAATTGTGATGTTTCTAGAAAATGTTTTCCAAAAAAATCATTTTTAGAAAAATAACAATATTTTTTTATATTCAAAATCTAAAAATGAACTAGAATATATTTTCTACCATTTGGTAAGAAAAATATTTTCTTCCATGCACTTTTCAATAATTTTTATTTTTTAAAATCAATTTTTAGTTATTTTCCCTTTTTATAATTTTATTTTTATAATATATTTTTTAATTTTTTTCCTCTTATTCTTTCTCAGCTAGTTGCCAACCAAAGGCGAGCTTGAGCTTCACCACTAGTTGGAGAGCCTGAGCTCATCCAACCGGCCTTGGGCGAGCTTAGGCCTCACCAAATTAGGTGAGCTAGGCAAAGCAAGGCTAATTTGGCAAGGCCCAAGCTCGCTCGAGGCTGGTCGAGTGAGCTCAAGCCTCGCCAACCTTACCACAGGGTAGTGAGGCTTGATCTCACCTATGTCCAGTCACTAGGGAAGAAGAAAAGGAAAGAAAATGGAAAGAATAATTAAAAAGTCAATTTTAAAAAAAAAATGAAAGGAAAAGGTGTTTGGTGAAAGAAAGTGAGGTGAAAGAAGATATGGAAAATGTTTTCCCCGACCAATTCATTTTACATTTTCCATGAACTAAACACCAAAAAAACCTAAGTTTTATCAAATTTGCCATTGAATTTGTATTGCATACAGAATTCCATATAGTTAATCTCAAGAAAAACTCCAATTTATACATCTATGATAAATTTACCTCAAGCTAATTTATTAAATCACCAAAAACCCTAAATAGATATACGCATGACACATTTATCCTCCATCGATACTCTAAAATAGGGCCTAATTATTATGTGCAATCAAGTTTATTTTCCAAATTTCTCTAATGTGGCCTGGCCTCTACATCATCAATACCTTTTTTTCTTCTTTCTAATTCGCTACTGTCGCGACCAAATTTTCGGGTGCACCACTTAGGGTTTGGTTAATGGATTGTTAAGCCTAGACTTAACTCGGGCTCTCCTAAGCCCATACCAATTTGCGACTTAGATTCAAATTTTTAACATACAAATGATTTTCAATTAGGAGTCGCCACTAATCTATTTTTGGTGGGTCGATTAGAAACCCAAGTAAAGTAACGGGAGTTTTACTTTACTCCTACGAACCAGAGACTATGGGTACGGGGACTTGGTTACACTAGATTTCTCTAATGTCCTTTCGGTACCATTCTTTTATTTTCAAAAATGCTTTTGCAGGCAGCTTAAACTGATTTTAAATCTAATTCCCTAACATGTGAGGCGATCATGCGGGTGCGCAAACCACCAATTTAATACTCAAATAAACAATATATAAATTGCAAGACTTACCTCAAAGTAACGAAAGCATCTGTAATGTTAAATCAGAATTCACATCAACAACCCTAGATATGATTTCTAATTAACACGCAATTTCTTTTTTTTTTTTTTTCACTTTAATTAATGGAAATCATGCAATATGCAATGCAATATTAATTAAATGACTTAATTCTAATGACATGCAATTTCTAATTAAAATTGACCTAATAGCAATCTCTAAATGGGATGCATCTCAATGAATCTAACCCTAATGACGTGCATATGACATTTTTTCTTTTCTTTTTCCTTGAAAGAATGCAATTCATTCTTAAAAAAAAAAAAAAAAAAAACTAATTTATCCTAAGACGTTTTTGTATTTTTCATAAAATTCGAAATTAGAAAAATGTGAAAATTACCTAGCTAGATTAAGATCATCTATCCAACTTATATTAAGGATTAGGTCAGGCTAAGCCCTAATTAAACCAGGATATTATCTTAACCTAGCAATCTCTAACCTAAGATGCAGTCTATCTATATCAGTCTAAATGAAACATGCAATTTTATCCTAATATGCATGATGATTTTTGTGTTTTTGTTTTTTTTTTTTTGTATAAAAATTCGAAATTAAAATTGACACATAATTAAACGTGCAATTTAAATTAATGAAAAGAAAATCTAACATCCTAAATTTATGTTTTTGGTGTTTTTATTTAAGAAATTCGAAATAAATAAATTTCCTATTCTAGACATGCAAAATAGCCCTAAAACAAGTAATATCCTAACATGCATCTAATCTAACTCAAATATTTTTTATTTTTCTTTTACGGGAGCAAACAAATAAAAGCATCAAGAACAGCAGAGCAACAAATCAAGCAAGATATCATCCATGTCCATATAATTTTGGAAATAAATTGACGAATCGTATCTTGCGCGTGAGATCGGATTGGCCAATTTTAAATAAAATCACGAATCATATCTCGAGCGTGAGATCAGATTGGCGATTTTCCCGTGCGATTGCGAGTCGTATTTCAAGCGTGAAATCGGACTGTCAATCATATGCACGTTGTGAAATTAGGATAATTTCCCAATTTATAAGGCCACTCGAGATTACGGATATCATAATGTATCAAGAATTCCATCATATGCATCAACCGACATTTCAAATAAAGAAACAGAATATTCGGAAATCAAATAAAATGAAATTTTTACCTAAGCCGAATATTGGCTTCCAAATTTGGAGTTTGCACAATTGGACCGGGATCACAGCTTGTGGACGATGCTCTGGGGATCATTGAGTGCTTGACTAGCCAAGCTGGTGGTGAGTTTCATCAAAAAGCTTCGATCAATTCATAAATCGCCGAGGGTAAGGACTCTGGACTTTCTTTTATTATTTCTTCTTCAAGCGTGTTCTACACGTAGCCAACATAAATGGATCCTAGGGAAGAAAGTCAAGACATAATGTAATATAGATATCAGATAGAGATGAAAACAATCGGTCTCCACTTAATCCATCTTTTGCTCTTAGTTCTCTGGTCCCTCGTATGTCGCGAGGTCATGCTTCGGCCAAAGATTTCCTTGAATGAACCTACAAAACAGAAACGTGGCTGGATCGGTGTCGAGGAAAAGCAACAACTTCGCCGAAGATCCACGGAGCTACTGGCGTGGGCCGGTGTCGTCGCGGCTTGGACAGCAAATCAATGGCGTCGTCAGGCAATCCAACAAGATGCCATTCGTCGGGTCGACAAGAGGTGATAGGGATCGGAAACGACAATTGTTAATCGTTGAAGAAATCGGGTTCGCCGAGAACTTGGCTTTTCACATGGCCGCCTCGGTCGGCAATAGGAGGTGTCACATGATGCTGTGAAGAATCGGCAAGTGCGTGAACTATGTCCGTATGTGGGGCTCTCTTCCGACCATCGACTAAGTGTGGCCTTTTTAGCTTCTTTATTCACTCTCGCTTTCAAGAGCACTCTGTCTTTTTGTGTTCTTTTTTTCAAATGGAAAAAGCCCCCTAATTCTGTTGCACGCGAGGTATTATATAGGTCTAAAAAATGTATCTTTGCGGTATATATTTTTTTCATTTTTGTTCGCGCACAATACCCCAAATATATCGTTGAAATATACTCACCTCGCGCAATATTCTTCTTTTTTTTTTCACATATTCTATCCAAAAAATTCCCTTTTTGTGCAAAATAGTATATGTGAAAGATTTTAATGGAATATATAAAAAATCTTCCCTTCACCGATGGTCTAAAATAAAATAAAACAAAAATGAAAAAATAAAATGTTTCTAAACTATATGTCATGTGTTTTTTTTTTATATTTTAATTAACCCAAAAAAATTATGTAAAAATTTAGGTGTCAACAGCTACAAAATATTACAGCAACAAAAGGGCTTTGCTATTAAAGTAAAATCAGCGAGACCATCCATCATAGACAACATCCTGAGGTAAGTCAAGATAATGGTCAGTGATTACCTAGTGATTCGGAAAAGGGCAAGAATGGCCAAGGATAGAGTACAGCTTGGATTTCTCGTTCTTGTCCATGGCCAGGACTGGCCAGAGATTGAAGGTGCGAATGTAATATTTCTATTTCGGATAACAATTTCTTTTCAAAAATAGTTCTTTTATATTTTTACTTCCCGAAATAATTTCTGAGTAAAATAATACGTTTGATAACTATATAAAATTCATATTGTGAGAATATGAAAGGAATAGTAATACATTTGATATGATCCACAAAAAGAATAAGAACGCGTTTAACCATCACCGCCTGCCACCGCTACCGCCAACCACCTTCTACCACCAACCACCGTTGTTCGCCACCGACAATTAATGGCTACGACGGCAGTGGTCGGCGTCGGGTTGTGACTGTCGACAAGCCGGCGACAACAGTGGCCAATCGACAAACAGCAACGCACGGGAACGGCAAGGAAAAGAAGAAAGAAAAAGAGAAAATAAAAACTAGAAATTATTTATGGGAATAATAATTTATTTTTTTTTGCTTCTTATTTCTATTCCAAATCTATTCCTCGATTACTTTTCTATTTTGGAGAATAGAAAAATTTGTTAATGTTACCAAATGGATTTTTTTTTCTTTTTTTTTTCTAGGGAGCAAAAGAACAAAAGAGTGGAGCGCTACCTGAGTCTAGTCGGGTGGGGGCTGAAAGTAGAATGGACTTTGGGCTCAATTAGTTTAATGAACCCAAGGCTTTGGCAGGTTTTATGAGCATGGCTTAGTTTGGGTTTGTGTGGGCCTTAGGGGATTTGGACTGGCTGGGCCAAAGTTAGTCTGGGCTGGATTTGATTTTAGACGAAATTGGGCTTAATTCAATTCTGCTAGGTTTGCCCAATTTAGGTCCTAGCTCGATCCAGCTGCAGCCCGAGTCACTAATTTTCGGAATAAAAATATGGAAAAAATAATAAAAATCGTAAATAAATAAATACAAATTAGAAAATGGTTAGGAACCTTGACCTATTTATGTGAATTAGTTTATTTTTCTTATATTTTAGATTATTTAGTGAGTTACCTTTGCTATAAGTTTGGTCTTACTTGATTTGAATTTGGCTTATGAGGATCATATCCTGAGACTTATAACATGCCCATTTATATTCTTTGCCGAATTTGTATCGGGTTTTCTTTTCTGCATTTACTCTGAAGTCATTTCAATATTTGAGTGTTTCTTTATCGCACCACATTTAAATAAAGAGAAAAAGTCACAAAAAACCCTAGACTTTGCCAATTGCCACGCATATACCCCAAACTTTTTTTTAAAACACCAAAAAACTCAAAGTTGTACCCATGTGACATATTTACCCCATATTTTTCCTATGACATAAAAAATGTTAAACTTATACTTGTGTAATACATCTACCCAAAGCTTTTTTCCGATACCAAATTTTTGGGATAAATGTGCTACACAGATACAAGTTTTAGGTTTTTGCCATCACATAAAAAAGTTTATGATAAATGTGTCACATATGAACAAGTTTGGACTTTTTGATATCAAAAAAATGTGCAGAGTAAATGTGTCACAATGAGCATAGTTTATGGTTTTTTTGTGACTTCTACCCTTAAATAAATTGCTTGTTAAATTCATTTCTAGAATGGTATAATAAGCCCCTTAAGAAAATTTAATTGATAATTTTGCAGCTTTGATACCCTTTGGTCTCATAATTAGATTGTTAGGGTATGGGCTTATAATAGTCTATGCCTAGTTGAGGGCCGCTGGCTCACCTTTGCACAATACCCTTAAACTTGTCTTTTCTACTTTCAGACAGAAAAGAGAGCTAGCAATGTTGCTTAGTTGATTGAATTGATAATGATGAAGCTGTTCATGCGAGGTATGCCTCATGAGCTTCGTGTTCGAATGCAAGGACGCACTTCGATTCTTTCAACAAATTAATCCTAATGTGCAAACCCGCTGAATTTGCCATACAAACACTCAACTAGATCCAGAACCAAAGAGGGTTTTGTCGAAAGAATCGTGGCGCTTTCCTTGCATCCGGAAGCGAAGCTCATAGGGCATAGCTCGTATGAGCAGCTTCATCATTCCCAACTCAATCAGCTAGGCAATAACTTGTGCAGCCAAAGCTTCCCATCTCTTCACATATGTTTCAAAAGACTCCATCAGCTCATTTTTTGTGCGGGGCAAATTATCACGAGACAACATACTTTCAATGTTGGATGAATATTGCTGGAGGAATGCATAAGATAACGCTCCCCAACTCTTCAGAAGATTTTTCTTCTTTTCGAAAAACCATTGTAACATAGTCCCAGTGAGACTCTCTTGAAAGGTTCGAATTATCAGTGTTGTTTAATCAGTATATGATACCATCTTGATGTGCTAATATTGCAGATGCCCCTTAGGGTAGGTCGTGTCATCATATATGTAGAAGTTGGCCACCTCAAATCTTTGAGGAGCTTTCACCGTGCTACGATGAGACGACCCGCCACCTTTTGGTAAGCTATTTTCCCTTTCAAATACACCAGCAATATTTTCAGTGTAGCATGGAACTCCATTATTTCAGGTAAAGTAGACTGTTCAAATGACATATGGTCTCTCCATGTCGGACCAGAGGTTCTCACTGAAGATAACGCATCCATATTGTCATGACACTTTCGCTTAATGAGATGAGCTACTGTAGCACGCAACTCGTCAACTTGATTTTGGAGACTCGCAATTCACTTATTCATGTCATTGAGATCCATTTGTGATGCAACAATGTCACCTAAATCAGCTAAAATTTAAGCAATAAGCACAAAAATTTAATATGATCGAACCATAACAATGGTTGAATCGCCTATTTTATCATGAACGTTCATTTTGTGAAAACAAATTTCCAAGAATATTGAAATTGTGAACTAAAACTAACCAGTTTAAAACATTTTTCAAATAACACAACGATTGGTTCACTTGCTGTGGACCAACACTAAATTAAAAATTCGACCAAGTAAATTGCATAGCAAATAGTGTAAGAAACTTACTTGACCGACATTATGTAACAAAAACAAAGACATGCACATAACAACATAAGGTTCAACACCAAAGGTGGGATACACTTGGCTTGAAACTATTTACAAAGAGTATATACCAACTAGCCTGACGTGCTCCCGGCTAAATCGGTCCCCTTGATATTGTCTAAGTCGAAATGTCGTCCTTATAGTCTAACCACTTGTTAAGTTCGCAATTTTCATTCAACTATTTTTCTGATGTTACGTGTAATTAATGATTTGAAAATCAAAATAATTCTTTATAAAAAAAAAAAAAAATGGTTGACAAGTGCTTCAATGGAACATTCGTTGATGAGACCTTTTACTATTTAGTGAATTTTTTTTTATTTAAGTAACATGTAAGCCAATTTTATTCCACAATTGAGTAGAGCACTACCCTGCAATGTTTTTTTTTTTTTTTTTTGGTCAAAAGTGGCGATTGTATTCATATTAAAGGAAACTTACAACCCGAAGCTAAACCGTCCGCATAAACAAGGTTTAACAGAAGAAAAGGTGGGAATATGGTCCAGTTGTGGGCCAAGGTATCACTGCATTGGGCCTTTGCAGCCCAGTCGGCGACCATGTTCGTCTCATGCCTACAGTGTTGCACACTCAGATTAGGGAAAAGGGAAAGCAAAGCGACGGCCTCCGCGAACAAAGCACGACCTTCCCATGGCAGCAATCTCCCATCTCTCACGGCGTCGACAAGTGTGATGCAATCCAATTCGATCAAGAGTTGTTCACAGTTGAAGCCTTGTTGCAGCAGATATTGAAGCGTGAAGGTGAGCGCCTGGATCTCCGCCTCTAGAGCCGAAGCAGCTGGGAATCTTCTGGAAAATATATCTTTAAGTCGACCGTGATGATCTCTACATACACAGGCCATCGAACCTTCTGTACTTCCAGGCTAATAGGCACCATCTATATTGCATTTCAGGGTTCCCAGATCTGATGGTCTCCAAAGCTGTGTAGGATTCAGATTAACATGCTCTATTCTCAAATGGGTGGGAGCAGAGATCTAATATATTCAGGTCTGTGAGATAGCAACCTCCACTGCAAGGGTTGGATCCTGTTGTTGATTGTGAAAGATGAAGCTATTCCGCATTCTCCAGATCTGCCAAAAGACATTGGCTATGGTTTCCAATCCAGGTAAGTTTTTAGGCGTGGTTACTCTTACTGTTAGCCATGCATCTAAGCGATGAACCGTATGAGGCAATGGCTGTATGTTGTTCTGTGGGTCAGCCCAGATAGCCCTAGTCCAAGAACAGGAGAGGAATAGATGCTTTAGGGTTTCTGGAGTGTTTTGTTGACAAAGTTTGCATAAGGGATTTTTGATAATGTGTCTTTGGAATAAATTTGCTTTGGATGCTAGTGCGTTTTGACAAACCGACCATAGGAATGTTCGAATTTTTGGTGCTGTTCTCATTGCCTAGATTGTTCTCCATAAAATCCTGGGATTCTGGTAAGAAGTCAATGCTCTGTTACTACTGTGGTTGCTTGTAGTCTTGATTAGAGCATGGTAGTTGCTTTTCACAGTATATCGGCCATCTTTTGTGGCTGTCCAAATTAATTGATCTTCAGCATAGAAAGGTCTTACTAGGATGGTAAGAATTTCTGCTATGACCTAATCATCTAAAAACCTATGAAGCAAAGATGTGTTCCAAGCGTGGTGGATTGGATTAATAAGATCAGCCACCAGCACTGGTTCTTCTCTTGTTGCGGGTCCACCAAGAATCTCTATTGGTAACCACCGATCTTCACGGATTCTGATCGTATTCCCATTACCAACTGACCATCTAATATGTGGTAGAATAGCATCTCTGCCCATTAGAATGCTCTGCTAACCCCAGGATAGCTGAGTTCCTCTATCCGCTAATTGGAAGTCTTTTGAGTGATAGTATAGACCTTTAAAAAGTTGACTCCATAAAGATTGAGGCTGTTGTAGTAATCACCAAGCTTGCTTTCCAAGCATAGCCCTATTAAATTCTATGAGATCACAGAATCTTAGGCCTCTGTTGTCCTTGCTGCTTTTAAGAACGTCCAATTTCTGCCAATGAATTCCTGTTTTGTTCTGATCATTCCTCCACCAAAATCTAGCAATACTCTTTTCAATAGATTTGCAAAGAGACAAAGGAAGCTTAAAGATCGACATGGCGTAATGTGGGAGTGCCTGTACAACAGATTTGATAAGAATTTCCTTACCACCTTTTGAGATTAATTTTTCTTTCCATCCCTCAAATTTTGCATTTACTCCCTAAAATTCAAGAAAACATCTCCCTCTTTGAGCGACCCCAATCAGATAGTATTCCCAAATATTTGCCATACCTTTGCAGCACAGGTATTCTAAACTCCCGCGACATATTTTCCTGTAGTCTGAAAGGGCAATGTTTGCTGAAAAGCATTCCAGATTTGTTGTGGTTCACGACCTGTCCCATGGCCACACAATAGTGATTTAAAATGTTGGTAAGGTTCTGACATTCCTGAATATTACCATCTCAGAAGAAGATTGCATCATTAGCGAAAAATAGATGGGACAGGGTAGGACACCACCTATTTAACTTCATACCCTTGATGTGTCCCATATTGACAGCCTGATTAATAAGACTTGATAAAACATTTGCCAGCAGAATAAATATATATGGAGAGAGAGGATCACCTTGTCGGAGACCCCGAGTCGAGTGGAAATAAGCTAGTTGCTCTCCATTAAATCTTACACTAAGAGATGTTGTGATGCATTGCATTACCCATTAAACCCATCATGGATGGAATCCGAGTTTGAGTAGATAGTCGTGAAGGAAATCTCATTCTACTCTGTCGTACACCTTTTGCATGTCGGTCATTAGGATTGCGTTGAATCTTCATGTCCACTTCCAGGTCTTAAATTGATGAAGAACTTCTTGAACGATTAAAGTATTATCTTGAATCTATCATCCACTCACAAAAGCCGACTGTTCCATAGAAATCAAATTAGGTAACCAAAGTTTCAGGCAATTAGCAATTACCTTTGAGATAATTTTGTATGCAAAGTTGCAAAGGCTGATTGGGCGGTATTGATCCAGGCTCTCTAGGGTGAGGTGTCTTGGGAATCAAAGCAATAATGGTCTAGTTTAGAGTAGTAGGCATCACCCCTGACCTAAAGAAGTTTTGCACTAAGAGAAGAAGATCATCTTTAATGACCTCCCAGTGAGTTTGATAAAACAAGCCATTTAATTCATCAGGGCCTGGAGCTTTTGTTGTTCCCATCTGAAAGGTTGCCTTGCGAACCTCCTCAACCGTCACCAAGGCTATTAACTAGTCATTCATTTCTGTGGTAACAACCTGTGGGCATTGATCAAGTATGGGTCCGTAGTCCCGATATCCCACTGTTGTATATAACCTTAAAAAGAAGTTGGACGTCATATCTTGTAGAGTCTGAGGGTCACAAACCCACTGCCCTACAATGTTTGCCTCAAACTTCCGGTGGACAATCCAAAACTTTCAAATTTTGAAAGCATATGCAATTAATATTTGCCTATGGTCCTTGGGGCTTGCTAATTCAATTCACAAGGCAAATGCTATAGTAGGTTCGATTTGCATTATTACTTTAGAGAATCAGCAATGCCCTACAAAACGAAATAAATGTGAGAGCAACAAGAAAAAACTCACTCAGTTTCAACTTGTGGCGAAAAGGAAATCCATAATTATACCTTTATTGCTTTCATTTTCTTGAGAGAGAGAAATTTTGAGATTATTCTCGTGGACACTTTGGATATTGATTCCTAGATAGAAAAATCCGGTCGCACATAGATTTGAAGATACTACCACATGAGCTTAATTAAATCTGGATCATTAAACAGTGAATCCAAACATATTTGACACGTGATCTACCCACATCAATGATTAAGATGGATTAGGAATGCAATCCACTGAGCCAATGCATTAACTTTTTTCAGAAACTAGTCGATGGATCTTTTTCAATTCTACAGTTCTAGTAAACAATAGGTCGCTCTGGAGAAATACTTTTATGGATCGAATACATAAAAATCGAGATCCAAAATTACTTAATATCATAAACAGAGTGGCCAATCGGAAAAATTCTGACCGAGATTCGCAGCTCTCCCTTGTTAAGGCTCTTTACTTTGATGTTACACAACTATGTGAGAAATGAAAAAGCGAAATGAACCCTAAGGGAGTAGCTGGACAGTAAAACAAGCTCGACATAAGTTGTAATATCTCGAATCCAATTCATATTCGCTGAGGTCACCTTACAAAAGAATGATTTCCTGTTAGACTAAATATTAAACTTAAAACTGGCGATCCCGATTTATCAGTAATAGATAAATTCATACAGAATTCGGGATCAAATTGCGGAAACGTAAAGATCAACATACCTCCAGCCATTAATGAAATTTGCAAAGGTAGAAGACCCAAAACCTTCAAGGATCCACGTAGCGCGATTGATCTACAATATGGGGAACACCAGATCTGTGCGTCCTGTTCTACTAGTCAATACCCCTCAAATCTGATGGTGTGGTTTTCTGTAGTGATTAGGGTTTGAACTAGACGACCTGACGTTTTTATTCCGTTTATTACGTTACCGGTATCTTCCATCAAGACCATTATGGTAATGTATTAACAGGCAAATATCACGTAATACACGTGGATAATAAATTGGGCAATAAATCGGAATACAATTGAGAATACAATATTGGGATTATATTTAGAATAATAAAATATATTACATATTATAACATTCTCCCACTTGATCCCAATATTCCATCAAATGAGTTATTAACCCAAACCCACATAAACTTAATACTGAAATAAAACACATGAATCACGGCGATGAGTCCTCTTAGAGCGAGTATTATCTTCCGTGTATCACAATGTATTTCATCAGTCCATATGTGATCAAATAACTTAATGAATAAACCTTATGTTTACTCCAGGTCAAAAATAATTGTTTTTCTTATAATAACTGAATGTATACAACTGTATTGAGAAAAACATTATAAATGAATAAAAGCCTCACAAATTCTTCTAT
Organism: Eucalyptus cloeziana; assembly: GCA_014182715.1. Classification (NCBI taxonomy): domain Eukaryota; kingdom Viridiplantae; phylum Streptophyta; class Magnoliopsida; order Myrtales; family Myrtaceae; genus Eucalyptus; species Eucalyptus cloeziana. Next base: position 31,675,078 of record CM024638.1, read on the forward strand.
ATAAAGAAAAATTTACATGATTGGACCAATGCCTATTCTAGATACATGATCCTTATAACTCATTGGTGGCATGCTTTTAGTTAAAGAATCAGCTATCATCAATCCAGTGCATATGTGTTCTATGACCACTTTCTTCTCTTTAACACGTTCTCTGATGGCTAAATACTTGATGTCGATGTGTTTGCTTCGACTACCACTTTTGTGATTCTTAGCCATAAAAACTGCAGCTGAATTGTCGCAAAACATTCTTAATGGCCTAGCAATGGAATCCATAACTCTAAGCCCCGATATGAAACTTTTCAACCACACACCATGTGAAGTGGCCTCAAAACAGGAAACGAACTCTACCTCCATAGTGGAAGTGGCAACCAAGGTCTGTTTTGCACTCCTCCAAGATACAGCTTCGCTAGCAAACATAAAAATATATCCCGATGTTGATTTACGGGAATCAATGCAGCCAGCAAAGTCTGAGTCCGAGTAACCAACTACTTCCAAGTTGTCCGTCCGTCTATACATAAGCATGTGTCCCTTTGTTCCTTGAAGGTACCTCATCACCTTCTTTGCAGCTCTCCAGTGGTCCATACTTGGATTACTCTGGTATCTTCCCAACATTCCCACAGCAAAAGCTATGTCAGGTCGAGTGCAAACCTGAGCATACATCAAGCTTCCGACAGCAGAAGCATATGGGATGTTCTTCATTTGTTCCCTTTCAAAATCATTCTTCGAGCATTGGTTTAAATTAAACCTATCACCCTTCACAATGGGTGCTGTACTTGGAAAACAATCTTTCATCCGAAACCTCTCTAAGACCTTATTGATATAGGTTTCTTGAGATAGTCCTAATATACCTCGAGGTCTATCTCTATGGATCTTAATGCCAATGACATAAGATGCTTCACCCATATCCTTCATATCAAAACTCTTAGAGAGAAATTGTTTCACTTCATATAACAATCCATTATCATTGGTTGCAAGTAAAATATCATCTACATATAGGACAAGGAAACAAATTTTGCTCCCACTAACCTTCTGGTATATACATTGATCCATGACATTCTCTATAAAACCGAATGAAGAGATGACCTCATGGAATCTTAAGTACCATTGGCGGGATGCTTGTTTCAAGCCATATAGAGACCTTTTAAGCTTGCATACCAAATGCTCACCGGCACTAGAGAAGAATCCTTCTGGTTGTTTCATGTAAACCACTTCTTCCAATTTTCCATTGAGGAATGCCGTTTTCACATCCATTTGATGTAATTCCATATCAAAATGAGCAACCAATGCCAAAATAGTACGAAGAGAATCTTTCTTGGATACAGGAGAAAACGTCTCCGTGTAATCGATTCCCTCCTTTTGAGTAAATCCCTTGGCAATGAGTCTGGCTTTGTATCTCTCAATATTGCCTAATGAATCCTTATTAGTTTTGAAGATCCATTTACAACCAATGGCCTTCGCACCATTAGGCAACTCAACTAAATCCCAGACTTTGTTTGATGCCATAGAATTCATCTCTTCCTTCATAGCATTGTACTATAAATTGGATTTATCACAACTCATGGCTTGTGAAAATGTCTCAGGATCACTTTCAGCTCCAACATTATAGTCAGATTCTTGTAGATACACAATATATTTATTAGGAATTGCTGATTTCTCCATTCTAGTAGACCTTCTTAATGTTGCATCAACATCCTCCTAAGGAGTTTGTTGTTCAACTGGAAGCTCAACAGTATCCAGTAATTGTTGAACAGTTGGGTCTACCGGATCAATATCAGCAGGTTGTGGATCTTCAATGATTGGTTGCTCAACGACCAGTTGAACTAAAGGGGCGTTGTAAGCAACAACCAATCCAGTATCTGAGGTGGAAGTTGAGTATCTGAATGATCTTCTTCAGGAACAAAGTCCCTGAATTGATCGCTCCCACTAATCAGATCATTCTCAAGAAATTTAGCATTTCTTGATTCCACAAACCTAGTGGTGTAAAATGGACAATAAAATCTATATCCTTTGGACTTTCGGCATATCCAACGAAATACCCACTTATAGTCCTTGGATCTAATTTCTTTTCCTGTGGATTGTAGACTCTTACTTCAGATGGGCATCCCCAAACACGTACATGTCGCAAACTCGGTTTCCAACCTTTGAATAACTCAAAAGGTGTCCTTGGAACAGCCTTGGTTGGAACTCGGTTTAATATGTACACAGCCGTTTTAAGAGCCTTAGTCCACAAAAATTTAGGAAGTTTGGAGTTGCTGAGCATACTCCGCACCATGTCCAATAATGTTCGGTTTCTTCTTTCTGCGACACCATTTTGGTTTGGTGAACCAGGCATAGTGTATTGGGCAATAATCCCATGCTCTTCAAGAAACTTCGCAAATGGACCAGGTGCTTGTCCATCTTCAGTGTATCTACCATAGTATTCTCCACCTCTATCTGACCTCATGATCTTAATTTGCTTGTTGCATTGTTTCTCTACTTCGGTTTTAAATACCTTAAAGGCATCTAGTGCTTCGTGCTTATTACGAAGCAAGTAGAGATACATGAATCGCGAATAATCGTCTATGAAAGAAATGAAGTATCTCCGACCATTTGAGTTCATATCTGGACTACAAATATCTGTATGTATGATTTCTAATATTTCCGTACTCCTCTTAGCACCTTTCTTTGACTTGTTGGTCTATTTTCCCTTTATACAGTCCACACAAGTATCATAATCAGTAAAATCTAGAGTATTAAGTACTCCATCATTTACTAGTCTCTTAATTCTATCCATGGAGATATGTCCCAACCTCCGGTGCCATAACATAGAGGAATCCTCATTCACAACACATCGTTTTATACCGGCATTGTCATGAACATGCATCGCATTATTAATGGCATTGTCTTGTAAATTAATTCGAAAGAGACCGTCAGACAAAATACCACTCCCAACAATTTTAGATTTATACGATAAATTAAATGTTGAATCTGAAAATTCAAAAGAGTATCTCAAAGATACAAGTCTTGAAACTGAAATTAAATTCCTAGAAAAACTAGGAATATAAAAGGTCCTTTATAAAATTAAAACAAAACCACTATTGAGAACTAATCTGCATGTCCCAATAGCTTCCACACGCGAGCGCATCTTGTTTTCCGAATAGATGCCTTGTTCATTTCCCACTAGTTTCCACTGGTTCTGAAAACCCTGCAAGGAATTCGAAATGTGGATTATAGAACAAGAATCAATCCACCAAGTGTTGTGATTGACATCAACCATATTAGTTTCATAACAAACACATGCAAGTTGGTTACCTTTCTTTTTTAGCCAGGCCTTAAATTTGGCGCAATCCTTCTTCATGTGTCCCTTCTTTTTATAGAAAAAGCACTTGGAATCCTTCTTAATGCTAGCTTGGGGAGGTAGAGGCATCTTACCTTTTCCCTTTTGCTTGCCTTGACCTTTATACTTATCCTGTGTTGCCATATGAGCACTTTCTCCTTTATCCATAAGTAGCCTCTCTTCCTCTTGAACACACATGATCATGAGTTCATTGATTGACCATTTAGTATTATGTGTGTTGTAAGGGATCTTGAAATGGGCATACTCTTGTGAGAGAGTATTTAGGATATAGTATACAAGAAAGGATTACGATATCCCAACCTCAAGATTCTTGGTGAGCCGCAATGTCCCTCATCTTCATGATGTGCTCACGCACACCTCTTACACTGGTAAGCTTCAATGATGAGAATTTCATAATTAGGGTCATGGCATGCGCCTTCTCTGAAGACTCAAATTGTGCATCAATAGCCTCCAACAATTCCTTGACATTGTTATGCTAAATGATTGAACCACAAATGCTAGCAGAGAGTTTTGTCTTTATGTACATCACACTGAGACGGTTGGACCGCTCCCATTGAGCATAACGAGTATGTTCAACATGTGTACTATTCTCAGTAGATTCAGGTGGTTCATCTGTCCTTAGAGCATAATCAAGATCCATGCACCCCAATTGAAGAAGAACTAATTCTCTCCATTCTTTAAAGTTATTTCCATTAAGCTCGGGAACAATTATACCAGAACTAATCGTAGGTGGTAAGACTACATCATAATCAAAGACAACTTATGTATTAATATATTTGAGGTTAATAAACTTAAAACATATTTTACCAATGTAAAACATGTTATAAAATATGAATCACATAACATCAAAAACTACATGTGGGCAAAGTTTCTAATTTAAATTGATTCATAATTACTTCATGATGAAACTATCAAATTATATTCCCTTCCTTAATCCCTGTGGGTAAATTAAGAAAGATAAAATAATATTTTATCCTAATTAATCACATTAATATATTGAAAATTCTGTGGGATAAAATTCATAATATTAATGTGAATAATTACAATTATTGTCTTTGACTATATGTGATCCAAAAGCTCTTAATGTATATAATTTATTATAATCAAAGATGCTATGGCTAATCCTTAATTAATTAAATATATACGAATCACTAGACATTTAGTTTTATGAAAAAATATTCATAAAATTGCACCTTAGGGTAGAACAGTAAAATCACATGCAAAAGGGGTAAAATTGGAATTTGACACCCAAAAGGGCAAAATCGTAAATTTCCACGCCCCAGGGGGCAAAATCGGAATTTTCTTCAGGCAAGGGCAGAAACGCAATTTTCCAAAAAACGGAGGGGCAAAAAAGAGAAACCACACACGTGCGCTCGTTGCACGCGCCCGCTTCAACCCCTCGAGCGCGTGCGTCACACGCGCCCGCTACAGCCCGTCGGGCGCGTGCGTCGCACGCGCCCGCTGCAGCCTTCTGGCGCGTGCGTCACACGCGCCTGCTGCTCCTGCTGCGCTCGGGCGCGTGCATTGCACGCGCCCGAGGTCTTCTTTCCGACCTTCTCTTCCGCCGTTTCTTCCGCCGCGACCGCCTCTGTTCCGCCGTCTGGGCTCCAAATTGGTTGATGGGTTTCAAAAAGAACGACGAGACGTACGGAAAAATTCGAGATTCAACAAAAAACGACCATGTATGGACCGGAATTAAGCCAAAAAACAATTTGCCCTATAAAACCCTAACCACCAAAATTTCAAAATTTCACTGCTCGATTAACCTCCGATGATCAATAATAATGGCGGTGAGATCATGCAAATTCATTATCACATGGTGGGTCGCCCGAATTTGACCGGAATTTTAAAATTCCGTACCAAGCAATAAAAATCCGAATTTACCCCAATATATAATTCAATGAAAAAATAAATAAATTCCAAAATGTTTCACCAAGGCGAGAGATAAACATGCTCGATATCAACTTTTAGACTAAATATTAAACTTAAAGCGGCGATCCCGATTTATCGGTAATAGATAAATTCATACGAATTCGGGATCAAATTGCGGAAACGTAAAGATCAACATACCTCCAGCCATTAATGAAATTTGCAAAGGTAGAAGACCCAAAACCTTCAAGGATCCACGTAGCGCGATTGATGCAATATGGGGAACACCAGGATCATGCGTCGTATTCTCTACTAGTCAATACCCCTCAAACCTGATGGTGTGGTTTTACGTAGTGATTAGGGTTTGAACTAGACGACCGACGTTTTTATTCCGTTTATTACGTTACCGGTATCTTCCATCAAGACCATTATGGTAATGTATTAACGGGCAAATATCACGTAATACACGTGGGTAATAAATTGGGCAATAAATCGGAATACAATTGGGAATACAATATTGGGATTATATTTAGAATAATAAAATATATTACATATTATAACATTTCGTAGAAATCCTATAGTCCCCCACCATATGAACTGCCTAATTTTTCGATCGGATCGGGGAGGTGGATGTATGACAGTAGATATGGATGTATGACAGTAGATAGAAGTTGGGTTAGGATAGTCAATACAATGCTGTATACAAAGAAATTTGTGTCATGACTCTTACCTTTTCAACCCACCTTCCAAGTGCTGGCGGGCCAAATGTTGAGCAATAATAACATTGTCTCCTTCAGTGAAATTCATTGGTGGACTTGTGGACGATTCACAATACGTACAGAACGTGCGGCCCGGCCGACAGCCCCAAGGACAGCTGAAGAATGATCGAAAGGCGACACGCCTGGTTTCAGAAATTGAATACCAGCTAACAAAGGTGGGAAAGTCCTTGTGATCATACCAAGAGATAAGACTTCGATCGTTGGTTACATGGAGTTGATAGAACAATAAATTCCAATTCTAGGGTTCAATAATTAGTTGGAAATTTGCAAGAGTTCGCCGAAAGAGGAGAAAAACCTAATCTAATTTACCAATGAAATGTCGACCAGGAGTGAAGATTTTTTGCTTTTATATGCTGACCTGTACCTAAAAGGTCGGATATTTATTGCGATTTTATTGCTAGTTTGAAAATTCTTTGAAGAGTGTGTGATTCCCGATGAAGCAAATTACAATAAAGTGAATATTACTTTTTTATATCATTGAGTTTTATTCGTTGCATTCATTATTGAAAAAGTACATTATATAAAATTTAGGTGGGTCAATGTAAATAACACCAAGGTAATCCATTTTAAGGAATGAATTATTACTTAGTGTTATGTATGTATTAAACTCCATTTGGATCATCTAAAATGACAAACATAACAGGGTCCAATGACCTAGATTCATCTTTTAAGTACATGCAAATTAGTTTCTTTTTTTTTTTTTTTTGGCGATCCAGAATGGAGCAGGTTCTCTACCGTCAAAAAAAAAAATGTTCCTCAATGAAGATGGGTGTTTAAACTTTGAAGAGATTGATTGTGACCAGTAGATGTTTATAGCAAAAGTCCCCCTCAATGTTTTCACATCAATTGGCCCTTTCCAAATAAATTTTGAAAATTCAACCAACCAAAACCCACTTGGAAATTAAGTTTGAAACTTTCGTGACTGGCCAACCAAAGCCCATATTCAAGCAGCTCCTCCTCACTCCTCAGTCATCTTACAGAAAGACTGAATACTTACAGCTAAAAATGCTGGTGGAGTAGTAAAAGCAATAGCATAAAGATGGGGTCCCTAGGCTATTGAATGACCCGAAGGTGGGGGGACCAACCAACCTACCAGGCCAGACAACCTTCACAACTCATTCATAGCTTTTAGCCACTCCCCCACATGCTTGAGGTAACTGCTAACCAGACGCCCCAGAAAATTTCAGAGATTGCTGTAATCAGAAATTCAGGATGAAGCCAAAATGCATGTAAGCCGAACAGCCAGCACAGATTCTCAGAATCCTGCGCCTTGTGATCCTCCTCTTCTTTTTATCTGTTCTTTTTTTTATCCCTTTTTTCATTGACTAAACACTTGTTAAGTATACTTAATAAGAGGTAACTCGAGTTCCAAAATATTTAATACACATAACACAAGAAAAGTCGGTCCGTTTCAGAATAGGGTAAAGGCATTTTTACTCTTTCCTTGGCTGTAAACTTCCCTAAGTCAACCATTTTTTTCCCTGTAGATTGGCTATTTCTGGGTCTCGGTAGTAAGTTTGATGGAGAGAATTAAATGCCATAAAAGCTGCAAGCAAAAGAGTTCTCTAGATAAAGGTTCAAATAAGGCACCTGAACCTGCTCAAGAGAAACCCCTTGAATCCAAAATTGCTTAAAAGTGAAATAGTATATGCAACCAGAGAACAGAGCCTGTTTCTATCTTGTCTTCTTCCATCTCCAGAACTTGCTTCCAGTTTTGTCTTCTTTGCATAGACACGAGCACCGAGTGGTATTAAGTACCAAGTAGGAAAGATAAAACATATTTTAAGAACTTGGGTTGCCAGATTCCTGATCCTGGCTCAAACTGCATTTTCAGGTAATGGGGAATTTTTCGGGATCAGTCATCAAAATTCACAGATAGTAATACCATAAAAGCAAGAAGATTAGCATAAAATTAGAATTTTGAATACAAAACAAGGAGATTTACACAAGAAATCCAAGATTTTCACCTCAGAATCATGGAAAGCCAAAAGTGATATATTTCACTATTGCGGGAATTGTAATTAAAAGCCACAGCTTCTCATTTTCAGAAACACCTTGACTATACCAGACAGACTGCACCTTCAAATGAACCTTGAAGACAAAGGGCAGAGCACTCTCAGGAAGGTGTAAAGCCAAGAACCTACTCACAAACTCGGTGGAATAGAAAAGTTAAAATGATGATATTAAACTTTACAGGTGTAAATATGCACCAAACTTCTTTCTTTCTGGCCAACCCCTCTTCTTTCTTGGATATTTCCACCTTGAAAAAGAAAACTCTTCCTCTGGCTTTTGATTTCTTCATCGGTCGTCGAAGCAAAGCATCGGGCAGAATGAGTGAGTACTGAGGGACTCTGCAAAATTCAAAAGGAGAATAGTTTCTCCTTCCTGTGACAAAGAGGGGTAAAAACTTCTCAAGCCACGCTTCCTGGATCCGAGGCGTCGTCATAGTAATAAGGCGTCAATTTGCCGTCTTTATTGGCTTTCTTCGGCGCATTTTCGGCGCTGATTTCTTGCAACATCTTGACAACCCTCCTCATGGATGGTCGGTTAATTGGGAGAGGGCTCGTGCACTGCAGCCCGATGTTGAGGACCTTGCATATATCTTCTTTGAAGCAGGAATCAAGTTTCCTGTCAATCACCTGGTCCACGCCTTTCTGATCCAAAGTGATGCATACCCACTTGACCAGGTCCTTCTCCCCAAACTCTGGATCCACGGGACGTCTCCCCGTGACCAACTCTAAAAGAACAACCCCGAAGCTGTAGGTGTCGCTTTTCTCATTCACTCTGAGCGTGTATGCATATTCTGCAGGAAGTCAATTGACAGAAAAACTTGAGTTTTCTGCTAATCCAAATATAATATGAAGAAAAGAATCGATTAATTCACTGTAGCACACTTCAGTTTTCTGCTAATCCATATATAACATCGATTAGGAAAAACTGATTAATTTACAATAGCATGACAGAGACTGTCTTTACGCTACTGAGCCAATATTTTAGCTGAAACTTTGGATCAAAAGGCTGCAATTTCAACAACTTTTCCAGAACTAAGCTGCGTGTGCCCCACCATCTCCGCTTTCACTTATGACCAAAAAACTATATCTCCAATGTTCCCCTCAGAAAAGTTAAGTTGCTAAAAGAATCCAAATGATAGCTTGAATTGCAAAGACAGATGCCCGATATGATGTCAACTAGAAACCTTTTATGCTTAAAATTTAGATGGACAAACTGCAACGTTCATGCTTTTCCAAGATTTAACTTCCCCTAAGAAGAGTTCTAAGATGACTAAGCTAAGACCTCGATAAGCATGAATTTCGAAAGACAATTTGGAGCAGCAAGTTATGGATCAGATAAGTTTAAGAACGGGTAACACATTAATAAATGCCTTATCACAAACCTGGGGCAATATAGCCACAAGAACCAGCAATCACGGACATTGACTCATGGCCCTTCCCAGTCCGTTCCACCACCTTAGCAACTCCGAAATCAGCCACCCGGGCTCCGAAATCCGCATCCAACAAGATGTTGTTCGACTTCACATCCCTGTGAACAATCGGAGGCACGCAATCGTGATGCAGATAAGAGAGCCCCTCCGCGGCATCCACTGCGATCCGATACCTCGTAGGCCAATCCAACAGCCCTCCTTTACTGCTATGCAGCAGATCGCCCAAGCTACCGTTAGGCATGTACTCGTAAACGAGAAGCTTACAGTCTCTTGTCGTGCAAGAGCACCAGAGCTTCACGATGTTCTTGTGCCGAATCTTCCCAAGAGTTTTAACTTCAGCATCAAAGCCATCGTCCTGCACAGGACCCTTCTCGACATCATGGTTCTCACTTTCCTTCCTGGGTCCATCCCAAAGCTTCTTAACGGCGACCGCCTCCCCATTGCTCAACACAACCTTGTATACTTTCCCAGAGGATCCGGTTCCGATAACGTTATCCTCGTCGAGACAATCCAAGATCTCGTCTTCGCTAAAGCCCAGCTTGTGAAATGACATCAGCGTCCACTTCGACTTGTCGATAGCTCTCTTCGCATTCTTGAAGCTCTTGTACTTCATGTAAAACCAACCGACGCCGACGATAAAAACCAACCCGGCAAGTATAAAGATCGATCTAAGCAGCCACACGTAGCCGAAGTTTCTTTCTTCGCCTCCGCCATTGCACAGACCCTTCATTGCGCCTCCACACAAGCCAGGGTTGCCCAAGAAGCTGTTTTTGTACATTTGCTTAGTAAACATTGGAGGCAGAGTACCAGATAGGCTATTGTAGGACAAATTGAGCTGATTGAGCTTCAGATTCTGCAACTCGGCCGGAACTTTCCCGGAGAACTGATTCCCCGAGAGATCGAGATAATTGAGCACCGATAAGCCCCCAATTCAGCAGGAATACTCCCCGAGAGCTGATTATCCGCCAAATTCAGCTCATTCAGCTTCTTCCAGTGTTGAATGCCGCTGGGTAACTCACCAGACAGATCGTTGCTGCGGAGATCAAGCCTCCCCAGCTGCCCAAGGTTCACAATACCCTCCGGCAGCGACCCAGTAAGCTTATTCTCACTAGCGGAGAAGTCTAAAAGCATCACTACAGTCCCAATCCCTTTTGGAAGAGACCCGGTAAACTCATTTCTTGATAAACTCAAAACAGAGAGATTGCTAGCTCTCGCTATTTCTTCTCCAATGGGGCCCGACAACTTGTTATCCGCAAGCTCGAGCAGAGAAACCCGAGGCAAACCCCAGAAAGAAGAGGGAACTTCACCGGACAACCGGTTATTGCCCAAGCGGACTCGGGTCAACATCCGGCAACGGCCGAGCGCGTCCGGGATCGGACCCGAGAACGAGTTCTCTATCATCAGGAGCTCCTCCAGCTCGCCTTTAGCGCACAGACTGGCCGGAATTTCGCCGGAGAAGTTATTGGTCGACACGTCTATGTATTGCAGCGGCGCATTTTGCCCGAGATTTTTGGGCAACTCGCCGGTGAGGTGGTTGTTGAACAGCCTCAGCTCATTCAAGTTGGGCGAGTCGGCAATGCTCGCCGGCAGCTCCCCGGAGAACTGGTTCTCGTAGAGATTGAGCGACTCGAGAGGCAACCGAGTCAGCTCGTCCGGAATCGTGCCGGTGAGCCGGTTCATGGATGCGTCGAGCAGCCGCAATGCCGTCAGCTTCGACAGCCCCGCCGGCAGCTCCCCCTTCAGGGAGTTATTGTAGAGCTCAATCTGGACGACGCTCTCCAACTCAGTGAGCGAACTCGGTATGGTGCCCTCCAAGTAGTTCAAGGCGAGGTCCAAATCGGTGAGCCTCTTGAGCCTCCCGAGCGACTCCGGGATCTCCCCGGTCAGGCCGCACTCGGTCAGCCAGAGCACCTCGAGGTTCGTCAAATTCCCGAGCTCCGGCGGGATCCGGCCGGGGGTGAACGGGTTGTACGAGATGTTCAGCATCTTGAGCGTGCTAATGTTGCCGAGGAAGCCCGGGATGGCGCCGTCGAGGAGGTTGTTCACGAGGGACAGCACCTCGAGCCTCGGGAACATGCCGAAGCTGGCGGGGATGTCGCCGGAGAAGTTGTTGGCCGACAGGTCGAGGTAGGCGAGGCTGGGGAGGTCGGCGAGGGAGGCGGGGAGGTCACCGGCGAGGAGGTTCTGGGCGAGGTCGAGGTGGACGAGGGACCGGCAGGCGGAGACGCCGGCGGGGAGGGAGCTGATGGAGTTGTTGTTGAAGGAGAGGAAGGTGAGGTTGGGGAGGCGGCAGAGGAGGAGCGGGAAGGGGCCGGCGAGGTTGGCGCCGGAGAGGTCGACGGAGAAGACGGAGCCGGAGGAGCGGTCGCAGACGACGCCCGGCCAGCCGCAGGGGGAGGCGTCGCGGTCGTCCCAGTCGGCGAGGGAGGAGTCCGGGTCGGCGAGGGAGAGCTTGGCGCCGTGGAGGTAGAGGCCTTCCTGGTTGAGGGACAGGGCCGGCGGAGCTGCGGCGGCGGCCAGGAGGAGGAGGAAGGAGAGGAAGGAGAGAAGCATGGTGTCTATGGTGTTTTGGTTATTATTATTTTTTTCCCCTCTTCCTTCTCTGCAAGCTGCTTTCTCTCTCTTCTCTTCTCTTCTCTTCTCTCTCCTCTACTTCTCGCTCTAAGTTCAGCTGAGGGTGATGGCTGGTTCGGGGGTGAATATATGGGGAGCTGGACAGAGAGAGGAGAGAGAGAGAGAGAGAGAGAGAGAGGTGTTCTGGGAGCGTGGGGAGTGGTGTGATGTTGTCGGGGGGGCAGTGAATTGTCTGGATAATCATAAAAACTTAACTCTTGATTTTACTCATGTCAAGCATTCCCACAGTCCATTCAAAGGAAATTTCATTTTTCCCATCTCCTTAACCTAATAATAATAATTATTATTATGTTCATTTGCCTTCGTGAAAACCTAAAAATCCACATCCCCTTCCGTTCTCTCTCCTCACACGAAGCGACATGGCACGACAAGGATCAAAGTTGTCACTAGAACATCACGTCACCGCTCATAAAAAAAAGGTTAATATCTTAAAAAATTCCAAACTCATATGTTAGTGATAAATTTATTTTAAACTATTTTTTTTTACCATCAAAAACCCAAAACTTGTATACTTTCGACAAATTTACCCCAAACTGATACACTTATGACAAATTTACCCTCTGTTAGTTTTTGTTAAATTTTATTATCAAATTATTAAGTTAAACGACATATAACAGTTGCAATTTGAGATTTTACGCTCCGTTTGTCATAGTTTACAATTTTTGTGATTTTTTTGTGGTATTAATCTAATTTAGCGAAGGGTATATTTGTCACAGATTTACCAGTTTGATGTTTTTTTACTGTCGAATAAATTAATTTGGGGTAAATTGTACCAATTTATGGTTTTTTATGGTCAGTCGAGGTAAATTTGCCATAGATGTACCAGTTTGGGATTTTTCGTAGTCAAAAAAATAGTTTTTGGTAAATTTGTAACAAATATATTAGTTTAGAGTTTTTCAGAATATTAACCCTAAAAAGGAAAAAAAAAAAAAAAAGTTAATGATACTCAAGTGAGTACAACATTCATACTATTTGTGTTCTCTTTTCTTGAGACATTGGATTTTCATTTTCGAATCAACTAAACTACAGTTGAGGTTATTTTAGATGGGTGGCTTCTTTCTTATAAAAAAAAAAAAAAGAAAGTATTTCCATTTAAGAAGTTAAAAAAAAAAAAATCAAATGGAGTTTAAACATTAATATTTTTTTATTGGAATGATTTTGAGCGTGGTACGTATAAAAATTTTCGAATCTACTTTTTACATCTAAAGAGAACTAGAATATATTCCATTAATATAAAGATAATTATACACAGCCAGCCACTGACGCTGTTGATTTGAGGATTATAACCAAGACTTTTATATGGTATGTCAGTAATTACCACCCGAGCGATCACACCTTTTGATCTCAAGTTTACTTGTGCAAAGAAAATTTATGCTGCGGTGTTTTTCTTAAATAAATTCTTAAAACTACCCACTTTCTTTGGCTGATAGTTCACGTATCTACTATTATTTCTCTAGATTTGAAAGTAATTAAAAATAGAAATGCCAATGGTCAAACCAAACCCCTGCATGTATTTTCAAGTGTTTGTAAAATATAATTTCATAGAATATTTCGAATTTTAATATTAGTTTCTTTTTATGTTTGTGCTATTGCTTTCTCACGATGAAGCAGTAGATTTTAGAATCTCACCTTTTTATTTCTTTCTTTTTGACACTCCCTCGCTCAATTCTATGCAACCTAATTATGTTTTGATCGTACCAAGTGCAACATCGAAATTAGCCAAGACATGGACCACACATTGTTCAATGTGATGAAGATAATGAGGGAAGGGTGGTGGGGGGGAGAACCTATGGACTATCTCAATGTCATTTGATTAGTTTATAATTCCCAACTTAGGAATCTGTAAATTATAATTTTCGACTGCCCACTTTCTTGAAAGCGTTTCTCTCGTACTTACAACTTTTAAGGTACATTGTCAAAAATGTCAATGTTGGAATAATCGCTAGGGAACTGATTTCTTCACTTATGACAAAAAAAAAATTATTTTTGCTCATTTACCTGATAAACGAATGGGAAAATATCACAAATGATTTTTGAACTTTGGCGCAACGTGCAACGTGTGATCTATGAATTTTTAGTTTTTTTAATATAGTCCATGCACTTTAATCCAATATATAATGTGGATTCCTAAACTTTTAATTTATTTAATGTAGTCTCTGAACTTTTAGTATATGTTCAAGTTTGTCCATAAACTCTATGAAAATGTTCAATATCATCCATGATCTTGAATTAATAAAAAGATTATATTGAGCATTTTTATATAGTTCAGATAATATATTAAACATATACAAAAAGTCTAAGAATCATATAAAAGGACCACATTGTACATTCGATCAAATTTCAAGGATCATTTGTATAATTATCCCTAAAGGAATTGGTCACATTACACCAAACTCTTGTGAGGTCTTGTGAATGAATGTAAAATCTCACGTGATCATAAATCGATTAGCAACATTCGTTTTCACCCAGAAAAAGTTATCGCATGTTTGTTTGATTCATCACAAATTTGGATTTTGCGAGGAGAGATAAAGATTTCCATCCCAACATGAAAAAAAAAAAAAAAAAAAAAAAAAAAAAACCCTCAATTTCAGGAACGAAACAAAGCAGATCTTCAGCTCCCCCATCTGAATTCAATGTTCAATCGATTGCAACGTTCGTGCCTCATGTTGGGTGCTCGAGCAAATGAGTGTGTCGTTGTGGCATGTTGGGGAGCCTGCTTTTGTCTTCTCTCGCCTCCCATGATGCTGTTTTGATCATTCGAGTGTCGACAATGAAAAATTGCAGGTCGTATCATGGTATTTCATGCTGGCCGTGGCTTGAGTGTGTTTTGGAACGTGAGATGACCGAAAAAGTAACTAAAATCGATTATGGTGTGAAGCCTTTTATTGATTTTGTTGGGGGGGCATACCCAAAGCAAAAGGACCGAGTTCTACCTACTCTCATAAATTGGAAGAATAATAATGTTGATCACAATAATAATTTTGATTATATGAATTCATTCAAATTCGTTACAAAGAGATGTGACGAGGGCATCGCCTAAGTTCATTAAAAGAAGATGGGATAATCCCATCAAAAATCTTAAATTTTTCTTCGTGGGACGCTAATCCTTGAAATAATTTTATCATCTCGCCAATAATCCTAATTGGTACAGGTAACTCAAAAGTACCTTCCATCAGAATTGCATACATTATAGCCGGTAAAAATCTAACATGACAGCATTCGTTGTCTAGACAACACTAGACAAAAGCGCGCACCGTCATGTCATATTTTTAGCGTGCATTATGAATTGAGGTGTAACTGAAAGTAGTTTTGGCTATTTGTCATGAGTATTGTGCTACTGGTGAGACTAAAAAGAGTAAAAGGTGTAGGATTGTTAGCGGGATCATCCCCAAAAGAAAAGTGTTTTATGCGATTCTTTCTTATTTTCGCGCACCATATCAAATGCATGACATTGTATGTTAAAAATAAAGCTTGAAATAAGGCATACATTTGCTTAGAAAAAACCTTAAGTGAACAAATGGGTTGAATTATGAAGGGCGAAGGGTCTAAGTTACTCAAGAACAATAAATAAAATAATTCAAAAAACAAATAAATTTAATTGGTGTTGTCTATGGAAGTATATTTAATCTTAAAGAAATAATAACGGTAAATTAAAAAATTTGGGAAAATAACTCAATCGATTATAAACTTATTATATGGATGTAAATTCAATTCTAAACTTTTCAATTTTGTCAATTTGATTTAGTTTATTACTAGCCATCCTATGTAGCATACCGCCACATTGGTAATTTCCGACAATGTAAAACAAAATTGGCATATTAAAAATTTATAACTGAATTGACATATATACAATAAGTTTAGAACTGATTGGGCAACTTCTCCCAAAAATATTTATATTATCTATCAACTAAGTTGGCGTTAATACATGTCTCCAAAGTTAATCGTTCAAAAAATAATTGATACTCCACACACAAAGAAAATATATATAAATTCTTTTTCTGCATCACTCAAGACATGAATCGAACTTGACACATGCACTTGTCCGAACGTAATTCCTATGCTTCCTCACACCAATCTAAACGCATTGCACACTGAATGCATTTGCAAAATGAATCGAATGGCCATTCTCGATTCTAACCTACTATCATTTGGTCAAAACTCACGTCCTCCATGCGTACTCATTCCATATGTACTCTTGAATACGAATTTACAAATTATTGAGAACACAATAATTATTTTTAAGTAGTGTAAGTGCTGAAGTACTGACTAGTGATGGTGGAACAAATGCACATGAAGTGTATCCACTCCATGATTCATTACCATGGTCGCAAAACAGTTTCGGACTATCTTTTGACGAATCATGATAGCGAGAGGCAGTTTGATAGCCAAAAAATGAGTTGCATCTTGTGCATTATTCTCAATATTCCAATGTTTATGACATTATATTTCACATTAATTGCTACTTGAAACAAGAGATCAAACCATTTCAAATGAGAAAATATAATCAAATCGAACGCTAGATTTATGTGATTCAACCGGTTAGATCTCCCTCCATAAGGAAAACAACACAAAATTCTTCCACAAGTCAAGTTATCTAACTTAGATGACAACCGTATGAGGTTACATTTTTGAGATATAAAATTGACAAAAATCAAAATAAATTTGGGGCCTACTAATGGACCATTTGCTATAATATCATTGAGAGTAGTTATCTTGTATCAACTGAATATAAGGAGTTTAAGGGATAAAAAAATGCATAGCACAATTATAGTGGTTTGGCTTTTCAACTTAACCTATACCACCCTCCAAGATTTAACAGCTAAAATCAAGGCTACAATCCACTCCGTAATCCCCATATGTTGCAACATCTAAAGATGCTTCCTTCAATCTATAGCCGTTGCTTCTATACATTTAAGTAATTATCACTACACTTAATACTCTCTTTTCTAATTCCACGCTCAACATTCTATGAAGAAATACAATTAGATTTATGCAGCTTATACACACAAGAAAAGCAAGAAGATGAACTCTTAGAGCATAGACTAATTTGTGTCCATTTCCCAAACCTTACTATTACCTCTAAGTTAATTTTTAGCCATTCATTAGTTTTGCCATCTACAATTACAAAGTGTCGCTCTTCTACTCTATAGAGATAGTTCTCCAAAATAGTTGGTTTCACTTCTACAACAGTTTGTCATCCTTTATTTTCAGGTGCAATAGCATGATCGCCTTTTGGAGAGCAAAAGTCCTTCTGCACTCTTAAACGTCCTATGGCTAATTCTACATTTTGATCTATTTAGATGCAAAATCTTAGGCACGCTCAATTACACATATCAATATACATAGGTTATTTCACTGTCCTCGTAACACCATAGAGTTTTTCCCAACACCTACAAGTCTCATGAATTGGTTAAGTCAAACATTTAATCATACAATTGGTCCCAACCTATAATAGTTCATACACAGTTTGTGAGATTTGAACAGGTGATCTCTAATTTCTAAGTTGGAGATTTTTCAACTCTTCGATCAATCGTGCCAACCCCTAAGAGTTAAATAAATGTAATTTCTATTGGTTCCAAGTTATCATCGTTTTGTTATTCAATTGGCAAGTCAATGATTTCATCACGAACTCAAAAGTAAATGTCAAATCTTTCGTTTGTAAATTATTGCCATCGAATCTTCCTATCATATATAACGCTATATGATCACACACTAAAATCTTTTGCGCATCTAACCCTTGATGAATGTGTAAAGATGTGCACTGACATGTTTAGATTTTCTGAAATTTATACATGGAGTCCGACCAACGAGAAATTCACGAATCTATTGAAAACGAAGGATGAAGAACTTTTCACGTCAAGTCTTACATCCTTCTCCTTTTTGCATCGGTATAGATAACATTCTTTTTCCTCAACAAGCGAAAGAAAAGAGAGAGAAAATGGTAAAGATTATTCCCAACACAAATCCGATCTGCTGCAGTAAAAATTGCAATCCTCCGACCGGCGGCTGCGGCGGAGGGTTCCAGTGAAAAAAGGCAAAGGTCAATCGGGGACGTGAGCTCCAAAGCGACGCCGTTTGAGGCAAAGCTTTGGGACTTTTAAAACCACCGCGCGCGCTTCGCCTTTTGTCTCGCTCGAGCTCAGCTCTTTTTGTTTTCCGGGCCTTTGACCGATTCTATGCATGAGTCCCAGGATTTGGTCGTCCAACGTGGATTTTTGTTTTAATTGCTCCTTACGTCATTCATTTGAAATTTTACTTTCGGTGAAAAAAATAATATCCCCAGAAAATGTTCGTTTTTTCTCGTATAGAATTTCTGTAAAAGTTGATTAAGGTTCCATTTGTTCCGTAAAAAAAATTATTTTTTTTGGAAAATATCTTCATAAAAGCGATCACTTGCATTGCTTATGAAAATGAATGAGCGAAAAACATTTCTATCGTTTATGAAAAATATCCTTAACCAAAAATATCCTCGACTAGTTTTTCGGATTGTTATATGGGCTCTCCTTTTGAAGACAAAAAGAAAATGTTGAGTGTTTAGTATATGGTGGGGGGAATGCTTGTTTCGAACCCGCCTTTTTTTATTTTTCTTTATGTGAATGTTATGGAAAGTTTCATCAACATCGTGCAAACTTGATTAATTATGATGATAAAGAATATGATTGGGAGATTTATTTGTCAATTTTTCCTTTCACGAGTAATGAAATTACAATTAACCATTCACAATTTCATTGCGTTTAGTGATTAACCAAACAGCTTTAAGAGCATATTTAACTTCAATAAAAAAAGTGCATTCACGTCACGCAATGTAATTTCTCATCTCAATTGTCTTTTTGTATCTTCATGCTAGCTTCGCACGCACCAATCCGTTTATTGCCTCGATCATCTTTTTTTTTTGCTAGGAAATTGCTCAATCCTTCTTAATCAATCATATTTCCAAATTAATGTAACATTAAAGCCATTGTGATTGTCATCGGCATTATGTTTCTTGAGATAAAAAAAAAAAAAGACAAGGAAATAAATATGCAATGAAAAGAGAAAATGAATATAAAGTACACTAAATTATCGTCAAGTAAATGAAGAAGTAAATGAAACACAATCCGCCTTATAACAAGATTGTACAAGAAGCGAGGCTAAGAGTCATTTTTTTCTCCACTCTCTCTCTCTCTCTCTCTCTGCACGAGAGCTGACAATGGCGGATTCTGCAAGGACGCCCTCGATTTATATGCAGTGCAGGAGCATTGCAGAGGCAAAATACAAAAAGGACACGGGTTAAAGAACTTGCAGGAGGAAGAAGACGAAGGAGAGAGAGAGAGAGAGAGAGAATCTGGGTGTTATGAGAAAATAGCAAATGGAGGAGAAGAAGGGGGGAGAGAGAGAGAGAGAGACTCCATCATGTGTCATATCTGCATTGGGAAGTACCCAAAAAGAAAGTCAAAGAAAGCAGCGATGGCGAGAGCTCAGTTCCCATGATTCCTTTTTCTCGATAAATACAAAATTTCACGTCATATCATTTTTGTTTAAATTTCATTACTTTTCATGCTATGCCTCATTAGAGTATTATAATAAAAATATTTGTATTGGAAAAATTAATAAGTGTCCCAATAACACGAATAGACCACTAATGAATATATGATACGAGTGAAATCAAATCTTAGAATTTTTCTGTTATTTTTATATATAGATTAAAAAAGCTTTAAATATATGACACCGTTGTACATTCAAATATTTTATTTTTAAATTCAGTAACATATATTCATAATAATGCTCCTGAAAAATTAAGGAATTAGGGAATTAGGAAGGTCCAAGCAAGAGCTTCCGCACCCTCAAGCTTTCATAATTTATTATAATAGATCAAGAAATCTAATTATTAAAAATGTGTTTGGATAGGCGTTACTTAATTCAAATCTTATGACAGATATACTTTGACTTTTTTTAGGTGGTGGCACTCGAAATTTTAACAGTGTACAAACTTTAACATGTAAATTCAAATATAGTTTTGGAAATTTAGACTAATAGGAAATATTGTCCAGCATCACAAGTTTGAACCTCGAAATGTAGGTTTCTTTTTCTTTTTTTTTTAAATCTCATGGAGGAACATGGGATCAACACTACAATTGTCAGTGCTTGCAAATGACAAATACCAAATATTTGTGGCTCAACATAATCATTTCTAACTTCCGCAATTGAAGACTCACATTCTCTTATCAATTCAATTTTTAACTCAAGTTGAAATACTATTGTTACAATTAACTTTTAGTGTCCCTGAGAAAGATGAGACTTCACAAAAAAATAAAATAAAATACTTGACTTATAGATAGTTGTTTAATCTACTATTATTATATATTCTATCATATTACTTTATAAGAAGATATATTATGCATTTAATCCTAGTACATATAGACTGTCGCCCTCCTCGAAGAAAAGATTCAAGCTTTGTCATTTTCCTGAAATATATAACAATTATTCCTTGAGCGTAGCTCATGGGCAGGGTTCAACCATGCTCAAGCCGCTCTCTCACTACAATTAGGTGAGACCGACAATTCAAGTTGTATATAATATTAAATGTTTCACATTATTACCAAAAAATGGCTGGATTGGACTATGCGTCCTTTTAAGAAAAATGAATGAAAATTTGATAATATCCATTAATTTTGAGTTCATAAGTATTAGGTTCGAACTTTTGTTGATTTTAGTAGGGTTCAAGTTTATCTCAATAAATTCATGCCGGGCTTGAATTCCCTTTTGATAAATTCATGTTACTTTTGAGCTGTGTCGAGCATGAGCAAGAGTTTCCTCATCGCTCTTCTCTTTTTCTTCCTTATGATGTCCATTATTTAAAACGTGGTTATTCACCAGACAGGGCAACTTTTTATAATTCAAACGAGCTTCTTATTGGATGGCTGACTTACCAAACGGCAGGTCACTGGCCATCCCGACTCGAAAGTCTTACCGCATTGGCGCTGTTCTTCTAGAGATTTAGCCAAAAAAGAATGGGGTAAAACAAAGAATGAGAAAAGGTGAAAAATTAGTCGGAAAAAGACAAAGTTGCATTTGACAATGGTCCCCGACAAACGCTACGGGAAGGTCCAAGGAAGAAGACTCCTGTCTTCACCGCCAGTTCAATGTTTACGCGTGGAAAAACGACAAGCACGTTGTTTTTTAGTTCTTTTTTCTTCCCTTTTATGGCCAACAAGCGTGCATTTTGGTTGATTGTTTATTTACTTTTTACACTCAATTTTCCCCTTTTCCACACCCGGTAGTGATTGGACTACGTCTTATGTTGCCCGCGATTTTGACATATTTTTTAAAAATTTCCAGTCTCGCATCGAATGGAAAAAGGCATATTACTTTATAGACTAATACCTACTTTTTAATGGTAAAATTTTATGTGGTTATAACTTAGATAAAGGGTTGTTTCTAGAAAATTGATCAGCAAGAAATGGGTCGAGTCCTTTTGTACTATGACTCCAATTTAGGTCTCTCTTTCTCTCCGTGTTCTTTCTAGAGGATCGATATGCATGAAACGGGTCGAGTTCTTTCATACTTTGACTCCAATCCAGGTAAAGGGTTCCATTTAAAAAATTGATCCGCATGAAACGGGTTGAGTCATTTTGTACTTTGACTCCAATTTTGGTCTCTCTTTCTCTCCGTGTTCTTTCTAGAGGATTGATATGCATGAAACGGGTCAAGTTCTTTCGTACTTCGACTCCAATTTAGGTCAAGGATTCCTTCTAAAAAATTGATCTGCATGAAACGGGTCTAGTCATTTTGTATTTTGACTCCAATTTAGGTTTGTCTTTCTCTCCGTGTTCTTTCTAGAGGATTGATCCGCATGAAACTGGTCGAGTTCTTTTGTACTTCGACACCAATTTAGGTCAAGGGTTCCTTCTAGAAAATTGATCCGCATGAAACGGGTAGAGTTCTTTTGTACTTCGACACCAATTTAGGTCAAGGGTTCCTTCTAGAAAATTGATCCGCATGAAACGGGTCAAGTCATTTTGTACTTTGACTCTAGTTTAGGTCTCTCTTTCTCTCCGTGCTCTTTCTAGAGGATTGATCCGCATGAAACGGGTTGAGTTCTTTTGTACTTCGACTCCAATTTAGGTCTCTCTCTCTAGATTGAAGATCAATTGGAGACACAGCTAAAAAGGGTCGTTAGAATGTTTCTATGAAGACACCAAGATCATGAACATCAAATCCTAGAAAAAGAAAAGGATTATTGAAATGTATTCTTATGTGATGTATATTTTGGTGAAGAATAACTGAGATAACTAATCTTCCATATTGAGGCAGGAAAAATATTAGATGATTATCGCCTTTTTGGATATTCCTTAATTTCCTGGCTATTCATGTAATATGAGAAGGAGATGTTATGTGACCTCTTGCCAGTGGATTCTGGATTGCTTTATCGAAATAAAAAACGAACTGTGCAAATAATTCTAATTCTGCCAATGTGTTAACCGCAACTTTAATTTTTCTAACTAATTTAATCACGACTTTTTTTAGCTACGCATCCTACATTTCAAGACTTGGATTGAACCTATGGATCTTACTCTAAAGACAGAAGTACCCACATCAATAGTAGGTTTATTCCAGTATTAGATAGATTGATAGATAGTAATTTTTGTCCATCTAGAATAGAAATTACATTAGTAGAGCGAAATCTTCAAATTTTCCCCTTCCTCTGTCCCTATCTTATAAGTACAACGTTTTGTCTCACGAAGTCATTATTATGGTGCATGACTAGCAACAATTTGCTAGCCGTTATAGATGACTCGAGTTGGGAGAGTGTATGAGGATGTTACTAATTATTCTATCAACTAAGGGCATCCTAAATCACATACTCAAAGATAAAAAAAAAAAAAAAAAAAAAAAAGAAAGTAGATATTATTTCAAATAAAAGTACAAAATGCCATCATTTTCTCAGATAAAGGCATGTAGTAAATATTATTTCAAATAAAGGTCTAAAGTAGCCATATCAATCTTAAATAAGGGCTTGAACTTACTAACTGTGAAGGGTAATTTCGTCTTTTTAAAATTTTCCTTTTTTCTTCATTTTTATTTTTTTCATAAAAATCAAACTAAATAAAACTAAAACGAGAGAGAGAGAGAGAGAGAGAGGAAAACACAAGCAAGATAGCTCGCTCCTACTTGTGGCCGCCTCCCCTTCACTAGTATGGAGATGGTGACGGCTGGCAGGGTCACCGCCCCTCGCCCCCTCACTAGGGATGAAGGAGGGCGGTGACCCTCTCTTAAATCTGGGCAAGGGTCACCAGCCCTCATGCCAACCTAGTAGCCCTTGCCCAGGACCTTTGGAACTTGCTGCTCAGGTCTCGAGGGCTGGGTGAGGGCTAGCAATTCTCACCTAAACAAGGGCAAAGGGCCATGACCCTCGCTTTGATCTAGAAGAGGGTCATCGCCATCCCTTGTCCCTAGCAAGGGACAACAGGCCCTCGCCTAGTCGGCAAGGGTCATTGGCCCTCGGCCAAGTCGGTGACCACGTCGGCTATCATCACCACCCCATTGATGATGGGCCGATGGCCACAGGCAAGAAGAAGCCCTCATGCTAGTGTGTTCCCTTTTTTTTTTTTTTTTTTTTGATTTTTAAGTTTAATATAATTAAATATATATTTAAATTATGTTGGACAAAAGAACACCAATCAATTGGAATTTTTTGCCAACCAACAAGTTGGTGAGGTTAGACCCTTATTTGAAATAGTCATAATCACTTCAAGTCCTTTTTGAGACTGATATAATCATTTCATATTCTTATTTGAAACAAGTTTACTTCAAGCCCTTATTTGAGAAAATGAGAACACTTCAAGCCTTCATTTGGAATTTTCCTATGATAAAATGTTAATTCAATTTTATTTTAGGGAAAATAACATAAATTGTCTTTGAAATTTAACTCAATGTGTAATGTGATCAATGGATTTTTAATTTGTTCAATGTGGTCTCTAAATTATAGTTCAATGTGTAATGTCATTTTTAAACCTTTAATTTGTTCAATGTGAATTCTGAATTTTTGGTGGATATTTCATTTAGTCCCTAAATAATATAAAAATGTTCATCTTGTTCCTAAATTTGAATCAACAAAAGGAAAATACTAAATACTTTCAGAAAGTTCAGGCACTATCTTGAATATATGTCACAAGTCTTGAGACCAATTCAACTGATTGAAGATTCATAAATCACATTGCATATTAAGTCAAAATTAAGAGATCATTTATGTCATTTGCCATTTATTCTATTAGTAATATGTGCCATGCAAATGTTAATGATTGTCTTTAGATACATGCTAAATCATATTTAAAATACATGATTTAGTGATATATATGGATTATCAACGTTAACACTTAAAATTTTTTATAACGATCAAAGGAAATGGAAAATCAAAATGGGACAATCAATCAATCTGGCGAGGCTGGCGGTTGTGGCATTTTCCAGGATCAATCAGTGGGCCCCAGCCACTGTGTTTTGAATTAGGGGGCAAAATAATTATAGTTGTTATGGTAGGTTGCCTCCTAAGATAACTTCAAATCAGATTTTCGTCCTTCGAAATTTTTGCCAGGAATAATTGGCGATTCCTGACATCGAGTTGAAGTAAAAAGTAAAAATCATATCAAATGGACACCTTTTAAGATTAGTTGACAGCATGCACACGATTGAAATATGGAGAGCCACTAATAATTAAATTTATCAAAAATCTAACGTGACAGGTTGCGTAAATATTAAGAGAATTCATAGCTCAAAATATGTTCACATCATATTTTTAAACTTCATTATAATGGGAGGTATATTTGTATCACTTATACAAGTTTAGGGTTTTGAAAAATCGAAAAAAAGTTTTAGATAATAATATCCTACAGAGAAAGTTTAGAGTTTTTGATAATATAATTTCTAAAAATAACCGATTGCTCATGCATGCATGGAATTCGGTGGCACTCATGGCTTCCCTTGGACGGGGCCTTCCTCTTTCTTACCTTTTGCTTTCGTTAGATGATCTTTTACGAGGCCACCAACAAGGCCAATCGAACACGCTTGTCTCTGTATGTCTATAAATGTTTCTTTTTTACGTCACGTTGTTGTTGGGAAAGACGTCGATCTTTGCCTAAGTTAAAGTTCATCGCTGGAAAAGCTGATGTTTGCCATCAATTCTAAAGGCAAAAAAGAGAAAGGAGTTTAATGATGAGCCATGTCTTTGGTCTATTGCAAGCCTCAAGTAAAGTCTAAAATAAATTCCTTGTCAGTATAAACGCCGACCTTATAAATTCGATTTTACCAACTCTTCACGTTTTCATTTAATGGTGGAATGGATATGAAAAATTGAGTATAACCAATGTTTTGTCGAAGGAACCGACATTAATGATCGACTACACTTTTTGCCAATTTTCTTATTTATTGTCGACAGTTTTGTTGGGTTTAGTAATTTCACCTTTGATGAATGCAATAAGTACATGTTCTTCTTGGGTAGCTGCGCATTATGTGAGGAAGACTTCGAGATTACATATCACCAACTTACATAGAAGGTCTTGCTACAAAATGGACTCCACTATTCTAGGTAAGGGTATGATTGAATAGAGTAGCACGCACATAGACGAGTTAGAGTATTTTGAACTATATTAATGCAGTTGGACAATGAAAAAGGAGAAAAAAAAAGGATCATTTCTGTGTTAAAATATTTAAATAATAAATCACACATTTATCTAAAAGTTTAAACTTTTAAGACAGTTGGCAATGATCCAATCAAAATCTCATATAATATCAGAGTTGAAAGTCTCAATTTAAAATCTTTTCAAGCTCCATTTGCAATCTCAATTAAATATTTTCACGCCTTAGTATTAGGCAAAAAGACCAGAACAAGCCTAAGGGGAGTGTTAAAATATTTAAATAACAATTTAAATTGTTAGAACAATTGGTAGGGGTCCCATCAACATCTCATAATTCTCACATTTCGAACATGTATATATTACAATAGGATACATCATTATAGTTATTTTTATATGAATATGAATATCGTTTGAAAAAAAATAATTATAGGCTCTTAATGGTTCTATTTTGTCCGAGATCAACATGTGAAGGCAAAAAAGGGGCGATTTTTATCATTTAAAGTATTTCACATCGCTTGTTTATTGGATTACATGCTTGAGAAGATAATGTGCTAGAATGTTTATTGGGTTACATGCTTGAGAAGATAATGTGCTAGAACGTGATAGTTGATGGGATTTCAATCAGTCTTTTAACTCTCATGTTCAAGGAGAAGTTAGCAGCTAAATGGTGGTTGCTCTATCAAAGCTTTTGTCCTTAGAGAACTGCTATTTTCCCCTTAAGCCGAAGGAGTGCCATTTAAGCAAGCCGAGGCCATTCCATTGGCGATCGTTAAAGCCTTGAATGACGCTTTGGAAGATGCGGCGCAATCTTCGGAGTCGAAAGTGGAAATGAAGAAAGTAAACACCTTACTTATTTATAAAGGCTTTGTCTATTTTTCTCGACTGTTTGAATGTATTTCTAAGGATGAACACATGAAGAATAACTTTAGGGCGAGAGTGAAAATGAACAACGTGTAAAATGCGTTAAATATGCAACCGTACGTCAAGGTCAAGAGCCATCAACGGATTAGCCCCTGTGAAATGTTAAAGATAATTAAGGATTTCTCTAAGATGATTTTACATGTTGGGGATATTTGATAGCCTAAAGTTTGACCTCGAACAGCCGCCGGATGTCAATTCATGCGCCGCTAAGCGCTACAGATCCACCAAGCCTGACCGCTGTTGATTGCTGATTTTATGAAGAAACAAGTTTATGTAACATCATTTGACTTGATTTTAAACTCAAGCTAACTTACTATGTTAGAGATAATTAGAGATTTTTCTAAAATAACTTCTTAGGTTAGAGATATTTGATAATTCTGTTAATTCTTTGTATCTTTCAAGATTGCGCATATATTTTGATCGATATATTATCTTAAATAGTCAAAGTTTGTAAACAAGCTCATGTACTATCCATCGTCATACATTGAGATATACAGAAAATTCCACAATTTTCTCTTCCGTTTCGTTATTCTCAACTTGACAAATGAGCTTTGGGTAGCGAGCAATCACCCGCTGGAAAAGAAAAATTAAATTAATTAAAAAAAGGAGCACTCTAATTAAAGGTTCATTCTAGCCAAAAGCCTATGCTTATATCAAAGATTTGGCTACAATTGAAAAGTTGGCGTTTTATCACTTCTCCTCCGAAATTTAAAACCTACATAAAATACGCACATTTTAAGTTCGAAAATAGATCATAAATCACTCAACATGGCTAACAATATTAGTATATTTTGAAAGAATTAAAAAGTTCAACAATACATTTGATATAGCCTTACGATTTGATAAATATAACACAAAAATTAAAAATTAAAAAATTAAAAATATTATATCAAATGGAACGTGTTAGGATTAGACATGCGTGCATGCGATTGAAATTTGGAGAATCACTAATAATTATTCTACTAACGTTATAAAATTTCAACTTTCCATTATTGAGTCTATAAGTAGGGTCAACTTGAACAGATAACTTGTTTATAAGTAAAAGAGATAATGACACAAATGATCCATGAACTTTAGTCAAATTTGCAATGTGATCCCGAAACTTTTAATTTGTTTAATGTAGTCCACAAATTTTTAGTCAATTCAATGTGGTTTCTGAATTTTTATTACATTTTCAATATTGTATCCGATCTATTTAATTATGTTGAATATTGTCATTCCATTAATTCAAGTTTAAGGACAACACTAAACATTTTTATATAGTCTAGGGACTAAATTGAACATGTATAAAAAATCTAATGACCAAATTGAAAAGTTTAACAATTCAAGGACTATATTGCATATTAGGCTAAAATTCAGATCATATTTAACAAATTAAAAGTTCAAGAATCGCATTACACTTTGAGCCCAAATTTAGGGATCATTTGTATCATTTTTATAAAGTTAAAAATTATATCTTTTGATAATAGAGTACATTGATAACTCTATCTATACAATGGGGGACATTAAAAAATTCTAATTTTCTTATTTATGATCACCTATTGACTACAAACTTCAACAATATCTATACATCGATTGTTCATGTATGCATATAGACCAATGGCACGACCAGCTCTCTTTTCCCCATTTCTATTTCCTTTTTATTATTATTATTTTTTATTATTTTTAATTTTTTTTTTGTGTTTCTGTTAAATGAGCTTTTAAGAGACCACCAACAAGAGAATTTATAACTCCTTTACATAAAGTCTAAAATAATTATTTGTCAGTATAAATGCCAACTCTTATCAATACAATTTTACCAACCCTTGTAATGGTGGTATGAATATGAAACATTGAGTAATTTCACCTTTTCATCAACTTTCTTATTTTCTTTTATCGAAAAAGTTTATACTTAATACACAAGGACAATCGATGCAACATTTGCAAAGTTAACACATGAACCGATCTATCGAACAAAATCAATAGCCAATTATTGAGTTTTGTGTCTTTATTAGTGATGAACACACGCTAAAATTTCCTTCTTCAATAATTACAATGTTATAGGTTAGTAGTGCTGCTTAAGTTCAGCTTTCTCTATACCATTGTCGTATGAAAACAATCATAATAGGTTAAACAAACACAAATTTAATATATGAAGGAATAAATCTTCGTAATTCAACGAGATGTCAAAACCCATGTGATCATCATTGAGACTAGAGGTAGATAATCTATACACGAACCGAGTAAAAGGGCATCGAATCCCCAAAAGCATATTTATTAAACTCCCAGATCTAGATTGGGAGATGATAGCACCTAAATCTAGAACTAGATTGAGAAAGTTCAAATCCTCAAATCGAGAACTAGACCGGAAAAAGCAGACTCCCAAATCTAAATCAAGAAAGAAGAAAAAGTAAGAAAAAAACAATAAAACGCAAACAAAATCAACAAAAGAGAGAGGAGAGGGTAAGACTAGCTCAAACCCTCCACTATAACTGAAGGTTGAAGAAGACATTGGGAAAAGAGAGAGGAGAGAAAAAAAAAGACTTTACCAATTTTCTTATTAATTGTCCAAAGTTTTGTTGGGTCTAGTAATTTCACCTTTGATGAAAGGAGTAAAAGTCAATGTTCTTCTTTGGTAGTGGCGCATTGAGTGGGGAAGACTTCGAGATCACATAACACCAACTTCTCTTAAACGTCTTATTAAAAATTGAGAATTTTTGTTGGATCGTTATCAATTATTCAAAAAACTTAACTCATTTGACCAATGAAAAAGGGAAGAAAAAAGACACAACATTGAAAACTATCTAAATTGAATGGGATACACCATAATTATTTCTATAATAATATGATTGTCATTTGGAAGAAAAAATCCTAGGCTCTTGTAGACATGCAACACGCATTAGCGATGTGTGAGATCTATATCTACCAGTTGATTTCAGACAAACTAGACATGTTAAGAGATTGCATATGTAGTGCGATTTATCTATACCTCATGCCAATTTTCATTGTGGAAGAAAACATAGTGAACAGAGGCATTTTTTGTGTTAAAGTATTCCACGCTTATTCACCGGGTTTATACACGTTTGATGTATTTTTTATGTGTTAAAAGTATTACAATTAGGTTCTGTCCAAGTTTATTTCTCATGTGCAATCTCTCATTTGTCAAATTCCACGTGTCATTCTTAATTCACTTGAACGTGAGGGAAGGTATTAAAATATCTCATGTCGCTTGTTTACGATACTTATACACTATTCATATATACGTGGTCTCCCTCTACCATTTAATATAATATTTTTAATTAAATATTTCAACATTATGCACAACAACTTTAGATAAGATGGCACATCACATCTATGTTATTGTGGTACGAGACCCACCTACAGCGGCATAGAAAAGGACCATCCACTACTATATAACTAACTCAAGAAATAGCTATTTGCACGTTAATTATGTAGCTATTTACCTTAGAGCCTTAGATACAGTTAGTTAACCCCCAATATCTATGACAAAACCTTTTCAAAAAGGTGCCAAGCTTGACAGGAACAACTAAAATCAAGTTTGAAAAAGGCTACTGATATAGATCAGGGCCATGCTACTTAAGGGGAGGTAATACCATACAATGTTAATTGATTGCCTAGAGATCCAGGTTTGGCAAGTACAACAAACGATAAAAATTAATAGTTTCATCTTGTCCAATTCACAACTCTACATATTAAAAGGGTTAGCATGTGTCTTCATCTACTGTTTTATCCGTTACGTGATAATAATACATTAGAGTATTTGAAATTTAAACTACATGCTTGGCCTGACAATTTTTTATATAGTTACAGAATACGGGTTTCTAAGTTAAAATAACATTCCCGATTTTTCTCTCTAATTACATATTTTATAGTTTTGGCTTAAGCTAAAGTTCAGTCTCTATGCGAGCAAGTTTTTCTGAGCATTACGAATATTACAACTCACTTCTCATAGTTTATATTTTTAGAACTGTTAGGGGTCTAACCAAGTTTTACGCAATTCGAAGAATATTTTAAATCCAATCTTTATTCTTGCCAAACATATCTAATCAAATGACAACCAGGACTACCGAATATTGATTATTGCAGCATTAAAACAGATGACCCCAATCGAAGGTAATTGCCTCAATCAATGATAATGGGCCCCATGGGATTTTGTATGCGATCATATAAATTCTATATTCATGAGATTGTAAAAGATTCCCTTTCTATTTCTTTTTATATATATAAAAGTTTTATCGCACATTATTTTCAGTGCATGTTTTTCCCCCAGGTAGGATGGTTATTATTCTTATAGCATATTTCTTCCATTTTCTACACCAATCTTTCTATGGATTTGTTCTGCAAAGTTTAATTTGACACACTGAACCCAAGTCTTCCCACTCAACCTCTTTTCGCATTTAACTTCATTAGATTCCATTATAATCACATCTAATCGTGTCGGTTCACGATTATGAAACTTTGAGTTCCAAGAAAAATTACCATAGAATTGTGATTTGACTAGACCAATCTTGTGAAGTAACCCATACTTTATAAGTAGTAAGCAATCACATCATTCAAAATTGATTTTTTGGGAGATTATGGATCGGGCTAAAGGCATTAGAATAATAACCCTTCAATCTTTTCATATAATAACTAAATTATTCAAGTCTAGAATGCATTCAACCAATTTGTCAAAATATTATTATAGCGTCGTGGTTTTGACTAGATTAATCTTGTGAAGTTGCCCATATTTCATAAATAGTAACCAATCAAATCATTCAAAATTGATCTTTCGGAGATTATGGATTGGGCTAAACATGTTAGAACCTATTCATAAGTTCAGCTATAATAACCCTCAAGTCTTTTCATATAGTAACTAAATTATTCAAGGCTAGAATGGATTCGACCAATTTGTCAAAAAAGCATTCTTCATGCCCATCAACTTCAAACGTCCATGAGTCGATTTCTTCCTCGAAGACTACTCGGGGGACACCTTCTCTATACTTCAAAATCTCCAGTCTCTGGTCGGCATAGTGCGAGTGCAACTAGTGTGGTCCAATTAGATTGACCAGGTTGGTTGGGCAAGCCCCCACCTTAGTTTCAACGTCAATTATTTTATTTTTCCAATACCTTGGTCTAAAAGGAATCTTCTGTGGTCTCCGCCCAACAAATGCCCAACTTAGCACATTCCATACTAATGATGGTCCAGCCTTTAGGATCACCTCAGAAAATTGACAACTTGGTGTAAGGTTGATCAACAAATAATTTTTCGATGCGCCATGTATATTTAGAAAGGTTTGATCTAGGAATTAAGCATATTTGAGATTAGCAAAAAGCGAAAAAAAAGACGCATGCTTTAGTGGACTCTCTCTCATTACTCATATGATCCAACACTTTATGCTGGGTGGTTTGTACTAGAATCGCCTACTATATCAGTCATGTTAGGGGGAGATGCAATAAAACAAATGAGAGCATTTTCAAGGACCCCACGGAGTAAGATCTTCGGGACCAGAACATAAGCTTTTCATTTCTTTACGAACTTTGAGGCAAACCCACTTCATATTATCTCTTGTATATATGAATGTTCAATGAGTGAGCAGTAGAAAAAGTAAGGAAAAGAGAAAAGAGGGCTCCAACCCATTTGAGTCTGTTCCCATTCTCAATCATGATTGTCCTCTTACGCTTCGAAATCGCAGCTATTTTCCAAGCCACCATCTCCCCCCTTTTCCCACCTTTCCTCACCCCACTTTTGGTGG
Organism: Eucalyptus cloeziana; assembly: GCA_014182715.1. Classification (NCBI taxonomy): domain Eukaryota; kingdom Viridiplantae; phylum Streptophyta; class Magnoliopsida; order Myrtales; family Myrtaceae; genus Eucalyptus; species Eucalyptus cloeziana. Next base: position 31,707,405 of record CM024638.1, read on the forward strand.
GGAAAAAGAGACTTTGCGACTGTTGAATGGGAGATTTTTCTCAGAGCTTGAGAGTATCTTTTGCTTTGTTTTGTTTTCTTTTGGGATCACACCCCCACATTCCTACTCTCTTGAATGATTAGTTGTGGAGACTTCGGAATATCCTATTAAATTTGGTAAGCCTTTCTCTTTTTTATTTAATTTGATATTAGGGCGGGGCACATCAGGTGCAATATATTCTTTCCACATGTATGAATTAAGAATTGCGTGCTTTTGCTTCTTGGTCACATTGATTAAAAGAGATGATCTAGAAGTACGCTCCTGAAACTTGCCAGAAGAAATAATAATTGAGCCACGACAGTTTTTGCCATATTCTCCATGGGATCACTTTGAAATTTCGCGGCCAAGAGAGACATATCTTTTCAAAACAATTCAATCATTGAAAAATGATCTTGCAAGAAAAAACCAAAAAGATATTGACATTTCTCCATCGATATTGCTACAAATCCACTATGAATTATATAACCCGAATTTCGTAGTTCTATTAGCTGATATTAACAGGTATGTATATCAATTTCAATATATGTTCACTAAGTCAAATTATGGGTACTTTTTGATGAAATCTTGGCTTCTTGACATGTGACCGTCTTGACTGATTAACCATTATCCTGAAGATCCTGTGACTTAGATATTTGTTCTTAGACACTTTAGGAAACAATTCCATCCACGCCTCACAAGATTTTGCTTGTCATTCCTAGACAATCATAGAGAGATCAAGTCTGCATGAGATCAGTCATGATTCTTGTTAGTTATGTAGGAGATCTTTGGAGATTTCTCCAAATTGGGTTCACTCATTATAGTACGAGGGTGCTCTACAGCAAGTGACCATTGTTATATGTTGGAGAGAGAGAGGGGAAAAGAAAATGATCTACTTTATCTGTTGCCTGAGAAATGCATGCGTAGTTCAAAATTGATGCTTTCATGGCGATCACATGGCTTGAAGAGGACGATGAATGTGGGAAAGGGGACCCCCAATTTCACCTAATTCCAACATTAATGGCGATAGCGAGCTCTGTCTAATTTGGGGCCAGCTTGCTTTATCCTTTGTTTTAAATTTCTAATTAGTCTATGATTGTGATTTTCAAGCAACAGGGCTAAGGAAGAAAAACAGGAAAAGAGTAAAATACAATAACATCCAAAAGTTCACCGTGATCAAGAAAACTCCCACGTAAATCCAAAATAACATATCATGTCAAGAGTATTTTCCGTGACTGACCGATTGATTGGATTTCCACTTGAAGACTGCTTAATTTTCTTAACAAATTAGAAGAGGCAATTCAGGGCTCTCGCTTTGATTGGAAGATCTAATTTTGGAAAGGATTAATACTATGAAATCTTAAATTAGCAAATTTATGATAAATTTACTCAAATTTAATTTTTTGACAATAAAAAAAGCCCAAACTTATAAAAAAATTATGACAAATTTATTCTCCATTTATTTGTAATATTATAATAACTGTAAATTAATACATCTATAACAAATGAGAAGTAAAAAATTCTCAATTTGGTACACCCATCAATGTCATGTGTTATTTAACTTAATAATTTAATGATAAAATTTAATAAAAACTAACGAAATATAAATATATTATAAGTATAACACTTTAGGATTTATGAAATTTGGACTTTCGTGATACTAGTGTTTTTGAAAATGATGTAACGTGAGTCATTTCGGCGTTGAAAAGTGGGCCCATGCACAGGGTATCTCTTGCAACCTAAGCATGATATCTTTTTCAATTAAACTCACTGTTAATAAAAGAACCCACAAATGAAAAATTATTAAATTAAAAAAACAATTTAGGTCCAGTAATAATTCACAATAATTGCTCGTGAATGATTTCTTTTACCACAAGGATGGTCCTAATTAATTAAATCGTAGCCGCATCGTCGAGTTAGATTCTTTCGACATATGTTCACAATGACATATTAGTCATTGTGCTGTCAAATCTTCTAGACACGTGTCTAAACGCCTTTTTTAACTTTTGACAATTGTCTTATTTTTTAAGTATAAGTAGCCGATGAAAATGACACTAGATGGCTCGACTATTGTTGTTGGTGTGACTGATTGACGGCTCTTCTTTGTCTTTATTTTCCTCCGCTAAAGGCGTTTTTCCAAGATAGAATAAAATGAATGTAAAGACTTTTGGGGGCTAGTGGTGGACCTAGTGATGCAACAACACGATAGAAAGCAAAGCCAAAAACAGCGAAAAGACCTAGCGGTGCACCTTAGCGAGCGTGTCCGGATCCATTGAGGCCGGGCGCGGGGACCGGTGCTGAGTTCTCTACTTAGGCTGCGTAAACAGATCTTGAGGAAATATACATATCTTTCGATAAATTTTTTTTGGAAAAATGCAAATTATATTTGGTAAAAAAAAAATTATAAAACTATTTTAACGTAAAAAGTGTTTGGCAAATCTTTTTTTTATAAAAGGGATTTTAGATTTCATTTTTCTTTTCTATTAAAGAATATTAAACTCCTAGGGTAAGAGTAGTTTTGGAGTAATGAGAGGTAAAATTGAAAAAGTAAAAAAATTATGATGGTAGTTTTGAAAAAAGAAAGAAAGTAGTTTCAATATTTGACTAAATATTGAAAGTTAAAAAGTAATCCCTATTGGCATTGAGCTTTTAACTTCTCAAGATTAATATTTGACTGAAAACTCATTAGATAAATTTGCTAAACACTCCAGTATTTCTTCGGGGACTTTGGAGGCTAAAAGCCCTCTTGGAAAAGTTGAACCAAACACACATTTGTTTATACTAAAGTCATTGGTGCTTGAATGATAAATATTTATTTAGTAACATAAAATGAGATTTTCCTTGCTAATGGCGGTTTATTTTTAGACCTCATTCAAATATTGAAAATATTATTATTTTTCAAAAAAATGATTTCTCAAAAAGATTTTTAAGAAATATTATATTTTTGGCAAAATAAACGGAGCGCTCATAATTTTTATTTTCTAGTTGACCAAGCCTTGTACTATTCAATTCCAAAATAATTTCCCAAAAGGTTAATTGTGGTCTCTATTAATGTAGTAATATATTTTCTTGATTCTAGGGAAAATGCATACACGTTATCAAAAACAAATCGGCAATGAGATTATGTATATTGTGAAAAATAATTGGATTTCATGATTTTTCAAAAACTAAAATAATATTTTGTATTTTAAAATTTATAAAAGAAGTTGTAGGTGAAAGACAAAAGTAATTGATAAAGGCCTAGATGCAATTAAACTAAATATTCAAAAACAAAAAAAAAAAAACTTTGGAAAAAAGCCACAAAATATCTCAAATTACGTTGACATTACCTTTTTTTATAACAATAAAAACCCAAAATTATACTCACCGTGACATATTTATCTCAATTTTTTTTTTTGTGATATAAAAATTCCAAACTTATACTTATATGACACATTTATCCTATATCAATATTTCATTAGATGATTTTATAATAGAGATGTTTTCATGCCATGTCAACATTGACAGAATTTTGAATATGTTACGATATGTATAATTTAAGATATTTTATAGCTTTTGGTCGAAGACTTATAATAAAAATGGTTAATATAACGAAAAACCTCAAACTAATACTCTAGTGACAAATTTATTCTCCATTGACTTCCATTAAATTTTACCATCAAATTATTGAGTTAGATGACATGTGATAATTGGTGGGTGTACAAATTTAGAATTTTACTTTCCATTTGTCACAAATATATAAGTTTGTGATTTTTATGATATTAATACAATTCAAAAATTTAACGAAGGGTAAATTTATTTTAAATATACTAATTTGGGGCTATTGATGGTCAAAAAATTAATTTATGATAAATTTATCATAAGTGTGGCAGTTTAAAATTTTTTATGATAAAAAAATTAGTTAAGTATACTAATTTGAGATTTTTCGTGATATTAATATTAATAAAAATTACCACCGTTCTCAACGGTGCGGTTTGGCTCGGGCTCTCTCCCCTTCATGAATGGGAGAAGTTCGAATCCTAGAGGCGGCATTAGAGATTATTACCTGAGTGCGTGATGGTGGGTCTTGCAAATCGCTCCTCCGGGTGTTTGTTCCGCATTTACCGTCTGCACATGGGGTTCCCTGGGTTAAAAAAAAAAAATTAATAAAAATTAAATCATGTTCCCGTAGGAACAAAGGAAGGAAAAAATTGGAAAACAATGAGTATGAAGTGACAATATCTTGACATGATTGTAGACTGTACAAAGCACTCGACTTCGATTACGTTTAACTGCGATTCCATCTATGAAATGGCCATTTCAAACAAGAATGAGTATTGCGGAGACAACAATTGATCCCTTTTTTGTCAAAAGAGATCGATCCATCGCATCATCACTCCCTCCCAAAATCCAGAATTTCCTAGGAAAAGCAACCAAATCTATTTGATTCGAAATATAATCTAGAGATATGCGAATTGAGTGTAATACTATTTTTGAAAAATTGCACAAATAATTTTTAAAATTTTGTCTAACATACATTCAATGATTAGGCGTTTGATAAAGTGTACTTAACTCATAAAATTTTAAATCCAATGTAATTAAGTTATTTCGCCTACGATCCAGACAATTTTACTGAGATATCGCACAGAAAATTAAATGCAACATTTTTTAAAACTTTTTTAGCATAAATGGCACTGATATGGCCGCTTCACTGGTAGCCATCATCGCCTGATGGTTGGCCGACCCTCTCGTTGCGGAAGTAGAGCCACCGTCGCCCGAGGGCCCGCTACATCCAAACCCTCAAACGCCCCTTCCCTAGACAGGTCATTCTGTCTCTTCTTGGGTTGCTTTTTTTATCTAAAGAAATTTGACTGATTTTTTTTTTTTTTTTTGGCTTTCTAGTTTTTCTTCAAAAATCATATTTTTTTGATGTGACACCACATCAACATCACTTATACCCCCAAAATCTAAAAATTTCACATTAGCATTATCTATGCTACATAATCAATTTATTTTATTTTATTTTATATGACGCCACTCATCAAAATATTTTGGCGTGCCACATTAGGAAATTCTGAGATGGTCGCTTGAAAGATTTGATTGCATTTTATTAAAAAAATTAGCTCTCAAGTTGAGCTCACAATACATTATATTTTTCGAAAAGACAATCGACCTCTCAATATGCTTGTTAATATTGGCATAACGAAGCGATTAGATACTATATTTTACTTGTAACCTCTTAGAGAATTATCTCATATTTTTCTTAGTGATAAAGTTGGGATTGTAGACTTTAGATGCTAATTTTCTCAGTTTTGTACCTTATGCTTACCAAAAAAAAAAAAAAAAATAGCACTTGATTGCACATTTTCTAAACAATTAGGACTCAATTGTATATTGGGTGAAACAGTTGGAATTGTTGATACAATCTTCCCTACCATTTCCTTTCTATGTTTTAGTCTTTAAAGTCTATTTAGGGAGAGTATTACAACATTCAAATGAGAAATTATGTTTTTATCCAATAATATAATTATTTAGATAAATTATAGTGTTCTCACTTCTCACAAAATTTATACATAATCGTAGCGAGATGACTTGTGTTCAAATCTTTATATGCCCCTTTGCCCTTCTAGTTGTCCATTTTTAGGGTTCCACCTTGGACAATTCATCTGAAAGAGTGTCCCAATATTTAAATATTAAATCGTGATTTCATGGATTTAAAATTTTTTATCGATTGGCAATTACCCTACCAAATTTTACCATGACAATTACAAATGTTTAACTTGTGTTTTTTGGAATAAAAAAATTCTTTGAATATCAAGTCATGTTTTCATTTATTAACTTAAAATTCTTTTTTATGAATCACGGAATGTGGTGGCCTAGTGACATGGGCTAATATTTCCACATGCAAGGTCATTGTTTCGAACTTGGTTAGGGGAATAGTGTGTTTCTCGCTAAGGTTGGCAATTTGTATTATGTTGGGTTAGTCATGGCTAAACGGATTAAACATTTAAACCACACAAGATTTTTGTCATGTCGGACAAACTTTTTCTTTTTTTTGTTAGTCATATTCTATTTCTTATTCTAACTCTCACGCGTTTGCTTTCGTCAAAACTTACTGAAACTCACTGCGAAACTAATTCGTTCCCACTTGGATTCAAACCCCCACCTTCCCTTTCCATGTTGGACAAACTTGAGCCTATTTAATTATGATGGTCCGATAGAGAATTGCCGGCTCTTTCCTCGCACCGGTAAATGGCTAGATCTCCAACCCCCCCACGAATTCCGGTGGCGGCCATGTAACGTAGAGTAATGACCTCTTCACGAGTTCAAACTCGACTAGTTCGTAGCAATTGCGAAACTTCCCCGATAGAGCTCATAAAGAGTAGCGATCCGGTTGATGTCCAAAAAGTAGAAAAAGAAAGAAAAAAAAGCAGCAAGTAATGGCGTGTCCTTGCGTTCCTAATCAATTTAGATAATGATGAAGAATGGCTTCATGATAAGGATTCGACACAAGAGAATGAGCAGCCATCACCGGCGTTTATGATGCAAGCTGGTGGAGAGAAGCGATCATGGCACCTTTTGCATTATTTCCAACACTCCTCTTTCACTTCATCCTTAAATCGAGGGGGCAATTTCAGGTGAATAACCAGAGAATCATATAAAAGGTCAACAATATAAAGGAAAAGATAGGGAGAATCTATGGGACTCGATGGTCTCATGGGGCCATCCAAATTCAATCATGGAGGAAAAGGATATAAAAACAAACTACTCATCAACTTGAAAGAAATCCCTCTCTATCAATAATGTTTGTGCAAAGGGGCCATCCATCGATGAGCTGTTCATAAATATTGGCTTGTCTTCAATGCCATAGAGACAATTCATCATGGTTCATTCATGTAATACATCTCTCTCTCTCTCTCTCTCTCTCTCTCTCTCTCTCTCTCTTGGATACAATCGCTCGTGCACACATTGACTCCTATCTCAATGTTCATCCACGAATTATCATGCGAAAGGATAGTCAAAATGGACCATGAACCGTTTTAGCATGAAAAAAAATATTATCTTGACGTGTTATTAGGCGGGAAAGGTACATGCAAAATTATTCCATGAGCATGGGTTCAGAGTAAAATCAGGAACTGAACCAAACCTGCCATAGGAATTGGTTTGGTTCCAAATTCCCGCAATCATCGGTCTGGTTCTTGATTTCCAAAAACTAAAACCGATGCCATTCGATTAGATTCTAGATTTCTGGATAAGAACTGAACTGGAAATCGAAAAGTGAAAGTTGATTTATTATGCTGAAATGAAAAGTATTGCTTGAATACAAATGCATTACAACCAAATCGTGAAAGAATGAAAAGAGAGAAGGATTGGGAAAGAAATGAATGTATATTTATATGGCTATTTTTGTGAACAAAGTGTCAAAACCTTTTCTTACAAGTTACAATAAAGAGAGTCCAATTCAAATCATCTATAATCTTAGGTCGCATAATTAAAGCAACACTTAGAGAAAACATCATTATGATATATGTTCATATGGATTTTGACATGACAAGTTGTGTTTTCATTTCCACACCATATGAACATTTTGCAATATACTTTTCACCTCACTTCTTCTTGTAACATCATAAAGTTTATGAACAACATGCTAAAATGTGGACAGAGATCCTCAAAAATTAGTACTTCGTTATCTTGAAAAGACAAACATGCCCTTAGATTTAGAGGGAACACCCCGACAAATCAAATTCGAAATCGAAATCGAAGCCCTAACCCTAACCCTAACCCTAACCCCACTCCTTTCTTTGCTGATGTCAGCAATTGGGCTCTCTCCCTATAGGTGAGGTCACGCGCTATTTTAAATCGCGCTATTGCAAAACCTGTCCCCGCATTATTATACGACACCGCAATTTGACCGATTTCAAAATTCCTAGGCTAGCAATGTTTCTAAATCACATAAATTAATTAATTAAACCATGCATGTTCACGATAACCTAAAATCCTCCTACACATTACATTTATACGTTTCAGGTAGAGAGACCTTGAATAAACAATTTCCCTAATTCACGTGGACCTTTTCTCAATTTTTCAAATTTTTTAAAAAAGGGGTGTGTTGAACAATTACCAAACTCGTTGGACTGGATTCCAATATTCCAAGCTATGACTTTATTAAAATTTTTGTCCCAGAAATACTATAAAAATTATAGATTCAGTGCCCTCAATATTAACATTCATGAATAAGGTGGGCGTTGTGCCTACTTTCATCTAACTTAAAGATAGATTAAATCACCATGGTTTACCCTAGTCGTTAACTACAAAATCTCAGTGCCTTATTATATATAGCTACTAATTCAATATTCCTATCAATATATTTTTATTCTACATCGTGTATGTGCACATGGGAAGTGCTGTGCTGATGTATATTAATGCATCGACCCCTTTAATTGAAAATAAGGAAATTAGCAGATGGTTAAAACTTAAAAGATATTAAGAGGACCCTCGAATCTAATAGGCATCTAACCGTGGGAAAAATTGCACTGCAGATTTGAATCATTATTGTACGGGATACAATTGAGTGATAAACATTTCTATTGATTCAATTGAGTCCTAAATCTTTACCAAAAAGTGCAATTAAATTCGATAGATTCAATTAAGTCCTTAGTTTTTATCGAAAAGAACAATTAATTCTAAAATTATGCCGAAAAGTGCAATTTAAAAAAGTCATGTAAGTACTTCTTTGAGTGGCATGTGGGGGAATTTTAGGTATTGTTTATTGAAAGAAGTTATTTGCACATTTTGAAGAAGGCTTAGGACTTAATTGAACCAGTTTGAAGGTTCAAGATTTGATTGCACCCCATACGCAAGATTTAGTACTTCTTGAACACTTTTTCCTAATATCATGTGTTATTGCAACGATTCGATAAACGGCTCATTGAGATATATGTAGATAAAAACTAGAACCTCCTAGAAACGTATACGAAGCTTTCTCTTCGCACGGCTCGAGAAATTAGAAGATATGTCTATGTATAAATTTCGAATATCAAATAGATCTATAAAAGCATTAAATCAAATAAATTAGACTAAGATTATTTAATACTTTTTAATTATTCTTTTTCTTTATAAAAAAATCATTTGTATTCTCAAAACTCAAGTTGAGTAACTCGAAAATATGAAAAACAATGGTCAAGCAGGACTATGGCAAACACTTTGTAGTGCTCCAAAGACTTGTATATAGAGGAATTCGACGCATCTCGTAACTCATGGACATCCTTCACAGCTGTGATTGAACCACGTAAATCACACCATACATTCTACCCATTTCTTTCTCGAAATCTCTAGAAAGATACTCTATGCACCATTAGAAACACGATTGATTCTTTTCTATCCCTTTTAACTCGAATTTCATGAGGAAAAAGGCCCTCGGCACCACGAGAATCACATTTCTCCTTCTTCCTAGGAATGATTCCTGGTGCAAAGTTAGGGTTAACCAGATCGAAAAGCAGAATCGACAATGGCAGCTGATGCTCTACTAGGAAGTTTCAAAAGGGGTGTTCTAGAACATCCTTAAGAAGACAAGATTTCCCTATTTCCCAGGCTCTTTAACTTACAGTTTCAGTTTTCGTCTGGACTGAGTAGGGGGAGTTCACGCGATTCGCGTCGTTGCCATAAAAATGCCTGCAAAAAGTTAGATTTAATGGTAATGTCCGGACCGGGACCACTTGGGCCTGAAAATCTGTAGATTCTGGAAATATCTCCCAAGTATCAATAAATACCAATATCAGAGATATTCGTAAATTATTTACAAAGTGATTTACTAAAATTAAAATATGAGTAATTATTTAAGGTATTGCGTCTGTTTGAACACCCAATAAGGCGCGTATGATAAAATTTTTTTTCATTTCTCTATTCCCTAAAACAAGTTTGAAAGGAATAGGTTTGGAAAGTAAATTAGTTTCAGAACACAATTTAATTTTTTATAAATCAATATCATAAATAGATTTGAAGAAGAAATCAAAACTAAAATTTTTAATTTCTCAATTTTAAAATTAAATTGAGAAATCATTTTAAATGTAAATCAATTTCTATTCCAAAATTTTGTCATGCGCACCTTAAAAGTCAATATTGTTGGCTTATAAATCAATTCGGAAATACCCACTTTGTAATTTGTGTTGTAAATAATTTTAAGAGGCACCGTAACAAAATCGTGTCATTTGTCAATTTCTGTCATTATTTCATGTAATTTTGCATTATACGTACTTAGATGTCGTGAGACAGTTAAATATCAATTTCTAGGTTGTTAAAGATTCATCGAACGCTTTTTTTTTTTTAAAAATAATTTTCCATGCATAATTAAGTTTGCTTATGTTGAGTGTCGACGCAGCCAATCGAAGATCAATTACTCGAGTAATGCCAATTTTGATTCCCTCCACTTCGGTTCAACTAATTACAATTTCTCAATTTTTGTCTCTTTCTCGTTTAATTAATTAATTTTCTCGTGGCAATTTATCTGGACGGAACAATCTAAACAACATCATGCTTATTTACTAATTTGCCATTTCATTTTCTCTCTCTCTCTCTCTTGATTATATTATCTAGCTCATCATCTTGTACTCGTGCATATCTAGTTAAAAAGGAACAAAAGATCTTCGCGTCAATTATCTTTTAATTTTCCTGTTGAAGTATTACTGCTATTCTAGATTGTCATTGTCAGAGCTGTGGCAATCCAGAACAGTTGTAAGTAGGTCGACAAACTTGGTTAATTAATTAATTAAATTACTTAATCGATACCGTAGTTTTTAACTACTTTTAGCTTTAAAGTTCCCGAGTTTACTAATAAGAGTATAGGGTCCGAAGCTAATGATGTTGACATGTGTGTGTCTATCAATTGAAGGCCTTATCTGTAATCGGTGGAAGATTCCTCATTTGGCCCCTTTTTTTTATTATTATAAATAAATGATAAATTAATCTCGAATTAAGCATTTTTAATCTTGTAATTTCTAGAAATTATGGCATGTCCTGAAGGGAAGCAACAGTTTTTTATCGGGCCATTGCTGTTCTGGGCCCGACGAGGTAGCCTGACCCGATTAGGATAGAATTGGCCCGATGGATCAATTTTGGTTTCATCCGGGCTTGGCCCGATTGTCTTTATTTATTTATTTATTTATTAATTATTATTATTATTCTTGAAATTCTATTAATTGAATTATTGAGTTTCGATAATCGAACATACAATCCCAATTATTATGCCTAAATTTACCAAATTAAATTATTAACATGATTATACATCACCATCGGTATTCATAGATAATATCGGTTTTTTACTAGCTAGGCCTCGGTATTATTGTCTACTGTTTTACTAGCTTTTGAGTTGATTAAGAGGAAGTTCAATGGATTTCGAGGCAGGTATGCTATCCCAATGCACAGCCCTTCGGTATTCATAGATAATATCGAGCAATATTATTAAACCTTAATTTATTTTTTAAAAATTAAATGGATTTTACTTGTTTTGCCAGAAGCCCTCGATCGTGGGCTTGAGAGAAGGAGGGTCAGTTCCACGAACGAGCCAACTAGAAAGATTTTTTTTTTTTTTTTTTTTTTTTTTTTTTTTTTTTTTTTTTTTATGAGCGCGTTTTTTGGTGGAAAAATAGTTAGGTATAGATTGTTATTGACGAAAAAAATATTTTTCGTTGACTAATTTTTCTAAATGACATAAGCAATAATATTTTCAGAAAATATTTTCAAATCACTCATTTCCGCCAAATGAACTCACCCAAAGCTAGTCGATAAATCATTGAATGAATATATATAGTATGTGTGTGTCTATATATCGGGTCTGTATTTTGTTTTATTGAAGATTGAAGTAGACATGTTCTTGGAATGTGATAATTTGGGTGCTAGTGGTAACAAGACAACTCAATGGAGGACGAAGAAACAAGACAAGGACTAGCAGACTTTGAAAATGGTCCTCTGGTCAATTATTGAGTTTTGGAATGTCCCCATTATATATATATTGCATATAAATAGGAAAATAAATGTCTTATATTATTATTTGACCAGTTTAGCTTTTCCTTTATACTAAGGGTGGGATATAGTGGAAATCTTGAGTCCTTGAAGGCTCATGAAATACCCTACAAGTCTCATGAATCAGTTTAATTTGCGTTTCCTAGGTTTGTCCAAGTTTTTTTCCCTATATAGGTAGTCCTGACTCAGAACAGTTTGTATGTAATTGGTGAGATTTGAATAGGTGACCTTCAACTGTTGAACTAGAAATTACTTGACTCTCCAACCAATCATGCAATCTCTATGGGGGATGATTTTAGCTTCTGAAGCAGCACATAATTGTTACCTAGAATCATGTGTGCATCCCACATTTGATTCTCTATATTCTTTTTTCGACACTTTTTGAATGGGTTATTCTATCGATTGCTGAAATAATAGCTTAGGGCACTCATCTTAAACAAGATGCAAAATCCAAAGTAATCGCATTGTATCCCATAAATGTTTACAAGCTATCAGCATTTTACAAGTTGCCATCTTCACCAACTAGATGATCTCCACAACGCGTTGTGCATACAAATCATAAAAATGTCAAATATAACCAAAAAAAATAAAAACTTTTGGACTTAAAGACTAGAGGAGCAAGTTCACACGCAATTGACTGATCATACAGCTAACTAATCATTACATAATATAATAAAACTTGGTTATGCCAGTAAACAGTCATAACTAAACACATAGACCAGTCCCCCATATTCCAAGCTTCTAGCGATTCTCCTAGCTAAATAAACAAAGAGATTAGCCATGACCAAACTCAAGGTCTACGTCCATGCGTGTAGCATGGATAATGCACGCGATTCTTCTTGTTCAATATGGTAGGAGTTGTGCCTACTCTCATCTAACATATCTAGGTCAGCCTAAGATAAGAGAATTTTCAATATCACCTTTCATTTTGTATTCGTATTTCATCTCTACGTTCATTGCACGATTGTTTTGCTACTCCAATTTAAAGAAATTGCCCGTCCGTGTGTGCACACGTTCGCGCGTGTTTTTAGTTGATATTTGTTGCCGATGATCTTTCATCATGTAAACAATAACTTAGTCAAGAAGCCATTGGTTTGACGACATTTCACTTTTTTTAGAAGGGGAGATTAAAGTGTAAACAATCTCAAATTTGAATCATATCCGGATTTAACCATACGTCTTATTTGATTCACGTGATTAATGATGTACGCGGATCAGGTAATTCATGTAATGGACTTTCTTGTCATAAGAAAAAGAAGATAGGTGTGATGAGTTGAGATATCAATTGATTTCCAGCTTAGAAACTAGAGTTTGTTTGTTTGTTTGATTCCGTCGAGTGCATCCGAATTGCTTTAGATCAGGGTCATTTGCACATGTCAAAGGTTTAAACTTAACTGAATCGTGAGCCTTGTGGGGCAGTGTTTTATGAGCCTTCAAGGTAGTCGAGCCTTTGAGTTTGTATTACAAGAAAATATTGGATAAGATGGGAAGGGTTAGAACCAGTGTTGAAACTTACATTGTACTGTAATATAGAAAGGAAAAAGGTCCTTTACGATAGTTGTCGGGCCATCGCCAAGGAGAGCCGAAGTAAAAGTCCCATCAATTACCCAATTTCTTCGAAAATAAAAGGAGAAGTAATGGGAATCCTATGTCCTTGAAAATAATTCGCTCTCGTTTTAAGAGGAGAGGAAGAACATTTCAAACTTCTATTTCAAATTTTAATCGAAAATGTTCTTTTCATTTCCTTCGAAGGACCAATCTCCCATCATAGCTTGTCGTGTATGGTCACGGAGCCATGGAAGGCAAGCAAGGACAATTACTGTCGTTCCCCTTGGCCCGTTTCAACTTACTATTGTAGGTCCTACAAAACCCATTATTTATGGTATTTGTAGTTTTCGAATTATAAAAATATGATTTATTTTCATCTTTTAATGAGTTTCTCAGCCTTTTACAATTAGCCCCACGCTCGAACTGTTCCGATTCACTCTGAAAACACATGAAATATAGTGTTGGAGGAGTTGATACATCACGTTTTCATACATCATATAGCTCTATATATTTGCGTTACGAAGCAAGTAGATGGAAAAAAACCTACAAAAAGGAATTAAAAGACGACATTCATAAATAAGGTCGGGCAATATAATTAAATCACTAATAATTTTATTTTTTGTTTAAAAATTATATGGATCTTGGGTCAATCCAAAAGTGTGAATATTTCACTCACTTGTACCAAAAAATAAACATAACTGGATTTTATTTAAGATGTTTAGCCAAAAGTCCGAGAAAATATTGGGTGGTTCGGAATAAAACCCACTCAAACATCCGCCATCGCGTGGTGGGGCCCTGACCACTCACGCAGACCACCATGTGCCCTGTGTGGGGGAGGGGACAAAAGAGAGAAAGAGGAGAGAGAGCGTCAGAGAGGTAGGCCCGGTCCCGGTCCTTTGTCCCCTCCCCTCACACGTGGCGCCGCGTGAGTGGTCTGAGACCACACTGACGTGGTGGTCCCGGACCACCCAGTATTTTCTCCAAAAGTCCACAATCGTATGGCCTTAAATTGTCTCAATAGATCGTCAAGAGGCCTCGAAGGAAAGAGCGTCAATCGAGGAATGGGCCCACTAAAACGATTCTTTTCCCATTGAAAATAAAATGAAACAGCTAGTGGACAAATTACTGAATAGAAATATATAATTATACATATATACATATATGTATATAGCATTGAAAAATAATTGGTTTTTCAAGAGTAAATTGTTGCTTCTCTTTGCGTATGTATTTTGTTATATCGAAGGTTGAAGCAGACATTTTCGTGGATAGGATCGTGGAATGCGATAATTTAGGTGCTAGTGGAAACAACTCAATGGAGGAGAGGGAAAAGAAACAAGGCAGTAGCTACACTTTGAAAATGGTCCTCTAGTCAATTATTGAGGTTTTGGAGTGTACCCATTTTTAGCCTTATGATATTCTTTTATCATTTTGACTTTTCTTATGCAATGTCTAATATAATTTTAAACTTGGTTAACATATATAGCCGAGCAGGTAGCCTGCATTTGATTCTCTACGTTTCTCCTTTCACGCCTTTTAAATGGGTTGGTCTATCGATGTCTAATATAAATCGTTTCAGACCCTCACCTTAACCAATATACGAAATCCGAAGTAATCATAAGTCAGCTTAAGTTTGGACAAAAACTCCTAAAAACGCCTAGGTGAATTGCTGGTTCAGTGTGCTGAAAAAGGAATCGGTCGGTATCTGTCGGGCAGGCAATATATCGTTGCACATGAGATTGTCCTTGACGAAATTTCTGGGTTGTTTGAGATTGGTAAGTCTGATGGTGGTGTCTATTTTCCAAAACGAGTAGTGGAAGTCCCAAACAACATCTAAAGCTGTGGACCTAGCATCGTTACAAAATAGATTAATGGCGCTTCCTCAAATAACATGACTTTGCAGAATGTGCGATAATAGAACAGGCCGACATTGGCTATCGGATGATGTTGAAATTGACGTTGATTGGAATATATTAGGATTGTTTCGAAAAAAAAATGTTGACACATGAGATTAGCTTCGGATGTTCACTTAGGTGTGCACCGCTTGCCAGAGTACAAGGTGTATTGCAAAATCAACTAACTCTGATACCAAGATAACAAAATAATATGTGGAAGAGAAAACTTTGAAACTTATGTTTATTTTTTATTTCAATCTTTTATGGTAAAGAGTATATAAACCCTTAGGTAATATATCAATTAAGGATATGCATAATAAAAGGCAAATATAGTGCTTTTCCTAAATATACACATTACCACCCAAGATATGAAAAATCAAAGATGAATATCTTTAATATCTTTATGAAATCCTAAATATCTCTAACAAGATTGAGTGCAATAACACGAAACCGGTTATTCATTTTGACCAACATGATTTTTTGATCTAATGCTTATAAACATTGACGATCCACGTGTCGCTATCTTCACCAGCTTAGATGATCTCCGAGACGTGCTGAGTATAATAGCCAAAATAATCTTATGTCAGATTTAACCCCCGCACAAATAAAAAAAATTGGACACTTTCTCTAGAGAAGCAAGTTCACACACCGTTCATACTACTGACTGATTAATGATAAAATTAGTAATAAAAATTAATTATGCCGCAAAACAGTTTAACTAAATTCATAGACCCGTTCCACACATTCCAAGCTTCTACGTGCATGCGTGGAGCATTGATGGGATGGCGCACACGATCCATTTCACTCGATATGGTAGGCGTTGTGCCTACTCTCATCCAACCTATCTAGGTCAGCCTAAAATAAGAGATTGTTGAACGTCCCCTCTCATTTGCATTCGTGTTTCATTTAAAAGTCCATTGTAAAGTTGCCTTTTTGTGCCAAGTTAAAGAGGCTGTCTGTCCATGTGTGCGCGGGCCTTATTCTTTTTCCTTTCGAGATAGATATCCGTTGACGTGTGTTGATTATGTTTTACCATTATACAAAGAACTTATCAAGAAATTATTTTTAAACTTTCGTCCAAATTGAACTTTAATTTATTCAATGTGGTCCATGAACTATTCGTTAATGTTCAATCTAGTTTATAAATTTTCAATTTGTTCAATTTACTCGGCTTTTCATAAAAAAAAAAATTATGTAATTGTACTATTACCTGAATTTTCGAATATTTTCTTTCATTTCAATTCATTTCCTAAATCAGCAAAAAGAAATGATGGTTACATTTTTATTACTTCTTCAACTTGGTATTTGTAAATATTATGGTAGTTCTTTTATAAAATATTTTAGCCTATTATTTTTATAATAGTTAAGATAGAACCTCATTTGGAGAGTTGTATCGGATTGATATTCTTACCATTTTAATTTCTTACTTACAGCTTTAATTAAATTAATTATGCAAACATAAAACACAAAAACTTGAAAATTTTATCAATCTAAGAAATTGGGGACATAATTTAGATTATAATTACAAGAGATCTATAGACAAATTAAATATTCTTATGAAAAAAATTATTTAAAAAAAATAAAGTATATGATATAACTCTAAACGAGGTGATATTTTCATTATTGTAGAGACAATAAATCAAAATGTACTTAAATGGAACAATAATTGTATTCATAAAGACCAAAAAGCTACAAATGTAATAAACATATAGCGTTTTTAAATTAAATTTAGAAAATGGATAGAAATGAAAATATATTCTAAGATCCGGGCAATAATCCAATCATGAAAAATTGTGGATAGTACCAAAAGACTGATTTAACTTTATTATGGAAAGTTGATTGACTAAATCGAACAAATTAAAAATTTAGAGACTGGATTGAATATTCATGAATAGTTCAAGAATCACATTGAACAAATTAAAAATTTAAGGATGACATTGCATATTAAATTAAAATTTATAAATTGTTCCATCTTTCCTTGTTTTAGATATATTTCACTCCTTTAGTACAGGAGATCAAAGGGTAAACAATTTCATATATGGATAATACCTGGGATCGACCATTCGCCTTAAGTCACGTGATTAATGATGTACATGGATTTGACTTTCTACATGAGATGGACAATCTCGCAAATGAAAAAGAAGAATTGGCATAGCAGGTTGGGGCATAAAGGGATTTCTTGCTTAGGAGCTGGAAATTGCTCATACGTAAATCAACAAGTATATATAAGCTGCTTTGAGTTAGGGTCACATACATAGGCCAAAACTTTGTGGGAAATTACTCATACGGAAATTATTAGGTACATATAAGCTGCTCTGAGTTAGGGCCACATACACAGGCCAAAACTTTGAGATTTGCGGTGGATTCTATGGGCTTTTTAGGGCTTTGAGCTTGTGCTCTGGACTTAAGGAAGACAATATAAAAAGTGTCCCTATGACTGTAGTGGAAGTGATGTGCCTTTTTGCATGGACCTGGGCCTTCTTTGATGATGGGCAGGTTTGTTGTGCCTCGGCCCATCAAAGAAAGCAGGCATGACTAGCCTTTCTACATTTTATTTGAATTATATTCGTTTTTCTTTTCCCTTTTATTTAGAGAAATACGTATTGTTATTATATTAAGTGGCGCGAAAAAGAGAATAAGTGCTGGATACAAGGATCAGTGCAATAAAGAAATGTGACGAAAGCTAGGTTATTGAAAAAATGTTAAATACTTGAGGAGGGCGAAGAAGGGATGGAAAGTTTGAAATTTATATTCAAATGTCATATAGTGTCCGTTGTGATAGTTTTCTGGCCGTTACCCAACATAGCCGAAAGTAGTAAAAGTCACATAAATTACCTACTTACCAGAAGGAAAAAAAATAATAATATTGCACATTATATGGCTTTAAAAATAATTCACTTGCGTATTAAGAGGAGAGGAGAAAAATTTCCAAATTTCTGTTTCGAACTTTTCTTGAAAATGTGCTTTTTATGTTCTTCAAAGGACCACTCTCCTTTCCCAATCCGCATTTTGTTTTATTTATTTATTTCTCATACATACAAATGTAAAGAAAATTACTTTTTTGTGATAACTATTAAATAAGGACATTTTATCTCTTGCTAAGATTATTTGCAATTTACAATTTACAGTGATAAGAACACAAGACTTTTGATGAAATTAACTTATTTATATAAAGTGAAAGATTATTTTAATAACTACTACTTGGCGTCTTTAACATATCAAAATTCACACGATGTGATCAAAATCCCTCCAGTTGCTAAATTCATTTCAATAATAATTTTTGGTATTCTAATTTCAGTCCAAAAGTATTTCGTTATTTCACTTATTCACTTTGATTTGTACGTAATGTCTTCTATGCACGTAATATAATAATAGAAAATTACACATGACTTTTTAGGGGGCTCTGAGTTAGGGCCACATACACAGGCCAAAACTTTGAGATTTGCGGTGGATTCTATGGGCTTTTTAGGGCTTTGAGCTTGTGCTCTGGACTTAAGGAAGACAATATAAAAAGTGTCCCTATGACTGTAGTGGAAGTGATGTGCCTTTTTGCATGGACCTGGGCCTTCTTTGATGATGGGCAGGTTTGTTGTGCCTCGGTCCATCAAAGAAAGCAGGCATGACTAGCCTTTCTACATTTTATTTGAATTATATTCGTTTTTCTTTTCCCTTTTTATTTAGAGAAATACGTATTGTTATTATATTAAGTGGCGCGAAAAAGAGAATAAGTGCTGGATACAAGGATCAGTGCAATAAAGAAATGTGACGAAAGCTAGGTTATTGAAAAAATGTTAAATACTTGAGGAGGGCGAAGAAGGGATCGAAAGTTTGAAATTTATATTCAAATGTCATATAGTGTCCGTTGTGATAGTTTTCTGGCCGTTACCCAACATAGCCGAAAGTAGTAAAAGTCACATAAATTACCTACTTACCAGAGGGAAAAAAATAATAATATTGCACATTATATGGCTTTAAAAATAATTCACTTGCGTATTAAGAGGAGAGGAGAAAAATTTCCAAATTTCTGTTTCGAACTTTTCTTGAAAATGTGCTTTTTATGTTCTTCAAAGGACCACTCTCCTTTCCCAATCCGCATTTTGTTTTATTTATTTATTTCTCATACATACAAATGTAAAGAAAATTACTTTTTTTGTGATAACTATTAAATAAGGACATTTTATCTCTTGCTAAGATTATTTGCAATTTACAATTTACAGTGATAAGAACACAAGACTTTTGATGAAATTAACTTATTTATATAAAGTGAAAGATTATTGCAATAACTACTACTTGGCGTCTTTAAAATATCAAAATTCACACGATGTGATCAAAATCCCTCCACTTACTAAATTCATTTCAATAATAATTTTTGGTATTCTAATTTCAGTCCAAAAGTATTTCGTTATTTCACTTATTCACTTTGATTTGTACGTAATGTCTTCTATGCACGTAATATAATAATAGAAAATTACACATGACTTTTTAGGGGTAGATCAGCGAGGGTTCGCGGCCCTCGCCTAGATTTGGCGAGGGGGGAAGGAGGAGGAGGGGAGGCTCAGCCTAGAGCCCTTGTTGATTCGGGCGAGGGGGGAAGGAGGAGGAGGGGAGGCAGCCGGTGGCTGAGGAGGAGGGAAGCAGCCGGTGGCGAGGGCTGGGGCCCCCAAGCCTTGGCCGACCCTCCCCCAACTTCCGGCGACGGCGGGGAGGGCTCAGCCCTTAGCCGCCGGCTACCTTCCTCATCCTTCGTTTTTTTAGTAAATATAAATTATATTATTATTTTTTTTTAAATTTAATTTAATTAATTTTCATATTATATTGAAATTCAAATTATGCAAAAATGACGTTGTTTTGGCCGATTAAAGAGCTCTATTTTGGCCAACACCCGAAACGATGTCGTTTGGGGTGAATTAGAGTTGACTCAGCTTTTTGGCGAGCCACCTCGACGAGAAATATTAATATTAAATTGCCACGTATGATTTCCAGCTGGCTTCACCGGAGGTGGCACTTAGGTGTCCTACTTTTCTTAAAATGTGGCATTTAAGTGAACATTTCATAAATTATGACACTTAAGTGTCTCTTTGTGCCAAGTTATGGCACTTGAAGATATCTTTTGCCCCACTTTACTGGGATAAAGATGTGTTGGGGTTTCATGAATCATGTATAGGCAAAATTAACATAAACACAATGGAAACAAAGATGATATATTTCCATATATGATGCTCCGAAAGCGTTGTTTGTGCGTTTTAATCAAAAATTTGTATATAAAAGGGAGTTAAACGAATTACCTCTCAAAGCGCGCTTTAAACGAATTGGTTTGGATATTCTTCAGTTCGAGCCTCACAAACGTTGGACCTCTAGTTCAGACACATCACCAATGGACGTCGAATGGAAGAGAGAACTTTCGGATAATCACCACTCTAATTGTGCTAGCAATCTCATGGAAGCAATCCCCGTATTTTTGATGTTTTAGCCACGGCCCAAATGAGAGAATCCCTTTTCTTTCTCGTGTACCAACACACAAGAACATGCACACCTTTTTTCTTTGTATCTCTAGCAACTATTGCTTATCTCTCCTTTAAGCGGCCATTTAAAAATGCCCTCTCGAATCAGCAACGGTTGCTGATCGTGGGACGATGAGCAACCGTTGTTGGTCGTCATGCACAATTGCACGATGCTTTGTGCATGATGGTTAGCAACGTCGCTGACCATCATGCATGAAGCTTCCTTATTTTTATTTTTTATTTTTTTAATTAAAATACGTATATTCACTTTGGGTATGCGTGTGCATCATATGCATGTAGGCTCATGACTATAATGCAAATTAAATTAAATCTCATTTAATTTAATTTCAGGTCGACACAATTTTATTACAGTAATTGCAAACATATTTGCAACATTATTTCTCTCTTGTTCCATGTCATCCTAATTATTTATGGTGTGTGACATCCCTAGGTGTATCACTAAGCTAGTGATAAGACTTGTACTAACATATTAGTACTCCCAAAAGAATTAATTGTCCCGATTAATCTTTCGATCTTACAAGCCATGATTGACATCTAGCAATATGTCACGGCTATCCAAATAATGCGATTGTTTTAAGAACATAATGAACCTGTCAGCTTTGGCTATAGTATAATTCAATCCTTCTGTCTTACTATGTCTTTATCGGAAAAAAAACCATGGAATATTTGTCAAGTCACAAATTCGATCATATGCACAAATCTAATTGACATACATTTTATTCAAGACATAAACAATTTATTCTCGATTACAATCTCGACCGGGAATTTCAATGCATTGTCATAATTAGATCGCATAAGACATCATTATTATACCTTGCATGTAACAAGGAGACATATTCCATATTGCGTACACGTGCAACTTCGTATACGAATAAACTATGACCATTAGGTATAAAGACGAATCAACGACCTGGCATTACGTGCATCTGTGAACCATAGTTGTTCGACACATAAGTTAATACTATGCCTCATGTCTAAGGATTATTTACACAAGACCAAAACATGAACAATTAGACATTGACCATGCTAACAGCTTCCATATCGTTAATTGTTCTATATGCGTCACGTTCAGCGAACTTGTCTAATACAAACACTCGTGTTCAAACTCAGGCATCACAATATCCAATGACTTGCGACTCATCATTCCCTTAAGTATTTAATACTTAATGATGAAGTTAATAACACACCGGTCTCAATAGGATTATTAATATCCACTCAATAATCCATCAACCAGGAACGATTTAAACATTCAGTTTAACTATGAACCCCTCACATATATTCTTAACATCTCAAGAATAGGTTTAGTTACAATTGATCTTATAGAATCATTTGTAAATATAAAATAATTGGACAAATGAATGTACATTATTGCCATTAGTTAAATAATGATGATAGTACAACTGAAATCCTTAATATGTAATTATTACATGGTAGCTTTAGGGCATACATCCAACAATCTCCCATTTGCACTAAAGCCAACTTATCTGGTACCTCAAACCCATTTTGTCAATATGCCTTTCAAAAGAAGACCGAGGTAAGGCCTTAGTGAAGGGATCTGCCACATTTTCCGTTGAGGCAATTTTCTGCAATGCGATATCACCTCTCCCAACAATTTCTTTGATGAGATGGAAGCATCTCTCAATGTGCTTGGACTTTTGGTGAGCTATCGCCCCATTGTTGTCACAAAACAATGTAATCGGTTGCTCAATTGAGGGAACGACTCCAAGTTCAGAAATAAACTTCTTCATCCAAGAGACTTCCTTTGCCGCTTCAGAAGCGGCTACATACTCTGCCTTAGTTGTGGAATTGGTAGTTATGCTTTGTTTATAACTTTTCCAACTAACTGCACCACCATTGAATGTAAAGACAAACCCAGACATAGACTTATAATCATTAGGATCCGATTGAAAATCAGAATCAGTATAAGCTACAACTTTAAATTCTCCTTCTCCATATATCAAGTATAGATCCTTAGTCCATTGCAAGTACTTAAGAATATTCTTGACCGCTATTTAGTGCTCTTCTCCTGGATCAGACTGATATCCGCTAGTAATACTTATAGCATGTGCAATATTAGGTCTAGTACATAGCATAACATACATTATGCTTTCAATAGCAGATGCATATGGTATCTTTGCCATCCACTCTCTTTCTTCAGGAGTATTGGGACACATCTCTTTAGAAAGATGGATCCCTTGCCTAAAAGGGAATAATCCTCTTTTGGAACATTACATGTTAAAATGTGTTAACACTTTGTCTATGTATGTAGACTGTGAGAGGCCAATCAATCGTCTTGATCTATCTCTATAGATCTTGATACCTAAAATGTAGTTTGCCTCTCCTAAATCTATCATGGAGAATTTTTGTGACAAGAATAGTTTTATCAATGATATCATCGGTACATCATTTTCAATCAAAAGTATATCGACATACAAAATTAGAAACGCAATTGCACTCCCACTAATCTTCTTGTATACACAAGGTTCATTCAGATTTTTGATGAAGCCAAATGATTTGACTACCTCATCAAAACGGATATTCCAACTTCCGGAGGCTTGTTTGAGTCCATAAATAGATCTCTTAAGCTTATGCACCTTTCGTTTTTCACTATTGGATTCAAAATCCCGTGGCTGTTCCATATAGATGTCCTCCTCGAGAAATCATTTGGAAAAGCCGTTTTGACATCCATTTGGAATATCTCATAATCAAGGTGTGCAGCTATAGCCAACATAATCCAAATGGATTTTAGCATGGCCACATGTGAGAAAGTTTCGTCATAATCAATTTCTTCTTTTTGACGATATCCTTTCGCCATCGGCCGTGCTTTGTAAGTTCTAATTTGACCTTCAGCATTCATCTTCCTCTTGAAGATCCATTTACAACCAATTGGTATAATATCATCAGGCAGGTCAATTAAGGTCCAAACTTCATTGGAATACATTGAATCAATTTTGGATTTCATGGCTTTTAGCCATTTACCATAATCGATGTCCGACATCACCTCCTCGTAGGTTTTAGGATCACTAGGTTGATCATTATCATTCACAATGAATAATGGGTCAATATGTTCAATCGAGTGTCTATAACGAGAAGGTGGATGAGACGTTCTCACACTTCTGCTAAGAGGTTGTGTATTAGAAGCTCCCACTAAATTAGAGATTGGTATATGAACTCAGTTGTTTGGTACTTCATTATTTTCTTCTTGTAAGACTATTTTTCGTCTAGCACCACCTTCTTGGACGAATTGATTCTCCAAAAAAGAAGCATGTTTGCTCACCAAAATTCTTTGGTCTGAATGACAATAGAAATAATATCCAAGAGTTTCATTTGGATATCCAATGAAGTGACATTGTTCAGATCTTGCCTCCAATTTTTCTATTTTCAGCTTTTTTACGAAAGTTGGACAACCCCAAATCTTAATATGATTAATACTGGGTTTCCTACTATGCCATATCTCATAGGGCATAGTTGGAATAGATTTGGACGGTACTCTATTTAGTATGTATACAACTATCTCAAGGGCATATCCCTAAAGGGATATTGGCAAATTGGTGTAACTCATCATAGATCGCACCATATCTAATAAAGTACGATTTCTTCTTTCAGATACACCATTATGTTCTGGAGTTTCGGGAGGCGTCCATTGTGATAAAATGCCATTCTCTTTAAGATAGTCCAGGAATTCAGTACTAAGGTATTCACCTCCTCGATTTAATCGAAGAGCCTTAATACATTTTCCTGTTTGTTTCTCAATTTCGGCCTTGAATTCCTTGAACTTTTCAAAGGATTCAGATTTATACTTCATTAGGTATAAATAATCATATCGTGACTGATCATCGGTGAATGTAATGAAGTAATTATAACCACCTCTAGCAGGTTCATTAATTGGTCCACATACATCTGTATGTATTAATCCTAAGATGTCAGCAGCTCGCGCATTATGTCCCACAAAAGGCGCTTTGGTCATTTTTCCTAGAAGACATGCCTCACAAGTCGAGTATGACTCAAAATTTGATGGATCAATGTACCTATCATTACTCAACTTGTTAATTATGTCTTCTCCAATATGACCTAATCGGAGATGCCAAACATACTTTTTATTTGGACTGTCTCTAGAGCGTTTATTAGTTATGTCATTTATATCAATTCTATTTTGCTTATTGACATCGGTAATCACATTATCGGACATTGTAATGGTATAAAGATTATTGGTTAATAAGCTAGAACCAACACATATTCCATTATGATAAATAGAACATACATCATCGGTAAAAGAAAATTCATAATTCTCTTTACCCAAACGAGGTATAGAGATGATGTTCCTAATAGCATTCTTATAATACAAACAGTTCTTTAAAACCAATACATGTCCAGAAGGTAAACATAAACGAAAAGTCCCTATAGCTAACACAACGACTCTTGCTCAATTGGCAAATGTCATGACAATCTCATTTCACCCTAGCATCTTGCTTGTTTCCAGATTTTGCAAAGACATACAAATATGTAAAGTTGCAGTAGAATCTAGAATCCATGAGCTGGATTCAGCACTAACCATAAGATTAGTTTCAATAAGCATAGATATCATACCTTCATAAGGTTGGTCCTTGGGCTTGACCTTCAAGCTCGCGAGGTACTTCTTACAGTTCCTCCTCCTAGTGCCCTTTGACACCACAGTAATGAAATTTCCCTTTTTCAATCTTGGGTTTTGGTTGCACAACAAGTTTGACATGCCTCTTCCATTTATTTTTCTTTAAAACAGTTTTACCCCTTGAAGAAGAAGCCTTAGCCATAACCACTACATTTGGTCTCGTGTTGTGCATTTCCTTCTCATAAACTACCAGCATGCTATGTAACTCAACGAGAGTTTTCTCCATCTTATGCATGTGAAAGTTTTGGACAAAACCAGAGAATGAATAAGGTAAAGATTAGAGGATCAAATACACAGCTAACTCGTTGTTCCATAACGAGATTCAACCTAGCCAAATGAAGTTCTTCAATGTGCCAAATCATTTTCAAAGCATGATCATTAATTGATGATCCTTCAGCCATCCTCATATGGTACAATGCCTTAAATGTCTCATATCTAGAGGTTCGACCATTCTCATCAAAGTATTCCTTTAAGTGCAAAATGATCGACCTAGCATCTTCCATAGATTCATACTTCTTATGTAATTCATTATTCATCGAAGCAAGCATATATGACCTAACTTTTAAGTCATCGTCACGCCACTTATCATAAGTGACACGCTCCTCTTGGGTCCCACCCTCCGGAAAAGAATTTGGCATCTTTTCATCAAGCACATACCCAATTTTTTATGAATTGAGAGCAATTCTCAAATTCCTCACCCAGTCAGTGAAATTGGGTCCAGTCAAACAATTCTTATCAAGTATATAAGCGAGTGGGTTTGTGGTCACCATTTTCAGAGTAATAATATATTGTTGTAGAAAATAAATTGTTAGCAATTGTATCTTTGAAAATAACTATTTCATTTTAGCCTTTAAATGAAATAGATTCTCCCACTAAATTTATATTCGAATCCCATACTCCTTAAGATGGGAAAAGGTAATCTTTGTTGGGTAAAGATTACTACTGGGATTGGAGTCCCACTAGCCTAAAGCCCACCTCACCTAATAGTTATTGGTGTTTTATGAACTTAGTGAGTGAACCAACTTGTTCAATGCATCATATGCAAGTCCCAATCATAACTTTGGCCTCTAAACCATGAAAGCCTTACCTAACAATTATTGGCATCATGATCATAGTTAAGTCTAGCCCATTGTCTCATGTAAGTATTGAAAGCACAAACGATTCCCTCACCTGATAGTTATTAGAAATCATTTGGCTCCAACCCACAACATCACATGCATAATGGAGTAGCCCAATATTATGAATGGTAATTAACCCCTATGTATCCATAGCTGGTCAATCAACCACTATAAAATTGGATCAAACCACGATGATGGAAGGCCATGAATCCGAAACCTATTTCGACTTAATATTATTAATAAGGAGATTTGGGTCGTTATTAACGGTCTCACTTTGCACATTAACCAGTATACATGCATGATAACATAAACACAATAAATAAATAGATATCACATAAACATCTATCCTACATGGTGATCTTGGAATTATGGTTCAATGGGTCTTGAGCCAACGAGACCTATTTAGCCATTTTAATGTTTTAATAATAGAGACCTACTCTTCATTTCTTCTTGAATCTTTGAACTCTTCAAAGACCGGGCCCATAGAGCTCTCCGGCTTAATGGCTCCTCCAATGGCTTCTCCTCTCTCGTAGCATTTACATCAACAATTGATATACTAAATTATGCTAAAATTTCATTTCATGAAAATAAATATAAAAGGAAGGACGCAGCCTCCATTTAATAATTACAACCCCCCAAAAAAATACTTGTAATTATCATACATTCATCCATACAACAATTATAATAATTAGAGATTTTTCCATGATCACCACATTTCCTTGCGAGCCATAAATTCAAAATTTAAAGTTTCGGAAGGCATAAATAAAATTCTATATTTAATTAAATTTAAAGCCGAACAACGCAAACCATGTCAAGAAATCAAAATCGATGAAACAAATTTCACGAGCGTGATTCCAAACGGAAGTTGCGTTGTCATCTTTAAATTCACAAATCATTCACAGAATATAAATACAAAGTATAACAAGTTATAGATTTTTGATTCAAAATTGATTTAGTTCCAATTTTTGCTTAGTTGATTAAATTTATCACATAAATTAATCAACTTCTATAGGCCACATAAGAGCAAGAGATTCTCTTAATAAAAATAAATTGGCCATTAGAATGCCAAAATATCTATGAATTATAAATCAATTAAACACACGAAAAAGGCCTAAGGTTGGCTCTGATACCACTGTTGGGGTTTCATGAATCATGTATAGGCAAAATTAACATAAACACAGCGGAAATAAAGATGATATATTTCTATACATGATTCTTCGAAGGCGTTGTTCGTGCATTTTAATAAAAAATTTGAATATAAATGGGAATTAAATGAATTATCTCTCGAAGCACGCTTTAAACGAATTGGTTCGGATTTTTTTAGTTCGAGCTCCACAAACGTCGGACCTCTAGTTCAGACACACCACCAATGGACGTCGAATGGAAGAGAGAACTTTTGAATAATCACCATTATAATTGTGCTAGCAATCTCATGGAGACAATCCCCATATCCTTAATGTTTTAGCCACGGCCCAAATGAGAGAATCCATTTTCTTTCTCGTGTACCAACACACAAGAACACGCACGCCTTTTCTCTCTCTATCTTTAGCAAATTTGGCTTATCTATCCTTTAAGTGGCATTTTAAAAATGCCCTCTCAAATTAGCAACGGTTGCTGATCGTGGGACGATCAACAACTATTGCCGACCATCATGCTTGAAGCTTCCCTATATTTTTTTTTTAATTTTTATTATTAAAATACGCACATGTGAGCTGCGTTGCACATGGTTAGCAACAATTGTTGACCATGTGCACATTGATTAATTAATTAATCAATCCCTTATATATATATAAATAAAAAGGACATAATCTTTATGTGTGGATTTGGAATACATTAACATATATTCACTTTGGGCATGCGTGTGCAGCATATGCACGTAGACTCATGACTATAATACAAATTACCTTTTGTAGCGGAATGGGTTCGAGATAAGGGCCACTGGATAAAATTGCAAGTGAAGGCAACTTCCGGTTCCATGACTTTGATTCATGAACTGGATGGAATAGGTTCGACAGTGGATCACAAGTCCTTGGCGATCTCATCTATCTAATGAATGGAGGTCACTATAACTATAATAAGGGTCGTGGTCAGCCCCGCATGCACTCCCCTTCTCCTCAACGGGAATCTCGCAAGGCCCTTCCATAGAGAGTTTCATTAATTGGCGAAAAGCCCATTCAGTGACTTCGGCACATATCTGGGCCTTATCAAGATGGGTGTCCCGTAGTAGCGGCGAGCGAAATGGGAGCAGCCTAAACCGTGAAAACGGGGTTGTGGGAGAGCAATACAAGCGTCGTGCTGCTAGGCGAAGCAGTGGAATGCTGCACCCTAGATGGTGAGAGTCCAGTGGCGAAAGCATCACTAGCTTACGCTCGACCCGAGTAGCATGGGGCACGTGGAATCCCGTGTGAATCAGCAAGGACCACCTTGCAAGGCTAAATACTCCTGGGTGACCCATAGCGAAGTAGAGCTTAAACGGTTGAATGAAGGAGAAAACAAAAATGAGATTTATCTAAAACTCTTGAAGACAAGAAGCATTTCATGCTCAATTCACTTTGGTGAATTAACTTGGTTGATATAGAGTCAATTTTGTGGCATTTTGCCTAGTAGCTTTTAAAGACCCTAATGCTTCCAGGAGTGTTCTCAAGCTTCGTGCTCACTAAAAGTCCACATTTGTCATTGGCCAAGATATAGAATTGCCTAAAACTCTACCTCCTAACACATTAAATAATTGCCAAGCTACAATTATGTTCGATGCAAATGATAGGCTTTGAACACACTACTTTGGCTAAATTCCAATTATGTCAAAAGCCTTTGCTTGAAAAAAAAAAAAAAAATGCAATGATCATAGGGCTTAAAGAAAGTCCACTATACGAGAGAGGGTAGATACACACAGCAAAGATGCTGGGTAAATTAAACATTATGAACTTTAAGTTTCATCTACTCTAATGTCACCCTCATGTTGCAAGCTATTCACTCTTTTATAAGCAAACTTAGAACCTTGAACGATTGGCCCAAGTTTCTTCAAAGCTTTAGCACGAAGCTTGAGAACATCCTTGTGAGCATTAGGGTCTTTAAGAACTACTCAGTGGACATGCGATAAAGTTGACTCTATATCAACCCCGTTTATTCGCCAAAGTGAATTGAGCATGACATCCTTCTTGTCTTATAGAATTTTTAGATAAATCTCATTTTTGTTTTCTCCTTCATTCAACTATTTGAGTTCATCTAGTTTATGAATCAAAGTCACGGCATTGAAAGCTGCCTTAACTTGCGATTTTATTTGGTGCCCCTTATCTCAAACCCATTCCGCTACAAAAGGTAACTTTGATATATCGTCTGTCATTCTCAAGTTCTAGCACCTTTTCGCATGTATGTATAACTAATAGTATGAAGCATGACTTCTCCAAAAGCTGCTTTGGAGAGGCATGTTTCTTCTGAATTTGCCCATTTCACAAACTCTTCTATTTGACCTTCGACGAAAGGCTGAAGGTGATCCTTCGAAATATTTATAAGTTTTTCTTCCCTTTCATTTTGTAGAGCCTTTTTTTTTTTCCTAAACTTTTTGCCAACGGGCCACATCATCTTGAAAATCTTCTTTAGTTTCAATCCTTGTGGAAGAAGCCAATGCTGTTGCCCAACATAATCTTCGAACAAGTCACTGCCAAAAGGCATCCTAAACACGGTTAAGGGTTCCAACATGGTGTCTTGAGTAACTCCTGCCTTTTGATGCTTGACATACGCCTCTCTAAAGTAGCTTTTGGAGAAGCCAGGCTTCATACTATAGGTTATACCTCCAGGCAAAAACTGCTAGAGAACTTGGGAATGATAGACGATATATGAAGTTACCTTTTGTAGTAGAATGGGTTCGAGATAAGGGGCACTAGATAAAATCACAAGGGAAGGCAACTTTCAATGTTATGACTTTGATTCATAAACTAGATGAGCTCAAACAATTAAATGAAGGAGAAAACATAAATGAGATTTATCCAAAAACTCTTGAAGACAAGAAGGATGCCATGCTCAATTCACTTTGGCAAATTAACATGGTTGATATGGAGTCAACTTTATGGCATGTCTACCAAGTAGTTGTTAAAGACCCTAATGCTTCCAGGGATGTTCTCAAGCTTCATGCTCATATGAAAGTCCACATTCGTCATCTGCTAAAATATAGAATGGCCCAAAACTCTATCTAGGATAAAAACACATCAAATAACCGCCAAGCTACAATTATGTTCGATGCAGATGACAGGCTTTGAACACACTACTTTGGCTAAATTTCGATAATGTTAGAAGCCCTTGCTTGAAAATGAAAAAAAAATGCAACAACCACGGGGCTTAAAGAAAGTCCACTATACGAGAAAGATCAAATACACATAGCAAAGATGCCAGGCACATACAACATTATGAACTTGAAGCTTCATCTGCTCTGATGTTACCCTCATGTTGCAAGTTGTTCGCTTTTCTATAAGCAGACTTAGAACCTTGAAAAATTGTCCCAAGTTTCTTCAAGGCTTTAGCACAAAGCTTGAGAACATCCTATAAGCATTAGGGTCTTTAAGAATTGCTTGGCGGACATGCGATAAAGTTGACTCTATATCAACCACGTTAAGTTGCTAGAGTGAATTGAGCATGACATCCTCCTTGTCTTCTAGAATTTTTAGATAAATGTTATTTTTGTTTTCTCATTCATTCAATTATTTGAGCTAATCTAGTTTATGAATCAAAGTCACGACACCGAAAGCTGCCTTCTGTTGCGATTTTATCAGGTGTCCCTTATTTTAAACCCATTCCACTACAAAAGGTAACTTCATATATCATCTATCCTTCTCAAGTTCTCTAGCAGCTTTTCGCATGTAGGTATAATTAATAATATGAAGAATGATTTCTCCAAAAGCTGCTTTAAAGATGCGTGTTTCTTATGAATTTACCCACTTCATAAACTCTTTTGTTTGGCCCTTGACGAAAGACGGGAGGCGATCCTTCAAAATATTTATAATTTTTTCTTCACTTTCATTTTGTAGTGCCTTCTTTCTTTCTTGAACATTTTGCCAATGAACTACACAATCTTGAGAATCTTCTTTAGCTTCAATCCCTATTGAAGAAGCCAATGCAAGTTGCCCAACATAATCTTCGAACAAGTCACTCCCAAAAAACATCCCAAATATGGCTAAGGGGTCCAACATGGTGTCTTGAGTAACTCCTACCTTTCCATGCTTGACATATGCCTCTCTAAAGCAGCTTTTGGAGAAGTCATGCTTCATACTATTGGTTATACCTCTAGGTGAAAAGCTGCTAGGGAACTTGGGAACGATAGACGATATATGAAGTTACCTTTTGTAGTAGAATGGGTTTGAGATAAGGGGCATTAGATAAAATCACAAGTGAAGATAACTTCCGGTGCCGTGACTTTGATTCATAAATTGGATGAGCTCAAACAGTTGAATGAAGTAGAAAATAGAAATGAGATTTACCTAAAAACTCTTGATGACAAGAATGATGTCATGTGCAATTCACTCTAGTGAATTAACGTGGTTGATATAGAGTCAACTTTATTGTATGTCTGCCAAGTAGTTCTTGAAGACCCTAATGCTTCCTGAGATGTTCTCAAGCTGCGTGCTAAAGCTTTGAAGAAGCTTGGGACAATATTTCAAGGTTCTAAGTTTGGTTAAAGAAGAGAGAACAACTTGCAACATGAGGGTGATGTCAAGGGAGACGAAGCTTCTAGTCATAATGTACTATATACCCATCATCTTTGTTGTATGTATTTGACCTCTCTCGTGTAGTGGACATTCTTTAAGCCCTTTGACCATTGCATTTTTTTGTTTTCAAGCAAGGGCTTCTAACATGATTGAAATTTAGCCAAAGCAGTGTGTTCAAAGACTATCATTTGCATCGAACATAATTGTAGTTTTGCAGTTATTTGATGTGTTTTCATCTGAGGTAGAGTTTTAGGCCATTCTATATTTTAGTGGACAAGGAATGCGTGCTCTTCGGGCCGTCCCTGTTTTGAGAGTATGTGGTCT
Organism: Eucalyptus cloeziana; assembly: GCA_014182715.1. NCBI lineage: Eukaryota > Viridiplantae > Streptophyta > Magnoliopsida > Myrtales > Myrtaceae > Eucalyptus > Eucalyptus cloeziana. The sequence continues at coordinate 31,740,168 of CM024638.1, forward strand.
CCAAAGTCAAGGCCATGCTAAATGAGCATGCAGCCTAGTGGGGATTGAAGAAGGAAGAAGATGATCTTGTATTAGCATAGAAGAGACATGATGTAAGCTTTTGCAACTGCATGGTTGCTTGCTTGATGCTCGATTAACTCTCTTTCTTTTTTGGATTTCAGCCTTTGTTCTATGTTGCAACTTTATATATATATGCGTAAATTCGCACTTACATTACCTGTCAACAAAATTCGGGGATATCACATAATCTTTGGAAGAAACTCTTCTAGTTCTCTTCCAAAAAGGGGCGGCTATTAACATCCAAACTTTTCTTGGTGTTTTTTTTTTTTTTTTTTTAAATATCCATTTACTTTTTGCAGCCATGTGGTCATTTTTTCCAATCAGGGTTGGCTTCTCTATTAGTACTTGATTAGGTTGTTCTCAATCACAAGCAAATTTGATGATGGAGGTGTATTCACGTAATTGATGTGATAGCCAAATCAATGCTACAAATGTTTTCTCCACTTTTGAGTAATTTATTTCGGAAATGGTGAACTTCTTGCTGAGATAACATATTGCGCATTCTCTTTGATCACTTGGCCTTTTTTGGGCAAGCATGGCTCCCCGTGACTCCTCATGGATGGCCAAGTAAATGAATAGTGGTATCCTTAGGACTAGTGGTACCAGCATTGGTGGGTGCAAAAGATTTTGCTTTATCTCTTCAAAGGCTTTTGGCATTCGGTGTCCTACTTAGTCTTAGCATTTTTCTTCAGAAGTCTGGAACGATTTGGCCGTCTCTGGTAATTGAGAAATAAATCTTGTGAATAGATTTATATGCCCAAAAGGCTCCGAACTTCCTTGATGGTGGAAGGAGCTTTGAGGTCATTGATGGCCTCAACCTTTTGATGAGTCGATTTCAATGTCCCACTATTGATCATGAAATCTAACAACTTCCCAGACTTTGCCCCAAATACACACATTTTGCGGGTTAAGTCTCAACTTAAATTTCCTTAGTTGGTCAAATAACTTCTTTGAAATGCAAACATAGTCTTCCTCACACCTTGATTTGGCAATGATGTCATCAATGTATACCCCTATTTCCTCTTGCATCATGTCATGGAACAATGTGACCATCGCTCTCTGATATGTGGCTCTTGCATCTTTTAGATCAAACGGCATCGCCTTGTAGCAAAGAGTCTCTCATGATGCAATGAAGGATGTTTTGCTTTTATCCTCCTTTTCATCATAATCTAATTATATCCAAAAAACCCATTTATGAAGGAGAATAATCAAATCCTACGGTGCTGTCGACCCAAATGTCAATGTGAGGTAACTAGAAATCATCCTTCGGGCTTGCTTAGTTTAGGTCTTGGTAGTTTATGCAAACTTTGACCCATCTATTCTTCTTCATGACTGGTACACTATTAGCAATCCAATCAGGATAGTAGGACTTCAATAAAATCCACTTTTAACAACTTCATAACTTCCTGTGCTTGGCATTGGTGTCGGCGATCAACTTGGTGACCAAGAGGTTTTGGAGGGAGTGGCTTGGCATGAGCAGTTTGAATTGGGCATGCTGGGATCTTTACTACACCGTCCTTTGTGTTCTTGATTTCCTAAATTACATTTTCTTGGCCAAGAAGTTTTGAGATCTTTGGACCTTTCTGTTGCTGCTTGTCACGACCTCCCTGAAGCGGGTGAATTACCTAAGGTTTGGCTAATAGATTACTAAACCCAAATTTAGCTAAGGTTCTCCCAAGCCCATACCGATTTGTGGCTTAGGTTCAACTTCTTAACATGCAAATGATTTTTCAATTAAAATTGCTACTAATCTATTTTTAGTGGGTCAATTAGAAATCAAGTAAAGTAATGGAAGAATTATTTCACTTCTATAAACTAGAGATTAAATGAGTTCGGAGACTTGATTACGTTAGATTTCTCTAATGCCTTTTCAATACATTTTCTCTTTCATTTTAAAAAAAATGTTTTGCAGGCAACTTGCATTGATTTTAAATTGCTTTTAACATGTGAGGTAACCATACGGGTGCACAATCATTATTTAACACTCAATAAAGCAAAGCAGTAATTAAATTGCGAGCATGAGAAGGGAGTACTAACCTCATAAAAATCAAAGCATATGCAATGTTAGTTAGAAAAACATCAACAACTTAGATATTATTTCTAATTAACACGCCATCACTTAGTCTTTTTTTTTTTTTTTCACTTGTTTAAATAAAACCTAATTTACGTGCAATGCAATGCAATGACGTACACAAATGCCTAACTAAAATGATATGCAACATGCAACTTAATATGCGAATTATATGTCACACAACATTTATTAGATAACCTAATCTAATGACGGGCAAAAATTGACGCAACTAATCTAACATGTCACGCTTTAATTTAAATGATTCCTAAACATGCAATTTCTAAACAATAGGTGAACTAACTCTACGGGCACATGATATTTTTGGTATTTTTATTAAAATTCGTAACTAAAAATAAATTAAAATAGAGATAAACCTAAAGTAAGATATTATTTAATTTAAGTTAGGAAATGGACTCACCTAAATCCTATCTTATCTTGAATACTTATCTCAACATGTCATTCTATTTAAAATCGGTATCTAGCCTAGATATTATCTAATCACACATTTAATTTAAAATGGAAAAATATCCACCTAGTCCAATCATGCAATCCAAATGATATGATATACCTTGCAATCTTTTTTGTTTTTTTTTTAATTTATTAAAGCTAACAATTCTATCTAAAATTTCAAAATCATTAAAGATATCAATCAAGATTCGAATAAAAGATTATGATATCTAGAAAAATAATCGTTATCTCGCATCTTAGATCAATAGATATCATAATCTTGATAAGGCACTTATTCAAAATCAAACATAATCAAAAAATGATTTGTTATCTCACGGCTCAAATTATAGATTATCGCAAATTATCCAATAATAAGTTGAAATAATTAAAAAAATGATCCGATATCTTTAAGGATCAAATTAGTAATGAAATCAACTTTATCAATAAACTCTAATTGGATATGCCTAATATCACATTCAATCCGAATCAAGAATGAAATATTCCAATTGAATTGGATAAAGATTGTTACCTAATTTGAACAAGCGTAATCCAGATCGGAATTGGATCGGGTCACGGCTTGTGGATGAGGCTTGGCAAATTACGAACGGCGGTGCTCACGATGGGAGTTCATCGGCTCTGACTAGCGTTGATGAGGTCTTGGCTTAATGCTGACGTGTACAGCTAGCAAGGAAGCTCGTGGTGGTACTTTGTAAGGGTTCTTCGTGGCGGTGCTTCTCGACAAAGGATGGCGAACCATGGTGGGGCTCACGGCAAAGGACTGGCGAGGCACCAGTAAGGAGACTGATGGCAAGAGAATTCTCCATTGATGAGAAATCGGCGGCAAGAACATATAAAAATGTAGGCCTTCTTAAACACCAAGTAACCTGTACATGAAGAATCCCTGCACTAAACTAGTATAAGAGGAGGCTTGAGAGAATTATACGTCTGTTGCTTGAGGTGGTCTCATCGCCAGTAAGAAGCTGTAACACGGCTAGATGTGCAGGGAACACCAAGAACGACACCAAGGACGTCGCAACAAGAGAAACACGCCGGGAGGAACGTAGGGATTGGACTGAGAACTTGGTGGCTTGACCAGGGCAAAGCTGGATTGGAGATTCGATGACAACGGTGCCGTCCGTGGCTTGGTTGGGAATTGCTGGTGCAGCGGCAATGAAGCTTGGACTGGGTGGGGTCGAGCTCGCTACTGGTAGTACTCGCTGGACAGGAAGCAGCGGACAAGGAGAACTCATGCAGGACGCAGCTACTGCCGTTGTCGAGCGTGAAGCGGCGACGGTTCACAGGATGGTTCGTCGTTGAAGGTTCCTAACGAGGACCGTCGTGGGAAGGAGTTGGAGGAAGTGCTGGCAATGATCGGCGGGGTCGAACAGCGCAACAACCTCGTCGTCGGACGGATCACAGACTGCAATTCATCTCGGCTGAATTCGAGGTGCAAGGGGGCCACGACGTCAACGCTTCCGGCGTTGACCACTCACCGAAAAATCGGGAAACAACCTGCAAAAACAGAAACGCGGGTCATGGGGCCGAGAGGAAGCAGCAGCGCAGGGTTCGATCAGGCTAGCTGCGGCACGTCGGAGGATGACGGGGCTTGAGCGGGAGTGGCGAGCCCCGTGGTCAGCAACAAGAATCGGTGACCAAGCAACCGCCTCGTAGAGTCAGGGATCTCCTCAGCGTTGCAAGCCAGGGATGGAGGCTGTGATTCAGAACAGATGGATGCAGCGATTGATTCCACGAAAGCAGCAGCAATTCGGGTCGTCTTCAAGGATGGAGGCGGAAAGGGCAGGGCAACAACGCTGGGCCGGCGTTAAATTCGCATCAAGGGAGTGGCACCGGGTTGCAGAGTCGAAGAGGATCGGTCGCGGAGACTCGCCCGAGGAAGAAGACGCTTCCTCCCTCTTCTCTTCTCTCTCTTTCTCTCTCCTTATCATGCTACGTGTTGTCAGACCAGAAAAGAGAGGGCACACCCAAGATTTCTCTCTCAGTTATATGGCCCCCACAAAGACTCTCTCTTTTTATATCCTTTTTCTTGCGGACTCTCTTGACATATTTTATTTCCTTTTATCCTCTGCAAAATATTCGGTCAATATTCATATTAAATTGGACTGAATCTTTTAAAGGCCAAGCGTACATGGATGGGCTCTTCATATGCAATCGGTGGCCGCATATTTGTCACTCTCTCTTTATATTTTTTCTTCAAATAGCCGATTATGCACAAATATAATGAGGATTATGCTGATTGTTTCCCTCTTTGCCACGTGACCGAAAGATTTCAAGATATGGCTTTTGAATTCGCCTCGATCTCAATGTCCATGTACTTGGCCAAAAGTTTTCTTCACCGTAGGCTTACTCCATTTCCATTGAATTTAGAGCAATCCATCTAAGTCCATCTGCCGCCGGTCCAATCAAATGCAATTAATTGAAATATTTTTCTAATAACTATATGTAATTTAACTTAATATTTTTGCTAGGGAACGAGGTCGAGCCCTAATTTTATATAGAATAAATTACTAAATGAGATGTCAAAATTTAGGTGTCAACACTACTTCGACAATTCGGTCATCCTTCTCCTTACTTTGTTGGATAAGCTCTGCACTTTGGAGGCCCATCCATTCTTGGTGCATCATCTGATGCTTGAATTTCATAGGGTTTAATGGATGCATCGGTTGATATTGGTTTTCCCTTGCACCAATAATATTTGAGAATAAAAAACATGCATCTTGGGTTTGCAAATGGCCATTGACATGAAGGTTAAGAAACTATAAGTATTTGGTGCCTGCACTTATTATCTTGCAATGGCCATTGACATGAAGGTTAAGAAACTACAAGTATATAGTGACTGCACTTATTATCTTGCAAATTGAGGGCCGAAGGCGAATCCACGATCCCAAGCTAATCCCATACCATGAGATCCTTGAAGAATTAATGAAGGAATTTGAAGAAATAACTTTTGAATACCTATCAAGATCCCAAAATCAATTTGTTGATGCATTAGCTACGTTGTCATCAATGTTGAATGTAATGGAGGGACTACATATTGAACCATTAAAAATCAAGATCCTTCAACATCTGGCTTATTATATGTCGATTGAGAGTGAGCCAGATGGAAATCCATGGTACTACGACATCTTGAACTATCTCCAATTGGGAGAATTCCCTCAAGGATGTGAGGTAGCTAATATAATATATCTCAAAAAATTGGTGTCGAAATTCTCTGTCTCTAGCAATGTACTCTACAAAAGATCATTTGATTCATTCCTGTTGAAATGTGTCTATACCAAAGAAGCCAACCAACCGATTAAGGAGATACACAAAGGAGAATGTGTTCCACATATGAATGACCACCTGTTAGCAAGAAAGATCATGAGGCTTGGGCTTTTCTAGTTAAGCATGGAAACCAATTGTATCAAGCACATTCGTTACTATTATTGATGTTAGGTTTATGAAGATTAAATTGATGCTCTGCCAAATGAACTACATTTAATGTCTTAATCGTGACCATTTTCCAGGTGGGGAATTGATATAATCGGGCCAATTAACCCTAAGGCCTCCAATGGGCATTGCTCATTTTGGTTGCTATTGATTACTTCATGAAATGGACCGAAGTGAGTTCATATGCCAAGTTACTACAAGAAATGTGGCCAAATTTATTCTCGTAATATTATTGCTCGTTATGGTGTACCCGAAGTCATTGTTACCGAAAATGGCTTGAACTTAAACAATAAGATTGTGGATAAATTGCTTTGTGAATTCCAAATCCGCCATTTGAACTCGTCACCTTATCACCAGCAAATAAATGGGGCCATAGAGGTGGTTAACAAGAACATAAAGAAGGATATGTTTAAGACAACGGATAACTACCAAGATTGGCATGAGCAATTGCCATATGCATCGATGGCATATTGGACTTCAATACGCACATTGACTGGGGCAATGCCTTTGTCACTAGTTTGCAATGTGGAAGTAGTTTTGTCGGTAGAAGTGGAAATCCCCTCATTGAGAATTCTCTCACAACTTAAACTCTCTAAAGCTGAGTGGATAGAACGGAGATATAAATAGCTAAATATTATTGATGATAAAAAACTCAATGCATTATGCCATGATCAATGCTATTAGAAGTGAGTTGTGAAGTATTTTAATTGCAAAATTTGACTGAGACATTTCCAAGTGGACAACCTTGTGTTGAGAAAAGTGTTGTCTATCATTCGCACGTGAAGTTTACTCCAAAAACTATTTAAAAACTTTTTTTGAGGCATTCCAATTTTTTTTCGAATTTTTCGATTTTGTTTTTGGAATTTTCTATTTTTTTTATGAATTTCTGAATTTTCTATTTTTTTTTTCAAATAGAATTCTGGTTCTTTAATATATTTTACACTTTTTAATATTTTTTTTAATATTTTTATATTTTTAAATATATATTTTAATTTTATTATTATATAAAAAAGAAATTTGGACTGGCTCAAGACATTTGGCTCGACTAAACCGACCCATACCCTATCAATCAGGGTTGAATAAAGAAAAACGGGCCACCCTAAGCCCCACTCACAGTTACCTCATTTACTCAATCAGCCCATAATAGCCTAAAGCCCACATGAAGAAAATCCAACCTGTTTTCTTTCTTTTTTTCTTTTTTCATTTCTTTTCTTATTATTATTTTCTTTCTTCTACCCAATAGCTCCCTTTTTCTCTAAACCTTTTCCCAGCACACAGAACACGAAGGGCGCACATGATAAAATTTCTACTTCTCTATTTCTCTGTTTCTTTATTCCCCGGAACAAATTTGGAATAGAAATTCGTTTGGTAACGCAATTTGATTTTTCTATTTCTGGAATAGATTTCTATTCTAGAAATAGCTTTGAAGAAGAAATCAGAAGTTAAAATTTTTAATTTCTCAGTTTCTAAAATAGAAATTGAGAAATCAATTTCTGGCCAGAAATCAATTTATATTCCAGAAATTTTGTCATGCGTACCATTCTACTATAAACACTCCAACTTTCAACCACAAATTGTATACACAGCAACAATGATACCCACATCATCAATAACCCTCAATCACCATCATCAGGCCAAATTCATCAACTGCTTCGAGCTAACATCTCGGATTGCCCGTTGGCGACAATAGGCAAAAAGATGAACCAAAAAAGGAAAACTATGACTGTAAACTTGAGAAAACCACACTCCAAGGTTGGCGATTTGAGTGTGCGATTACACCTTCAGGTTTGTTGGAAGATCTTAATATAGATGCTGATTATAATTGATTCTAGTATATCTTTGATTAATTCAGTCAATAGGAAATTCTGATTATTGTATATTGTCTTTCCTAGTTTATTTTTTCTTCTTTACATTATAAATGTACATTGTATTGACATACATAAATCAATACAGAGAAAACATTTTTACCATATTATTTTCTTCCTCTTTTCTGTCATGGTATCAGAGCTACTTGTTTCCTGACCTAGCTTCCGCAATTTCCCGAATTGCCTTCGTCTTCTTTTCGATCCATTTCTTGCACTTCCTCCTCTGCAAAAACAAATCAGCAAGACGATTAGGAATTCAATCTTGATATCATGACAAAGGATAAGGATGTTATGAATCCTGCAGTGAAGGACTCATCCTCCCAGGATCGGACAATTTCACCTTTTGATCACACTGGATCGATTGAAGAAGTGCAAGTAACCAAGAATGTTACTGCCCCTATTCCTGCTTCAGTGCAGATGCCCAATCCGATTTATTGGCCCTCAATCCAGTGGTACCCTTCCATCCCATACCCATATGGGATTGACCCGACTGGTGAATCGGATGCGATGGCTACGGGTCACAGATCCGGACTCATACCAGGGTAGGGAATGGAGCCCTACCTATCTCCACACGGGTCACACCAATCGGGTCCAACAGAGTCGGGTCACAGACCCGGTTTCACGCCCGGATTCACGAGGGAACCCTACCCGTTTCCACACGGTTCGCACGGACCACCCTACTTGTTTCCATTCAACGGCGGGTGGGCGGACCTTGGAGACCCACTTTATACGTTGTTGGCAGACGGGCCGGAGTTGCGGCTGATTAGTCAACAGCTCATCGGATCGGGGAATTATAACTCTTGGGCTCGCGATCTCCGGTGAGCACTTGTCACCAAGGCCAAAGAAGGCTTCATCGATGGCACGGTCCCTTACCCGACGGAGGAAAGATTACAGCGACATTGGCGATGTTGCAATCAATCGGTGCGCACCTGGATCGGGAACTGTTTGGCGTCTGATGTCGCCGCCGGCCTCCCTCCGACGGAAGATTCGAAGCAATTTTAGGAGAATATACAAGAGATGTATGGCAAATCAGATAGAGCGAGGCTTTTCTCGTTAACACAAGCCTTGACCGAGTTGAAACAAGGCAATCTCTCGGTCACAGCTTATTTCAACCGGTTGTTGGCTTTGTGGAACGAGATCAAATCGGCGGAAGACAAATTGGAGGGACCGGAGGCCACTCTCCGGCAATATTACACAATCAAAGAAAAAGAAAAGGTGACAAGATTCCTTCTTACCTTGAACGAGTTGTACTCGGCTTTTCGGTCACAAATACTTGTGATGGATCCTCAACCGCCGCTCGGACGAATCTTCCAATTGGCTGTTCAAGAAGAAAATCAGCGGGTAGCTGCGGCTGAGCAGAATTGGGTTGGTGAAGGAACGGGCTTCGCGGCGCTTCCATCTGGTGTTCTGTCGACGGAGACAATCGCCGGAGCTTGGGGGGAGCCTCGGAGTTGCGAAAGGGAAAGGAGCACTTGCGGCATTGGCGAGCAAAAGAGAGGAAAACCCTAGTCTCGCACGTTTGGATGGCTTAGATTGATTTTCTAGATCGGACAGCCTGGATAGAAGCGCCGGATCTGACGGTCGAGGGAGGCACGCTGGATCCGACGGACTGGATTAGATTCCTGGGATGAACGGTTGGGAACGACACGCACGATCAGATGGCTTCGGTTTGATGAACTATTCAAACGGATCGGACGGCCCATATTTTGCCACATCAGCGCCAGTTTATAAAGGATCGTATGACGCACGAAATGCCACATCAGCAGGGAAGGTCAGTGGGCAAAATTTAAAAATTAAAAATAAATATTGTGAATATTGCAAACGTCCACACCATACTGTTTATACATGTTGGAAGTTACATGGGAGACCAACAACAAACAGGAGAGAGAGTCTTCAGCCTATTAGGTTTTTGCACAAAAAGGTGGTGGAACATCTCAGCAGACCATAACCCAGGAACAATATGAACATATTGTGCAAGCTTTGAGTCAGCTCAAGACTAGTGACACTGGTGGTTGATTCTCAGGTACTTTTCTCCATGAAAAGAATTCATTATCTATTGATGCATGAATTATCGATTCAGGCGCTAGTGACCACATAGTTTGCAATGAGTCTTTATTTTCCCATGTCCATCAAAATCCACAATCTCTTGTTACGGTACGTCTTCCAAATGGGAACATTACACATGTCACTAAAATTGGTACCGTACATCTTGGTCAAAATTTTGTTATTAAAAATGTCCTATACATTCCAGCCTTTGAGTTTAATCTTCTCTCTGTTGCAAAAGTATGTATGGATAATTCCTGTAAAGCCATATTCAATTCTAGAAATGTGTCTTTCAGGACCTTTCGACTGGCAAAGTGATGGGCTTGGGTAATGAGGCACAAGGACTTTATTTTTGGGTTAATTCTCCAGGAGATTTAGAATTATTGAATAAGAGCATTTATTGTAACGCAATCAATTATAATAAAAATCTCCTTTTGCATCAACGATTGGGTCACAGTGCTAAATTTCCTCACCCAAAATGTTCCATTTGTCCTCTCACTAAACAAACTCGAGCATCTTTTCCAGTTAGTACATCTCGAGCCAAAGATTCTTTTTCATTACTTCATATGGACATTTGGGGTCCTTATCATACTCCACATCGCGATGGATCTCGCTACTTTCTTACGATTGTTGATGATTACAGTCGTGCCACTTGGCTATATCTTATGTAGTCAAAAAGTCAAACCTTTACTCATTTGTCGAAGTTCCTTTCCTTAATTTTGAAACAATTCGATAAATCTGTACATCAAATTCGTATAGATAATGGGCGAGAATTTTTTACTTCTGATTGCATAAATTTGTTGTCTACTCACGGAATACTCCATGAAAGTTCCTGTACTTATACTCTACAACAAAATGGAGTTGTTGAGAGAAAACACAGACATCTTTTAGAAGTAGCCCGTGCACTTAAATATCAAGCCTCAATCCCTGAAAATTTTTGGGGAGATTGTGTGGTCACAGCTGCCTATCTGATTAATCGCATGCCAAGTCGGATTCTTCATGGTAAAACTCCATTTGAGATGCTTTACAAGAAACAACCAGATAATAGCCATCTTAGAGTCTTTGGTTGTTTATGTTATGCAACAAATTTGGGTCATCAAAATAAAATGAGCCCCCGTGCAACACAATGCGTTTTTTATGGGATACCCTTCTCTTCAAAAGGGATATTGTGTCATGGAGTTTTCTATAGGACATTTCTTTACGAGCAGAGACGTTGTTTTCCATGAAGAGACATTTCCCTTCCAAGAAAAGTTGTCTTCATCCCAAGATATTTTACCAGGAAACAATCGTTTTCTTCTGGTTGATGAAGATTTATCAGCACCTGATTTTCTTATGGTGCATCCACCCCCTATGGCACCTAGCTACACACAAGCACCAGTGGAATGCTCACACCCAGAAACAGAATTACCATCTTCGTCTGAGGAAGTTCCTTTATCTGTAGACACTACAGAAATAGCTGTTGGTTCATTAATGACTCCTACGCATATAGCTGAGCCACCTCGTCGTTTTGGTAGGTAGAGTCGTCCACCTACGTGGACAAAAGACTATATCTGTTCTGTTGCAAATTTTTCAGGTACACAATATCCTGTTTCATCTTACGTTTCCTTCAATCGGTTATTTGTAGAGCATATGTGTTGTATCAGTCGCATTTCAGAAGAGCATGAGCCATCTTCATTTACTAAGGCATCTAAAGATCCCAAGTGGCGACATGCAATGGAGTCTTAGCTTGCTGCACTCATGGAGAATCATACTTGGGATGTAGTTCCCTTACCATTGCATGAAAACCGATCGGCTGTAAATGGGTTTACAAAATCAAATTCAAATCAAATGGTTCTGTAGAGCGATACAAGGCTCGGTTGGTAGCCAAAGGTTTTACCCAAAGAGAAGGCTTTGATTATCACGAGACATTCTCTCCAGTTGCCAACGAAGTCACAGTCCGCTCTTTCTTATCTGTTGCAGCAATACACAATTGGTCCTTACATCAGATGGACGTCAACAATGCTTTTCTCCATGGTGATTTAGATGAAGAAATCTATATGGATCTTCCTCAAGGATTATGCAGATAGGGGGAGAATCGGGTATGTCGTCTTCGCAAATCCTTGTATGGATTAAAACAGGCATCTAGGCAATGGTATGCCAAGTTTACTACTGCACTAACCAATGCAGGTTTTCAGCATTCCAAACATGATTATGCTTTATTTACACGAAATGTGGGAAAATCATCGATCTATTTGCTGATATATGTGGATGACATATTGGTTATGGGAAATAATGATTCTCATGTTGCAAAATTCAAGGAATATTTGCACTCCACTTTTCACATCAAAGATTTGGGACCTCCCAAATACTTTCTTGGCATTGAAATTGCCAGATCTGACAAAGGAATTTCTCTCGGTCAAAGGAAGTTTGTCTTGGAAATTGTTTCGGAAGAAGGGTTATCAGGCTGCAAGCCAGCAGTAATACCCATCGAACAGAATGTCAAATTGACAACACATGAGTATGATCTTGATTCTCCTTCATCGAACAAGGATCCATTGCTTAAGGATTCGTCAGGGTATCAACGACTTGTTGGAAAGTTGATATATCTTACCATGACAAGACCTGATATATGTTATGCAGTACAGATACTCAGTCAATTCATGCATATACCCAAAGAATCACACATGAATGCAGCTTTGAAAGTTGTAAGGTACTTGCAGGGTTGCCTGGGACTTGGTATATTTCTATCTCGTGAATGTGACATGGAGATGACAGCATTTTGTGACACCGATTACACCACTTGTCCGATGACTAGGCGATCTATCACCGGTTTTTGTATCAAGTTGGGAAAATCGCTGATTTCCTGGAAGACCAAGAAGCAGTCTACCGTATCATTGTCATCAGCTGAGTCTGAATATCAAGCCATGGCAAAAACCACCTGTGAGATCATATGGATACGAGGACTTCTTTCAAATTTGGGAGTACAAGTTAGTGGACCAAGCAAATTGTTTTGTGATAATGATGCTGCACTTAAGTTGGCAGTGAATCCAGTTTTTCATGAGAGAACGAAGCACATAGAAGTTGACTGTCACTTCACCCGCGATAAAATCAAAGAAGGAGTTCTCGTGACAAAAGGCATCGGAACACTAGATTAGCCTGCAGACATTTTCACTAAGCTGCTATGCCAAAGACAACACAAGTTTCTATTGAGCAAGCTCGGTGTCCTTGACATATATAGACCACCAGCTTGAGGGGGAGTGTTGGAAGATCTTAATATAGATGCTGATTATAATTGATTCTAGTATATCTTTGATTAATTCAGTAAATAGGAAATTCTGATTATTGTATATTGTCTTTCCTAGTTTATTTTTTCTTCTTTACATTATAAATGTACATTGTACTAACATACAGAAATCAATACTGAGAAAACATTTTTACCATATTATTTTCTTCCTCTTTTCTATCAAGGTTTGGCTAAACTAGCTTTGAAATCACGCGTCAGGTCTGTTTCATCCGAGCATGAGATGGGTGTCGACTAAAGGGGATCCAAAAAAGGCATTTGGGAGATGAACTTAAACCAAAACAAACCCCAATCAACCAACAACACTTACGATAAATAGAAAAAGGCATAAGCAAGTTCGGGTCAGAAAGCTTTGCTCTGACGGTTTGATCAAGGCAGGCAAACGGGGGACATGGGCTTACTTTGTTAGTGTGGCGTCGCCGGCTATAGTCACTCGTCGAGAAGAGTGGGCTTCACTGGGCGTTGTTGAGCCAACATTCCTCTTCCTTAGATTCCTCTCTACCTCAAGCTCACTCTCGGATCTCCCTCCCTCTCACTCATAGCTCACTCTCTCTCGGTTGCTTCCTCTATCTCTAATCTCTTTCTCGGTTAACCAACAGAATGCCGAGCTCCCCTTACATCTAAAACTAAGGTCTAGAATCTGTTTGAGCCTGAACCAACCCAAACTCTCTCAATCAACCAAAAACCCAAATCTCATTAAACCTACCAAGCCCATTGTTCACAACTCACGGCCACTTCAATGCCAACTTCTCCTCTTACCAATATCTGCACACACTCTTTTCCTTGCAAAAGGATAATGCTCATGGATTTACAAACTGAGACATTCTATCTTTAAACAGCAAATATATATAGCCGTAAACTTAAATCTCAGGTAAACAAACGTGGACTAAATAAACTGAAGTCGAAAGTTATGATTTTTTTTTTAATTTTTTTTTAGATGTTTTGATTCTAAAGACCCTCTTCAAAGGAGGACGCAGCTCCCTTTAGGCATGATCATGAACATATGGCATGCACTAATAAAATGAGAAGGTTTTGCCTCAATCGAAGCTCAACTTGAGCCTAGGCTTTAAAGTAAGCATACTAGCATGCGCAGAAACATCAATGGAGAATTAATAGGATTGGAGCTCGTGTGAACTAGTTAAGTCGCAAGATCCAGTTCAATGCCTTACAAAAACGGAGCATACATGAGCGGAGAAGACCTACTTGGTTTGGTTTGGTGGTGGTGTTGAGGCAGACGGTGGATAACGGATAGGCCACCGATGATGGCGGATCACCCTTTCGGGCTCCTCGCTCCCTCGGTTTGCTCTGTGTCTCTCTCAAGCTCGCTCTCGCTCAACCCCCCTTCTCAGTCTCTCTCCCCCTCTTGACCAAAGAATGAGCCCCCTCATTTTTAAGGGAGACATGGCCTCTGCCACTGCTAGTTTGCCAGCCGGATTGATCTCGACCTGCGGATCACGTCGCCAGCTGTCCCCTTGTGATCCTCTGCCTCCTCTGCTTGTACTGTTCTTTTTTGCCCTCTTTTTGCAGAAGCGTTGATGGCATGAAGGGGAAGAGGACTAATGCATGGGCTGGGCTGAAATAAAGGGAGATGGGCCAGCCCAAACGAGAAAAGGAGAAAGGGAAAAGAGGAAAAGAAGAAGGGGCTGGGCTTGGGGAAAAGAAAAGGAAAAACGGGTTGGGCCAACCTAGCCAAAAAAATAGAAGAAGAGAAAAGGAAAAGAAGGCCCAGACGACCTAGTGCTGGCTTGGTTACGTCCCCTTTTTTTTTTTTTTTTTTTAATGATAATTTTTCATTAATTTTTTTTCGATTTTTTAAAGGAAAATAAAAATTAATTTTTTATATTTTTTAATAATTAACAATAATAATGCAACGGTCCCTAATGTCCACGTGTAATGCATTCTAATGAAAACATGCACGATGCCTTTTAATGAAAATGGTGTATTTTACTTTTCTTTTAATTAAATAATTTTTTAATAGTACAATTTTTCAATTTTTTTAATAAAAAATAGATTTTTTTCTAATTAATACTAGTGATGCTAATACTCCTAATGTCTATATGTGATGCGATTTAATGAAAATTAATTTTTATTTAGGGTTTAAAAATTAATCCATAATTTTCTACGTAATAAAGCCCTTAATAAAATGGCTAAATTTAGGTATCAACAGGGGCGATTTTATATCATTTTTGATTGTCATTCCCTGTGATACGTTTATTTAAAATACTGCCAAGGTCATCTAACCCCCATATAGAGGGTGTGTTATTTTTCAAAAAAAAGAGAAAAAATCGCCGAATGTGAATACTTCCTTTAAAAATTGTTTTTCAGCTTGATGGATTATTTATCTTGAATCAAAATTCGCCATGAAAATTTGTCTACTCAAATGATCTTGAAAAAATGAAATTGAGATGTTAATCACTTAGAATGAGGAAAGGCAAGTTATTCCCAAACATGTCATGTAAACACATTGAGAGTTGAGTGAGAAAAGAAAACCCGTGTTATTTAAGGACAACTAATTCATTCACAAGTGGTACATGAATCAAAATGAAAGAGGCATTTCTTTCTTTTATCTAATATACTATAGGTGATTATAGTTAGCCCATTTGAGCCTTGTAATGTGGAGATTTTTTTGCAAAAAAACCCCTGTTTATAGCCATCCCACAATGGAGCAAATTCAGAGGTTTTGCTTGACATAGTTTAGAGGAAAAAAGATGAGAAATATTTCTTTGTTTTCATTTGCATCGATTTTTTTGCGATAACTTCAGGTTGATTCTTATTGAAGCTCAAAGCATCTCAATGTGAAGAAGAGCATTCGTTTCTCTATTCAAACACTGATAATCGTTCCTTAAACCAAGTTGAGCCTATATATTCATTTCTAAAACCTAAGTGGTGATTATCTCCCTACATTGGGGCAAGGCACATGATTTACCAATGCAATTGGTGTTTACATGAAAATGTGAAAAACATCTCGAAAGTCCTAAGAGCTCAAAAAGTTCAGAAAGAAAAAGTCGAATGAAAATTAGGGGGCATGAAAGAGTAGTGTGTTTGATAAAAGCAAGACTAATGACTATCATCAAAAAAGAATTAGGAAAAACAGTCGCGTCAACTAGAAAAACTCTAATGTGAAAGAAAAAATGATCAAAATCAAAATGGTTGCATTGAAAAGAAGATCATTGCAAATGCAAAAGTCATTAGAGAAAAGAGGAAAGCTCTTATAATCAAATGATTAGCCAAAGAACTTCCAAGACGAATTACATTTCAAAAGTCAAGTGCTTTTGAAAAACTGGATGATATGGTAATGATGCCATGACAATCACCAACTCTCAAATTCCTCTTTGAAAAAGTTCTAAGCCTTTTGAATCTTTCACTAAACCAACATTACGACAAATTCCTGAAGTCTCTTTAGATTAGGATGATTCGAGTGGAAATTAGGACTTCCCCAAAGAAGCTACCACTCAAAGAAATGGGGGCAAGGTTGTCTCGTCTCATTTTAAGGTTTCTTGACTTGTAAACCTGGCAAAAATGTTGGTCAATAATTATTTCGTTTCACAGCCAATGATGCCTATTCCATGTGGAAACCATGACCAAGCTTGCATTATGATCCTTCTAAAAGACTTTTTAGATTGGTCAATGTGAACTTATTACAAATGATTCTCAAATCCTTCGATGCTAGAAGGGCGAGGGGTATTGATTGATTAGATCACTTCTCACATGAATGGATAGGATCATATAGTATTTTCTTGAGAGTATGTAAGAAGCCCTTGCTAACTTTTTCATGAGTAAATATCATTTCAACAAAGATTTTTCTCTTAAGAGAATTAGATGATTGATGATATCTTTCAAGTTTGATGGCAACTTTGAGAGATTGAATGATACCAGATGTTTACCAAATACTTAAAATCAGTTTTGTTAAATGACACTGATCTTGCTTGTCATGCCCTCGCTATCATAGCATCTATTATAACACCTATTGTTGGATGTGTAGTGGCCATTTTAGAAATTTCTTGAATGATAGTTTTCCCAGTGAAACCATGCAATTTCAAAGAGTTTGTGGGTCAACTTTAAACCACATAATTTCAAAGGGTTTGTGGGTCAACCTTAAACCATGTAATTTCAAAGGGTTCATGAGGCAACCTAAAACCATGCAATTTAACCATGTATTTTAGTCGAAACCCTTTTTACACGGTGAGACTCTCATTTCTAGTCCAAACCCATTTTTTTTAGGTGAGACCTCATTCTTAGTCAAAACCCATTTTGCATGATGAGACTCTCACTTCTGGTCGAAACCCGTTTTTATACGGTAAGACCTTAGTTCTAGTTAAAACTTGTTTTTACATGGTGCGATTCTCATTTTTGGTCAAAACCCATTTTTACATGGTGAGATTCTCATTTCCAGTCAAACCCGTTTTTACATGATGAGATTGTCCTTTCTGATTGAAACCCATTTTTACACGGTAAGATTGTATACCTAGTGAAAATCTGTTTTCACATGGTGAGATCCCATTTCCAGTCTAAACTCATTGTTACACGGCAAGACTTTTTCCTTTCTGGTTAAAACTCATTATTTCATGGTGAGATCCCCCTTTTCAATCTAGACTCGTTACTACGTGATAAGACTTTTTCTTTTCCATCAAAACCTGTTGTTACATGGTGAGATCCCATTTCCAATCTAGACCCATTACTACGCGGTAAAACTTTCCTTTTCGATCAAAACTCGTTACACGATGAGATTCCCTTTCCAGTCTAGACCTGTTACACACGGTAAGGCTTTTTCCGTTTTGGTCAAAACCCGTTGTTACACGATGAGATCCCCTTTCAAGTCTAGACTGATTACTACATGGTAAGACTTTTTCCTTTTCGGTCAAAACCTGTTGTTACACTACGGTGAGACTCTCCTTTCCGGTCGGAAACTGTTGTCACAACAATGCGACAAAAAAAAAAAAAATGAAAACTAAAATTGATTGTGAATAAATAAATAAATTCTTATTCTTGTTACCCGTTAACAAAAACTTTAGGGTGTCACCCAATCTTTGAAAGTAACTTCTTTGAGCACTCTTCTAAAGATGGGCACCTGTTGACACCCAAATTTTGATAGACTTTTTAAGTATCTATTTTATTTTACAAAACTAAAAATATATAAAAAGGGGGTTAAAAGATAAAAAGTAAAAAAAAAAAAAAAAAACAGAAATGAATACAAAAAAAAAGAGAAAAAATGAGGAATAAAATCGTGTGGGCCGGCAAGTCGGGCCCGCTCTTTTGCACTTCATCCATCCCTTCCTTAGTGCATCTTCCTCTTTTTTGTTTATGCTTAGCCCATTGTTCTTTATTTCCTTAAGCCCCAACATATCAGCCTAAGAAGAGAGATACGAAGACCTAGTCCCCCAACACCTCAGCCCTTCTCTTTCCCTTTCTTACATGAGTGAGACGCACTTGCGTCTGGGACGTGCGCAAAGCGGACGCCACCATAGTGACGTGAGCAACGGAGGAATGATGCACTATCGTCAGGAGAGAGGTGGCCAAATGAGTGAATGGTAGAGGAGCGTAATTGGAAAGATTCCTCAAGCGAGTGACAAGTGCGTGAGTGAGTAGGGGTGTCGCGCAAGGTTAAAGAAAATAAAAAGAAGAAGAAGAAGAGGGACAAGATAGAGACGAAGAGGGGATCTCATCTTCTTTTTCCGGCAAAGAACCGGATTGCAGAGAAAAAAGATAGTGAGGACCAGAGAGAGAACCGAAGATAAGAACCGTTGGCCGAAGGATACCTTCGTCAGAGATGAGTTCGTTTGAGGAGAGTTTTGTCCATATAACAGAACACTCGACGGGTTGTTCCGCAGTAGAGAGAAGAAGTTTGCTGGAGTGAAAACGTATGCCGAAGGTCCCTTTCGAGTTGCCCGAAGCTCCACCAGAAGCTGACTCGCAGTCTGCCGTGAATCCTCATTTTTGTTAGAGACATCCCCCTTACTAGCGAGCCAGTGGTTCAAGGCCACTCCAGTCCGTTTATTTCCTTGCATTTTAATATGCTTGTGATTGTGTTCCTATTAGAGATGTTAGGATTGAATGGATTTGTTTCGACGAACGTTGGTTGTTGATTTTTGTGGTCGCCGGAAGGAGGGGCCGGAGATATTGGATGCCGGTTGGAATAGCGATCGACAGTATGTGGTGGTCCGGCAGAGGCATAGGTGTCGGCGACGACGCGTGTGAAAAATGATATAGCGTCGATGATCCATGGTTCGGTGAGATGAAGTTGTAGGGAAGAAAAATGGGGCTGCGATGAAGAAGATGGGAAGAAGAAACTTGCAGGAGAAAAGGACAAAAAGCAGAAAAAGACAAAGAGAAAGATTGGAAAATAATTAAAAAATTGAAAATTAGAAAAGAGGGGGAAACGGGCTGGGATTTTGTTCATGATGAACTTCGGTCTGAAGGCTGATCGAACAAGGAGGGGAGCTCGTGAATAGGCGGAGGAAGAGAGGGGCGTTGGGCTTGTTCGTTGTGGGCTTTCATTTAGAGTTTGGGCCAAAAAATAGTTCATGGGCTTATCTAATTAATTCCGAGCGGGCATTAGGGTCTTTTTAGCCCAACCCGATCCGATAGGGTTCGGGTCGGGTCTTCAACCCGGTCTGAATTTCTTTTTTAATATTAAAAATATATAATAAATAAATTTTTAAAATTTTTAAAAATTCAAAAAAATTAAAAATTCAGAAAATGATGAAATTTATTAAAATTCTAGGAAATAACAAAAACATTTAAAAATTAAAAAATCCTTAATAAATAAAAAAATCCAAAAAGTCACTAAAAAATTTATAAAAAAAATTATAATACCCTTAGAAGTTAAAACCTAAAATTGGATAAGCCTTTAGAGATTTACAATAGGATTTATTATTTTGCGTTGTCTTGTTTTTATTTATAAAGATGATATTAGGATGCTTGTATGCTTTCTTTCATGATTATAATTGATTGCGCATTTCAATATATTGGGTGTTACTTTCATGCTCTAGAATGATTAGGAACCTTAGATTTTTGATAGGCTATTATGGCATAAGTTAGTACATGATTAGGTTAGGTATCGAAAGGGCATTAACTTTAGGGCTAACGTAATTAAGTCCTCAAGTCCAAAATTTTTGGTTGAGTAAATAGCAACATATCCTCCCATATCATACTAGGTTTCTAACTGACCCTCCAAAAGGACTAGTGGTGACTCCTTAGTCAAAATTTGAATAGGTTTAAACGATTTAAAATTTTAAATACTCGACGTTGCGTGAGGCTTGGGCTTGAGAGAGCCCTAGTCAATGGAAAGTCGTCAGCCCGAAGTTGACAAATGCCCTCAAACCTAACAGTCTCCCCCGCGAGGGGTTGGGTTGCGACAACCACCACTTGTTGCTACAATCCATTGATCACAGTTCATATTTAAGCATGTGATAAACATGGAACATTAACAAAGTAAAAGTCTTAGTCATACAATGGATGCTTAGACTAGTGGTTTCAAATTATACATTCATTATTAAATACCATGGAATATTGCAAGATCATGCGAATATATAGAAAAAAAAACACAAAAACAAATTCCAAGTTTTAGGTTCTAGGTTCCACCTAACTACAAATTAGAACCTTAAATCTACCCATCTAAAAAGGTTCCTCAATTTTTGGAATCCAAAATCTATTTTGTATACCATGGAACTGAACCAGACATGTTCCCACCGATTTGATTCTAGGTTCTACCCTAGAACCATGCTCACCCCTAACTACTCCCAAACAATTTCTGGTTGTTTTATTCTCCTCAAGTGGCCTTCAGCAGTTGCATTCTCCTCAAGTGGTCTTCAACGGTTGCATTCTCCTCAAGTGGTCTTCAGCGGGTGCACCGCGTTTCCCTGCTTCTGAAAGCCTTGTGCTTAAGCCCTCACGATCTCATGATCCTGTTCTCGAATGGTTGTTCCCTTAGAAACGCATGTCAATTGCTTCACGATCTCAACTGCTTTGGTGGTCTTCACCTTGTAGCCGTGCTTCGATACTCCTCACGTAAACATTCGCCAGTTGCTCCATTATTTTAATTGCTTTGGTGGCCTTGAACTTTGAATTTTGTCTCAACACTTCTCATTTATTCAACGAATTGTACACTGTTCTTTCCTCATCGGCACACTTGTTGATAATTATTAGTCATTTGTCATCGTATATTGACAACTGATTAGTAGTATTCATCAACATGTGTCGCTGATGTGTGTCAATACTGATTGCTAATATCGATGTGGTTGTCGACAATGGGTCATGAGCATGACAATGTCCATACATTAATCACATGTTCGTCATGTGATCCCCATGTTCATGCATTAGTCATGTTCTCGTTCATGTTGAGGACTTGATAATTTTTTGGTGTGAACACCAGCATTGCGGCAAGCCGGAGGAATGGCATGAAATGGCCAGCCCTAAGGAACAGACCTATGTTAGGAGGTTGTGATGTCCTCATTGTTAATGGCATTCTTGGACGATCAAGAGATTATAGAGATTGCCAAATAGACGCTGAACAGAGGTTTTATAGTAATTGAAACAGATATTTGTTGCTGTAAGCAGATATCAGAGATTGCATTTGTCGAGCATTTATCCGTGTTTTTCTATTGTATAAGCGACAAAATAAAAATGAACTTGTGTGGGTGGGTTTTTCTCGGCCAGGAAGTGTAGGTGGGTTCGTTGAGTCATGTGCAGGATAGATGAGGAAACTCACATGCCATCTACGACTTAAGGATTTTGGAATTAAACTCCTAGAAAATGATCTTTCTTTCTATGTTATATATATTTTTAAACAAATGTTGTGTAGAATATGATTTACTGAAGTCAGCTCCTAGTTATTTGTGAACAACTTAAATTTATGTCTTGGGAAGTGAATTGTGTAAAAAATAGTCGTATACAGCCTTTATTTAACATCTCATGTTCCATGTGAATCGATTGATGTTTCCAAAAGTTGCCACTGGAGTAATCGTCTTGGAGGTTGGCAAACATGGAATGGCTGAGCCTTTACATATGTATCCGTACCGGTAGGAAATATGAATAAGACAAAGGGCTCTACCGAGGGAGATGCCTCTAATGGTGTGGCACATTCGGAAAAAAATTTTGTGAGTAAAATTTGTCTTGTCACCAGAATAATCAGGATAAGTGTATCAAAAATTTTAAAATTTATCACGAAAATACAATTGGATCCTAAAGCATTTAAAAAGTGTAACCAAATCTTAAAATATATAAATTTAGTGCAGTTAAGTCTATCTATTAACTGTATCCAATTTCGTTAAAGGGGCTTTACTTTTTTAATACATGTGGCACCCATCAAGCGTAACATCAAGAAAGAAAACTTGAATATTTTAAAAAGATAAAAGATAAAAATTAAAAAAAAAGGGAAGAAGATGTTAAAAGAAAAAAATGATTTTTTTTTAAAAATCTAAAAATAAAAATTAAGGAAAATAGCAAGACATTGCCCATTGCGGACCTAGGTCGATCAAGCTCAAGTAGCCATTGTTGTGAGCCCCTAGGGAACTCAACCACCGTCAAAATCCACTATACAAAAAATCATGCTTGTAATTGTTTACACCAAAAAAATGATCAATTTTTGGTTATCATCGATAAGTGATGCACTTAGTTAATAAGAGTAAAGTTTGGTCATTTATGAATATAATTATTGACTACTTGAAGAATCACCAGTTGGAAGGAATTGACCAAAAGTGGAGTCGACAATCTCGGATGCAACTATCAAAGAAGTAACCGTTAACGTAGTGAAAAAAAAGCAACCGTCAATGTCATGCAATCAAAGAAATTGTTAATGTAGCTTAGTTGAAGAAACCGTTGATATAACTGTTTGTAATCTTTGTTGATAACTATTGATTGTAGACTTTAAATAAGCACATTGTATTCTTCAGAGGCCTCCTGGCACAAATTAAACAAATCAACTATCTTTAAGTTATCTTTACTTTTCTACACTGTACTTTATTTCTAGACTCACATAGTCGATTAAATTCTAAAATGTTTCTTAGTTGTAGTTTTCAAACTCAAGTCTTGATTAAATTCCAGCATTTATATTTATTCTGGGTGTTCCGTTGTTGATTAAATTTGGCATATCATGTTTTCATGCTCAAGCTTTGTCATTGATTAAATTCCAGCACATTTTGGTTACATTCGATTTCATCATAAAGTACGTATATTTCAAGCTTTGCTATCAATGAAATTCTAGCACGGTTTGTGTTTGTATAGTCCGTCTGAATTCAAGTTGGTATCCTTATCTACTTGGATATTTTCTATTCGGAATTGCCACAAAATCTATTTTCTTCAAATAAAAAAAAAAAAAAAAAAAAATCAAAGAATGACTTTGGGTGAAAGATATTTCATTGAAGTAGCAATTTTGGCGAAACGGTTACAGAGTTCTATCAATAACTCAAAAGTATTGATCTCCATCCATTGTCGATGCAAAACCGCAATTCTTCTTTCTCTCTGATTCTTCTTGTTCCATTGTCAAGTGCCTTTTTGCTCAACACGAAAAGGTACTTTCTCTGCACTTTTCTTTCTGTTTTCCACTATCTTTTTCAAAATTATGTAGTTAGGAAATGACTTATTCGTATCCCTTATTTGTGGGACTATAGCTGTGTTTTTCAGATATGTTTTTTCCTAGTTGGTACTTAAAGTAGTCCTATAAATAGCTTTGTAATTGTGGTACAAAAAGGATATAGAATTTTCACAATTTTTTTCTCTAAATTCTTCGTGGTATCAGAGCTTTAAGCTCATTTTTTTGGGATAATGTTGCATTGCAACCTTTATTGCTTCCATTTTGCTCTTAGTTTTGCTCTTCCTTTCTGAGTACTTTCCCCATGCTTGGAAATATCCATGTCCAAGACAAAAATTCAAGACTTAGATACTTCGGGTCAAATTGAGGAGGCCAATACCAACCGCATGACTGGAGATCTACAAAATGTGAGGGCAACTCATTGGTTGAATAAAAAGAATTATCTTAAACGGTCACAGTTCAACAAGATCTACCTGAATGATAAAAGAAGATTCAACCATCTTCTTTGAACAAGTCCACAACTAGGAGATCCCATGTTCAACGCATGGGATGAAGCATATTCAATAGTCAAGTCATGGCTACATGATTCAATCAATCTGACCATAAGTGATACATGTACGTTTCTAAAGACTGCAAAAGAGATTTGAGTTTCCATTCGTAGGACTTATTCAATGGCTTGAGATGCAGCACAAGTGTATGATATCAAGGTAAAGACAAGTGCAACAAAATAAGGGAGCAAAATTGTGACGGAATATGTTAATTCCCTTTAAAATCTATGGCAAGAACTCGATAATTAATGAGTATTTGAGATGAAGTATGTGGATGCTGCTGCAACTCTAAAGGCCTTCATTGAAAAGGATCGAGGATATAATTTCCTAGTAGGTCCTAATTCTGAGTTTGATCAAGTCAGAATTCAAATACTTGGAAAGGAAGAAATCCCTTATTTGGAAAAGACAACCTCTCTAATCTGGGCAGAAGAAAGTTGAATGAGAATAATGCTAGAGCCTCAAGCTGTGGAAGGCTCAGCATTAATAACTCATAATGAATTAACACAAGAAAGTGGAAAGATGGATGCTTGCTTACATGGAGGGATAACCGATATAGTATGTGGTGTACCTACTGTAAGAAGCCAAGGCATACAAAGGAGCGTTGCTGGAAGCTGAATGGCAAACCAACAACCTCAAGTGAAGAATTGGGAGACAAAAGAGGATAGCCAAGGCCCAGGCTCATCTTATTGAACAAACCAGTTAGCAAATTAGTTATAGTGAAGGATAGGAGAAATAATTCTTCAAAAATGAAGAAATAGAAAGAATTAGAGGCCTTTTTGGGTCTCTTGAAAAACCCTATGGTGCATGTTCCTTGGCACTCTCAGGTAAGCCTCCATTCTCTTTTAGTCCAAATGCCTCAAAAACATTTTTGAGTGAAGCTTGGATAATAGACTTAGGTGCTACTAATCACATGACTCACATTTCACATTTTTCTAGTACCTATACCCATGTCAAAGCGGTTGAAAAATACTGGTTGCAAACGGTTCCTTGGGCACTGTTGCAAAAATTGGTGATATCCATATTAGACCCATTCTACTCTCAAAGGTGTCCTCCATATGTTGAAACTATCGGCCAATCTTATCTTCATACAAGAGCTCACCAAGACCTCAATTATTATGCAATTTTTTTACCTATCTATTGTGTTTTTTAGGAATAGGAGTCGAAGAGTAAAATTGGACTTGCTAAGGAAAAGAATGGGTTGTACTAACTTGATATGTTGATGATTTCAAAGAAAATCATGAATAATTCATCCTTGTCATTTCTTGGTACTTCAAAGAAAGATGTTGTTTAGTTTTATCATTTTTGTTTTGGTCATCCCTTTTTTCGTGTCTTAAATATCATGTTTTTGTCTTTGTTTAGGGGATTAGATACAAGTTAATTTCAAAGTGATACTTGTGAATTTTTTAAGCACACTTGTGTATCTTTTCCTATTAACAACAAAAGAAGTTCTCATTCTTTGATTTCATTCACAGTGACATTTGAGGATCTTCCACAATTCCAAATATCTAGGGGGCTTGATGGTTTATTTCTCTAATCAATGATTGCACTATGGTTACATGGATATTAAGATATTCTTACTTAAACACAAATATGATGTAAGTTAGTATTGTTCCTAATTTCCATTTCATGATTCAAAATCAAGTTGGAGTTAAAATTAAAGCTTTAGATTAGATAAAGCTAGAGACTAATTTAATTAAATTTTGTCAACCTATTTCCGAAAAGAAGGGATCATTCATAAGTCATCTTATGTAAACACATCACAACAAAATGGGCTGCTAAAAAGAAAAATGGTCATTTGCTTAACACCTCTAATCCGAGTTCCCACCTCTTCACTTACCTTATGATAATCTTCCAATTCAAGCTCTCACCTCTGATCAACCATTCCCTGATCAATTAGCTCCTAACCAATCAGTTTCTATTGCATCAGTTCATGCTACTTCAATCTCGGACTCACTCTCTACATCTGAGTCTATTTTGGAACAAATATCCACTCTTGTATCTACATGACTCTGAGGTTTCCTTAAGTGTACTAAAAAAAGGCAACTGTTCTAGACTAAACACATGTTCAAGATTCCCATCCGATTTTTGCAAATAAATTTTTGGCAAGTTCTGACTCTCCTTTGCATACACAGTCGATTGATATACCAAAAAATGACTCTCACCTTCCTATTTTTGTTAGAAAAGGTACTAGAGAGTGCACAAAGCGACCTTTATATCGACTATCTTATTATGTGTCACTTGAACGCCTATCACCACCTCATAGAAATTTCATTGTGAGATTGAACACCATTTTTATTCTGAATGCTTTATCTAAGACATTGTTTAAAGTAGAATGGATGAATGCAATCAGAGAAGAAATAAATACACTAGAAAAAACCAAACTTGGGAGATTGTCGAAAAATCGAATGGAAAAAATCTTGCGGGCTGCAAATGGGTTTTACCTTAAAATACAAAGTTGATGGCTCTCTTGAGAGGTATAAAGCAAGATTGGTGGCAAACGGTTATAGTAGACTTATGGAGTAGATTGTTAGGAGTTTGCTTCGGCGGCAAAGATGAACACTGTAAGAATTTTACTTTCTGTGGCGGCTCATTTTAATTGGCAACTTCAATAGTTTGATGTGACATGG
Source organism: Eucalyptus cloeziana (assembly GCA_014182715.1). Taxonomy (NCBI): domain Eukaryota; kingdom Viridiplantae; phylum Streptophyta; class Magnoliopsida; order Myrtales; family Myrtaceae; genus Eucalyptus; species Eucalyptus cloeziana. The sequence continues at coordinate 31,767,084 of CM024638.1, forward strand.
AGACCTAGAAAAGGAAATCTACATGAATATTTCACTGGATTTTGAAGGAGAAATGACAACAAACAAAGCATGTAGATTACAAAAAGCACTATATGGGCTCAAGCAATTGCCTAGAGCCCGATTTAGGAAATTTCTAGAGTAATGAAAGCTTCGAGTTACAAACGAAGCCAAGGCAATCATACCCTCTTCATTAAGTATGCGGCAACGGGGAGAGTGTTGGCATAGCATATGTTGATGATATAATTGTCACAAGTGACAATAATAAGGAGAAACATGAACTAATATAGTGTTCGATTAGAGAGTTTGAGATAAAGGAGCTAGAAAGACTTAAATACTTGGCATTGAAGTTTCTTACTCTAGACAATGAATTTTTGTCTCACAACAAAAGTATGTGACCAATATCTTGAAGGAAACCAGAAAACTTGGTTGTAAACCAGTAGTTACACCTATCGAGCCAAATAAAAAACTGGGGGAGGCAAAGGAAGAACCTATTGTAGTTCAAGAAATGTATAAAAAATCTGGCTCATACTAGACCCGACATTGCCTATTTAGCGAGTGTGATTAGTCAATTTATGCATGACCCAAGAGAATTACACTTACAAGCTGTCAATAGAGTGCTACATTACTTAAAAGGAATCCTAATAAGAAGAAATCAAAAATTGGTGCTACAAGCTTGCATTGATGTTGACTATGTAGGATATATGGTGGACAAAAGGTCAACATCTGGTTATTGCACATTTCTTGGTGGAAATTTAGTGAATTGAAGGAGTAAAAACAAAATGTAGTTGCAAGATCAAGTGCTAAATCAGAATTTAGAGTAATGGCCCAAGGAATATGTGAGCTATTAAGGATCAAAATCATCCTAGAAGATTTGAAAATCAAGTGGGAGAGTCCTATGAAGCTGTATTGTGACAATAAATCAACAATTAACATTGCTCATAACTCCGTACAACATAATAGGATGAAACCTATTGCAGTTGACAAACATTTCATCAAAGAAAAGATAGAAGAGGGGTTGATCTACATGTTTCACATACCTTCTAGAAATCAACTAGTAGATGTGCTAACCAAAGGACTTAATGGTGGGATCTTTCATGAAATAATTTCCAAGCCGGAAATGGAAGGCATCCATTCCTCAGGTTGAGGGGGAGTGTTGAATTATCTAGATTTCTAGAACTTGATTATTAGGAATATTCAATCATGATTTTTAGGTACTGATTATTAGGAAATAGCTGTAAAGAGTTAGTTAGGAAATGACTTATTAGTATCCCTTAATTTTGTGGGAACATAGCCATATTTTTAAATTTGCTTTTTCCTAGTTGGTATTTAGAGTAGTCCTATAAATAAATTTGTAATTGTGGTACAAAAAGGTATAGAATTATCACAGTTCTTTTCTTTAAATTATTCATTATGGCCTCTACCTTTGCCTTTACTAGAACCAAATCGAACCTCGTCAGAACCCGAGTGACTGCCATGACTAATTTTAGCAACATGGGCAGAACTCTGGACCGAATCTCCCCATTTCTTGGAATCCGAAGTCATTACACGACAACGAGTTTCCTCCAATTAAACGATAGCACGAATAGTGACAAATTTAGAAAGAGTAGAACTCATCGGGATCTGCCTCTTAAGGTCTTCATATTCAGGCATAAGACTGGTAAGGAATTGGAAAATCTTGTAAAGAATTCCACAGGGACTTGGCAATCTTTGAATAAGCAAATGTCTCCTAAATTTGAGATTCCATTGAATTAAGCAACCAAGACATAACCATATCGTCATCCACCTGCCATTCAATGAATTTTGTTTCTATAGATGCAAGTGCTTTGATAAGACCATTCACATGACCCAATTTTTGATCTACCCCCAAGAGTTATAGAGACAGCTCTAGACAAAGACAAATAATTACGCTCATTCAACATAATTGTTGTAAGTTTATTGGACATCTCGGAGACAAATTTACTGTTATCAGCCATAGTGCTAGATTGAAAAAGAGCACAAAGTTCAGCAAAATTATCTAGGATCAATTGAGTCCAATGACAAAACGTACTTTACGTAAGCCTAAAAAACCACAGCAAAAATAGATCCGCAAATATCAAAACACGTCATAGGGGATAGGACCACCAAGATAGATTGTTCCAAAGAATAGGATTGTAGGAATAATTCTCAACGAGTTGTTGGTGGTGCACTACTACGACAACAATAAATAAATTAGATTCTCAATCACCAACAAACAAATGGAAGCATTGACAATAAAGCCGACCTTAGGATCATATTCTGCTCTGATACCATATTTTAATGATGATCATGTATTAAAAAGAGATAAAAGAAGAGAACAATGACACTCAATAGTTCATGTGGTTCAGGCGATGAAGAATATAATTCCTTGGAAGATTACATCCATGGTGCATATCCCCAATGGGTTATAGTTATTGATATGGTAACTACAATTATTGCCCAACTCAGTCAAATTGTCCTAATCCCAGCCAGATTTCCTACTATATTGGGATTAGGATGATCTGGCATATTTATCATTCCAACATAATGACACCAAGAATGTTGCCAATGTACAAATTTAGTGTAGAAGTTGGCTGACAAGTCATGCTCAATGTTAGGTTACTCCAATGTTAGAGGCTAGACCAAAGACACATTCCTTGATCTCGAATTTCCCCTTATGGCATCCTAGAAAGAATTGGTTTGCCAGAGTCCCAAGGATGATGCATTGGACAGCAAGGTCATCGATGGTCGCAATGTTCTCTTAGCTTGTCAAAAGCGAAAGCATACAAATGAACGACAAAGCAACGTTCTCCCCGTCAGCTTAATTTCGGCCCTCGACCGATGGTTGGGGAGATGGAATTCGTGGGAGGGACCTTGCCATGGTGTAAGGCAAGGAGATGTTCAAATCAATTTAGCAGTATATGTTGGAATGGATTTTGCTGGAGAAGGATGAGGATCTTCTTTTCAAAATGTCGAAGGTAAAGGGATTCTAAGATGCCTCCTATGGTGATTGCAATTTTAATTATGCTTGCCTCTTCTTTCTTTTTTTTTTTTCAATTTCTTTTCTTTAATTTTAGCTTTTTGTAATTATTTTTCATTTTTTATTGTATCCTTGTTTTCTTTTTTTTTTCTTTTCTTTTTAAATACTGTTTTTCTTTTCTGATTTGGTACTTGGTGGCACCATATCAGCTCTATGTGTCTTAAGAAAATAATAAAAAAAATCATGTTAGCATTTTCCATGATCTAAATTGGATGGAGTTAACAAAAAGACTTAATTGTATCAATTTAACGAGTTTTATGATTTGATTGTACTTTTGAAAGTTTTAGGACTTTTTGTGCACTTATCCCCAAAATAATTCTTTTGGTGACATAGTTCATGCAACGTAAACGAGGTGGATTTGAGATGACCTACCTTAATAACTCTCCATTCTCCATTAGCAGCCATGCCCATTGTCAAAGGTATAAATATAAAAGTTTAAATTAATAGTTGGAGAGAAATAACACGAATATAAAGAACATTTATGACCCATTATCAAGCGATGTGGGATAATCAACCACCCGTCTCACGTGATATCATTGGTTCTATAAATGAATGCGTTATTTATTATTTAAATCTTCTATCACTCCCTTTCATGTTTAGTCTAGTCTTTTTGCCTTGTAATAAGCATAGAAATATTTAATTAGAAAGGCAATTAGAGCCTATAAGAATTTGAACTTAGAATCTCCTGTCCAAAAGCTTAAGTTGATGAGTGGAGGGAGACCGCATGAATGTAAACAACATTTAAAAACTGTTGATAAGTGATGTAGGATAAGACTTCACACCCATCGTAGGTTTTGACATAAATTCCCAAACTTGACTTACAAAAATAGTTAGGTTTTTGCTACATACTTGAAACGTGAAATTAATATTCATGACTCTATTGTTATTGCAAAACTCAAAAACTTAAAGGATTATAATTAATTAAGTATTGTTGGTGTATGCAAGATAACATGAATAACCATATTTGTTTTTAATTTTATTAAGAAACCTAAACTTTTTAAAATCCAAAACCATTCTATTTTTGGCTAGATCTATTTTTTTGCTCCTGAGAACATGTTTGGAATAGATATCTATTTCATAACATAACTTCATTTTTCTATTTGTGGAACAAAATTTTAAGTCTAGAAATAGGTTTGAAGTAGAAATGAGATGTAAATATTTTATTCTTTTCTAATTCTAGAATAAAAACTCTTTTCATTTCTCGCTCTCACTATTAACTGGCCGCTTACCCTTCACTACTCGTCATCTGCCAACCACCACCAACTGTCATTCGGGAGGGAGAAATTTTGTGTCGTTATTAAACACATATTTTTGCTTAGAAATTTGTTTAGGGAATAAAAATAGAAAAACATATTTTTAGTTAGAAATTGTGTCCAGAAATAGAATGTTTATTATTTGTGTCCATAATGGGTAAAATGGATTGGGAACCTGATCAAGCGTGAATCTCTTCCATCCCTCAATAGAAAGTGGACCGTGGATTTACACTATAAATCTCTAGAACTAAACACACTCTGAAGGTTTTTAATTGATGGACAAGTCTTCTGCCTATAATGCTAAATTAAGGCTCCGTTTGTTTTGTGAAAAATCAACAATTGAAAAAATATTTTCCTAACTTTAATTATTGTTATTGACAAAAATGAGTTGAAGAAAAATACTTCCATGATAAACAATAATCACTTCCTAAACATTTTTGTTGATAATAAGCATATTTTTTGTTATCTCTTTTTCTGAGAGATATTAATGATCATAATTATAAAAATCTTTCCCGAAGCATTGTTTTTTCATGGAAACAAACGAAGTCTAAGTATCCAAGTAGTCGTTGACCCAAGCAATGTAGGGTATCTATACATGTGACTCCATACATATATACATACAAGCAATTTTATTCATTCTTGATTAAAGAATTGTAACTGTCACTCTATCAAATAAGTGATTTATAAGGCCAATTTGTAAAATGATTTTTGCATTGGTGGTGCATGCTATACATCGAGAGATGGACCGATCAAGCGGATGGCAAGAAAACAAAGGCTCTTGCTATGTTTATCCAAACATACAGTCTCCTTCCTTCTGAATAATTCTTTAGAATGTACTTATGAAATCACTAGCAAGTGTCATACAATTCTGATGGGAGATGGGAGAGTAATCTGATTGATATTCCCCACCTTCCTTTGCATTGCAGAACATGCTCAATATATTAAAGTCCCTGGCAAGTATGATACGATTCTAAAGTACGAGAAATAACATATTATGATCTAGGCACAAACAATGAGATCATGCTCGATTGGACAGTACCGGCGTTTGATTTGCTAAATTTGTGCTAACTGATCTTTGACTCCTTGGATCTTGCCACAATCACTTTTAATTCACCAACACCTTTTCTTCCCTTTTTAATCAATTGCTTGGCCATCCCTTCCATAATGCAGATGGTGAGCCAACACTTGGTGCAATAGTTTCTGAAGATAACGGATAATTTTTATGGAAATGGAAGGATCAACGAGTTAATTACATCCTTAATCACCCTGTTAGAGCTCCCACCACTCCCAACAGCCTTCCTGGCCTCTTCTCTCACCTTCTTGGCTCTCTCTCTCAGCTTCTCATCTGTCATCAACTCCACAATCTTCCTCTCAATCTCATCCCCTTTCACAACCCCACCGACACCCCAATCCCAGTTCCTCTCCCACAACCCCAATCCGGCGTGCTCCACGACCTTTGCATTCAGCCTCTGGTCCCCGTTTTGCGGCCATGCAAGCATTGGCACGCCCTGCCAGGCCGCTTCCATCACCGAGTTCCACCCGCAGTGGCTCACGAACCCTCCAATGGCCGGATGATCCAGTATCTCCTGCTGGTCCGTCCACCCTCTTATGATCATTCCCTTGTTCTTGGTTCTCTCCAAGAATAAATTGCTCAGGATGTCTTTCACATCCTCCCGGTCGTCCTTGTCTACTATGCTGGTTTTCAGGTTCCAGCAGAATCTACGCCCGGCCTTCTCCAACCCTCTTTCCAGTTCTTGCACCTGATCCTGGGATATTGCTGTTCTGCTCCCGAAGCTTATGTACACTACGGATTCGGACGGCTGGTTCTCTAGCCATGACCGGTATCGGTTGTCCCTGTCCTGCGGAATATGATACGGTTCTAGTGGCCCTACGGGCAGAATTGGCGGCAATCTTGCTGTCACCCTGGCTTTGTTGAGAGTGCCAAGTGTCGATGCTTGGACATACTCAAAGGTGTTTGTCAAGATTCCATCAGCCTTGGATAGAGCTTGAGAGTTCATAATAGTCATCGAAGTAAAAAGATTGCCAGGATCGAGGAGTGCTTGTGGGAGGCTCGACATGGCCATTGGTGGCAATCCCGGAATCTTGATTTCAGTGGAAGCATTGTTGAACTCAGTCCGATTTGACATAAGAACTGGAAAGTATGCCATGAGCGAGGTGGCCTCGACGGAGGTGGTGGAAACAACATAAATAGGGAGGTGGAGTTCCTTGGCAATTGGGGCAGTCTTAGCAACTAAAAAGAAGTCCACAAACATAGCCGAAAAAGGTGGAGATGACGAAGACAACAGAGGACGGAGGAGATGGATTGACTGATTGATGAGATCAAATTGGAGAAAGAAAGGGTCGGCAAGGGCTGAATCTTCTTGTTGGGAGCTAGGAATGAGCCGGAGTATAAGATGATTTATTTCAGGATTGTGGCGAAAGAACAAGGATATTTGGTCCGATTCAGCGTTGGACACAGTGGGGTGAGCGGTGATGACTGTGACAATGCAGTTTCGCTTTGCCAGGATCGTGGCGAGCCGGAGGACTGGCATCAAGTGGCCCATTTCAGCACCCGGAAAAAGAGCTATATGAGGAGGTTGTGTTGTGCTCATTGCTAAATTGGCCTTCTCCGATGATCAAGAGAGTGTAGATGAATTCAAATAGGAGCTGAAAACGGGCTAATATAGAGACTGCTGTGCTGCAGACTCTGGAGACTGCATTTCTCTTCCTTTTGTTTGTGTCCCTTATAAAAGCAATTGTCAAGAACACAAAGGATGAGTGCAGGGGGGTTGGTGGAGTGAATGGTAGGTGGTTTGGTGGAGTGAACGGCTACATAAATGAGCAACTCAGATGCTATCCATTGGACTTCGTTCCCGGCGTCAAAAAGGGATGCGACACATGGTACTAACCACAAAAAAGAAAAGAAAAGAAAATAAAACAAAAAAAAAAAAAAAAAGAAGGCGCTCCGCATATGGAAAGAAGTTAAAATTTGGCCTATTTAGGAAACTTCCCGCAAATAAGGAAAAATGGCAGGAAAACTTCCAATATAAATGTTTGAAAATTTGGTTGATTTAGGATGTATGAACTCGCGCTTTTGGTGGCCGGATGACAGGCCCAAGAGGAAAAATTTGTCCCGTTCAGTGTTTGGCGACACACTTTGAATCAGATACTTCCAAATAAAAAGCCAAGTAACCTATTGATTAAAATAAAAGAAAAAAGGCAATAAATGAATAAAGCATGTATAAATATCGATTCGTATCTGTCTTGCTACCCAGTGGCGCCATTACGACCACTGCTCGGCGGTTGTTGACCTCCGACGATTGTCACCTGTGGTCACAACTCTCAAACATTTTATCAAATATTTATGTTGGAAGTTTTCCTGCCCTTTTATCGGAGTAAACGACTAAGGTAAAGAATGGTAATTAATTATTTTAAAGTTAGATGAGAGCAGGCACAACAGCCTGCCCTATTTATGAATATTTATCTTGAGTACAGAAGATCTTATCATATATTCAGGGCACTGAATCTATAATTTTTCTTATAATTTTTTGGGGCAAAAATTTAATTAAGTCATATCTTGGAATATTGAAGTCCAGTCCAACGAATTTGGCAATTGTTCAACACACCCCTTTTTGAAAACCCACATTTAAAAAGAAAATCCATGTGAATTAGGGAAATTGTTTATTCGAGGTCTTTACTTGATATATATAAATGCAATGGGTCAGGAGATATGAGGTGATGCGTGCATAGATGAGTGATTTCAAGAATGGGGAATTTTCTAGATGGTGTGTGTATGTGTGTGGATGGTTGGCGATGGATAAAAGCAAATGCAAGGTATAATATGACCACCACTAAGGTAAAAAGGATGCACTACCAATTAAGGAAGAAGATCGGGATCGACAAAATTCACCACTGAGGCATAAAGAATAAGCCACCAATCAAGGATAAAGGACTTCAGGATAGGAGAAGCTCACCACCAAGGGCTAAAGGGAAACCACCAACCAAGGAAAGAGCGCTTCTTGACTTACCACCAAGAAAGAATCCACATTCTAGAGATAAGGAAACCAGAATAGGAGTTATTCAATATCCAAAGGTATTCGCTCACATAGGAGAATATCATATATTATTCGTCAAAATCGTTTGCCTTACAATTGAGAACTCTCCTCTATTTATAAAAAGACTACTACATAGGAAATAGACAAACATAAAAGACATAAGGACTCCTTGAAAATTAAAATCATGGGAACTAGAAAACATAACAAAGGCTTAGGGACTTAGAGATGCAATTAATGACATGGGGTATTGTATTCTTGACTTTTCAGCCTTGTGGTTCATCTCCCAAAATTTGTCTACCTGCCTTGACCAGAGAATAACTATCTTAGAACTTTAACAAATAACCGAGGAAAGCACTCTTAATAGCCTCCCACTGATATGTTGTTGATTACTATTGAAGTCAGCAACTATTTTGGAGAAGCAGAACTTAAACGGCAAAAGTCAATAATCGACAACTCCTTATTCAATGGCTCAGTAGTCAATCGGCAATCATTCTTTTGTATCAATAACATGATTGGCAGCCTTCCCATTGACACCTTCATTTTGGACCCACTACAGCAAGTTATAACCAAAATTTGTCTTGGCTTGAATGAACATCGATTATGCTAAGCTTGTCAACGGAGCTAAGTTGGTTTTTTCCGCATCTTGAGGTTATCGTTAAGATGCATGATTTGATTTATTAATTTCGATGATTTAGAAACGATCCGCATCTTGAGGTTATCGTTAAGATGCATGATTTGATTTATTAATTTCGATGATTTAGAAACGATACTAGACTTATATGTTGAATTAGTCAAATGGTGGTATTGTATAATGATGTTGGGACAAGTGAAAAAGCACGATTAAAACCTTGCCCAAGCGATGCTAGGCGAGGCCAGGCAAGGCCGCCCTAGCCAAGGGAAGGGTTGGATTTGTTAGATTTGGTGAGCACGGCCTTGTCGTAGCAAAGGCTGTGAAGGAAAAGAAAGAAAGAAAAAAAAAGGGGAAGAAAAAATTTTAAAAATACTATTTAAAAAATTCACGTAGGACAATTGACATTCATGTTAGTAATTTTCAATATGAATTGGTCGGATGAACTCAATTTCCGATCTAAATTAGTTGTATTGACTGCCTCAACCTAGAATTCCTTACCTAAATTAGCATTAGACAACATGTTCTTTTTAATAAGGTTTTGTTCATGTGTTATCAATACCATTCTATTGTGTTCACTATATTATGATGCCTCACAATGCCTTTATTTTTGTAGGACTTATTAAACTTGCTTCCACAAAATGCCAGTGATTATCTGTTCTTAGCCTCTTGATTTTCTTACCAATTTGCTTCTCAATCAATGCTTTTGATTGCTTAAATGTAACGAAAACACTTTTCTACTTTAGAAAATAGAACCAAGCATTCCAAGAAAAACCATCAATGAAAGTTAGTAGGTACCTTGAACCATGACCTTTCAAAGGAACTTTTGTAGGCCCTCGAAGATTAGAATAAATGTAATCTAGAGTGCCTTTTGTTGTGTCTTGTTTTGAAACTAAATCCTTTTTGTTTCCCGAAAACATGATGATCACATAAATCCAATTTTTCAATTTTTTGACTCCATATAAGACCCCTCTTACTTGGCACATCCATCCCTCTAGTACTCATATGGCTTAATCTTATATGCCATAACTTAGTGTTGTCTAATTTTGTCATAGAGGATGAGATTGCAGCTGAGCTAGTAGTTGTAGTGCCTTACAGCGGATACAAAATGCCAATTTTTAGTCATTTCATCAATAGAATTGAACCTTTCATAATCTTCATAACCCCATCTTTAGTAGTAGACCTACAACCGTTAGCATCAAGTTTACCCAAAGAGATGAGGTTCTTCTTCAAATCAAGAACATGTATGACATTTTTCAAGGTTTTAATCATGCCGTCATGCATCTTAATGCTGACCATCCCAATCCCAACTGCCTTGCATTTAGTATTTCCCTATTAGAATAACTTCGCCATTATTATCCATTGTACATGGAATACCAATCACGATTAGGACATATATAATATAAATAATCTGAATTAAGAATCTAATTATCATTGAAATTATATTTATCATTTGCAATCAATTAAAAATCTTTGTTTTTTTCTTTAGTAACACCAGCTTGAGTGAAATTCTCGTTTCCCTGATCCTATCTATTCTGATTGTTTTGATTGTTCTGCCGATTTGGATTTTCTTGATTTTGATGTTTCAAATTATTTTCTATTTACTACAAGTTAGATCCTTATGCTTCGATTTTGATATGCTCCTACTACCATTGCTTGTCAATAGACCTTCCCTTAGCAACTAAATCAGTCACATGATCATTACTACCTTCAAAAGTCGATTCTATATCTAGTTTCTACTTATTTAGATGACTAATCTTGACATTTTAAGATTGATAGTTTCTCTACAACCAATCATTGTCTCTCTAAAATTCTTATAAGAGGAAGGTAAAAAAATAATTAATAAAGGAGGTGGATCCTCACATTCATTTTAAGATCAATATTTATTAATTTAGATATAATAGTATTAAACATAGAAATATGAGACCTAAGGAAGCACCTTCAACTAGAGTTGTTGCTTGAGCCTCAATCCATTGGCGTGTGAATTTGTCAAAACAATACTCTCCAGTTTTGTCCATAAACTTGTAGCTATTTTTTGATATGGTACCTCACGCAAAATTTTATTCATGAGGCACAACTGGAAAGTAGACATAGCCTTTTCATCTAATTTTTCTTAGGTTTCATCCAACATGCTTGCCATTTTCTTTTCTTTCTCAAATAGAGTTTTTTTTTTCAAACCTTGCGGTGCAAGAACAACTAACATATGAACCTATGATAGATTGAAATTGCCGTTCCCATCAAACTTCTCAATATCAAATTTTCTTAGTGAATTAGAAACCATAACAAAAGATCAAAAAACCCCATGGCTCTAATACTAGATTATTATGACGAATGTGGAAACTACAACAAAATTAAAACTACCTTGTGGGAAAAATCATGAGGAGAGGATAAATAAAATTAAATATGAAAATTCAAGGATTACGAAGGTGACTTAAGAAACCTTAAAACTTTTTCTGTCTCTACTTTCAACGTAATAACTTAATAAAAACAATATTTATACTGCTTCAATATTGGACTATTGGCTTGGGCTGCCAAATTGTTTGCTACCAACACTAAACCTCTCTTTATTTTTCTCAAGTCAGGTCGCCACAAATTAAAATTCGCATATCAAAACTCAATTTGGGTCGAATACCTGAAATATAATTCAAGATATACTTAACTTATTTCTTTCAACAAAGTTACATTGGAATCATGTTTACTTTAAATAGCCATGTAAAATAATTTGCTGAATAGGCACTCGAGTAAACAGTTTTTCAACAGTGTGGCACTCAATTTAGCTAATAAAAAGTTATGGGTAATTAATGTGCGAAAGTTATAGTTGTTATAGTGTTTTCATCTCACACATTCTATGTCCTCAATTCACTTGCGTTTTAAGATGAGAGGGTGAACATTTAAACTCTATTTCAAATTTTAATTGAAAAAGTGCCTTTCATTTCTTTCGAAGCACCAATCTCCTGCCATAACTTGTCGTATTCAGCCACAGAGTCACGGAGGGACAAGCAGAGACTATCTTCCCCATTGGTCCGTTTCAAAATTGGACCAGCAACCAGCTGCTATCATTTAGGGATGCGCGCCCTCCCCAATGAGGGGAGGGGAAGTAGAGCCCTATCAAGCCCGGGGGGTTGGGGTGGGAACCCCAATTCTGTAAGGAATATTCCCCCCAGCGGGGCCGGTATCTTTACTGCCAGGATCCCGGCAGGAGGGGCGTAAGGGGTCACTCTCCCGCAGGGAGGTTCTCCATCCGTTTCCCGTTGAAATAGTTTAAAAGGCGCGCCTAATTATTTATGGTTTTACTAGATTTTGAATTATAAAAGTACGATTTATTTTTATATTATGAGGTTCTATATGAGTTTCTCAGCCTTTTTAATTAGCCCCACGCTCGAACGGTTCCAATTTGCACTGGAAACATATGAGATCAAGTGTTGGAGAAGCTAATACATCACATTTTCATCTATCATATAGCTCTATGATTGCGGTACCAAAATAAATAGATGAGAAAACCAAAATAGGAATTAAAAGACGACATTCATAAATAATGTTGTGCAATATAATTAAACCTCTAAAAAAATTTTTTATTTAAAAATTATGCGGTACTTGGGCCAGTCAAGAAGTGCGAATGTTTTACTCTTTTATACCTTAAATAATTAAAATAATTGGATTTCATTTCAGATGTTTCGCCAAAAGTCCACAATTATAGGGCCTTGAATTGTCTCAGGAGATCGTCCAAGAGGGCTTGTGGGAAAGAGAGTCAGTCCAGGAACGAGCCCACTAAAACGATTCTTTTCCCATTGGAAATAAAATGAAACAGCTAGGCGAAGAGCAAACTGTTGCTTGTCTTTGCGTGTATTTTGTTTTATTGAAGGTTGAAGCAGACATTTCGTGCATAGGATCGGGGAATGTGATAATTTGGGTACTAGTGGTAACAACACAATGTAGGAGGGGTAAACGAAACAAGCACTAGCAGCACTTTGAAAATGGTCCTCTAGTTAATTATTGAGGTTTCATGTACCCATTTTAGCCGTATATATTTTGAACCCTCTAGTTATTTATTTTGAACATCTAGTTAAATAGCAAAATAAATGTCTTATGCTTTTCTTTGATCATTTTAGCTTTTCCTTTTCAATGAAGAAGGGATAAAAATATGGAAGGCTTGGGTATCTAGAGAGTCATGAAATATCCTGTAAGTCTCACGGATTAGTTAAGTCTAGGTTTTATGCTTATGCATACAAGTGACTTCCAATTTCAAAGCTGGAAATTCTTTAGTGCTCCAACCAACTGTGGCCAATGATGTATATGGGTCCAATTTCTTACATAAACTGTAGTTTCTCACATAATAAAAAGGAGATTGGCATAATAGATTGGGGCGTAAACAGATTTTCTTCTTACAAATTGGATATTGTTTATTCGAATCCTATCAACTTCATGCAAACTACTTTGAGTTAAGGCTAGTTACTCTACACAAGCCTTCAGCTTGTAATTTGCGGGATTCTATGGGTTTTTAAGGGCATCGGGTTTGTGCTTCTGGGTTATATATATATATGTGTGTGTGTGCGCACACACACAAACACACACACACACACACATATATATATATATTGGATGAGAGGGGACGGGGACGAAGAGATCGAAAGTTTGAAATGGAGTAGTGCTAACATCACCGTGCTGTCACTTTCATGCAATAACGATGCTAGGCGAACGGCTCAATTCATTTTGAATGAGATGGGCAACCAAAGAAGCTCCACTTATGGTTTTTCCACAACACAAAGAGCAATGCATTAAAACTCATTTTCCCCTTGAAACGCCATTTCTAGTTGAAATTTATATTCAAAGTGTAATACAGCGTCCCTTCTAATAGTTGCCGGCCGTTGCTAGAGAGTAGAGATAGCCAAAAGTTGTAAGAGTCATATAAATTACCCAACTTTTTTTTTTTAAAGTAAAACAAAAATGAAATTATTGCAAATTCTACATCTTTGAAAATAATTTCGCGTACGTATAAGGTGGAGAGGAGAAAAATTTCCAACTTTCAATGTCGACCTTTGCATTTCATTGATTATTTTAATTTTTAAACTCGTTTTATTTTTTTTCTTTTCTCTTTCAATACAAATTTAAAAAATTAATTTTTCATAATAATCATTAGATAGGGATCATTTATCTCTTAATAAGATTTTTTATAATTTACATTGGTAAGAACTCTAGACTTTTGATGAAATTAACTTATTTATTTTGAACTGAATGCTTATTGAAAAAACTATTATTTGGTGTCCTTAAAATATTATAATTCAGAAAATGTTATCTTAATCAGTCCCTTTAGAAAAATCATTTCAATAATACTTTTTGGTATTCTAATTCAGTCGTTAGTTCACTTAGTTACGTTGATTTGTAGTAATGTTCTTTTATGCATGTATTAAAATGAGGGAAATGAAAGAAAGCCCTCCCGAATTTTGGGAGAAGTACATGCTTGCTCCTAAATTTTCCATTGTTACATTTTACCCAGTTTAGTTGTGTTACAGTTGCTAACCTTCTGTTATATTCTCTATTAGCATATCAAATGCAGATGACTTTTGACGGGTAAAAGTATATTTTTATCTCATTTTTTAAAATCAAAATATCCCTTTTATCCTTGATTTCACTGAAAAATTGAAAAAAAAAGGGAAATGGATTAACTAAACATTAATATCAAATATATATCAATAATAACGTCAATGAATAAATTTTAAAATTGATTAATATATTAATATAGTTGATAAGATAGTTTAAGAAAAACACATAACTAAATAGAAAGGAAAATGCCTGATAACAAGAAAGGTCAAATAGCAAAAATTGGCATTCATTATGTATATTGAAAGGGTTAATTAATGTAAAAAGTAATTGATTAAAAGAATATACAAAAAAATTATAAGAAATGATTATCTAAGGTGATTCTTCTAAATACTTTTATTGTCAATAATTTTTTTTTTCATAAATTAACCATTTAAAGATACACAATGAATCTGTAATTTTTGCTAGAAGACCTTTTTGGATGCATTTTTTTTTTTTTTTTTACATTTGATCTTTTCCTTAATATATTTTGTAGAGTTCAACTAAAGGGATTAATTTATGACATTTAATCGAACTTTGTTGTTTAAGATATTTATTTTTCAAATGTTAGTGTTGTTTTGTTAAATTGGTTTGGGAAAAGTACCAAAAAAGTCATAAACCTATTACATTGGTATCAATTCAATCCTAAACCTTTTAATATTGGAACTAATTTAGTCCATCCAGCCAATTTTAGGCGGCCGGACGATGTGGACGTCGGCCGGTGGCCGAACACTAACGTGGCAATTTTTATGATTTTTTTTTGAATTTTTTTTGAATTTTTTTGAATTTTTTTTCCTTTTCTTTTCTCCCTCCTCCCTTCTTGGACCTTCCTTGCGGTGGCCGGCAACCCTCGCCGGAGGCTTGCCGACCACCGGGCGAGGCCGCAAAGCCCTCACCGCCGACGAGGGTCGCGGCCCTCGCTCGGCCTTGCCGAGGGCTACGAGTGAGGCAGCTTCAGCCCCGATTTGGGTGTGGCTAGCCTCGCCTTAGCCTTGTTGTGGGCGAAGGTGGCCATTGCCAGCACACCGGCTTGGCGATGGTCGCCTTCGCCCATGGAAACCTCGCCCAGATCTAGGCGAAGCTGCCTTGCCGCGGCCCTGGGCGAGGCCGAGCGAGGGATGCGACCCTCATCGGCAGTTGGCGAGGGCTTAGCAGCCCTCGTCCAGTGGCCGGCGAGCCTTCGGTCTGGAAGCCCTTGCCTCGCCTTGGCGATGGCCGCCATGACCTCCCCAGCCGTGGGCGAGGCCGCCTTCGCCCGTGGCAGGGCTAGGGTGAGGTTGGCCTCGTCGGTGGCCCTGGGAGAAGTTGGGCAAGGGCCGCGACCCTTGCCGGCGGTAGGTGAGGGCTTCATGGCAAGGGCTTCATGGCCCTCGCCTAGTGGCCGGTGAGCCTCACCGGAGGCTCGTCAGCCACCGTCGGAACAGTCCAAGGAGGAAGAAGGGAGAAAAGAAAAATGAAAAAAAAAGGAAAAAATTCAAAAAAAAAATTAGAAAATTGCCAAGTCAGTGTCTAGCCACCGGTTAGCGTCCACGTTAGTGCCGGCTGGCCAAAATTGGCTGGATGGACTGAATTGGTATTAATATAAACTAAATTGGTCAAATTGAAAAGTTTATGACTGAATTGGTATCAATGCAATATATTTAAAACTTTTTTTGGTACTTTCCCCCACCGGTAAAAGGAGCCATACTTTTACCTCTTAAAATTTATGAATTGCACGTGCTAACGAGAGAGCAACTGAGTACAGTTGTAACGAAAAAAAAAAAAATTCAGTGATATAGCGGTATAGCTAAATGTTCAGGGATAAGAGTATATGACCTCCAAAGGTCAGTGGGGTTTATACATTTCCTCCTAAGAACAATAAAATAGCAATCACGTTTTTTTAAGTCTAGTGCCTGCAAAATTTCGACCCTTCTCTGAAATCATGGCTTCGTCACTGTCCTATCGAAGTTCCTTTCGTCGTAATTCCTACATAAAACGTCGCACCTATAAACTCTCAGAAATCCTCAACGAATATTTGTTTATGTGGTATAACACTTTGTATTCAAATTAACATATGATAATCCGAGCACAACAAGTTGTGACAGAAGATCGATCGCTCGAGAGACGATAAAATAGCCCACCATAGTAGCTATGGAAAAAAGAGAAAAAAATGAGATAACCATGAACTGCCATGTTTTTTGATGTTCATAAAAGGGATAGTGACACAAATGGTTTTTGAATTTTCATTTGATGTAGAATGTGGTTCATAAACTTTCAATTTGTTTAATGCGGTCTCTGAAATTTAGCTTAATGTTCAATATGGTCATTGAACTTTTAATTTGTTTAATGTGGTCCATGACCTTTTGATATATATTTAATGTAGCCTTTGCCATATATTAAAATGTTCAAAGTAGTCATTCCGTTAATTCAAGATTAACAACAACATTGAATATTTTCATATATTAAGGAACTAAAGGAACATGTACCAAAAGTTCAAGGATTATATTTAACAAATTAAAAGTTCAGGAATCACATTGCACGTTGGGCTAAAGTTTAAGGACCATATTATATATTAAGCTAGAATTTAATGATCATTTGTATTATTTTCTCTTCATGAAACCATGAAGGATGTGTAGAAAGAAAAAAAAATGAAAGTAGCGAGAGTTAGGGGTAATCAATTCCAAGGTGGGCGGTTCCTACCTTGGAACTGAGAATCACTCATTAAGGACTAGTTCTACAAAATAAGAAGTGAGAACAGCCTGTTAGTTTCATGGAGACCATGGAACCGGTCTAGTTCGGTAGTACCTCATTCATGTTGGATAATATAAAGTTCAAATTCTGCATTATGCAAGTCCAAATAGAAGGCAATAATACACTTAGTAAATTAGTACCTCATATATGATGCATAATATAAAGTTTGAAATCCGCATTATGCAAGTCCAAACAAAAGGTAATAATACACTTAAGATCCATTTGTTTCATGGAAAATGACTTCCGGAAAAATGTTTTCCGGATTTTTCGGTGTTCGTTTAACGAAAAATGAACTAGTCAAGGAAAATGTTTTCTATCATTAGAAAAAAACAACCTATAAAGTAAGGAAAACGTTTTCCATTTTTGAAAAATAAAAAACTTTTTCCATGACTTCTTCCCTCTTACTTTTTTTTTTTTTTTTTATCAATACATTTTCGTTTATTTTTATGCTTTTTTTTTTTTTTTAAATCGAGTTTTTAATTTCTTTTCTTTCTTTCCTTTTCATCTACTTCTTTGGTGGTGGCCGGTGAACGACCACGGCGGCGTCCGGTGACCGGCCGCAAGCCCGCCGGCCGGCAACCTCGCCGGCCTCGCCCAAGGTTGGCGAGGCTCCACCTAGCCCGATCTGGTGAAGCCGAGATTAGGCCTCGCCTAGATCGGGCGAGGCGGAGCTCTCATGGCTCGCCAGATTCGGCGAGCTGGGCGGGGCTCAAGCCTCGCTCGAGCTCGCCGGATCCGGCGGCGGAGCTTGGGCTCCCAATCCAAGTGAGCTCAAGCTCCGCCGCGGATTCGGCGAGCTTGCGGCTCGCCAAAGCTCGGCAAAGCTCGTGGTGAGCTCGGGCGAGATCAGCCGAACCTCGAGCTCACCTGGATCCGGCCACCGGTCTTGGTCGCCGGGTAGGAGTGGCCATCGTTCGGTAGGAAGGAAGGAAGCGGCGGTGGAAGGAGGAGGAAGAAGGAGGAGGAAGGAGGCGGCGGAGGGAGGAGGAAGGAGGAAGGAGGAAGGAGGAAGGAAAAGAAAAAGAAAAAAAGAAAAAGAAAAAAAAAAAAAAATAATAAATTTCGATTTTTTAAAATATAAATAATTAAAAATTCATTTTTTAAAAAAATATAAAAATAAAATTAATTTTTTGGTCAATTAAAAATATTAAAATTCAATTTTTGATAATTTTTCCCAAACAATTAAATGAGCTAACGAATAGTGGAAAATATTTTCCACTCAAATTTTAGTTTTTTTGAACAGGAAGGAAAATAGAGTTATTTTCTGAAAAATGACTTCTAGGAAAATATTTTTCGGAAACATGATATTTTCGCGTTTCGCGGAAAATGTGCCATTTCCGGAAAATATTTTCCAGAAGTCATTTTCCAGGAAAATGATAATATTTTTAGCATTCGGTTAAAACCTGAAAAGTTTTGGAAAATATTTTCGGTATTCGGTAAGGAAAATATTTTCCGCTCACTAGGGTCTGCATGACAAAATTTCTGAAACAGAAATTGATTTCTGGCTAGAAATCAATTTCTTAATTTCTATTAGGACAAGTTTCGAACAAAGAAACCCGTTTGATAACGAATCAAAATTTCTATTTCGAAACAAAAATCCGTTTGATAACAGAATAAAATTTCTATTTCAGATAATAACATAGGAAATCCTCAAATACAAAATAATAGTCGAAATAATACTAAAACAACATAGGAAATCCTCAAATACAAAATAATAGTCGAAATAATACTAATACATTACAAAAGTTAAAAATACAATTTCATGGAATTTCCGGCATATTATTATTCCTTGCCATTTTATTGGCAATGGTTTTTCTAAGCGTATTTATTTGATTTCCCTCCTTGGTCAATGTATCATTTGCAAGCTCATCTTACATAGGTTTAGACAAGTCTTTGCGGAAGCATGAATATGGGTGCTATCAATGGTGCCTATACAACCTTATCATTTTATCAAAGACTAGTATTATACAAGATTATCAACAAAATAAAATTGATGGTGTAAATGAATATATGAGAATTCTATCTTGAAGTAACGTTTATGGTTAGGAACCAATCGGGAGAAGGTCAATTTATTTTGATTCTCGAATTAAATCAGTCTAGTTGCTCATCCCTAATTTGTTGCTCAATGAACCTTTAATGGACATTGCATAGCAAAGAGAGAATCTCTTGCCTTCGAATTAAAATTCAAGATTGTGTAACAATTTAATTATTTTGATTTTACAAGAATTTTGAATTCGTAAAGAAACGAGATTAAATTTCTAGGCACGTTTTTTATTCATCTATTACGTAAGAACTTTTTCTTCAACCGGCCATGCGCGTGCCTTTTCTAGGAGGAAAGAGCCCCATTGTTTTTAAGTAAGCATTTGAAAAATTTGGTCGTTTTTTAAAATTGGGGACCCATTTGATTGCCTTTCATCCTAAAGAGGAAGTTATAAAAAAAAAAAAAAAAAAAAAAAAAAAATGAAAAAAAAAACACGAGCAAAATAAGAAAAAGAAAATTACCAATAACTTGTGAAGTTGTGGTTATAAGTGAATTAAGTTAGCAAGAAAGCGCAAGGTTCTTTTATATGGTTTGATTTGATTTTCCGATTTCTATTTTAGGCGAGAAGTTAAAAATTTCAGATTCCGATTTCTTCAATTTTTCTATTTACGGAATAGAAATCTGTTTCGAGAAATAGAGAAATCAAATTGCATTATCAAACGGATTTTGTTTCCAAACCCTGTTCCTTAGGGAACAAAGAAACGAGAGAAATCGAGAAACAAAAATTTTGTCATGAGCACCCTAGATTGGTAAGCGCGAGCATCAAGCTTGAGGC
Organism: Eucalyptus cloeziana; assembly: GCA_014182715.1. Lineage (NCBI taxonomy): Eukaryota > Viridiplantae > Streptophyta > Magnoliopsida > Myrtales > Myrtaceae > Eucalyptus > Eucalyptus cloeziana. The sequence continues at coordinate 31,787,177 of CM024638.1, forward strand.
TCGCTAGATCGACAAGCTTGAGGTTCACCTCGGTGACGGTTGACGACTAGCCAAAAAAAAAGATGGGAAACAAAAAAAAAAAAAAAAAAAAAAAAGAAAAGAAAAAGGAAAAAAAAAAAAGGAAAAAAAAGAAAAAAAGGAAATTAAAAAAAAATTAAAATTAAAAAATAATTCGAATAAAAAAGAAAAGAAGAAAATAAGAAGAAAAAAAGGGGTAGAGAAAATGAGGATTTGTAGAGGTGTGAGATAAGAGAGATCAAGTGAGGAAATTTTTTTTCATTTTTCCCTAAAATATAGAAGATTTTTTTATTTTCATGGAAAACATTTTCTTTAAGGAATTTATTTTCCGTGAAACAAACGTTGAAAAATCCGGAAAACATTTTCGCGAAACAGAGATAAACTTTCTAATGCCCAATGGAGCTTTACAAGTACCGTGTTCACGGAAGGGACAATAAGAGGGGTTTTTTTTCCGGAACGTGAAAAATATTCTTGACGTCTCACAAAGCTTGAGTTTTTCGAGTCATTGATAGATGTTAATGTCATCCCATTCACTCCTGTAAATAAGAGCAAGACGCTTGAAGTTTAGCTTCTTGGTTGCTCTTAGTGCTGTGCTTATAATTATAAACACAGTAGCCACTTGGCTCGTGCTTTTGAGTTTTGGACGTGGCTTTTTTATTGTACATAATGACTTCAAGAGGAGCAGTACCCGTTACAGATCCTTCCGCTCTCCTTTTTACGCAGCCTTTTTTTTTGCTGTATCTGCAAACAATAGGTTCTCTCTTCTCTTTGCTTGACATGTCTCCTTTATTTTATATATATTTATATATTATATTTATATAAGGCACCGGTCCGGTTGAGTGGTTTTACGTTATAACTGAGAACTAGACTGGACCCCTCGAGAACTACTTAGGATCGGACCAAACCCCGCCCGGGACTGACCGGTTCGGTCTGATTCCGGATAGTTCGGGCAGCTCCTGATTCTTTTGCGCCCCTAACGAGAGCACTTTGATGAGGTCCAATAAAAATCTGTATCAATCTTGCGCCTCGCCGAGATGCAATGACCATCAGGGCAATGGATATTTTGCTGGAACCGTGAAAGTTCTTTATGGTTCCGACTTTGGCGGGCTGCGAAGCAATCTGTCTAGATTCCAGTTCAGTTGATTGGAGAAATTGATTCCGGCTAATCGCAACACCAAATTGGGAAACGCAGTAAGAAACATAATTGATGGGATTGTCCGAGGACTACTTCGTCCTGAGGTCGAGGTAGATAGAGTCCAGGCCAAGCAAGGTGCACTTCTTGGGCTGGCTTGTGTATTGCTATGAGTTCGGTGTTGTTTTTCTTTGGCTGATTCGAGATGGGTATTGGGTGAGATCGGCAACGAAACATCGGTCCCTGGAATTCAATCCAGTGTTGGGCGCTTTAGAGCCGGAGACATTGATGAAGTTCTAGACCGGTACTCGGATCTGAGACGCGGGGAAATTGGCTCGTAAACCTTCGGTCAACACTTTTAGCCTGAAGGGTCGCGTGGAGTTGAAACGTTCAGAATTTGGGGGACGAGTTCGGTGGATGGTTTCACGTTTTCGTCTCGATGCAGATCTATTCGGAGGGGGAAGTAGTTCAGCTCTTTCTGGGATGTACTCAACATGGGGAGCATTGAGTATGCATCCAAATTGTTTGACGGAAGTGACCGTTAGAGATGTTGTCACTCATACCTTGATTGTTATGGGGCATTCTCATCTAGATGATCTTCATGCCCACAAGGCTTTACGGTTTGCCCATCATATGCAAGGATTGTTAGAATATTTAATAGTAAACTAAGTCTTTATGAGAGCAGGAGCTTTTGAATTCAAATTTTTCCAGGTCTCTTATTTTCCTCACTTATTATGTATTTTCAGGCTTAGTATTGTATTCTTCTGGTAGAAGGTCTCAAAATCTTGTAGGGAGAATGAGACAAAACCAAATCGAGTCACTCAAGTGAGTTTTTTTCAAGTGACAGTAGAGTTGGGAGAACTCGGGATTGGTCCCTCTGTTCGTGATCCTGCAATTAGACGAAGAATTTGTTGTTATGATGAATTGCTGAGAGATGCCTAATGTACATGTATTTCAAATGTGGGGTGCACAGATTGGCGGCCTTCCCTTTGGCAGAAATGGATACTAGAGGTAACTTTCACATCATTGCTTACTGCTTGCAGCGTGCAGCCACGTGGGCTTGGTAAAAGAGGGTCTACTCATTTTCAGGTCTATGTTTGAGGAATATTCAGATGTGCTCCCCAAAGACCGTTAAAGTTTTGATAGATTTATTAAGTCGAGCAGGACATCTTGAAGAAGCTTATGATCTCATTAAGTTCCCTCAATCGAGACAAAACCCTTTAGCATTGGGGTCACTTGTAGGCGAATAGATTGTATGGAGATCGAGAGAGGGAGGAGGTTATTTGGAGGGCACCTCCTTGATTTATGATCCAACACTTCTAGAACTTAATGGATGATGTCTTTTTTGTGGATGGTGAACATTGGGATGATGTAGTTAGAATCAGATCCCTGGCTGTAACATTTTATATTCAAATAACTAGGCTTTATAACCTACCTTTGTTATCCATTAGTTTTCATTTTAACTCCTGATAAGATAAGAGCACCATGTCTGCAGCCAATCCATATTAGAAATGAAGACAGCATACAAAATTCAGTATGTGGCTTCACGTATTGGGAAGATAAGTTGTGTAAAACAGAAACACTTTCTGAAACGGTATGATTAAATGAACCTCTCTAATACAGCAACTGATAAAGAGTCTTCTGAGGATGATGTGTATAAGACTGATGAATCAGGTAACACTTAAATTTCTCTTGGGTCCTAATAGTAATTGATATGAGTGCTTACAAACACTGGAAAGGAATTTTTTTAATTAAAACCCATTTTCTTTCTTTGCATTACATTACATATATTATTTATTGAAGACAGTAGCAAACGTGATACAAAACTAAGAATGCACAGAAACATCACGATCCTAGGCACAGATAATGAGATCGTGCTTCATTGACTTTTATTTCTTTTTCATGTGAAGGCACAATCGTGGATTGATTTGCAAATTTGCTTTCTTCATTGACCTTTAATTCACCAAGGGCAGCCTTTATCAATCACTTGATCATCCATTGCATATTGTAGATTTTGAGCCAACACTCTTTAGTTTCAGAGCTCCACATAACAAATGTACCTTCTGTTAGAAAGGAGTAATTAACGAATTAACTACTTCTCTGATCACCTTATCGGAGCTCCCACCTCTCCCAACAGCCTTCCTAGCCTCCTCTCTTACCTCCTTGACTCTCGCTCTCAACTTCTCATCCATCATCAACTCTACAATCTTCTTCTCAATCTCTTTCCCTTTTACAATAACATTGGGACCCCAATCCCAGTTCCTGTCCCAGAGTCCCAATCCCGCATCCTCCATGACCTGTGCATTCAGCCTTTGATCACCGTGTTGTGGCCAGGCAAGTATTGGGACTCCCTCTAGAGCTGCTTCCATCACCGAGTTCCACCCGCAATGACTTAAGAACCCTCCGATGGCAGGATGCCTTAGAATCTCCAGCTGGTCAACCCACCCCTTTATGATCAACCCCTTGTTCTTTATTTTCTCCAAGAAGGAATGATTCAGGAAGTGTTTTGCATCCTCTTGGTCATCCTTATCCACTTTACTGGTTTTTAGGACCCAGAAGAATCTCCACCCGGTATTCTCCAGCCCTTTTTCCAACTCTTTTATCTGATCTCTGGACATCGCCGTTCTGTTACCAAAGCTAATATACACTACAGATAGAGTTGGCTGGTTCTCCAGCCATGACCTGTATTGATCCCCATTATCATCATGTGGAAGATGATATGGTTCTAATGGCCCCATAGGCAGAACGGGCGGCAAGCTTTTAATCACCTTATCTTTGTTGAGAGCAGCAAGGGTAGATGCTTGGAACCACTCAAAAGTGTTCATCAAGATTCCTTTGGCCTCTGATAGAGCTTGACAGTTTGTAAGAATGGTTGACGTAAAAAGATCACTGGAATCAAGGAATACTGGTGGGATGCTTGACATGGCCATGGGTGGCAATCCTGGTATCTTGATTTCAGCGGAATTTTTGTTGAACTCAGCTGGGTTTGATGTCAGCACTGGAAGGTATGCCATAAGGGAGACGAAAGCGACTGAGGTGGTGGAAAGAATATAAATAGGGAGGTCAAGGGTCTTAGCGATTGGAGCAACCTTGGCAACTAGAGGGAAGTCCACAAATATAGCGGAAAAAGGTGGAGATGATGAAGATAAGAGTGGATGGAGAAGAAAGATTGACTGATTGATGAGATGCGTCTGGAGAAAGAAAGGGTCAACAGGAGCAGAATCAGCTTGCTGGAAGCTAGGAGTAAGCTGGAGTTCAAGATGATTGATTTTGGGATTGTGGCGAAGGAATGAGGATATGTGATCTGACTCCGCGATGGACACGGTGGGTTGACCTGTAATTACCGTGACGATGCTGTCTTGCTTTGCTAGCATTGCCGCGAGCCGGAGGAACGGCATCAAATGGCCCATTCCAGCACCGGGGAACAGAGCTATGTGAGGAGGTTGTGGTGTAGTCATTGTTAAATGGCGTTCTTGGATGATGAAGAGACTATAGACGATTGGCAAATAGATGCTGAAAAGAGGGATTTGTAGTAAATGAAAGAGTTATTTGCTGTTAGCAGACGTCAGGCTATACATTTGTCAACTATACGTTTGTGTCTTCTATATTATAAGCGATAGAGAAACAATAGATGAATGTTGGGTTTTATTCGGCCAGAAGTGTAGGTGGGTTCGTGTTGTCACGTGCTGGATTAGGTGAGAACTCAGATGCCATCTGCCACTCAATGAATTATTTCGATTCTCTCGGTTAATAATGATCAAATGAGATAGGTCCCAAATATGTAGTTCTGATTTTTCTGGTAAATGTTGCATTAAAGGATGTATTAATCCTTTGAATCCGGTACCAATGGGTATCATCCCCCCATGAAATGATCTTCTTTTTCTTTTTCTTTTTTAAACAAAGGTTGCGTAGAATAGATTTTCCAAAGTCAGTTCCTATGTCGGTCGAGGTGAATTGTGTTAAAAATGTTTACACAACCTTTCTCTAACATCTACTGTTCCATGTGAAGTGGGAAAAGAGTTTGTGAATTGATATTTCCAAGAGTCGCCATCGGAACAATCATCTTCAAGGTTGGCAAGCATGTATTGACCGAGTCCTTACAAATGTCTCAGAGCACCATCACATTAGTCGGAAATAAAGAGTAAGACAAGTTGTTCTACCAAGTGAGAAGCCTCTCCTGGGGGCCGCATAGTAAGGAAAAAACTCAGCGTGTAAAAGTACTTATCATCGTCGAAGTACTACTTTTGGAGATCCGGTCCCCTAAAGAGGGATACAACAGGAGGGGCCGACTTGATACGACCCATCATGATGCCTCTCCAATCTCCAGTTTTGTATTAAAAGAAAACAACTTCTAAATATAGACCAGACTTGAAGACAAAAGCTTTTTAAAATGGGAGGAAAGTAAGAAAAAGAAAACAGAAAGCCAAACCAGCCAAGGAAAATAGAAAAATAAATGGGAGGGAGAGATCTAACTCAAACCCTCCCATCTATGAAGGATGAAGAAGAAAATTGTGTGAAGATGAGAGGGAGAGGAAAGAACCGTAGGGTGGGGGACCGCAGAAGTTCAAAAGACAGAAAATTAAGAACATTTAAGATGAAGCGTCCATTTATGTGCGGTGGCCAATAGGAAGAAAACAAACATGTTCGCTTGCTGATTTCTTCATTTTTTAGTAGTGCGTGCATATAAATTGATGTAAAAACACACCAAATCAAAGGCAGAGCACGGACTTTAATTGCTCGGCCAGATTTGGCTCCCTTTAATCGAAATTATTTTTATTCAACAAGCTTAAATTCAAGATATATTTCAGTAATACATAACTAGAAATGACAATAACATCTCGATTCTAGGTAGTGAAATTGTGCTTCATTGGCCATAGATTCTATTTTATGTCAAGACACAAATCCATTCCATATGGTAGATCGTGAGCCAATACTTTCTAGTTTAGTCCATAAACTTGTTCGATGTGACAATTTTTCCGGATAGCAAATGTACCTTTATGAAATAATTAACGATTCGATTACTTCTCGGATCACCGTATCAGAGCTCCCACCTCTCCCAACAGCCTTCCTAGCCTCTTCTCTCACCTTCTTGGCTCTCTCTTTCAGCTTCTCATCTGTCATCAACTCTACAATCTTCTTCTCAATCTCTTCTCCTTTCACAATACTATTGGGACCCCAATCCCAGTTCCTCTCCCACAATCCCAATCCTGCATCCTCCACGACTTGTGCATTAAGCCTTTGATCACCATGTTGCGGCCAAGCAAGCATTGGGACTCCCTGTAGAGCAGCTTCCATCACCGAGTTCCACCCACAGTGGCTCAAGAACCCTCCGATGGCAGGATGCCCTAGAATCTCCTGCTGCTCCACCCACCCTTTTATGACCAACCCGTTATTCTTTGTTTTCTCCAAGAAGGCTTCGTTCAAAAAGTGTTCCGCAACCTCTTGGTCATCCTTATCTACTTTACTAGTTTTTAGGACCCAGAAGAACCTCCACCGGGTTTTCTCCAGCCCCTTTTCCAACTCTTGTATCTGATCTCTGGACATCGCCGTCCTGCTCCCAAAGCTTATGTACACCACAGATTCAGCTGGCTGATTTTCCAGCCATGGCTTGTATTGATCCCTGTCATCATCATGTGGAACATGATATGGTTCTAATGGCCCTATGGGCAGAATCGGCGGCAAGCTTTTAATCGCCCTATCTTTGTTGAGAGCCGCAAGTGTAGATGCTTCAAACCACTCAAAATTGTTCGTCAAGATTCCTTTCGCCTCTGATAGAGCTGGAGAGTTTGTAATAATAATCGACGTAAGAAGATGACTGGAATCATGGAATACCGGTGGGAGGCTTGACATTGCCATGGGTGGCAATCCCGGTATCTTGACTTCAGGGGAAGTTTTGTTGAACTCAACTGGGTTCGATGCCAGCACTGGAAGATATGCCATGACCGAGAGGAAGGAGACTGAGGAGGTGGCAAGAATATAAATAGGGAGGTCGAGGGATTTGGCAACTGGTGCAATCTTGGCAACCAAAAGGAAGTCAACAAATATAGCAGAAAAAGGTGGAGACGATGAAGATAACAACGGAGGGAGAAGATCGATTGACTGATTGATGAGATGCATCTGCTGAAAGAAAGGGTCAACAGGAGGGGAATCAGCTTGCCGGAAGCTAGGAGTAAGCTGGAGTTCAAGATGATTGATTTTGGGATTGTGGCGAAGGAATGAGGATATGTGGTCCGACTCCGCGATGGACACGGTGGGTTGACCTGTAATTACCGTGACGATGCTGTCTTGCTTTGCTAGCATTGCCGCAAGCCGGAGGAAGGGCATCAAATGGCCCATTCCAGCACTAGGAAACAGAGCAATGTGAGGAGGCTGCGGCATACTCATTGTTACAAGGCGCTCTTGGATGATAAAGAGACAATAGATGATTACCGTACAGATCCTGAAATGAGGTTATATAGAAGCAATGAATGAATGTAGGTGGGTTCGTGTAGTCACGTACTGAATTAGGTGAGAAAGTCAGTTGCCATCTACCGGTCAATGATATATGGTATTTTTTTTTTTTTTAATGAAATGATCTTTCTTTATTTTTTTACAAAGGTTTGTAGAATAAATGTACCGAAGCCAGCTCCTAGTTATTTGTGAACTATTTAAATTAATGTTGATCGATCAGATTCGTATGAAAAATGTTCACACGACCTTTCTTTAACATTTAATGTTCCGTGTGAAGTGGGAAAAAAGCTTGTTAATTAATATTTCCAAGAATTGCAATCGGAGCAATTATCTTCTAGGTTGGCAAGTATGGATTGACCGAGTCCTTACAAATGTCGTAGAGCACCACATCAATAAAAAATATAGAGTAAGACAAGTTGATCTACCAAGGGAGAAGCCTCTCATGGGGCGCCGCATGATAGGAAAAAAAACTCAGCTCGTAAAAGTCCGTATCATCGTCGAATTACTCCTTTCGGAGAAATGATCCCTGCAAAAAGAGGGATAGAGTAGGTGGGGCGGATTTGATACGACCTCATGATGACTTTTCAATCTTCCATTAAATGCCAACCACACTATGGGTTGTGATATGAATTCCCAAACCTCCCTCACTAAAATAGTTGGGTACTAGCCACGTGCTTGAAACTCGACGTAAAATTTATAAATAAGCAAATTATCTTAATGTGTATTGTGAATCATGTCATTTTTGTATGTTGCTCATTTATGTGCTAACATTTTTCGTTGGATTATTTAAATGTCGATTGCTTTTTTTTTTTTTTTTTTTTAAAAGCAATCATTTTAGTGCTATAGTCATTTTAAGAGGCCAAGAAATCTGACATGACTTGCCAGCAAAGGGCCATGTCAAAATTAAATTTTGTCCATGTTGGACATCAAATTTATATTTTCAATTTACAAAGGATTACAATGATATCAAGAATCATCCATGGTTCTCAAAGAACTAGCCGAGAGAACTCACGGAAACAGCTCAAACCCTATATTACCAGTGACAACCGGGGCTATTCTCTTCAAAGCACGGAGGAAATGATGAACGTGGTGGGAGAGGCAAGAAACCCACCTCCAATAGCCAGCCAGCCAAAGATTTAGGCCGGTTTGTTGATGAAAGATGAAAGACCTGGACGCAGATGTTGATCAAGAAGAAGGAGAAGAAGATGAGCTTCTAAGGGCTAAACTACGAAGTGTCCCATTTTTTTGCTCTAAATTACGAATTTTGAATGAATTCAGTAAATTCGTTTTGTTTTTCAAACCCTAATCCCTCATCCGTTTTCTCTCCTGCCCATCTTTAGTCACAACCGGTCTCTATCCCAGGGCCCATAATGTTGCCATTGTTGTCAACTCGCCTCATCGTGCAGTTGCCCTCAAGCGTCACCCAGTGGCTGGCCACGATTTGTGTCCTTGTTTCTCTCCTCGAGGCTCGTGACTGCTTGCGACCACGGCGTTGCTGATCATGGGCGACACCGGATCTAAGGTTGCCCATGGCCGACAAAGCTGGATCGGGGCTTGGCAACGTCCGGTCCAACATTTGGAGCCCCAATCCAATGCACAAGGAGAAAGGAGAAAGCTCGGTGGCTTTCGGATCAATGTTCGGGGTTGCGCCTAGTGACTCGATACCGAGCTTGCGCTAACAAGGTAGCGGCAAAGAGGGGGACGAGCTGCTGTGGCAGTGGCTTAGGGTGGCGGAGCCAATCGATTCTCGTCCCTTTGGTTGGTCGACTCTACTGTTTCTCCTCATATGAAGTAAATTTAGTCGCCATGGGGTCTTGTATTTTGTCCACGTTGGATTTCAATTTTTTTTTTTAAGAGCCATATTGGAATTAGAAAGTTCATTAAAAAAAGCCACGTAGGGCTCTTTATCAAAATATGTCATTGGAGATATTTAGGTAACCGTTTTCTTCATTGAACTAACACTTAAATGATGATTCCAAACTGAAGTGAATATCGTACAAAGGCTATGATAATTGTAATTTTCTTTTCCCATAGTTTTATAAGCGACTTAATGAGTTTGGGGTCACTTGTTAGGCAAATTAAAGAAAAGCAACCCTACCTTTTTTATTATTATTATGTTTTTTTTGGTAAGGTATTATTATTATGTTAACATCTAAATTTTGGTGATCCTGGTCATTCATTTATTTCATACAAAATTAGGGATTACCCCTAAACAAGAATATTACAATTAAATTGCATTGCATTAGAATTAGCCAAACGTGGTTGATTTTCAAGGGACTCTTGCGAAATTTGGCGGTGGATGTTTGAAATTGCAGGCAAGGAGCCCACTCACGCATGAATTTTGAAAAATTGGCTTGGGCCATATCCAATAGCTGACCAATATTTCTGTTGAGGAAGATAGCGAAGAGAAAGGAAGTAAAAAAATTTAGAGATACTGACCATATATTCTCTTCACACGTATCTATGGCAGTATATTTGGTATGTCTTGAAGAAATTTGTTTCATGGACACGACGTGGGCAAATAAAGCAAATAAAAAGAAGAAAGGATTCGGTTGATTCTGCGCAGAAGCGGGTAAGAAGATTGAGGAACATGGATGGAAAAGAAAATATCATGGTTCTAAGATATAATATGCAGATTTATTCTCCTATAAAAGGGCCATCTACGGACAAGCAAGGGGAGGAGGCTACGATGAGACAGTCTTTCTTTTCTCTCGGTCAAGAATATACACTCAAAGGGGTCTCTCTTCTTATCTAGTGGTTAATAGAATATGCGCCGCACCCTCATGTTGCGCGCCTCCCTCTTGTGCCGAGCTACTGCTGCCTTCGCCTTGACGCGCCACGACACATTGCCGTCTTTGTGCATCGTGATCCTCGAAGGCGCTGTGGGTTTCTTCTCTGTTTTTGCAGCTTGCGACTGTTACTGATTCATAGGGACGCTCCCTGCGACAAGCCCCATGGCCTCATCATCAGTATCACATGCAGAAGACGCCACTTTTTGATTTCTTTTGAGATAAAGTGGTGGTCAAAGTGGATTGCCAGGTCTAAGTATCAAGTCTCCAGCGGAAGCTCGGACAAATAGATTCACGAAGAGATTTGCGTATTGAGGGTCGAGGTACGCATCTGACTTGGCGGCTCACCAGCGATCCCCAAGCTTAAACGCTGTCATCCAACATTCAAATTTGGTAACGATATACGTGAAATAGGTAAAGATATTATCTAAATTTAATTTAGTTATTTCATTACTTAATTCGTTGATATTGTGAACGAATTCAAATCTCTTAACGATATTATCTTATCCAAAATTTTGGCGATAGCTCTTTTAAATTAGGGACCATTCCCTAATTTCACAAGTGCATATAATTGACAGTCCAATTTCATGTCCAAAATATGACTCACAATTGTAAGGAAAAATCGTCAATCCGATTTCACGCTTGAGATATGATTTGCGATTTCATTAAATTGGTCAATTCGATCTCATGTGCTAGATGTAATTCGTCAATTTATTTCTAAAATTAAGCGGACACCAATGATATCCTGCCCAATTTGCTGCTGTGTTGTTTTTGATGCCTTTGCTCGAATTGATTTTGCTCCATAAAAGAAAACCCAAAAAAATATATATATCTAAGTTGGATTGAATTCTCGCCAGAATAGTGATAGTTTGCATAGTTAGATTAGGAATTTTATTTATTCCGAATTTTCGAAATAAAAATCCCAAAAACATTACTTTAGGATGTTAGATTTTCTTTTCCTTAATTTAAATTGCATGTGTAATTATTGGACACATTTAATTTCGAATTTTAATTAAAAAACACAACTATGCGCATGTCACGCAAGATTAGTTCATTCATTACCTGTCATTAGTAAATTGCATGTTTAGGGTAATGCATGACATGTTAGAATAGTTGCATTAATCTTTTCCTATCATTAGATTAGGTCATTTAATAAGTATCGTGTGATATATAATTCGCATAGTAGGTTGCATGTTGCATGTCATTTTTGTTGGGCATTTTTGTACGTCATTGCATTGTAGTGCACATAGATTAGGTTTCATTTAAGCAAATAAAAAAAATTGGGTGACTGCATATTAATTAAAAATCATTCCTAGGATTATTGATGTGGATTATGATCTAACATTGTAGATGCTTTCGTTTTTATAAGGTAAGTCCCATAATTTCTTTATTACTTTCTTTGGTGTTAAATTAGTGGATTGCACACCCGCATGATCACTCACATGTTAGGGAGTAATAAAATAAATTCAAGTTGCATAATAAAATATTTTTTCATGAAAAGAACGGTATCAAAAAGGCATTAGATAAATCTAGTATAACCAAGTCCCCATACCTACAATTTCTGGTTCTTATGAGTAAAATAATTCTCCAATTATTTTATTTAAGTGTCTAATCAACCTACCATGAACTAATTAATGCTGACTCATAGATAAAATTCATTTGCATGCTAAAAATTTGAACCTAAGTCGTTAATTGATATGAGTTTGGGAGAGCTCGAGCTTAGCTTAGACTTAGTAGTCCTTTAGCTAAACTCTAGGTGGTGTAGTTACAACATATTATATGTAAATGAGAATACCAAACGGTCGCCTAACTCGCTTAGGACCTGCTATGGGTAGAATGGGCTGGGAACCCGATCAAGCCTGGATTCTCTTCCATCCCTGAATACAATGCGGACTGTGGGGGTTACGTTATAGAACTCTATAACTAAATATATTCTATGGGGTGTTGGAACGAAAGGCAGGTGGAGTGAATGGCTTCACAACCAAGACTAGCAAAAAATTTGGCCTATTGAGTAGAAGAACGGATTGGAGACTGCAGTTTCTCTTCTCTTCCATCGTACTTTGTTTACTCCAATAGATTCTTTACCTTATCATTCAAAAACAACTTTTTTCAAAGTACTGTGAAAAAGTGCTGCCGCTTTGCTTGCGGAAAGAAGTTAAATTTGGCCGATCTAGGAAAGTTTTTGCAAATATGACAAAAGAAGAGAATTTTTCCCACATAAACATTTGAAAATTTTGGTTGATTTAGCAACCATGAACTTAGCCTGTGTTTGGTGGCCTGATAGGAACAAAATTATCATGTCTTAGCATTTAGTCACACACTCCGGTCAGACAAATCCCAGCGAAAATGTCAGATATTCCATTCTGAGCTTTGAGTTGGCATGAAATTATCCCATCTGAACTTAATTAGAAAAGGTAAAAAAGGGATAGAGCATATACGAATACTGGTTCGTATTTGCCTAGCTACCCAACGGCGACAATGCTTGGTGGTCACTAACCTCTGGCACCGCATGGTGGTGGCATCTCTTAGGTGATTATCGGATGGTGGTTGCCTGATAGTTTCACTCTCCATCGCAAATGCATTGACCAGATGTCGTAACCCCATGCCTTTGCTCGGTGGTCTTGCTTCGGAGACCACTCGGCAATTGTTGCACTATGGGGCGACAATCACCGCCACATGTTATCGTCGGTCGTGAGGGGAACACCACTTGTAGTGACCGCCAAAGTGTTTTGCATTTAATTTAGTTTTCAATTTGGATTGTATCCCTCCTTTAATATATTTCTTTTCATGGAATTCATTAACAAATATTGGAGGTTAAAATCAATTTCGGTTTGCTTCATTATAAGGGGTTCAAATATCAAAGATCTAGCTAATATGCAATTAAAGGAGGGAGATTAATTAAGTATTTAGGTTAAGCCTCGTCACCACTAAACCACAAAAGCTCAATAGGCACTATACGTTAGCTAAAGAAGGGTTTATTACTCCAGTATTTGACATTAGTGAAGGTCAATAATAATTGATGGAACTCATTGTGTTCATGCCCTTTGATGTCTACTGTTTACGAAAAGCAAGTTAGACCATGCAACAAAGAAAGTCTCCTGAGGGGAAACATAGCTTATTTGTGCCAAACACCGAGGAATTTATTATAGTCTTTTTTAATGATATTAAAATAACTAAGCTGTAAATCTACCTTTATTATCCATTAGTCATTTTAAGTTGTTAACCCCTCGGCAAGATAATAGAGTGCTATGTCTTTTAATTTTTTTTTTTTTTTGAACTAACAAGCGGATATTCATTATTAGGTTAAGTTCTTAGCAAATACATCAAGAGCATCCGCACATAATAAATCTAAAAGAGCAGACGGGGGTTAGTTACCTAGTTTCTAGGGAGACAGCCCATTCGTTGGGCTTTGGCTATCCAATCCGCCACCTTGTTAAATTTTTCTGCAGCAAATCTATATTAGGGATATTTAGGGAAAAGTAGCAAAAAAAATTCCAAATCTATTGCATTTGTCTTAATTTAGTCATAAACCTTTCAACTGTACCAATTAAGTTCTAAACCTTTTGACCATATGTGGTCCATCAAGTAAATTTTGATCGAAAATCGTTAACATGAATGCTAGCAGTCCTAAGTGACATGATTAGCACTGATGTAGACAAAGATTACAAATTTTTAATATTTTAATTTTTCTTAGGTGACCCTTGCTAGGCACTAGGCGAGAATAGCAACCTCCAAGGGGCTAGGGAGGGTTGTGGCCCTTGACTAGGCTATTGCCAGCCGTGGGCAAGGGCCATGAAGACCTTGCAAAGTCCAGCGAGGGCTCGTCGAGGCATGGGTCGCAATGAAAAAAATAAAATATAATAAATAATCAGAAAAAAATATTTAAAAATTTAAAATTTTTTCTACATTAGCAACGATTGTGTTACAAAGGACAACTATTGTCCAACAAGGGAAGGTAGTGTCCCTTGACTAGGCTATTGCTGGCTGTGGGCAAGGGTCACAAAGACCTCACAAAATCAAGCGAGAGCTCATTTGGGCAGGGGTTGCAATGAAGAAAAGAAGAAAAAAGTAATAAAAAATTCAGAAAAAATATTTAAAATAATGTAAAATTTTTCTACATTAGCACTAGTTGTGCTACAAAGGACAACTATCGTCCATGTCAATAATTTCAACCAAAATTGGCCGAATAGACTATATTGACAAATCGTTAAACATTTAAGACTTAATTGATACAATTGAAATGGCACAAATATAATAGGTTTATAACTTTTTTATACTTTTCCTGGGATAAAGACTACATATAAGATTAAGTATGTGGCTTCACATATTAGGAAGATAAGTTGTGAGATGAAAACACTTGCTGAAACATTATAATGACATGATGCACTCTTATTCATCAACTGATAACAAGGATTATGTGTCCGATGAATCAGGTAATACTTAAATTCCTCTTGGGTCCTATTAAGTTATTAACTATTGGATTTTGTTAACAAGGGGCATTTGTTAGACACCTCAATAAGTTTGTCATTTCTAATGGATTGCTTTTCCCATGTTATGTATAATGAATGCTTTGAAAATGATAACATGTCATTGCATAACTCTGTTAACTATTAATGGCCGGTAGTTTATTTATTTATTCTTACTTCATATGTTACATCCATAAAGGTGCTTGCAAACACTGAAAAGTAACTTTTCTTTTTCTAATGAAACCCCATATTCTTTCTTTGCACGACATTACATTCATCACATATTGAAGGCACTAGCAACTATGACTCATGTTATAAAAAAATGAAGCAAGTGGTCCGATAAAATGGATTGAAGAAAGGAAATAAATTGAACATCGGAATTTACATGATTTGGTCGGAGTAACAGCACACAATTCCATTATAGAACAAATGACATAAGGGAGATTACAATTGCTCGGGCACTAAAACACTCTCTCGATGTTTTCTAACCCTCAATTACACCCCAATAACTCACGTGGTGTTTAGTCTTTTTAATTCCTAGTGAAATGTGACACTCTAAATTTTCTGATCCTAGAATTATAAATGGACAAGTATGGGCTTGGAATATTGGAAGTGGGTCAAATGGCAAGTCCGGTGGGCCATAAGGAAGACGTGAACTTAAGGGCTTAGTGGGCCGTGTGGAGGCCATGAGTGTGGGCTTGATGGACAATGAGTTGAGCTTGACATGGAACGGGCCTAGTGGGCCACGGTTAGGGCCAATAGAGTTGGGGATGTATATATGATGCCCGGTTTGGGCGAAAAAGATCTTTGTTTGTTGACAGGAAGTTCTCATTGACCGTGTTTGATTTAATCTAGGAATTTATGCCTGAACACGGGATTAACCTTAACACTTTCTCTTAGTCCTTAACCTTAAGCTTAAATTGTGACATCAATGCCACACTAAACATATGCAAATTGACAAAACCTAATCTTCTCTTGTAGGGCCGAATGAGTAGGGGCAGAAATGGAATATAATAAAACAAACTAGGAGTAAGCACGCATGCATGGGAATTGTATGCAAGGGCTACTCCTGCCGCCCTTCTTCTTCCTTTGGCACATCTGCCCATCCCTTTGGTCATCATGGCCTTGCGATTGGAAATTTTTTCAATCATGAACCACCTAGGGACTCATGAAGATTTAGGGAACTCTCTCTCTCATGAAGATTTAGGGAACATTCTCAATGCAAGAAATCATCATTGTTCTCTCTCTCTCTCTCTCTGACTCATCTGTCTCTCACTCTCTCTTGTCTCTTCTCACCACTTCTTTTCTCTCGGCTCAACAGAAGCTTTCTTCTTCTTCCTCTGCAATGTTGCTGCAGTTTCGAGCTCAAGAGGCTTGAGATCTTGAAGAGCAAGCACGTGAGGAAGGCAAGCATTAACCAAGTAAGGAAACGGTGGGATTCTAAGCTGGGACCATCTGCGGGTTGCTGAGTGAGATGCAAGACACACTGGTTTGGGGAAGAAATGCTCTTTGATGGTTCTGTTTTGGGGTCTAGCTCGCTGGTCGTAAGATTAGATAGTCTTTTAGTGACTTGCATGTGGGTTTTGCAGTGGTTTTAGGAGGTATATGCATGGGAGATGAGCTGTGGTGTTGCCGTTGTTTCGATAGGTGGTTGGGTGTGCTGCAATGAGAGTTGTGCATGTCAATCTAGGTAGGTGAGTAGGTTGTTCATGGGTTGCCAGCTTCATTCTGGTTTGAGAGGTCATTTGGTGTTCAGTGTGGCCTCTAGCTGTCGCATTGTGTGTGCTTGAGGTTGGGCCAAGGCTAGTTAAGGTGTTGTGTAATAGAGGCTGAGTTGTGGGAGTTTTAGTGATACATGGGGTCTAGAATTGGGTGCTTCTAGTATTGAGATTTTTTGATTTTATACCGGAGAATCTGCAATGAAGGCTTATTTCTTAATAGAAGTTGTAGCAAATTGTTTGTTCTATGTCATATATTTTTCTTACATTTTCTAGAAGTAGTACAAGAAGTGAAAAGGTGAATTCTTTCTAGTGTAGTAATTTGGGGATAAGTGAAAACAGGGAATATCGGTTGGTTGTTTGATTTTTCTGTCATTTTCGGGATAGAACCAAGTCTTATACTCTTCATGAAAGTTGTAGAGTTGATTATTGTGTATAACATACTAAACTTTAGTAGCGATTGGTTAAGTTTTGAGTACCAAAATGCCTTTTCTTAATGTGCGGTAGAGTCTGGAAAATTTTACAGGTTTTAGGGGTTAATGCAATGACTTGCTGCTCTCTGTACACTGAGAAATAGGACTAGATTCCTATATGTAAATTGTTTATCATTGTCTTTTCTAAACCATATTAAAATTTTACAATTTTTCAAAATGATTTACTATAGTTTTGACCTCTGTGTTCCAAACTGCTCGAAACTGCCTATTTTCTTCTCTAATCCGAATTTTTACAAACATTTGTAAACAACTTGTTTGAACTTCTTGGCGACCCCTTGGAGTCTTGTGGTCCCTTAGACATTGCCAATTGATATATATCTCTCTCTTACTTGTGAAAATATGACTTTGAATTGTGAATGGATGAGTCTTTTGTGTGTGATGAATGAAGTGCACCATGAGTTCGTGTATGTGAGCATTGAGTCTTGGCTTTGGAATGGTTTTGTGCACTAAGTTGGTAAGCATGATGTTGTGGTATGATTATTCCAAGGTGTGATGCATGAAATGTGTGGAACAAATTGAATATAAAAGATTTCCATCGGTTTTGTGATATTGGTGATGCCTTAGGGAGTGGAATGCTCATGCTGTGTGATTTTGAATGCCTCGGTTGTGTGATATCAGGATGCCTTGGAATGAGATGCTCCTGCTATGTGATCAGGAATGCCTCGATTATGTGATGTCGAGATACTTTGGAATGAGATGCCCTTGCTGTGTGACTAGGATGCCTTAGCTGTGTGATACTGAGATACCTCGGAATGAGATGCCCATGGTAGGGATTCCATGGAAGGCTAGAAGAGGGATCCATAAGTGACTCGATCAAACAGCCTATGATCCAACAAAAATCTGATTTGAGGGTGGATATTGAAATTCATGATGAATTAATTACACTTGGCATGTGTGTTTGTGTGTGGTTTGAATCACATATTGGTTAGTTGCATCAGGGTTGAATGCTAATATTATTGTGCTTTGTTTGTAGTGCATATGAATGTGAATAAGTGTGACAATGGGGTGGTTTATGTAATAGTATGTTCTAGTCTATGTGTGTTGCTTATTGTTGAATCTTGCATTTTCCTTAGTGACTAACGGATCACCTAGTTTAGGGCCCTATTGTTGTTTCTTGACCGGGCATTGCTCATTCCTTCATCTTTTTTAGATCATTAGAATGGATGTTCCACCTGTGGCACAATATAGGGTGATCACTTATCTTGACATGTCTTTCCACAATGTTTACAACCTCGACATTGAAATGACCTACACCCGATATGAAGCCACACTATGGATGGATGATGGGCATGTTGACTAGATTCCTATGCGGTTTGAGGCTCGGTTCATTAGCCATGAAGAAGAGCTGTTTAGACCTCTTCGGTTCAGTGATGGTGGGCCTAAAGCAAGTGGTGCTTAAAGAACCTAGTTTATGTGGAAGCTGAGGATGTTTTGTTTCTTTTCGAGTGACATGGGTTAGCTTAAGGGGTAGTGAAGATAGGCTCATTTTGACCTCTTCCTAGGCTTGAAGCATATGCTTTTGGTTCATGTCTTGTAAATATCTCCCTATGTATGCATAGTACATGTAAGCTCCCATGTTTATGTAAGTAAGAAACAGGTGATAATTGTAAAGGAAATGAGATGGTGCCACTTATATGATGGATCGTGTATTTTTATAGATGGATTGTTGATATTAATGATGGGACGAGATGACCGTGCCTTCGAAGATTTCAAGACCTTGTAATGCTCATGTTATACATGCTAATCATATAGGCTAGAATACCTTAGCGTAATTATTGATAATTAGTTTATGCTTGCATTTAGTATGTGACATTGCCAGGACATCACATGAAATTTAACTCGAAGAATTATAAAAATTTTAGTTACAAGAAATTAACTCGGTAAATCACTATAGGGTGTAATTACGACAAGCAAACTCTCGTGAGAAGAGCTCTTTGCACGATTCTACTTAGTTTATTGTCAAAGTTCGTTCTCTCTCTTGGCCATTAAGAAGAAATTTGGAGCGCTTCATATATTTTCCATTGCCCCATTTGTAACGCAAAATTAAGGAGTTCCCATCATGTTCATGATCTATGTTGAAACCTAAATTTTGACGACCTCATTTAGTCTTTTATTGCATCGAAAGATCAGGAGTCAACCCCTATCCATAAAAAAAAAGAAAGTTAAAACTACATATAGTTTTTAGGAGAAATTTTATTATTTGATAACTTTGATAGTGATAGGCTCATATATTTGCATCGGATCAATGACGAATGGACTCAGTTGAGGGAAGTTTTGAGTTAAATTAGGTTAAGTCCATAAGAATGTGAAATCTGGACAGGCCCCGTTGGATACTCACCGTAATTGAAAATTATATGGGTAGTGTGCCAATCAAACAAATTGAGAAAGATACTCTCTATTCCTTGTGGAAGTTGATTGATTCATTATTTTGATGAATAAAGAAAGTGAGCGAGAGGCGAGTCAGCAAGATATTAGACACTGGGTTGGAGGTGAGAGCGAAAGGCAACAAATGGAGATGATATTTTGCGGGATTTTCATAAGAATTTTCGCAAAAAAATGGAAAATATATCCACCTTGGCAAGCTGGGCTCCATTGAATATTTGCGTGATATGAAGAATATATGTTGAAGATCAAGCTTTCAAGTGAACCATAGGATATCGGCTACTTAAGGAGCGCACACGGACAAAAAGAAAGCAGGCCCCACATTTTAGAATGCACGGCCACCATTGAGAGAGGGCACGTCCGCGAGGGAGCTCTCTCTCTCTCTCTCTCTCTCTCTCTCTCTCTCATTCTCTTTGCGATATTCAATCATCCACGATGGGGACTGTCGCGACCTGCCTCTCGGGGGGAGGGAATAGGTTTAGGGGTATTGTCTAAAGGATGGGCCTAAGGCCCATGATAGCCCATACCTCGCGTGACATTGGGGTATTTTCAAGAATTTTGCAATAAGGAGTCGCCGCTAACCTATTGGAGTTGGCTAGAAACCAAGCGGGGCATGGGAGTATGCCTCGCGTCCTACGCAACCAAAGAATCTAGGGTCGGGGACTGGATTACACTAATTGATCAGTTAGTGCCTTTTTGATACCTAATCTTGTTCATTTTAAAAGAAAAGATTTTTGTCAGGCAGTTTGGATTGATTTTATACCTATCTACAAACATGCGAGGTGATCATGCGGGTGCACAATCATTAAAGTAACAATCATAGCTACAAAGATCCTAATTGTAGTAAAATTGAGCACATGCAATTAAACATAATTAAATATGCAAATTAAACACGTGATATAATCAATATATAAGCAAATAAAAGGCATAATTACATTAAGAATGCAAGACATAGCAATTCTTAACCAAACCCTACATTTTTTTGGATTTTCAAATTTTTTCTATAATAATATTTTTTTCGGCTGGACCTAGGTCTAGGTCAAGTTCGGTTTGACTCGGCCCGGGGTCTAACTCGGCTAGGGGACGGGCCGGTCGTCCCACCTGAAGGGGCAAGGCCCGACCACGTCGGGTCGGGACTTCACTTGTTTTGGGGGTTGGGCCTAGCCAACGGGCCCAACCCCTTTTGTAGTCGAGCGGGCCAAATCCATGATCTGGCCTGACTCGGGCCGTCCTCCTCCGATCGGCGACTTCTCAATCAAGACTAGAGGGACGACGCCGTGCCCTGGGCATCTCTCTAGCTCGGGCGTAGTGGTGCCGCCTCAATTTGGTGGGGGAAATGGCTTGGCTTCCAGGCAAGTCGTGGCGGTGCTCCTAGCGACCAAAGGATCGAGTCGAAGCTGCGGGGTGCAGGGCTGGCTTTTGGTTGAGCAAATTAATAAACAAATAATGGCCGTAAACAAGATTGAGAGCCTTTGGCTTAGCCAAGGCCCGAGCGCGGATCTGAAGACCTAAGGAGACCTACCGGAGTTCAAGGATTACAACGAGAACAAATAGAAGGGTCGGAGCTCGCTCGAATCATTGGAGGAGATTTGGCTAGCTTGATACGCAACTACGCACACTAGGTGTTTGGTGAAATGCCTACCTGGATTCCAACGAGGTTGGAGGCGGTTGGCGGCTCTAGCAGCGATCGACGGCTCTAGCAACGATTGACGACTCAGGGGGGACTCCTCCTCCTCTCATTTTCTCTCTGTGCGCTCTCTTCTCTCCCCTCTCCTTCTCTCGCTCTTTGGTTTCCCTATTCTTGCTCTTTGTGTGTTGCTAGGTTCTAAGGACTACAGTGGCGGTCGGTGGCTCACCGGTGGTAGCTGGAAGTTCGGGGGCTCCTCGGCTCCTTCTCTGGCTTGTTCTCCTTCCTTTCTTCTCTCGTTTCCATCCCCTCCCTCTCGATTTCTCTTCGGTTTCTCTCGGCTTGGTGCTGCCTCCTTTTGTTCTATTCACTCTTCATCTTTTAAAGCAATTGGCTGGCGCACATGGCCTCTACAGTTGCCAGCTTACCGGCCGGACTGCCCCCGACTTGCGGATCATGCCGCTTGCCTACCACACCGATCCCCCTGCTCCTCTGTTGTTGCCCCTATATGACATTCTGAATTTAAAGCTCTGTTTTCAATTGAATGAATCGGGCTTTTCATTGACACGCCTATAGTGCTATTCTCTAAGTTGATCACTCACGAGATAACTAGAATATTTGGGGAAACCATTAAGGGATTTTAATGCAATAGACTTGAGAATAAACTAGGAATCGACTACTCGACTGTGCTCATTTGCAGAGATCATTACGACATAGTTAAAAATTGATTAGGGATTAGAGATAGGTCGGTTCAACTGAGATATGTGATCAAAGTGTGGGTGATTCCACCAGATTACAAAATTCTCGTCAATCGGCACTAAACCAATTTTTCTGTTGTTTTGGTATCCTGTGCCCGTATTTGAAACTCGAGATTTTCACGACTACCAAGAGTCACCAATGTGTCGAAGATGTACATTGTGGCTTGAAATAAATCGACCACGGGTCAATTGCACCAAGAGTTTCTAAAAGCTACTCGGTAGGCTAGGTCACGCTAAAACCGTGCTAGATTGAAATTAACCGCGAATTTGAATCCGATTTCAAAAATTGAAAATTTTGTCATGTCACGAGTCATTTTAGAAATGTCAACTCATCCTCCGAAGATTTTTCTACAAATAGAGATTTTTGGCGGAAATTCAAAATAGGGCCGTTTTTGTCTGTGAAATTCAGGGGACCATTTTTTATCGTGTTTTTGGGATGCAAGTTGGTTCTATTGGTGAGGAAAAATGTTAATTTGGTCGAGGGCATCTTGGTGGAATTTATAGGGACTGATTTAAGTCTAATTGAAGAGAAATTAATGCAATTTGTGGGGGAATTATATTACAAATTCGTAGGTCCCTTGGTCCACCACCGTTGGACCACTTCAATGGCTTCCTAGAGAAGCTTGTGGGCTACTATTTGTCTGAGGATAGGGCAGACAAGGTGGGGGGCCATCTAATGATCAATAAAAGACTATTTGGGCCAAGAGGGACCGCCCTCCATAAGTGCAGCTGGCTTCTTTCTTCTCCTTCAGAGCTGCTTTCCCTATTGTTGGACCATTTGAAGCTCCAAAATTTGCAGAGAAAATTGAGCAGCTCCTCCCCTAGCCGTCAGACCGTCCGCCCGAAGCCGCCGTGTTGCCGTTGCATTGCCTGCGAGCCCTGCGCGTGTCGCGCCTGTACTGTGCCCATCTGCCGTCCGTTCCGCTCCAGTTGCGATCCCAGGCCGTCCCTCGAGCCCGTCGAGCCCCCTACACTGCCGTCTAGGTTACTAGAGTAGCCACCATCGCCCCTGCTCGCTGCTGCAGCTGTCCGCCAGCTAGCCTCACCATTTCTAGCTCAACCTATTGCCCAGCTCACTCCCTCGGCCCATCAATAGAACCGCAAGCCAGCAAGCCTCCGTGGGCTTCGAGGCCCATTCGGACTTCTTTCGGGCCTTGTCATGTGTCATTGCTTCGGAGTTTGTCGCTTGTCTCTGCATTGCCGTCGTTGTGGACTCATTGGATTTCAAAACTAGTGAGTTTACTCAATAAACTCTGCTTAGGAGTTAATTATGCTTAAGGGTTGATTAGTTTATGATAAGTATGGTTTATGTGGTTAGTTAGAACGTATTAGTGATTTAATTACTCCTTATTGCATGTTAGGTGGTTAGATCGGCTTAATTAGCAACTAGATGGGTTGTATTATTAATCTAGATGGGTTGGAATTTTTGTTGGGCTGTTTCAGTCTTTAATTAGGCTTTTCTAGCCTAAGTTTGCATTTATGGCATTTAAATGTATTTATTTAATTAATTTTGGTATTTATTTAATTATGTATTATTTTTCGAAAATTATACTGGGATAGTCGGTGACTGGAATTTCGTGCTGATTGCAATGGTATGCTTGGTTTATTTAATTGCGTGTTGATTTGTGCAAATTGAGTGTAAATTATAATTTTGGGTATTTATCCCAAAATCGTGGAATTTCGGTATTTAATTGGAAAATACCGGGCGTCGGTTTACAATGCTAAAATTGTGTTTATGTACTATTATAATTAGTGGGATTTTCTAAAAGAAAGATATTGCGTTTTTGGTTAAGGTCAACCGTGTACCCACACATGATTATTTTATTGGGTATTTTCACTGCGAGAATTATTAGCTTGTGAGAGCATATGTGCATGTCAGCTTGTGCGAGCATATTTATCATTTGCTTTTGGGACCCTTTGCACGTCAGCTTGAGTGAGCTAAGATTATTTTATCAACTTGAGCGATATATATATATATATATATATGTATGTATGTATGTATGTATCAACTATGATCATTTTATCAACTTGAGTGAGCATGATCTATATATTTATCATCTTGAGTGAGCTAAGATTGTTTATAAGCTTGAGCGAGCACGATCTATATATTTATCAGCTTGAGCGAGCTATCTATCTATCTATATCAGCTTAAGCGAACTATGACCATATATTGCAACTGATGTGAGTAGTGATGGTGTAGAGGACTGATATATGGTGTTGAATTGATAGATAGTACTGTTGGTATCGAATTGAGCTGATTGACTAAGTTGATTGATGGGTTGGTTGAATGTGATTGAACTGAATTGATTAGTTGAGATCATGAACCGTACTGATTTGCAGGAAGGAACTTAGGCGAGGTAAGTCCTTTATCTTGTGTGTGCATATGCATTCTTTAGGCGTATTTCCTTCCTAGTCGGAGTTTAGGGGGTGAACTTGCTGAGACATCATCTCACCCCGTCGTGGGCTAACATTTTCAGGTCCTTAGATAGAGATTCCTCCCGAACATTTTGGCCAGCCGAAGAAGGTCATCGAACAGGTCTCTCTGATTCCTCTTCCTGGGGGCCAAGGAGCCTAGGTCTACGAACTCGTGAGATCCATTGTCTGGGTTGATGCGGGACTATCTCGGATGGTACCCCATCAATTCAAATCATGATATCGTTGTGGGCGAGATGGATTCAGAGAAGGTCCCCTATCGGAATCTGAGATCCCTATGTTGGTGCTAGATATCGCTTTTGGTAAGGGTACGGTTGACCCTCCTGGTGGTGTAGTGGTAGACCCGAGTTCCCCGGAGTCAAAGACCCCAGAGTCTTCGGTTGAGGGTTCGAATACTTAGAGGACTCATAGTCTTTCTGTCTTTTGTAGACTTGTAAATATAGACTAGTATTGTATATGACCCAGTTTGTTGTGTATAAAGTTGTGTTGTGCTTTTCAAAATTTTGGTTTTACTTTTCTATCCCATCTTTGTGTTGTCTGGGGATTTATTTATTTGCTTCCGCATGCGCATTAAAATGAATGGGTCGGTGATGCGTCCTGGGATGTCGCAAATTTATTCGACCATCGAGGGATGGGCATGTGCTCGAGGATCGGGGCATGACACCCTGTTTCTGTTCTGTTCTGCCAGTCTTCGCGCGAGATAGGCAAGAGAGGAAGATTGGGCGCGGGCCGGGCGAAGGAATTGGGCCGGGTCGCGGGCGCGTGGGAGAAGAAAAGGGAGAGGCTGGTTGGGCCGACGAAGGGAAAGAAGCTGGGCCACGGGGGGGAGAAGAAGAAAGAGAGGTGGGCCGGGTCAAAGTCGGATCCGGCCCGACCCGGCCTCTCTCGATTTTTTAATAATAATTTTTAAATAATTTTAATAATTTTTTTAGAAACTAATTCCTAATTTTTAATGCTATTAAGTCTTAAGTAAAATGGTGAAATTTATGTGTCAACAACTGTCCCTCTTTGAATGGGAGCTCGAAGAGGTTCCCTTCGAAGACAAAAGACACCTAAAATTTGCCCCTAGACGATGATAATTGGGGCTGCGGATGGGAAAAGGATATGAGGGGATGACCTTACTTTGTAAGAGATGTCCCTTGACCGAGATGGGAAAATCTTATTGTGTGATAACTAGTTCGATTGGCAGGGAAGTCTCATCATGTAAGAACGAGTTTCAATTGGGCAAAAAGGTCTCACCATGTAAAAACGGGTTTCGACTGGAAGAAATGTCTCACCGTGTAAAAACGGGTTTCGACTGGATGTGATAGTCTCACTGTGTAAAAATGGGTTTTGACTGGATGAAAGGTCTCACCGTGTAAAAACGGGTTTCGATTGGATATGGACAAGCGTGGTTTACGGATGAACTCACAAGTCGTGTGGTTTAGGAAACGCCACCAACCCCGTGGTTTTAAGGATAGACCCACCAACCTTGTGGTTTAAGGATGACCCATAAACCGTGTGGTTTAAGGAAACCCACGAACCCCGTGGTTTAAGGATAAACCCACTAACCTTGGAAATTGCATGGTTTAAGGCTGACCATGAACCTTATAGATGACATGGTTTGAGGCTAACCATGAACCTTTGGAGATGACATGGTTTAAGGTTGACCATGAACCTTTGGTTTTTGGGGAAGCACCTGTTAACCCCTTGAAAATTGCATGGCTTCAATGAGGAATCCTATCAAACTCAACTTGAGCAAATATCATTAGAGACGTCATCAAGAGACATATTAGCAATATTGCAACATTAACTGAACAAGCTAATCAAGCTAAGTCTAATTGCCTTGAGAAACATTCAATGTCAATTATCATCATGTGGCGCAAAGTTGTCATCCTACTCGGGGATGCATCATTAATCATCAAATTATCTAGGAGACAAGTTCTCATCAGAATGACTATGACTCGTGAAAAGGCTCATTAAGTATGCCAAACTAAAGCTTTTTAGTTAGAAAGGGTTTTTCACACACTCTTGATAACATGGCTACTTGATCCTATCTATTCGCATGGGAAGTAACTGATTGCTGAGGGTATCTCACATAACCCATGTCAAAGGCATTTAGAAACATTCGCAATGAGCACAATTTGATCGATCAAAAAGGTCCTTTGAAAGAACCGCGATATAGGCTCGGTTAGGGCTTACATAAAGGAACTATTGCTTTGAGGCCAATAAAGGAACATTTGTTGTTATCTTCATCGGGTTTACAAGTCGAGAATTTGGAAGATAAGACAAGATAGAATTATCTCCACTCCTTCAAGCAGTAGCTTCTTTGTGGCATTCTCATTTTCACTCAAACCATCCCAATTAGAAGAGATTTCGGAAGAGGGTTGTAATGTTGGCTTGGGAGAGGCTCGAAAGGCTTAAAATTTTCAATAGGGTTTTCTAAAGAGTCGGTGATCATCATGGCATCGTGACCAGGTCACTCGATCTTTCAAAATCATTTGGCTTTTGAAACATAGCACATCTCGAAAGTCTCTTGACTAATCATTTCTGCATGGAAGCTTTGCTCCTTTCTTTATTTTCCTTTGCATTTGCGATGATTTTTTACGCAAGCACTTGGACTTTGATAATTTTTCTTTCACATAAGATGCAGCCTTTCGGCTCTTTTTCTTGATAGGCACCGGCCTTACTTTTACCAAGCACACTGCTTTTTCATGCCCCCTAATTTTGTCGAACTTTTTGCTCTTTGAACTTTTGGAGCTCTTATGACTTTTGAGATGCTTTTCATGTTTTCTCGTAAATGCCAATTGTATGTGGTCAATCCTTATGCCTTGCCTAGTGAAGGGAGATGATCACTGCTCGGGGTTCAGAAATGAATAATCAAGCCCAAATTGGTTAAAGCAATGGGTAATAGTGTTTGGGTAGAGGAAGAAGTGATGAGTCAAGCTTTAATGAGAATTCCTCTGAAGCGATCACCAGAAGATTGATGCAAGTGAAAGTAATAGGATCTTTCTCAATCCTTCGCTCTACAACATGATTGTAACCTCCTATGTTGCCCTAATGTAGAGTCATTCTCGACAGGGGTACTTTGAAGGATCATCTTTATTCGGCCCAAAGGGGTAGCAAGAGGTTAGTGCAATGCTTGGGATTGATGAAGGAAACGCCTTCATCATTTCAATCTTTGCGCTCAATGCGAATGAATCCTTTGTCCTAAGAGAGGGTCACTTTTCACTCAACTCTCAAAAGTGTTTGAAGGATGTGTTTGGAAATGGCTTACCTTTCTTCATCATAAGCACTTCTTGTTTGGCATGGTTAATGTTTCGCCTTTTTGCCCGAATAAAAACATTTTTGCGAACCCCTTTTCTCGAGGGTCACCGACATGAAGCACGCATAGTGACATCGGAAATAGGTCATGTAAATGATGTCATGCAATTGTATTTTTTTTTTTTTTTTTTTTTTTTATCTCGATTTACCTCTCATTTAAGAAAAAGAGATATTCAACTGTTTGTGCGGAGACTTGATGGGTCCTTCAATCGACTATTTCCTCCGTCATTTCCTCATCAAATGATAGGGTGCCTGAAACACAAGTAGATATGCGTGTATGTAACGTGTGCATGATATCTATGACATTATGCATGATGCTATGCAACTCGGATTGTGCATGAAGTGGCTCCGTTGCCTTGATTTCATTCATGAAAAATACTTATTGACTGCATTAGCATTTACTCATGTCGATTCCATTCATGCTCGATCCTCTTCTGATCATCGTTGGTGTCATCGGAACCTGAGAGACTTTCTTCATGCACATCCGGGTCACGTGAATCCTTATCATGATTATGCATAATGAAATGCCTAGGATGCGATGAGATAAGTTAGAGCATGTTACCAATCAATATCATGCATGTCATTTTCGAGTAATCTTTTGAAGTATTTTTGTAAAAAGTTTCAAGGACCCTGTTCACACTTAAATTTTGGCGATCCGGTCATTTATTTATTGCATAGAAAATAAGGGGTTAATTTTATCCCTGAAAAAAATAGTTAATTATATAGCATATAGTTTTAGGTACATTTATTTTTAATTTGCATTTATGTTGGGTCGGTGACAAATGGGTTCGAATGGATGGTTTAGAACTTTAATTTGATGAGTTGGGCTAAGCCCATGAAGGGAGTAAATCGGCCCAAGCCCGTATCCTCAAGGAGATTTTACGGATTTATCTTTGTGAGATTTCAATTCAAAAGAAAATATTGCGTTTAGAAAAGAAATCTTCGTGGATATCAATTTTGAAAAATTAAAACCCTAATCTGTGGCCTATAAATAGGTTAAAATGCATAGGGTTTTAAGGGGGCCACACAATAGGAATACACGGCCACAATTCATGAGGTAAAGGGGGGTTTTTCTCTTTGTTTCTAGATCAAAAGGTTCTAGACAAAAAAATAGGAAAAAACCCTTTTTCTTTCGATCGTGAAGGGGGGCTTCTTTTGGGTGAAAACAAAATACAAAAGTAAAATGTAAAAGAGAGA
The DNA here is from genome assembly GCA_014182715.1 of Eucalyptus cloeziana. Classification (NCBI taxonomy): domain Eukaryota; kingdom Viridiplantae; phylum Streptophyta; class Magnoliopsida; order Myrtales; family Myrtaceae; genus Eucalyptus; species Eucalyptus cloeziana. The sequence goes on from CM024638.1 coordinate 31,815,944, forward strand.
CAAGTGAGAGAGAGAGACAGCAGAAAGTGACAGAGGAATTAAAAAAAAGGAGTTGTCTTCTTCGAGGGATCCACCGCCAGTCTTTAACAGCAAATGGCGATGCCAATTGTCGCGCCCGCGCCGCCGCGTTGCAGGCCTCGCACGCGACCACTGCCGCTATTCCACCAGTCGCCCAAAGCTCTGCCTCGCTGGTCGCCGTCCGTGAAGCTCGATGTCGGAGTCGCTCCAGCCTTGTTTTGCCGCTCATTCACGACTCCCTGGTACTGCTCTCTACCTCGCCGGAGTCCCGAGTCACCCGTGCCGGCACTAGTAACCCGCAAGCCCCCAGTCCTCGCGCTTCGGTCGGCCTCGCGACACTAATCAGTCACCGCCGTGAGCCCACCAACACCTCAGATCCTTAGTGCTACCCGTCGCCTAGCAGCTAGACCCAAGCTGAATCGCTGTCCAACCTGACGCCCCTGTCCGTGAAGCCACCGCCGATTCACCCCTGCGCGCGTTCGCCCACCGTCGATTCACCTCCTCGCTAAACTCACCGAGCCTCTGTTGGAGCACCTCGCGCCAAATTTGAACGCCCCCAGCTTGCCAGCCTCTGCCTTCGATCAACGCCTGAACCCGGTGTTCTCTACCCGCGATGCCCTTCGCTAGTGGTTCAAGCCGCTGTCACACGCGATTCGCCTCCGCCTGAGCCTTCCTAGCTCCGCCCCTGTGCTGTTGCCACCGCCGCTGACTCACCTTTGCCGGAGTTTCCCTTACCGACCCACTCCGACCGGCTACTCTTGGAGACCCACGAGCAAGCCGTGCTCGAGAAGGAGAAAGAAAAAGAAAAAGAAAAAAAAAACAAAAGGAAATTAGGTAGTTTATTTATTTATTTCTTCCTTGTATTTTTATTATTTTCTTTTATATTTTGTTTTTTTAGTATAATTATTCCTTAATGTATGATGGATATTCCAACACGAAATAGCCCCTCAAATTTGGTATTGACAGTCCGATTTTCGTGCCTGAAATTTGACTTGCAATTGCCTACAAAATTGTCAATCTGATCTCACGCCCGAGATTCAATTCGCGATTTAGTTAAAAATCGGCCAACCCGATCTCATGCATGAGATATGGTTCGCGAATTTGTGGATATCAATCCTATCTTATTTGATTTGCCGTCATGTTGGTTGAATTCATTTTATTTTTGTAAACGGAAAAATCCAAAAAAATATTTGAGTTAGGATTAGGTTTGTTTTAGAATGTTTTTGTTTTAGGGTTATCTAGAATAGGGATTTTATTTCGAATTTCTAAAGTAAGAAATCAAAAAAATGAATTCATTTAGGATGTTAGTTTTTTAAAATATTTGAATTGCATGTTTAATAATTTTGCAATTTTAATTTCAAATTTTATAAAAAAAAAAGGCACAAAAGTCCTCATGCATATTTCATGTAGAATTAGGCCATTCTTTGCATGTCATTGCATATTAAGATAGATCGCATGCTTATTAAGAAAAATAAAAATCATGTGCACGTCATATAGCGCTAGGTTCATGAAATGCACGTCATTTAGTGATTGTTGCTAGGTTCATTTAATTAGGAATTGCCCGTCATTAGGATTAGGTCATTTTGGTTAATTTAGATTGCATATTTAATTATTGCATGTTCATAAAGAACATAAAAAAAAATTATTTTACTCATTCATATAGTTTAGAACACATTGCCATGTCATACCATTTCATGTTAGATTAGAAACATTGCATTGCATATATATTAGATTTTCATTAAATAAAGTGAAAGCAAAAATTGAGTGATTGCTTGTTAATTATAAATCATATCTAGGACTGTTGATGTGAATTATGATCTAACAACGTAGATGTTTTCGTTGCTATGAGGTAAGTCCTGCAATTTATTCACTGCTTTTTCTAGGTGTTAAATTAGTGGTTTGCACATCCGCATGGTCACCTCACATATTAGGGAAGTGAATTAAAATCAATTCAAGCTGCTTGTCAAACATTTTTTCAAAATAAAAGAGAAAGGTACCGAAATGGCGTTAGAGAAATCTAGCATAATCAAGTCATCAAACTCATAAATCTCTAGTTTGGATGAGTAAAGTAAACCTCCCGTTACTTTACTTGGTTTTTAATTGATCCACCAAAAATAGATTAGTGGCGACTCCTAGATAAAATCATTTTCCATGCTAGATAATTTGAACCTAAGTCACGAATTGGTATGGGCTTGGGAGAGTTCGAGCTAAGTCTAGGCTTAGCAATCCATTAGCCTAAACCTTAAGTGGTTCACCTGAAAATTTGGTCACGACAGCTTGGTGACTCCACTAGGGACTTGAGTTAAAACTCTTAGTGGACTTAGGCCAATTTTATCTTCTTTTGAAAAAATTTTGTTTGGTAGCGAGGATCCCAGGTATGTCCCTAACATTTAAGGTGTTAAATGTTCTTGTAGATTGGGAGGTATAAGGGGAAGTGATTGCTAACCCTTGCCTTGTAGGTTGGAGTTAGGAATGTATGGTTTATTTTTATGTTGAAGTGTTGCTTGATATAAATTATTGTGCATGCCTTGCATTTGCACTACACTTTTGCACACACAACCTACTGCCGGACCTGGGCTGCATAGGGTCATCTAAGATGGTATTGAGATGGATACCACTCCAACCGCATGCCTACAGTACGAGTCGCCCATCTCAATCTCGAAGTATTTTTGTTGGTGTCAAGAGTACCCACCTCGGTTCGCATGCTCGCAACCTGGGTCGGCTTTTTGACCAAGCCGGAGTCATGAGGACCCGACTTAGTCCGCACGCCCACGACTAGTCCGATCATCCTTGTGGCTTCACTTTGTTAAGCCCGTCTAGAGTATAAATCGAGCCTCACATTTCATGTGCATGTCTGTGTGATTGCCATTGATTTTCCTTGGTGAAGTAAGTCTTCTATCCCTATATTATGCAATCTACTTACTTTGTCATACTTTTGGTCCATCCATGACAATCTAGGTCAATCATTGATTTAATTCATTTGTCAATTAGAAATGAAATGAAGAAATTGCCATGCAATGAATCATTTGGAAAAAAAAAAAAAAAACTTTGGAGAATTTGTTTTCAATTCATGTCTAGGAAATTTGGTCTTGCTGGGTGTCTATTTTTCTAGCTCTTTTTAGGAAATTCCCTTATTGTATGAACTTTTCATGAATAAATGAAAAATCGATCAAATCATTGTCATGGATTGGCTCTCCATTTACACCTCATGCTTATATGTTCCTGTTCAAACATTAGGTGATTATGGAGCGATCTCGCTCACCCATCTGTACATGGTCAAGAGCTAAAATGATGAATCAAAATGAAGTGCTGAACTGTATTGTTGATATTAACAATAACATGAACAAGCGAATTGCACTTCTCCAAAATTAAGTCGATGAATTGTTTGCTACTGTAGTTTATCTTGTCAAGCAAAAGTGCTGTGATGACATAGATACTCTGTTTTCAGTGAAAAATTGTGACTTGAAGAAGAGAGCTATGAGGACTTTTGAACCGTCTCATTTTCCTGAGATAGTCGAATTTGGTGCCACCATGAAGAGACTAGTGACATATCTAAAAGGAAGAATCTCTGACCGGGAGGGTTTGCATCACAAGACCAAGGAGGGTAAAGAACTCAAGCACACATGAGTCATGGTCCTAAAGCATTACTTTCTTGGCCTAATAAGAAAGCACTTGGAAAAGACACATCGGGTTGTGATGATAGATCAATTGGCTCAACTGTTGCTCAACAAGATTGAAAACACAATTCTAAAAGTTAATATGGGTCACATCTCGATACCACTTGAAATATCCATCTTAAAGAGCCAAACAAAGTGTTTTACATTTTCATGCTTGACGGAATTTTCATTCTTGCCCATTAATGAGAAAATGATGGGCAAGTTAAAGAGGACCATCCATCTTTGGTGAAAGAGGTACATCTCGTCCTTGAACATAATTAATTTTGGGAGATGACACTCTGTTTTTTTCCTTGCAGATGACGAATTTGGGGCACTACAGATTCTAGTAGTGATATAACTGAGACAAAATCTCGATCCAAGTCAAAATTGATATGCAATTTGAATTTACTTTGATGTTGCATAGTATCTTATTCATGCATGTTGTTTTGTGCAGGGGCAAAACTAAAATGGACACCCATTGCTGAGACAGTCCTTTCGTGGGACAATTCCTTGAATGAACACTTGAAATTATGTTTTTCATACTTATGAGAGCATTTTTTTAGTGTAGTAAATTGTCTGTTTGAAGTTACAAAATCTTTTCATGCTTAAAGTTGCTGGACTCTTATGAAAAGAGAATTTCCATAGTGATTTTACCTATTTAACTCACCAATTTCATGTGGAGATTTGTCAAGATGGACAATTCAATGGATTGAGCATGTTGAATGAGACGTGTCAGGATGATAAAAGGCAAGCCTTATCCTATACACAGTCCCCTACTTATACATTTGTGAGATGAGTGTAGAAAGTTCCATATCTAGAAGGTGAAGAGTTCTCTCGCAAAAGGTACGATGACTAAAATGATGAGGGGCAATTCATTTCTCTATCCCAACTACCCATTGTTGACACCTAAATTTTGGCGATCCGTTTAATTATTTACTACATCGAAAATTATGGGTTAATTTTATCCTTGAAAAAAATATTAATTGCATAGCATATAGATATAGGCACATTTTTTTTTAATTTGCATTGTTTGCATTTTTTTGGACCGGTGGTGGATAGGTTCAAATTAGATGGACCAGGCCCACGAAGCGAGTAGGTTGGCCCAAGCCCATGTTTTTTAGTGATTGAAAATTATCATGAGATATGAACTTTTTTGGATAGGGCAAATGTGTGAAAGAATATTGCGGTTTATCTTCGCAAGATTTGGAATTAAAGAATAATCTTATTGAAATCTTGAATCATTATCAATAGGTGAGAAATTTGTGAAAAAATATTGCGGATGTTGAATTCGAAAAAAAAAATTTAAGAAATTAAGATCTTAACTTTTCTCTATAAAAGACATAGGCATACGATGGAAAATGGGTGGCTTGGCTTTTTCTTTTTTGAGTAAAAAGAGCACAAAAGTGAAAAAGTAGAAAAGTTACTAGAGAGAGGAAAGGGAAGAGTCTTGTTTTGGGGAAGAAAGAAAGAAAAGTGAACACAAAAGGGAAAAGGCAGAATAGGAGGGTGATTGACCCCTATTGTTCATCATCTTCCCAAGTTTGCTGCTCGCACTTGTAGTTGACCACCGTGCGCGACATCCGCCGCCCATCGTCACCACTCCCGCAAAATTGCTGCCGCTGATCGCCCCCTTGCAACGACTGAATCAAGCCGCTCCGAGAGCTCGTCATGCCTGTAACGCCTCCGATCATCGACCCACCTTTTCGTCCGAAGCTCTGCCCTGATCTCGGCTGACCTAACGTCGTCCATGAAGCCCGATGCCGGAGCTGTTCCCGTCCTACTTTGCAACTCTCTGCCTACGACAGTCCTATTCCGATTGAGATCCGCTCGACAGCTCTGCCTTGCAACGCCAGTAGCTACCATCATCGATCCATCTCACCTCCGCCGCGCTTTGCACCTCCACCGATGCCCGTAGATCTCGTGACCCAGCGCCTTTGCCTCACTTGCAACCTAGAGCCATGACTCAGCTCCTTTGCCCAAGCGCCGCCTCCATCTTTGCTGCTGTGCCTCTCTCTACCCGACGCCCGTTGCTGCTGTCCCTTTGTCAAGCCGCTTTACCCCTCTACCTGCTGATCAGCCGCTGTTCTTTCCTCGCTGTGTGTTGCTGCTCTTGTCAGAGCTCCGACCCCTATGATCTCCGTCTCACAGTTATCCACCGCCCATCCTTAGCCGTGCCAATTTCCATTGGATTCAATCACCGATTTGGATTTTTGGGAAAAATCCAAATTTAGGTAGAATTTTCTTTTATTTTATTTAACGGGTTTATTTTTAGGTAGGTTTAATTTATTTAGGTAAGTTTACTTTATCTTAATTTCGTTTTGATGTTTTATATCTTTGTTTGAATTTTTTTTCCGATGCATGATTGAAATTCCATGATGTAGCTTCCAATTCGCAACCGCATGAATTTTTATTCTCTCTATAAGGCCTTAGATGGAATAATTATTCACGCGGGATTAAAATTGATATTTTTGATCTTTAAGGCTTAAGATCAATTTATCAATTTTATTAGCGAAATAATTAAGTTTGAACTTCAAATTGAGTGATGGATGGCATCTTTGATGACCTGATGGTTTGATGTTTATTTTGTTTAATTGTTCTTCTTATCCGAAAATTAAAAAAAAAATGCAAGTTAGATTAGGTTCAGGATTAGGAATTTTAGTTATTTCGTTTTTTTTAAATAACAAAAAAAAACCAAAAAATGCATTCATTTAGGATATTAGTTTTTTTTTTTTAGTTTTTTTTTTTGCACGTGTCAATTTAGAATAGGATTTTTATTTCAAATTTTTATAAAAAAATCCCAAAAAAGTTAGTTAATTTAGGATGCTAGATTTTTAGGTTTCATGTTTAATTGTGTGTCAATTTTTAGAATTTCGAATTTTATAAAAAAAAAAAAAAAAAAAAAAAAAAATCATGCATCTATCATATAGAATTAGGTTCATGAAATGCACGTCATTTAGTGATTGTTGTTAGGTTCATTTAATTAGAAATTGCTTGTCATTAGACTAGGTCATTTAATAAATGTCGCGTGACATATAGCTCGCATATTAAATTGCATGTTGCATGTCATTTTAGTTGAAATAATTTTGTATGTCATTGCATTGCATTGCACGTCATTAGAATTAGGTCATTTTGGTTAATTTAGATTGCATATTTAACTATTGCTTGTTCATTAAGAAATCACAAAATTTTTTTACTCATTCATATAGTTTAGGACATTTTGCCATGCCATATTATTTCATTAGAAGCATTGCATTGCATATGGACTATATTCTCGTTAAAAAGTGAAAGCAAAAATTGAGTGATTGCTTGTTAATTAGAAATCATATCTAGGATTTGCTGATGTGAATTCTAATCTAACAACGTAGATGCTTTCGTTGCTTTGAGGTAAGTTCTGCATTATTTAATTGCTTTCTTGAGTGTTAAATTGGTGGTATGCGCACCCGCATGATTGCCTCACATGTTAGGAAAGTGAATTAAAATCAATTTAAGCTGCTTGCAAAATATTTTTTCGAAATAAAAAGAGAAAGGTACCGTAAAGGCACTAGAATAGTCTAGTGTAACCAAGTCCCCATACTTAAGGTCTCTGGTTTGTAGAAGTAAAATAATTCTTCCATTATTTTACTTAGGTGTCTAATCGACTTACCATAAACTGATTAGTGACGACTCCTTTTTGCATGCTAGATATTTGAACCTAAGTCGCGAGTTGGTATGGGCTTGGGAGAGCCCGAGCTAAGTCTAGGCTTAGCAATCCATTAGCCTAATTTTGGTGGTGCACCCGAAAAATTTGGTCACGACACCCATAGATGAAAAAATAGAGTCAAGATAAGGACTATCGGTTGAAAAAATGTTGTATCTCCAATGGAGTAATACTCAAAGAACTCAAATGCTAAGTTTTTTACAATCAATGGGGCGCCTTATGAAGAGAATCACTGGTGAAGAAGAAAACTGGTGGCAATATTAAGATGATCATCAACTCTCACCCTTTATACATATTTTGAGCATAATGATCCTTTCGTTTCTCAACCCATGAACCCAGCCTATGTTATGTCCTTTACAAAGTCTATTCAAATTAGGGCACTTGAATTAACATGGGAGTTCATATGTTTATAAGTATCGCTCGAAGAAGTGTGAGCAAGATTATTTCTTTATCATTTTGTAGGGTTCTTGACTTGTAAACTCAGAGATGATTACAGAATTGTTCTTTCAATTGCCTTAACTAAAAAGTCCATTTGTTAAGCCATTGACCAAGCCCATATTATGGTCCCTATTAAAGACCTCTCAGATTGGTAAGATCGTACCGCTTGCGAGAATACTCGGACCCTTGTTGATATGATGATGGTGAGATGGAGTGATTCTCATAAAATAGCCATTCTAAATGAGAGTGAATAAAAGTCATTTCTAATTCAAAGTCTCTCATTTAATATTCTTAAGAAATCCATATCATTGTCTTGAATGACAATTCTCTCCAATAGAAATTTAGGTGATGCAAATATGGTATAGTCATTATGCATAAACCTTGATTGAATGGATGAAAACCTCACTGAACTTTGAAATGTGCATTCTAGAGTAGCTCAATTTGTCTATGTCTTTAATAAATGCATATTAGTTTTTGCTATAATCATGTCTGACAGGTAATATTTCCTTGAAAATAAAATAATACTTGATGTTCAAGTTGCTCCTTGAAGTCTTTGACTCGGCGTGCTTCCATAACCCGATGTCCCTTTAAATAGACCTGGCGTGCTTCCGTGGCCCGGAGTTCTTGACCTGGCGTACTTTTGTAGCCTAGTGTCCATTTTCATTGACTCGGCATGCTTCCGTAACCCAATGTCCCTTTTAATAGACCTAGCGTGCTTCCGTAGCCTAGAGTTCTTGACCCGGCGTGCTTTCGTAGCCTAGTGTCCATTTTCATTGACTCTGCGTGCTTCTGTAATTTGATGTCCCTTTTAATAGACCCGACGTGCTTTTGTAGCCTAGAGTCCCTCTTTATCAACCCGGTGTGCTTTCATAGCCCGGTGTCCATTTAGACTGACTTGGCATGCTTTCGTAGCCCAGAGTCCCTTTTATCGAATTGGCGTTCTTTTGTAGCTTGATTTTCTTCTATTGACTTGGCATGCTTTGTAGCCTAGAGTCCTCTACACCAACACTCGATTGAGTAGTCCCCAAAGATTTTTCTCCAGATTTAGTTTGATTAAGGCGACCAAAGAAAGGTTCGAGTCCTAGCTAGGTAAAACCTTAGTTCAAGCGATCGTAGAAAGGTACAAATCCTAGAAAGTGAATCCCCGTTTAGGCGATCATAAAATGGTACGGGTCCTAGACAATATTTATTGTTTTAACAGGTGACCATAGAAATGTACGGGTCCTGGAAAAGCAATTTCCCCATTCAGGCAATCGTAGAAAGGTATGGGTCTTGAAAAGTGATTTCCTATTCAGGCGACCGAAGAAAGGTACGGAGTCTGGAAAGTGAATCCCCGTTTAAGCGACTGTAGAATGGTACGAGTTCTAGATAATATTTATTGCTCTAACAGGTGATCGTAGAAAGGTACGGGTCCTGGAAAAGCAATTTCCCCATTCAGGCGATCGTAGAAAGGTATGGGTCTTGAAAAGTGATTTCCTATTCAGGCGACCGTAGAAAGGTATGGGTCCTGGAAAGTGAATCCCCGTTTAAGTGACTGTAGAATGGTACGAGTTCTAGATAATATTTATTGCTCTAATAGGCGATTGTAGAAAGGTACGGGTCCCGGAAAGTGAATCCTCGTTTAGGCGACTGTAGAATTGTACGAGTTCTAGATAATATTTATTGCTCTAACAGGCGACCGTAGAAAAGTACGAGTCTTGGAAAAGCAATTTCCCCATTCAAGCGACTGTAGAAAGGTATGAGTCCTGGAAAATGATTTCCTATTCGGGCGACTGTGGAAAGGTACGAGTCCTGGAAAGTGAATGTCTATTTAGGCAATCATAGAAAGGTATAGGTCCTAGATAACATTTATTGCTCTAACAGGTGACCATAAAAAGGTATGGGTCATGGAAAAGCAATTTCCCCATTCAGACGACCGTAGAAAGGTACGGGTCCTGGAAAGTGATTTCCTATTCAAGCGATCGTAGAAAGGTACGGGTCTTGGAAAGTGAATCCCGTATAGGCGACCATAGAATGGTACGAGTCCTAGACAATATTTATTACTTTAACAGGCGACCGTAGAAATGTATAGGTCTTGGAAAAGCAATTTCCCCATTTAGGGATTGTAGAAAGGTACGGGTCCTAGAAAGTGATTTCCTATTCAAGCGATTGTAGAATGGTACTAGTTCTAGACAACATTTATTGCTCTAACAGGCAACTATAGAAAGGTACGGGTCTTTGGAAAAGAAATTTCCCTATTTAGGTGATTGTAGAAAGGTAGGGATCCTGGAAAAGGATTTCCTATTAAGGCGACCGTAGAAAGGTATGGGTCATGGAAAATGAATCTCCATTTAGGCGACCATAGAAAGGTACGGGTTGTGGAAAGTGAATCTCCGTTTAGGCGACCGTAGAAAGGTACGGGTCCTAAACAACATTTATTGTTCTAATAGGCAACCATAAAATGTACGGGTCCTAGAAAAACAATTTCCCCATTCAGGCGACCGTAGAAAGGTATGGGTCTTAGACACAACCAAACGCTGCCATACTAGGCAACTGTAGAAAGGTACGAGTCCTAAGAAAGCAGTTTCCTTACAAAATCTTGCTGCCATATTGGGTGACCGTAGAAAGGTACGAGTCCTAGGAAAGTAGTCTCCTTACAAAACCTCGTTACTATTCTAGGCGACCGTAAAAAGGTACGGGTCCTGGACATGTAACACCAACTATTTTCAGTTACTCTACCCTCCTTGAAGGTAAGTTATTCCGGGTAGGTTCCTTTATCATTTGCATTAGCATTTTCATGCATCATATAAATTGCATTTTAAAATGGGATTCATTTTTTAACAAAAATCATTCACTACATATGTATGGTCAAAATTTAGGTCTCAATTTATCTTTGAAGAAAACCTCTACGAGCTCACCTTCAAAGAGGGGCGGTTGTTGACACCTAAATTTTGGCGATCTGGTCATTTATTTATTGCATAGAAAATAAGGGGTTAATTTTATTCCTGAAAAAAATAGTTAACTGCAAAGCATATAATTTTAGGTGCATTTATTTTTAATTTGCATTTACATTGGGCCAGTGACAAATGGGTTCGAATGGATGGTTCAGAACTTTAATTTGATGAGTTGGGCTAAGCCCACGAAAGGAGTAAATTGTCCCAAGCCTGTATCCTCAGGGAGATTTTATGGATTTATCTTTGTGAGATTTCAATTCAAAAGCAAATATTGTGTTTGGAAAAGAAATCTTCATGGATATCAATTTTGAAAAATTAAAACCCTAATCCGTGGCCTATAAATAAGTTCAAATGCATAGGGTTTTAAGGGGGCCACACAATAGGAATACACATCCACAATTCATGAGGTAAATGGGGGGTTTTCTCTTTGTTTCTAGGTCAAAAGGTTTCAGACAAAAAAAATAGGAAAAAACCTTTTTTCTTTCGATTGTGAAGGGGGGCTTCTTTTGGGTGAAAAAAAATACAAAAGTAAAAAGTAAAAGAGAGAGAAGTGAGAGAAAGAGACAGTAGAAAGTCACAGAGGAATTAAAAAAAAGGAGTTGTCTTCTTCGAGGGATCCACAGCCGGTCTCCAATTGTGAACGTTGGTGCCGACCGTTGCGCCCGTGCCACTGCGTTGCAGGCCCCGGATGTGACCGCCATCATTGTTCCACCAGTTCGCCCAAAGCTCTGCCCCGCTGGTCGCCGTCCGCGAAGCTCGACGTCAGAGCCGCTCCAGCCTTGTTTTGCCGCTTGTCCACAACTCCCCGGCACCGCCCTCTATTTGGCTAGAGTCCCGAGTCACCCGTGCCGACACCAGTAACCCGCGAGCCCCTAGTCCTCGCGCTTCGATTAGCCTCGCAACACCAATAAGTCATCGTTGTGTGAGCCTAGTAGAGCCTCAGATCTCGAGCACCGCCCGTCGTTCAGCAGCCAGACCCAAGTCGAATCACTGTCCAACCTGACGCCCCTGTCCGTAAAGCCACCGCCAATTCACCCCGTGCGTGCTCACCCACCGTTGATTCACCTCCTCGCTACACTCACCGAGGCTCTGCTGGAGCACCCCGCACTAGATTCGGATGCCCCTAGCTCGCTAGCCTCCGCCTTGATCAATGCCTGCACTCGGAGTTCTTTGCCCGTGACGCCTTTCACTGGTTGTTTGAGCCGCTACTGTATGTGACTCGCCTTCGCTCGAGCCTTCCTAGCTCCGCCCCTATGTTGCTGCCACCGCCACCGACTCACCTTTGCCGGAGTTCCCCTTGCCGACCCACTCCGACCGGCTGCCCTTAGAGATCCATAAGTAAGCCGTGCTCGAGAAGAGGAAAGAAAAGGAAAAACAAAAGGAAATTAGGTAGTTTATTTATTTATTTATTTCTTCCTTGTATTTTTATTATTTTCTTTTATATTTTATTTTTTAGTATAATTATTCCTTAATGTATGATGGAGATTTCAACATGAAATAGCCCTCAAATTTGGGATTGACAGTCCGATTTTTGCACCCGAAATCCGACTCGCAATTGCTTGCAAAATCGTTAATCCGATCTCACGCCTGAGATTCGATTAGCAATTTAATTAAAAATTGGCCAACTCGATCTCATGCGCGAGATATGGTTCGCGAATTTGTGGATATCAATCCTATCTCTGATTTAGTGTCATGTTGGTAGAATCAATTTTATTTTTGTAAAAGGAAAATTCCAAAAAAAATATTTGAGTTAGGATTAGGTTTTTTTAGAATATTTCTTGTTTTAGGGTTATCTAGAATAGAGGATTTTATTTCGAATTTCTAAAGTAAAAAATCAAAAAAATGCATTCATTTAGGATGTTAGTTTTTTTTTTTTTTTTTTTTTTTTTAATTTTGAATTGCATGTTTAATTATTTTGCAATTTTAATTTCAAATTTTATAAAAAAAAGCACAAAAATCCTCATTCATATGTCATGTAGAATTAGACCATTCTTTGCACGTCATTGCATATTAATATAGATCGCATGCTTATTAAGAAAAAAAAAATCATGTGCACGTCATATAGTATTAGGTTCATGAAATGCACGTCATTTAGTAATTGTTGCTAGGTTCATTTAATTAGAAATTGCCCGTCATTAGGATTAGGTCATTTTGGTTAATTTAGATTGCATATTTAATTATTGCATGTTCATTAAGAAAAAAAAATTACTCATTCATATAGTTTAGAACACATTGCTATGTCATACCATTTCATGTCAGATTATAAACATTACATTGCATATATATTAGATTTTCATTAAATAAAGTGAAAACAAAAATTGAGTGATTGTTTGTTAATTAGAAATCATTTATACGATTGTTGATGTGAATTCTGATCTAACAAGGCATATGCTTTCGTTGCTATGAGGTAAGTCTTGCAATTTATTCACTACTTTATTTAGGTGTTAAATTGGTGGTTTGCACACCCACATGGTTACCTCACATGTTAGGGAAGCGAATTAAAATCAATTTAAGCTGCTTGCCAAACATTTTTTTAAAATAAAAGAGAAAGGTACCGAAGGGGCGTTAGAGAAATCTAGTGTAATCAAGTCCCCAAACTCATAAATCTCTGGTTCGTAGAAGTAAAGTAAACCTCCCGTTACTTTACTTGGGTTTCTAATCGACTCACCAAAAATAAATTAATGGCGACTCCTAGATAAAATCATTTTGCATGCTAGATAATTTGAACCTAAGTCACGAATTGGTATGGGCTTGGGAGAGTTTGAGCTAAGTCTAGGCTTAGCAATCCATTAGCCTAAACCTTAGGTGGTTCACCTGAAAATTTGGTCGAGACAGACTCATCCTCATATCATCGGATTTCCTTGTCCTTTTAAAACAGTTAAGCTTGGGAACATGTGTAGGCCTAGGCCTCAACGACCATCATAGGACTTGTTTGATATGCTTCCACATGTCCTTAATAAAACATGCGTCTACTTTATTGAATGAGGAAAGATAAAGCTGTATTTTAACACACACCACCCTTGACCAACGGCTCAAGATCGGGGCTGACCATAGTTCATGCTACGAACAACATAGACAAGAAAGAAATAACAACAAGATCCCACGTAGGGGATTGGACATAAGATAGAAGACTAAGCTGAACAAGAATCGCCCTACTCTTGAGGGACAGCTACAACTTCAGAGGACTTAGCTTCCTCACATGCTAGGATGGTGCATATGACGTCCTCCTCGAAAATTGAGTTCACTCCCTCTGCATGGGTTGGTAAGGGGTTCTGTTGCACGTTAGACTGAACTTCCTTAAAAGTCAAGATGCCCCTATCTAGCAGTTGCTGGACTTTGTATTTTAGCACATAACAACTTTCCACGTCATTCCCCCTTTCCCCCATGTGGTACTTATTGGTCTTGGTCACATTGAACCCAGTGAACTTCGTGGGGGTGTCTCTAGGTATCTCCTTCGCAACCATCCTCCTTTCGAGGAGCATGGGCAACAATTTTTATAGAGGTTAGGGTAGAGCTGTGAATTCCCTTCGAGTGAACTTCTTGCTTCGATCAAATCCTTGTGACACATTTCCTTGCATGGCTTTAGGTGTCTGTGAAGGCATCGATAATGATTTAGGTGCAGATGGCTCTTGGACAAATGCCACTTCGACTGCCGTCTCATTGTCCTTCCTTGTTGCCAACGAGCCTTTTAAACTAGTACTTTTTGTAATCGACTCTATAGCTTCTTCAATAAATGCTGGTTCTTCAATCAAGTTTTGAATGACTTTCTAGTCAGATCGTTCCTACGTTTCGAATATGAAGTCTCATTCAAAGCTTTTTTTTATTCACTTCACCCAAAAAAGAAATAAATTTCTTTTTCTATCTTTCTATATTTTTTTAATCACTAAGGTTTAATTCAAAGATGAATTATTTATGATGATAAATGCAATCTTTAGGAAAACTTTATTCAAATAGTGATATCCAGGTGTGATATAAAACCTTGGCACGGGAACAGAGAACTGGGGTAGTCAAGGTTGGATAATGTTCCCAGTAGATATTCTTCCGTCAACTATCGCCCATTCAACTCATTCACCAACATCCACCAGCCGTGAAAATGTTTGGCATCTAGAGTACACTAATCTTTGGAAATATTCAGATGGCAAAGTCCTCAAGAAAAGCTGCCTCATTTCTTTCTCACTCAGTGGAGGCTTCACTTGTGATGCCATCGTTCTCCACCTCTGGGTGAACACTTTAAACGATTCATTCCTCCTCTTTTCCATCCGAACCAGCTATTTTCTTGTAGGGACAATTTTAGAGTTGAATTTATATTGTTGCAAAAACTCGTCGGCAAGATCCTCCCATCTAGTGAGCTCTTCAATATCTAGTGCGATAAACCACGACAAGGCAGGGCCGTCTAAGCTATCTTGGAATGTACATATGAGGAGCGGGACATTATTGGAGTAACGAGCCATCTTTCTCAAGTAGTATTTGAGGTGAGTTTTGGGGCAGCCGGTGCCATCATACTTTCTCGAGAATTCTGGCCCTTGAAAGTCTCGGGCACTTTCACTTTGGCATATGGGGTTAGCTTGTCAATTCCTTTCATTTCATATCCTTGAAGGACACAAAGTCGCTCCTCCATTTTGGCCAAGCGCCTTGCATTTTCTTCATCGAAGCGGACGGCAGGTCCCTCCTTTGGAGGAAGATCTAGATTGACGATTACCGGTGTAATAGAAGGGGCCTCCTCATAAGCACATTTTTCAGCAGGATTAGTGACATGTGGCTCTCCAGCTAAGGGTGGAGTGTGTCTCGACAAAGCGGAAGTAGAGGTTCCAGCTACAACCTTGACCGGAGGCTCATTGATTTTTTTGACTTATCTAGGCCATCAGGGTAGTAAGTTGAGCTAGCTGATTCTCCATGTTGGCCATGCATATACTGACATCCTCATTCTCCATTCGAGCCTTTGCGCAAGTACGAATTGGAGATCTCCTCTTAGCCATGTTGATAGTTGGATGAAAGCAGACAACCTGTTAGTACTTGAACAAGGATATATAAGCATATATAAGCATGAGTAATGATTAGGCGGTCGGCCCATGACAGAGATCTAATCGCCCCAATTTGTTCGTTTCATTGGAAGCAAGGTTGCTACATAATGCAGGAAAAGACACGAGGGAGAACCCCTAAACAACGAAGCTATTCTGAGGATGAAAAGACATGGCTCTTAACTCCCGACATTGTGACATGAGACAAACTCTTTAACATTGTAACGTATGTGGGCATGGTCGCACCACATATCGCACTTGACTCAATCTAATTGATGAGGACACTTTCCGCTTATGGCAGCTCCACTAACTCGGGTCAACTTCGAGGCACGCTCTTTGACCTCCTCGAGCTCCCTTTTGAGACTCTTGTTCTCGGCTCAGTGGGTGATCTTTAATGGCATGTTAGGAATCTTCGGGTGTAGGCTCTTTGTGATCTTGTGCCTAAGGATGTACTCCATTGAGGCATAATAGGTCTTCTCTTACCCTTTCAACTCCTCTTTAGGCCATATCAGCTTCCGGGGGTGGCGCATATCCCACATCGACTTGACAAGCGCGACGGAGTCGTCGTGATCTTGGCATCCACTGAGGAAGTCTATCTTGAGTGAGTCTTCTTGAATGACCAGTGTAAGCTGTCGAACTTCTTGAAACTGTCATGCGACCTGATTCGGATAATATTCAGTGACTCAGTAAGCTCACACACAAACTGCGCTTCTTGAATTCGGAGCCATTTGGCATGCCATTGAAAATTCTCAAATCCAGGGTTGGTCATGAAAACTAACCACTCAAAATAATGATAATCAGGGGCAAACGTTTTCCTATCTCTAAACTTCAGGATAGGGTGGCTAGAGTCAGAAATGTTGTTCATGGTCATCAAGCTACCAAACCACTTAACGTGAGAGAAGAACCAAATTTGTAAGAGTTCAGGAGGAGCATGAAAAGCTTTGTCTTTGTTTTCTTTAAAGCAAGTAAGGGAAATAAAGGTTTCAGTTAGGACGACATTAACAAAACCCCTTCCCATACATACCTCACGAACTACCCATGCCACGGAGGGGTTAATAGCATTCGTACAATGTGGGAATATCACGAACCAAAGAAAGCTAATAGGAAGATCCTATTTTTTTGAAAAGATGGGGCATTTTGAAAAAGCTCATTTAAAAATGAAAACGGGCAGGTTTTGTGATTAGCCTTCAGAATTTTTCTCACATCCTCTCCATTAGGCACTGTTTGGTAATCATCCGAACAGTGTCTGATTCTGATTTTTTGTTCTCGAGATCAGTTTGGGAATAGAATCGCATTTGGTAAAATTTTTGTTCCGGGGAACAGATTTGGAGTAGAATCAATAATAAATAAAAATATTGATTATTGTTCTGAGAATAAAAAAAAATAATAAAAAAAGTGGAACTCTTCTCTCCTCTGTTCGACGTTCTCTCCCATCCCATACGTTCTCTCCTCTCCACTGCTCAAACCCTTTCTTTTTCTTCTTACATCACAAAAGTCATTCTCTCCTCAAGAACAGGTTCATTCTCTCCTCAAGAATGGCGACGACGATTGATGCTTCTTCATCGTTGAAGCTGCTCGTTCAAGGTGAGTTCCCTTCACTCGCAGCTATGGGTGGTTGTCGGCTGATCTAGGTGATGGCTCGCTCACCATCGCCGTCGAACGCCACCGAGCTCGAGTAGGCGGGCACCCACGCCGATCTGGCCCAAGGGTCCCTCGCCAAGCGACCCTTGGGCCCAAATCGGCGGGCGACCTCTTCGAGTTGGCCAAGGGGGCACTCTTAATTCAACGATTTTTTGTTGAATTAATGTTTCACTCTTACGAATTTCATGTGTGACGATGAATTTGTGAAAAAATAACAATTTTTTCAAGGCTGCATTTGATGAATTAGTGAGTGAAGCGGTCATATGTATTGTGTCCAATAGCTATAGTTTGAATTTGCTCGAACTGAATATCCTGGTATCAATTGTGACATTTGGGAATTTTCTGGATTATGAGTAGAGGTGTAGGGCTGATTTAAATGGCTTGGTATGTGACTACTGACTAGTGTTTGTTGTCGATTCTCTTCTTGCTTCAGTGCTTTTCTTGTCATGTACCTGTTGTTTTCCTAACTTATGGGTCTATGTGAGCATATCTATATCTTCTGATTCGATTGCCTATTCGACTTTGCCGCCTAAAGAGCTCCTTAGGCAGTACCACTCAGGGATATTGGTCTACTGCTAGTATCATCAGTTTATTGAGTTTCTATACTGAATGTAGCTATAGGGATCTGGTTGCTCATTTGGACTTAGTTTCTTGGATTGCAGTGAAGGTGAATTAGATGTGTGTTTGATGTTGTGAAATAGGAGGTGAGAGAGTTCTATTTCTTAGTAGATCTGTTAATTAATTAAGAAGTTGAACTTCATAAATATAAACATTCCAAATGTTTTTCTTCTCTTTTTGGCGCTACACTAGATTTCGGGATTCTTTGGTTTGTATCGGATCTCCTTCCCTTTGGTGACCTCTTTCCTGATTAGATGTGGTGTTCTCCTTTTTTTGCCCATTGACCAGACTTCTTTCTTTGAAAAAGTTCTTCTCATAGTTAATACTCAAAATATTTTCTTCTATTGGGATTTGTTACAGAAAAGGTTGCAAGAGTTTGAAGCCACACTTACTACTTCTCCAAGAGATACCACAGTGCTTGAAGTAATGAGTCTAATATCAGCTCTCCATTTGCGTTTAGCTCTCTATACTAGATATTGACTCATAAGTTTATATCTACTATGCATGGCTTTGACTTTTAACTTTACAAAGAACAGATGATCTGTGCTTTTATATATGACAATAGGTGACCTTGAAAGGTGCCCATTTATTGAGTAAGAATTACGAACTTTCAGCTTGCATGTTGGTTGAAACACTCTCAGGTTGAAGTATGTATATAATACTAATACCGATAGACTTAGAGTTTGTCGCAACCAAAAATTCTGGTGCATAACCTAAAATTAGGCTAATGGATTGTTAAGCCTAGATTTAACTTGGGCTCTCCCAAGCCCATACCAATTCGCGACTTAAGTTCAAATTTCTTAACATGCAAATGGATTTTATCTAGAAGTCGCCACTAATCAGTTTATGGTAGGTCGATTAGACATCTAAGTAAAATAATGGAAGGATTATTTTACTCCTACGAACCAGAGACTTTGGGTACGGGGACTTGATTACATTAGACTTCTCTAATGCCCTTTTGGTACCATTTTTTTTTTTTTCAAAAATGTTTTTGCAGGCAGTTTGGATTGATTTTAAATCTATTTTCCTAACATATGAGGTGATTATACGGGTGCGCAAACCACCAATTTGACACCCAAGAAAGCAATGAATAAATTACGGGACTTTCCTTGTAGCAACAAAGCATCTGCGTTGTTAGATTAGAATTCACATTAACAACCCTAGATATGATTTTTAATTCACACGCAATTTCCTTTTTTCGTTTTCACTTAATTAATGAGAATCATGCTCTATACAATGTAATATAACTAAATGACCTAATTATAATGACAGGCAATTTCTAATTAGTTGGACCTAGCAACAATCACTAAATCTAATTCTATATGACATGTGATGACTTTTTTTTTTTTTTTTTTTTTAAAGAATGCAATCTATCCTAGGAACTGAAACAAATTTATTCTTAGACATTTTTTTGGTATTTTCCAAATGAAATTTGAAATTAAAAAAGGCGAAAATTATCTACCTAGATTAAGATATCATTCAATTTGTATTAGGAATTAGGTTAAGCCAAATCCTAATTTAGACTAGAATATTATCTTAACCAAGTAACCCTAAAATGAAATCTATCTAGGAGAAATTATCTAAACCTATAATTAATTAAAAAAATGCACAATCTTATCCTAATATGCAATGATGTGCAAAGAATGCCCTAATTCTACATGACATATGCATCATGATTTTTGTGTTTTTTTTTTTAATAAAATTTGAAATTAAAAATTGTCCAATGATTAAACATGCAACCTAAGTTTTAAAAAAAGCAACCTAAATCGATTGATTTGATTTTTTTTTTTATTTTTTAAATTCGAAATAAAATTCATATTCTAAATATGCAAACCCTAAAGCAGGAAATAAACCTAATCTAACTCACATTTTTTGGAATTTTTTTTTTATGAAAACAAAATTAACTTAAATGGAACGACAACAAATCAGAGCAAGATTGATATCCAAATTGATGAACCATATCTCGTGCATGAGATTGGGTTGGCCAATTTTAAATAAATTGCAAATTGAATCTTGGGTGTGAGATTGGATTGACGATTTTTCAAGCAATTGCAAGTCGGATTTCGGGCGCTAAAATCGGACCTTCAATCCTAAATTTTAGAATCAATTTCATGTTAGGAATCTCAATCTTACATTAAGGAATAATAATAATAATAATAATAATAATAATAATAATAATAATAATAATAATAATAATAATAATAAAAATAAAACAAAATAAACTAGGGTTAGCCGGTGGCTAGATGGGTCATCGTTCAGAGCTCCGGTGAGGGCGGTGGGCGGACCGGTGGTAGCAACAATGACTAGCGGGCAAAGGGGCGGAGTAGCTCGGAGTCGCTGGTGGTTTGCTGGTGCGAGGTTGACGAGCAACAGTAGCTAGCGGAAGGGGTCGTGGACAGCAAGAGGGTCGCGGGCCGGCAGGTTGTAGGCGAAGCGGTGCACGGCAGCCGGTAGGTGGAGGCATAAGCAACAAGGGTGGAGAGCAGTGGCAGCTTTGCAAGTGCTGGTGTCATGATGGGGTGAGCTGCGGTGGTGTTTAGAGACGGCAAGCGGGGCGGTAACCAACATAGATCTGTCGGCGTCGAGGTGCTTGAGCGGGCAAATCGCGATTACAATAAAGGTGTAGACGGACGTCGGCGATAGCAAGTGCAAATGGGGGTCAGCGAGGAGCTCGGCCGCTGGTGTCACATTCAGGGCTGGCCACAGGAGCTGCGGTGGGAAGTAGCAGCGTCAGGCGAACAGATCACGAATAGAGTGGGGCGGCAGCTTCGTCGGGATCTCGTGGGTTGCAGACTTTGGGTCGCGCGGTAGTAACGGCTTCTACCGAGACGGAGAAGAGCAAGAGTGGCGGTGTCGACGCACGGAGCTCGTAGGCGAGCGGCGGTGCTAGTGGAGCGAGACATTGGTGCTTGGAGCTTCCAGCGAGGGGCAGGAGGGGGACTCGGCAGCGCCACACGAAGAAGAAGCTTTCTTCTTCTTTTCCTTTTTTTTCTTTTTCTTGCTTTTTTTCTCTTTCCTCTGTCACTCTCACGTCCCCTTTCTCTTTCTCTATGTTTTGCTGATTTTTCTTTTTCCTTGAAGAAAGAAAACCTTTTGTCATTTGTATTGTGATGTTTTTTTTTTTTTTTTGACATAGAAGGAAAAGAAGCCCCCTTGTGTGGTCGTATATTCAATGTGTGGCCTCCCCCAAAACCCTACACGTTTTAACCTATTTATAGGCCACGGATTAGGGTTTTAATTTTTCCAAATCGATAACCATGAAGATTTCTTTTCCAAACACAATATTTTTTTCTTTTTTAATTGAAATCTGATAATGATAAATCCATAAAATCTCCTTGAGGATACGAGCTTGGGCCGATTTACTCCATTCATGGGCTTAACCCAACTCATCAAATTAAAGTTCTGAACCATCAATTCGAACCCATTTGTCATCGGCCCACCGTAAATGCAAATTGAAATAAATGTACCTAAAAGTATATGCCATGCAATTGAATTCTAATATTTTTTTTTAGGGGCTAAAAATTAATCCCTACTTTTTTATGCAAAAAATGACTAAATGGGCTGCCCAAAATTTAGTTGTCAACAGAGTTG
Source organism: Eucalyptus cloeziana (assembly GCA_014182715.1). NCBI lineage: Eukaryota > Viridiplantae > Streptophyta > Magnoliopsida > Myrtales > Myrtaceae > Eucalyptus > Eucalyptus cloeziana. The sequence goes on from CM024638.1 coordinate 31,837,554, forward strand.
CTGATGAATATCTCCTACGCCACAAAATATAACCCTCCTGTTCTCTGTTGCTTGTTAGTTTCTATAGGTAAGTGATCCTATTCCAGGTTAGCTGGAAGTTGTGGGTTTGCATTTGAACAAGAAGACACTTTAAGTGAGTTTCATTAGAGCATCTTTTTCTTTTTTCCCTACTTACCCGGTTACACTTTATCTTCCATGATAGTTTTAAGTCTCATCTCAATTATCTCAATTAACTTATATGATGCTCAATCAAGGTTAAATGGCATCCTAGAAAGAGATGTTCAATGCAAAATGGATCGAGCCTTTAACCAACTTGTTTGTAAGTTTGTTGGTAGAGGAGGTAAAAAAGGGAAATCACACAACTTCTACTTTTAACAAAGCAGGGTGGAACAACATATGAGCTGAATTCATTAAACAGTCAGGATACCAATATAACTTATTGCAATTGAAGAATAAGGTGAACAAACTAAGAAGACGGTATGGTAGTTTTAATAAGCTCATTTCATAATTTGGCTTTAGCTGAGATAATGTGAATAAGACAGTTATTGTTGACGATCTAAGTATTTGGGACTCTCACATCAAGGTATGTTTTAAGTTTCGATCATTTTGATATTATTATAAATGTAAGTTTTAGAAGATTTGATTATGTTATTGACGTATGTCATTATTGTGAAAATTGCAGGACAATAATGGGTGGGCAAAATTCAAGAAGGATGGATTTCCTCAATATCTTGAATGATGCATTGTATTTGGTGATACATATGCTACTAGAGAGCATGCTATAGGAAATGCCGAAGATTTGATAGTGTCAAAGGAATATGACAATGGTGATGGCAATGCAATTGGTAATCCAGAGGACTTAAGTGAACACCACATTGATGAGGATGTTTTTACATCCAACTATACTTCAACTCCCATTCATAACAAGCACAAGTTGGATAAGACTCAAAATGTCAAGAGGAGAAGAAATAGTAGCTCATTTGGTATTGCAGACACGTGCAAAGCTATATAAGACCTACTCAAAGTTAGGTCAAGTCAATCTGGGAGTGGATTTGCTACCTCACAAGTCACACCACCACCTATAGACCCCTTCTCTGTATCAGCTGTGATTGATATCCTTATTAACATGAATGACTTGGAGCAAGATCTTTACAACAAAGCAGTGGAACAAGCATATATTAATGCCACATGGAGAGAGGCTTTCATCAGATCACCAGCTGAAAGGAGACATGGGCTTCTTCAATGTCTTAAGTAGATGTTGAGATATGTTTTGTGGATTGCATGTGGTTTCACTTGATTGTGTGATTTAATTGTTGAAACTCTTTTGTGTGGTTGTATGGATAAGATGGATTGTTTGAGATTTTTATAATTGATTTGCTTTTACTTTAGAACTTATATTGTTGATTATTATTGGATTCTTTTCAAATTTCTTTATTGATGTTATTGTATTTGTGTGATGATATAGGTACTATGAAAGATGGATCAAATAATATGTCTAATGAGCATGTAGAATAAGTTGACCAATTCTTGGATGACAATGATCTTTCAATATTGATAGCATGGTTATGCATGGTTGTGATGCACATGTCCGTGCATATGAAAAAACCTATAGGGACAATAAATTATCGGGACCGGAATGGATAAGAGAGATTATTTGTGGACATTCATATAGAATATATGAAGCCTTCAAGATGGAGAGACATATTTTTTCTAAACCTATGTGATTTGATGAGGATAATAGATTGGTTAAAAGATAGTCAATATATTAGGATAGATGAACAAGTTGGGATCTTCTTATCTTTGGTTGGTCATAATAACTCAATTAGAGATTTATGTGAGAGATTCCAACATTCAAGAGAAACAATCAGCAGGTATTTTAATTTAGTATTGAAAGTAGTTCTCAAACTTGCAAAAGAGGTTATCAAACCATCATCATTTGATGTTGTTCCACCGGAAATTCTTATGGATCCTAAGCATGAATGCTATTTGAAGGTATAGTTTTCACATCAATTTTACATCATCAAAAACATGTAGTTGATAATATTTGAATTTTCATAAATTCACATGATTTTTTTTTTCGAAATAAATTCACAGGGTTGCTAGGTGCTATTAATGACACCCATAAAAATGCTACCGTCCCCACGTCTCAGCAAATCCCATTTAGAGGTAGAAAAAGAAATACCACTCAGAATGTGTTATGTGTTTATTCGTTTGATATGAAATTTATTTTTATATATTCTCGGTGGGAAGGATTTGCCAACGATTGTTGAGTGCTTTCGGCAGCACTTGAGACTCCTCAATTGCAATTTTCTCGACTACCACCAGGTATTTGATTTGTTTATAAAAAGAAATTCATTTTATGATTGTTTCATCGTTGCATATCATAACTAATATATATATATATATATATATATATATACACACACATGATAGGCAAATACTACATGGTAGATTCTAGTTATGCAGCACTCCGGGATTTTTAACTCCATTTAAAGGTGAACGGTATCATTTGAACGATTATAGGGGGAATGGAAGATGGCAAAAGACAGCAAGAGAATTATTCAACCATAGACATTTTTCTTTAAGAAATGTCATTGAGAGGTCATTTGAGACATTAAAGAATCGCTTCACCATTTTGAGACACATGCCTCATTTACAATTAAAAAGCAAGCACTTATTGTAATTGCATGTTGTGCTCTTCATAATTATATTTGTGACCAAAACAGGATGGCAAAAACTTTTCCCGATATGGAGATCCGGAGTACCCATTTGGAACTAGAGAAGTGGAGGTTGTAGATGATACATCAAATGAGCAAGCAATGGAGATAAACATGCTTCGGAGAAGTATTACAAATAAAATGGCAAGGGATTACAATATGCCAGAGATTCCATAACTTTATGTTTCCGACTTTTGTAATATCGTTTTTAATTATTGACTTATCAAAGCCAACATTTCAAAGTTGAACAATGGACTAAGTTACTTCATTATTCATTATATTTTTTTTTGGTCAGTACTTCATTATTCATTTATGGATAAGTTGTAGTGATGGGTTTCTCGTTAAAGCCTTTTCTTTGTTTCAAAGAGTCATGTTGGTTTGAAGACTTATCTTCTTAAACGTTGGGTGTTCGATTTTGGGGAAGGGAATACATACATACATACATACATACATACATACATACATACATACATATATATATATATATATAGAGAGAGAGAGAGAGAGAGAGAGAGAGAGAGAGAGAGAGAGAGAGAGAGAGAAGAATCTTGGCTAAATTAAAATTAACATCCATCCATATTAAATTCAAAATGGATTAGATATTTAATCATATAAAAGTAAATATTAATTGAAAATGAGAAATCACCATGATAAAAAAAAAATCTTATTTAAATATAAATAATATTGAAATTTTAATAAGAAAAATAAAATAAAATAACAAAAATTTTCATTTTTATTTTTATCTATTTTTCTTTTCTATCTTTTATTTTAATTTCTTCCTATTCTGAAATATATATTTGCTATATATAAAATACATATTTAATTTTGTATTATAATTTATTATTTATATTTATTACATATTTTAGGTATATTTGTATAGTTTATACTATGGTTTATTATTTACTATTTAAAAAAAAAGGTTTGTTAATATTTTTATTACTTAGTATAAATATAATTAATCAATAAAATTTCTATGATTTGATAGAATTTTAAAATATAATAGAATTCTAAATTCGAATTATTTTGAAATTGAAAATGTAATAAAATATAATATGATTTATTCACTCATAAAAGAAGACAATTATATTAGTGAGTGGTTTATGAGAATTCAATATCAAATTTACACTAATCTAAAAAGGTAATTAAAAAAGAATTGGAATATAAATTTTATCCAGTTACCAAAAAGCATTTCTATTCTTTTTTTATTCCAGAATCAGAAATTTTGTACAGTTACCAAACGCGTTTTTTTGCTTAGACTCTGTTCCTGGGAACAGAATAAAAAAGAATCATTTCTGATCAGAATTTGTTTCCAGGAACAGAATCATTACCAAACGTGCCCTTAGTTCTAAAGAACTCAGATAAGGTCGATGCATGCTCAGTCCCTACAGGTGGATTGACTAACTCCGACACCAAGGGTTTTCCAATGGCAGCACTATATTCCTCCAAGGTTGGAATGAGCACGTGGTTGCCGAATATGAACGTGCAGGTCTCGGGGCACCAGATATGTGCCAACGCTCGCATGACACCATAATGAGTCTCTATATCTAATAGGGGAAGTAATCGTTCGACGTGGGATCGCACTCACTCACGGCTAGTCGGATCCAATCTATCCCACCACGCGTGAAGCTCAGCCTTAGGGATGGGAATGATGCAAAGCTCGAGAACCCCCCTCATATGCCAACCGAAGTTATGACCAACCTAATTTGTCATGGATCGACCAAAAAGAAGGCGAATAAGTAAATTGCAAAGAAAAGAATTCGAAAATCTTACCTTGCTCATTGAGTAGCAATGCCAATGACATAGACATATGCATGGACGGTGGTTCGATTTCTACTCTAGAAGGCTCAAAATGGAGCCATAAAATCACTAGACCAAACCAACAAGATCGCGGCTAGGTCGTGTTACCCATGACTCCGGCTTCATCAAAAAGCTAACCCGTGTCGCATGGTTGCAGACCAAGGTTGACATCAGGAAGGACATTTTGGGGTTGAGATGGGCGACTAGTACAACATGGTTGTAGTCGGAGTGGTATCCACGTCAACACCATCCTAGGTGATCCTATGTGGCCCAAGTTCGGTGGCAGGTAGTGTGTGCTACGGTGTAGTGCAATGCATAGGATGCAAGCAAGATAATTTATAAGCAATCAGCACTTTATGTGTAAAAAAACCATTCATTCCTATACCCCCTACAAAATAATGGTTAGCAATCACTTCCCCTAATACCTCCCATTTAGCATGAACATTAAACAACCGACCCATTAGGGATGTACTTCGGATCCTCACTACCAAATAATAATATTTTTGAACAAGATCAATTTCAGCCTAAGTCCTTTAAGGTCTAAAACTAGTCCCTAGCGGAGTCGCCAAGCTGTCACGACCTACCTCTCGGGGGGAGGGAACGGGTTTAGGGGTATTGCCTAAAAAACGGGCCTAAGGCCTATGATTAGGCGTGGGCTCTCCCAAGCTCATACCTCGTGTGACATTGGGGTATTTTCAAGAATTTTGCAATAAGGAGTCACCACTAGCCTATTGGGGTTGGCTAGAAACCAAGCGGGGCATGGGAGTATGCGTTGCTTCCTATGCAACCAAAGAATCTAGGGTCGGAGACTTGATTACACTAATTGACCGATTAGTGCCTTTTCGGTACCTAATCTTATTCATTGTAAAAGAAAAGATTTTTGTCAGGTCAGGCAGTTTGGATTGATTTTACATCTATCCTCTAACATGCGAGGTGATCATGCGGGTGCGCAATCATTAAAGTAACAATCATAGCTACAAAGATCCTAATTACAGTAAAATTGAGCATGTACAATTAAACATAATTAAATATACAAATTAAGCATGCGATATAATCAATATACGAGTAAATAAAGGCCTAATTATATTAAGAATACAAGACATAACAATTCCTAACCAAACCCTACATTTTTGGATTTTCAATTTTTTTTAAATATATATTTTAATTTTAATTTTTTATAATATATATTTTTTTTGGCCAAACCAGTGCAGGTCGGGTTCGATCTGACCCGGCCCAGGGTCTAACTAGGCTGGGGGACAGGCCGATCGGCCCGCCTGGAGGGGCAAGGCCCAACCACCTCGGGTCTAGCCTTCACTTATTTTGGGGGTTAGGCCCAGCTGACTAGCCCAACCCCTTTTGCAACCGAGCGGGCTAGATCCATGATCTGGCCCAACCGAGGCTGTCCTCCTCTAGTCGGTGACTTCTCAATCGTGACTAGAGGGGACGACGCCATGCCTCGGGCGTCTGTCCAACTCGGGTGCGGCGATGCCGCCTCAGTTCGGTGGGGGAAATGGCCCGACTTCCAGGCAGGTCGTGGCAGTGCTCCGATGACCAAAGGATCAAGTCGAAGCTTGGGGGTGTGGGGCTGGCTTTTGGTTGAGCAAATCAACAAACAGATAATGGGCGTAAACGAGATCGAGAGCCTTTGGCTAGCCGAGGCCCGAGCGTGGATCTAAAGACCTAAGGAGACCTACCGGAGTTCAGGGAATACAACGGGAATAGACAAAGGGGCCGAAGCTTGCTCGAATCGATCGAAGGAGATCTGGCCGACTTGATACGCAACCACGCACACTAAGTGTTTGGTGAAATGCCTACCTCGATTCCGACGAGGTTGGAGGTGGTCGGCGACTTTAGCAGTGATCGACGGCTCAAGGGGGACTCCTCCTCCTCTCCTTTTCTCTCTGTGCGCTCTCTTCTCTTCCCTCTCCTTCTCTCGCTCTTTGGTTTCCCTATTCTCGCTCTCTCTGTGCTGCTGGGTTCTGAGGACTACAACGGCGGTCGGTAGCTCACCGGCGGTAGCTGGAAGTTCCGGGGCTCCTCGACTCCTTCTCCGGCCTATTCTCTTTCCTTTTCTCTCTCGTTTCCATCTCCCTCCCTCTTGGTTTCTCTCCGGTTTCTCTCGGCTTAGTGCTGCCTCCTTTTGTTCTATTCGCTCTTTGTCTTTTAGAGCAACCAGCCGATGCGCATGGCGTCTGCAGCTGCTAGCTTACTGGCCGGACTGCCCCTGACCCGTAGATCACACCGCGCTTGCCACACTGATCCCCCTGCTCCTCTGTCATTGCCCTTGTTTCTGTTCTATTCTGCTGGTCTTGAGTGAGACAGGCAGGAGAGGAAGACTGGGCATAGGCCAGGCCGAACGAACTGAGCCGGGCCATGCATGCGTGGTAGAAGAAAAGGGAGAGGCCGGTTGGGCCGATGGGGGAAGGAGGCTAGGCCACGGGGGGAAAGAAGCTGGGCCGCGGGGGGAAAGAAGAAAGAGAGGCGGGCCAAGCCAAGGTCAGATCCGGCCTGACCCGGCCTCTCTCAATTTATTTATTTATTTATAATAAATTTTTTTATTAGTAAATTATTATTTTTTAGCATCTACTTCCTAATTTTTAATACTAAGTCTTAAGTAAAATGGCGCACCTTGCCTAGCCACAACCTCTTTCGCATCGTGTCAACAGGGACACAATTGATATACATAGCCAAAGGAGAGAAACAAGAATTCTGAGAGAGGAGGGACAGACGTCGATAGCTTGAGAGAACACATACACGATTACAAAAGGAGTGTTGATTCTTTTCATGTGGTGGCCATTGCTTTTTCTTTGTGCTATGGTGAGCAGCTTCACGACTTGGCTGCTGCTCGGTGTCCCGTGGTGCCTGCCGCCTCATCAATCTTCCGCGGATTCCCTACAGTGGCGACGTTCAGATCAATCAACTCAGTCCTACGAGGCATCTTGTAGCGTCGGCGCTGTTCAAGTCCGATACTTGCGCAGCCACTGTTGCTCGTCACTGTCCCTACACCCACAATTCTTCCAAGTGACGTTCCGGTAGTTGTCCACCGCAGAATAGTGAGATTCAGGCAGTGCTCAGCCAAGCAGATGAGCTTTAGCGAATTTCCACTGACGATCCAACCGCAAGCAGTGTCTTTGTTCCGGGCGATCCCAACGATTTCCATCGACCCCACATAAAACGATCACTCGCATGTGCACCAACGGCTACGATTGACACAAGAAGACAAAACTAGAGCAATCGGAAGAAATTTTTCCTACAGCTAAAGAGAGTTCAAGTGCTGGAATTTGGCAGCGCACTATTGGGTGGTCCAAGCTCTAAGAGGAAAAAGCCAAAAGTTGACTTCAGCGGCTACCCGTACAAGCCATCGTCCCCGCAGCACTTTCTACGGCTTGACATCACCAGCAAAGCCTCGTTGTTCTTTAAATTCTCGATGTCCGTTTTTGCAGGTTTCTAGGTCCTCAGGAGCTTACCTTTGATCACTAATCCAAGCTAAAGCCGGCGAGGATCTGCGAGTCCCACCGAGAAGCACCCCCAATCAAGCCAGGCCACCACTCAGCCGATTGCTAAGCCAAGCACCCCATCTCGCCGAGCATCCTCGAGTTGCATCAAGCCCCTGACTCATGAACTGCCGTCCGCGAGCCATTGTTGAGCATTAAGCATCACCGATGCCACCATCCGACGAGTAGAAATTTGGGAACGATATCCACGAAATAGGTTAAGATATTATCCGAATTTAATTTGATTATTTCCTTAATTTGTTAATATTGTGATTAAATTCAAATCTCTGAATGATATATCTTATTCAAAATTTATCGAAAAGCCTTTTAAATTAGGGATATTTCCTTAATTTCATACTTGAAATACGACTCACGATCGCATGGAAAATCGTCAATCCGATCTTTATGATTTGTGATTTTGTGAAAAATTGTCCAAGTCGATCTCATGCCCGAGATACAATTCATCAATTTAATTCTAAAGTTAAATGGATATGGATGATATCTTGTGTGATTTCATGCCGTGTTGTTGTGGATATGATTTCTTTTTATCTTTGCTTGACTTGAATTGAATTTACTTCTATAAAGAAAACCAAAAAAAAAAAAAAAAAAAATACATATTGAAATTTGATTCGTGTTGATAATATTGCTAATTTTGGACTAGATTGCATGTTAAATTAGGTATTTCATTTATTCCGAATTTTTAAATAAAAATTCAAAAAAAATCGCTTTGGGATGAATTAGGTTCCCTTTCTTAGAACAAATTGTATGTTTAAATCTCATGTGCTTGTAACGTAGATTAATACACCTATTGTTTAGAAATGGCATGTTTAGGAAACATTTAAATTAAAGCTTGTGACATTTTAGAATAGTTGCATTAGCTTCTTGTTTTTTTTTTCTTTTTTTTTTTCAAGTCATTAGATTAGGTCATAAAATTAATGTTGCATGACATATAGTTCACATGTTAGGTTGCACGTTGCGTTTCATGTTAGTATAGACACATTTTTGTATGTTATTACATTGCATTATACATAGATTAGATTTCATTAATAAGAGAAAATCTTTAAAAATTGAGTGACTGCGTGCTAATTAGAAATTATAACTAGGACTATTGATGTGAATTATGAGCTAACATTGTAGATACTTTGGTTGCTATGAAGTAAGTCCTGCAATATATTTATTATTTTATTGGGTATTAAATTGATGGATTGCATACTCGCATAGTCATCTTTCATGTTAGGAAGTAATAAAATGAATTCAACCTGCCTGAAAGACATTTTTTCATGGAAAAAACGGTACTAAAAGGGTATTAAAGAAATTTAGTATAAGTACATCCTTGTACCCAAATTCTATGGTTTGTAATAATTCTCTCATTATTTTAATTAGATGTCTAATTGACCTATCATAAGCTGATTAGTGGCAACTCCTACATGAAATTCATTTGCTTGCTAAAATCTTAACCTTTGGTATGGATTTGGGAGAGCTTGAACTAAATTTAGGCTTAATAATCCATTAGTTAATTCTGGGTGATGAACACGAGATTAGATTGCGATAGGCACCTTCAATTATTGTGCCAATATAAGGAGACAGACAAAACGCACGTTCCTTTATCTTTTTCACTTTCTCTCGCACTTAGCATGGCCCGGTTATTTTATTTATATGTAGTGACCATTATTGTAAGAACAACACAATCGATTCATGGATTTGCAAGATTTTGCTTTCCTCATCAATCTTTGATTCACCAATGGCATCTTTTTAATCACTTGACCATACATTACATATGAGACAACAATCTCTAGTTTAGTTCATAGACTTGTTCGATATAACAATTTTCCCAAATAACAAGCGTACCGTTTTAGAATGGAATAATTAACGATTCGACTACTTCTCTAATCACCTTATCAGAGCTCCCACCTCTCCCAATAGCCTTCCTAGCCTCTTCTCTCACCTTCTTGGCTCTCCCTCTCAGCTTCTCATCTGTCATCAACTCTACAATCTTCTTCTCAATCTCTTCTCCCTTCACAATACCATTGGGACCCCAATCCCAGTTCCTCTCCCACAGTCCCAATCCCGCTTCCTCCATGACTTGTGCATTCACCCTTTGATCACCATGTTGCGGCCAGGCAAGCATTGGGACTCCCTGCAGAGCTGCTTCCATCACCGAGTTCCACCCGCAGTGACTTAAGAACCCTCCGATGGCAGGATGCCCTAGAATCTCCTGCTGCTCCACCCACCCTTTTATGACCAACCCCTTATTCTTTGTTTTCTCCAAGAAGGCTTCGTCCAAAAAGTGTTCCGCGTCCTCTTTGTCATCCTTATCTACTTTACTGGTTTTTAGGACCCAGAAAAATCTCCACCCGGTCTTTTCCAGCCCTTTTTCCAACTCTTGTATCTGATCTCTGGACATCGCCGTTCTATTACCAAAGCTAATATACACCACAGATTCAACTGGCTGGTTCTCCAGCCATGACCCATATTGGTCCCCATTATCATCGTGTGGATCATGATATGGTTCTAATGGCCCTGTAGGCAGAATAGGCGGCAAGCTTTTCGTCACCCTATCTTTGTTGAGAGCGACAAGTGTAGATGCTTGGAACCACTCAAACGTGTTCATCAAGATTCCTTTGGCCTCTGATAGAGCTTGAGAGTTTGTAATAATGATTGATGTAAAAAGATGACTGGAATCAAGGAATATCGGTGGGAGGCTTGACATGGCCATGGGTGACAATCCCGGTATCTTGATTTCAGTGGAAGTTTTGTTGAACTCAGCTGGGATTGATGCCAGCATCGGAAGGTATGCCGTGAGGGAGTCGAAAGCAACTGAGGTGGTGGAAAGAATATAAATAGGGAGGTCGAGGATTTTGGCAATTGGTGCAACCTTGGCAACTACAAGGAAGTCCACAAATATAGCGGAAAAAGGTGGAGCTGATAAAGATAACAGTGGAGGGAGAAGATTGGTTGACTGATTGATGAGATGCATCTGGAGAAGAAAAGGGTCAACAGGAGGGGAATTAGCTTGCCGAAAGCTAGGAGCAAGCTGGAGTTCAAGATGATTGATTTTGGGATTGTGGCGAAGGAATGAGGATATGTGCTCAGACTCCGCGATGGACACGGTGGGTTGAGCTGTAATGACCGTGACGATGCTGTCTTGCTTCGCCAGCATTGCCGCGAGCCGGAGGAACGGCATCAAATGGCCCATTCCAGCACTAGGAAACAAAGCTATGTGAGGAGGCTGTGACCTACTCATTGCTACAGGGCATTCTTCAATGATGAAGAGACAATAGATGAACACCAAGCATATCCTGAAAAGAGGTTTTATAGAAGCAATGAATGAATGTAGGCGGGTTCGTGTAGTCGTGTCCTGGATTAGGTGGGAAACTCAGACGACCATCCGCCGGTCAATGATATATGAAATATTTTTATGAAATGATCTTTCTTTATCTTTTTACGAAGGTTGTTAGAATAGAAGTATTGAAGTCAGTTCCTAATTATTTGCGAACTACTCAAATTAATGTCGATCAAGGTGAATCATAAGAAAAGTGTTTACACAACCTTTCTTTAACATTTAATTTACCATGTGAATTGGGAAAAGAGTTTGTTAATTGATATTTCCAAGAATCGCCATCGGAGCAATCATCTTCGAGGTTGGCAAGTATGGATTGACCGAGTCTGTACAAATGTCTCGGAGCATTACATCAGCCAGAAATATAGAATAAGACAACTTGTTCTACCAAGGGAGAAGAAGCCTCTCATGCTGTGCCACATCAAGAGAAAACTCAGCACGTAAAAGGTCGTATCATCATTGTTAGAGATATTTATTATAGATGTTAGAGATATTTATTTTCCTAATTGATTATAATTGATTTCGTATCGATTATAATTGATTTGATTATGATATTGTAATATTTTATTACTTTAGATAGTTGCCTAGAATAGCCTATAAATAGGCTCTTGTATCATCAGTATTACACACATTGAAATATACAGAAATTCATTCTTCCACTTTATTCTATCATGGTATCAAAGCGAGGTTTTGTTTGAGAAGGTGGTCGCCATTGTCGCAGCACCTTGATCTACCACGGAGAGAAGCCACACGTCCGCCGTGCTACAGGACTACCGACAACCACCAACGCCGTCGATTGCAGGTGGAAATTTCGAAAAGAATTTTTAGAATTTTTAATCGAAAACCACCATAGACAGGTTCTACATTCCCATACGAGTCCAAAACAGCAATGAATGTCGCCGGAAAGTACTCCACGCACCCTCACACGCCGTCCAAAGCCTCTGCGCGTGAGATCCACGCGCCACGACGCCGGGGAGTTAGCCACGCGCCCTCACGTGCCGGTCAACCCTCTTTGCGCATGAGGTACATACGCCCACAGCTCGCTCGTGTTAGTGACATCAACCCATGTCATCTCGTCGCCGATTGCCATTGACTGGTGTTGACCCGACCAATTCGCAACGTTTTCCAATTAGTTTAGTTATTTTTCGACCGATTCTCGGAGTTTTTCGGTCGGTTCGGCCATTTCCCGACCAGTTAGCTCCTTTATCTATCCGGTTCGTGAGTTTCTGAGCGATTTTAAGGTGTTTTCAACCGGTTCAACCAGATTCCGACCAGTTCGTAGTGTTTTCCGGCTGGTTCAGTCAGATTTCGACCGGTTCGCAGTGTTTTCCGGACCGGTCTAGCCATTTTCCGACCGGTTCTTCGTATTTATAAACTAGTTCTTGAGGTATTTCGACGTTCTAAGTCTATTTTTGGCCTTATTTTCTTCATATCAGCTTTACAAGTATAAGTTTTTCTCAAATTCATCAAAGAATCGATTGAGTTTACTAGTATATCGCCTATCATGGACAAGTTAGAAGTCTCACTGCCCATTTAAACCATCCTAAATGGATCAAATTATATTTTATGGGCTCAAGAAATGTCCAGTTTTCTAAGGGGATGTAAGCTTTGGCGTTATGTCACTGGAAGTCTTCGCGAGCCTTGTCAGGCCGTCGAAGAAGATGACGATATATTTGCTGAACGATTGGAGGAGTGGGAGAGCAAGAATCACCAGATACTCATGTGGTTTCGAAATACTTCGATTCTATCTATCAAACTTCAGTTTGGTCATCTTAATACAACAAAGGAAGCTTGGGATCTTCTTGCTGGTCGTTATTCCACATCAGACATTGCTCATCAATATCAACTGTTAGGGAACTTACATTGCATGCGTCAAGAGACAAGTCAGTCTATTAATGACTTTCTTTCTTCAATGCATGCTATATGGGACCATCTAGCTTTATTTGAACCAACATGGGATTCTACTATTGATGCTCGTAAGTTTGCTGAATATCGTGATCGTATGCGGGTTATGCAATTTCTGATGGCTCTAAATGATGAGTATGAACATGTGCAAGCCTCACTTTTGCATTGGGATCCTTTACCTCATCTCGAGGTAGTTGTTTCAGAGTTATTAACTGAGGAAACTCGCCTCACGACTTTAAAGGCACAACGTGCTACTCCACTGGTTTCCACTTCTATAGATGCAGTGCTTGCTACTTCTGGCTCATCCTCATGGTGCAAACCTTATTGTACGCACTGTCGTCACCTTGGTCATCGTGCATCAAACTGTTATCAATTACAATCCAAGCAACCTACCGGAACAAACAACCGATCCCATTTTTGAGGTGCAGCTGCACGCCGCCCATCCACTACTGCTTCTGCCATAGAGGATTCTTCTACCAGCTCATCTATCACACTATCTTTAGATGATCTTCGATCCACAGTTCATTCCATTCTTCAAGAAACCGGTACCTCTAGTTCTTCTGCTCTATCAGTCACTCCAGGTACTCATGATTCATGGTTTTTTGATTCTGCGTGTTGTAATCACATGACTTATCATTCCAATTTATTCAAGTCGAAATCATATAACTCATAAACACCTATTATTCACACTATTGATAACTCTCAGATGATAGTTAGTCATACGGGGAACGTTTCAACGCCCACGTTGTCCTTACCTAATACTTTTATGGTTCCCAACCTCTCTTTAAACTTGATATCTGTGGGTCAGCTATGTGAGCTTGGTTTCGATATTCATTTCTCTTCAAATGGTTGTCGTGTGTAGGATCCACGGACGGGACAGACAATTGGGATAGGTCGTAAAGTGGGACGGTTGTTTGAGCTTGTTTCCTTAAAGCTTCCCAACTCCTTCACTGGTTGTGCTGCCACAGTTTCATCTGAAACTTGGCATTCTCATTTAGATCATCTTTCTTTTTCTCACCTAAGTCATTTGCTTTCAAGTGGTCATCTAGGTTCTGTTGACAATAACCTTTGATTGTCTATCTTGTAAGTTAGGAAAACATCATGCTTTACCATTCAATATTAGTGAATCTGTGTCTTATGCTCCCTTTGATCTAATTCATTCGGATATTTGGGGACCATCTCCTACTCCCACTATGAGAGGCTCTCATTATTTTGTGATTTTTATTGATGACTATTCGTGTTATACATGGCTTTATCTCATGAAAAAATCGATTTGAACTTACCCATATCTATGGCAATTTTGTTGCCATGATCAAAACACAATTTTCTCGAGATATCAAGGTTTTTCGTACTGATAATGCCATGGAATATAAGGACAGAGAGTTTCTTAAAATTCTTTCTCAGAACGGTACTATTATTCATCGTTCTTGTCCGGGAACTTCTCAACAAAATGGTTAAGCAGAGCATAAACACAGGCATATCTTAGATATTGTACGCACTCTTCTAATCTTAGCATCTTGTCTAGAACAATTTTGGCGGGGAGGCCTGTCATACTGCTGTCTACACTATTAATAGTATTCCGTCACCTATTATAGGTAACACTTCTCCGTATGAGCGCCAGTATGACAGTACCCCTAATTATAGTCTACTTCGAGTTTTTGGTAGTGCATGTTTTGTGCATCTTCTTCCAAATGAACGCACAAAGTTAGAACCTTGTGCTCATCTATGTTGTTTCCTTGGCTATTGCATTGAGCATAAAGGGTACAGATGTTGGGACCCTATATCCAATCAACTTCGTGTGTCTCACCATGTTACCTTCTGGGAACATAAAATGTTCTCATCTTTACATTCTTTTGCATCTTCTCCCACTATTCCAAATGTTCGTTTCTTCACAAATCCTTCTGTCGAACTGTTCCCTGAAGATGCCACTCCTAAATCTTCCTCTATCGAATTGTCCTCTCCAAATCTTGATGGAGGTATCTCCACAAATCCCACTTTAGCAGCTCCCAATATGTCTATGCCATCCGCAGATCCAACTTTGGAAGTTCCTTCTTCTGATCATCGCTCCACCCATGTAAGTCAACCTTCTGTTCGGCTTCGTGATTTTCATTGTTATTCCACAATTGCCTCTTTTCATGAGCCTCACACATATAGAGAAGCTCGTACTAATCCTCTTTGGCAACAAGCAATGGCAAATGAGTTGCAAGCATTAGAACACTCTCATACTTGGGATTTGGTTGATTTGCCTCCTAACAAGTTGACTATAGGTTGTAAATAGGTGTACAAAATCAAAAGTAAGGCAGATGGTAAAGTGGAATGTTATAAAGCTCGACTAGTAGCAAAAGGCTTTGCCTAGGAGTATGGCATTGATTATGATGAGACGTTTGCTCCAGTTGCACGTAAGCTTACTTCTGTTCGTAGCCTTCTTGCTGTCGTTGCTATTAAGCGATGGCCTCTATTTCAAATGGATGTCAAAAATGCATTCCTTAATGGAGATCTCACTGAAGAAATATATATGGAGCCACCTCTTGGATATACTCATACTCTTGGTAAAGTGTGTCGTTTACGTCGAGCATTATATGGACTAAAACAGGCTCCTCGTGCATGGTATTCCAAGTTTAGTTCTACTATGCGCCGCTTGGATTTGTATACGGTCCCTATGATAACGGTCTATTTGTTTAATGAACATCTCGTGGGAGTATTCTGCTACTATTATATGTGGATGGCATGGTTATTATTGGCGATGATCACGAAGGCATTACAAAACTATAGCTGTATTTGAGTCAACAGTTTGAAATGAAAGATCTTGGACAGCTCAGTTATTTTTTAGGATTGGAGGTTGCTTCCGATTCCTCAGGCTATTATCTTTCTCAAGCGAAATATGCCACTAATCTTCTTTCTCGAGCTGGACTCACTGATAACAAGACTGCTACCACTCCCATTGAAAATAATGCCAAATTTGATGAAAAAGATGGGACTCCTCTTCCAAACCCTACACTTTATTGACAGTTAGTTGGCAGTTTGGTTTGTCTCACTGTTACTCGCCCCGACATCGCTTATGCTATTCACATTGTGAGTCAATTCATGACTACGCCACGTACGACTCATTTTGTTGCCGTTCTTCGGATTCTTCGCTATATTAAGGGTACCTTATTTCATGGTCTTCACTTTTCTGCTAACTCATCCTTGGAGTTAACAGCTTATTCTGATGCCGATTGGACTGGTGATCCCCTTGATCATCACTCTACTATAGGCTATTGCTTTTTCTTAGGGAAGTCCCTTATTTCCTAGTGGAGTAAGAAATAGACTACTATTGCTCGATCGAGTACGAAAGCAGAATATTGTGCCCTTGCCGATACAACTTCATAATTATTATGGTTACGGTGGTTACTAGAAGACATGGGAGTTCGTCATAATGGTGGAACGGTCATTCATTGTGATAACCGAAGTGCCATCCAAATAGCTCATAATGATGTTTTTCATGAGCGTACCAAACATATTGAAATAGATTGTCATTTCATATGCTCTCATGTACTTCAGAGCGATGTTCGTCTTGTTCCCATCTCTTCAGTTGATCAGACGGCTGATGTTTTCACGAAGGTTCATCCACCTAGGTGTTTTAAAGATATTTTCTCCAAACTCCAGTTGACCTCTTCTATCTCACCTTGAGTTTGAGGGGGGATGTTAGAGATATTTATCTTAGGATGTTAGAGATATTTATTTTCCTAATTGATTATAATTGATTTCATATCAATTATAATTTATTTGATTATGATATTGTAATATTTTATTACTTTAGATAGTTACCTAGAATAGCCTATAAATAGACTCTTGTATCATCAGTATTACACACACTGAAATATACGTAAATTCATTCTTCCACTTTATTCTATCAATCGTCAAGGTATCCCTTTGGAGATATGGTCCGCACAAAAAGCGATGGAATAGGGGTAGATTTGATAGGAACCATCATGATGACTCTCCAATCTCCATTATATGCGGAACCCATTACGGGTTGCCTTACAAATTCCCAAACCCAAATTACTAAAATAGTTAGGTACTTGCAACTTACTTGAAACTCATCGTAATAATTATGAATGAGTAAATTATATGAATGTGTATTGTGAATTGAAGAAAAAATGATTATATGTAATCATGTATTTTTTGTTCATGTAAAATCACATTGATGACGTTATTTTGTTTAACTTGTAAAGGAAACGAAACTTGCAAAAGATCAATGACAGTTTTAGAGAAAAAGACCCTATAAGTATTATAACTTTTATATGGTGATTACTTTAGTGTCAAAACTTTTCAAGCGATCACTTAAACGTCAGTTTGGTAAAAAACCAATCACTTCAATGTCATCATTGATTTGAAAAGCCAAAAAATCCAATGTGGCTCACTGGCTACGTTAGACTTAACTTTTTTTTACATGTTGGACATCTTTTTTTATTTTTTTCTATTTTTTCAATTTGCAAAGGATTGCAATTAAAGATATCAATAATCGTGGATGGTTCTTAAAAGAACTTACCAAGAGAACAGAGCTATGTGAGGAGGTTGTGGTCTACTCATTGTTTAATGACGATCTTGGATGATGAAGAGACTATAGACGATTGCCAAATGGATGCTGAAAATAGGGTTTTATAGTAAATGAAAGGGTTATTTGCTGTTAGCAGATGTCGGACAGTACATTTGTCAACTATTCGTTTGTGGTTTCTATTTTATAAGCAATAGAGAAACAAGGGTATGGATGTTGGGTTTTCTTCGGCCAGAAGTGTAGGTGGGTTCGTGTTATCACATGCTGGATTAGTTGAGAACTCAAATGCCATATATGACTTAAGTAGCACAAACACCGATACACGATACAGGACACAATGCAGCATAACACGTTGACACGTCATTTTTCAAAAACTAGAAAATTTCGACAAATTAGGATACATTATATATTACATGTGTAATTTTATATATACATGATAAATTATTATTTTTATTATTATTAATTTGATTGAAATTCACAAATAAATAAATAAATAATTAAAAAATAGCCTAAAAATAATTTACACTAAAAATAATTCTGAACGACACCCACAAGAGGAGTGATGCTCGCCGAGAGGGGGGGATCATGTATCATATGAATAAGAGTTAAAAAAGGAGAAAACTAGATTTTTTTCTTTCCCCTTGTATTATTTTAATTATATTTTATTTTTACATATATGCATTTTGACCCTTCGTTTATTAAATTTGTTTAAGTTGACAATATACATATTAGAATCGCATGTTGGAATTCCGAACTGAGTGTGTTAGGAGAGTTGACCACATATCGAATTTTCCGACACCTATTAACTATATGTCAAAGAATGTCGGAATATGTCAAACACATATTGAAATGTTTGACATGACAAGAAAACTCCCCCAAGTGTTGGTGCTTCCTAGTCTAGGACTCAATGAATTATTTCGAGTTTCTCAGTCAATGATGATCAAATGAGACAAGTCCAAATTATGTAGTTCTGATTTTTTTGGTAAATGTTGCTTTAAAGGAGGTACTATCCTCTGAATCTGGCACCGATGGGTATCTTCCCCTATGAAATGATCTTCTTTTTTTTTTTTTTTTTTTTTTTTTTAAGGAAAGGTTGTGTAGAATAGATTTTCCGAAGTCAGCTCCTATGTCGAGGTGAATTGTGTTAAAAATGTTTACACAACCTTTCTCTAATATCTACCATTCCATGTGAAGTGGAAAAGAGTTTGTGAATTGATATTTCCAAGGGTCGCCATCGAAGTAATCATCTTCGAGGTTGGTAAGCATGAATTGACTGAGTCCTTACACATGCCTCGGGGTACCATCACATCAGTCGGAAATATAGAGGAAGACAAATTGTCCTACCAAGGGAGAAGCCTCTCATGGGGTGAGAGCAAGTAAAAGTTCGTATCATCGTTGAATTACTCCTTTTAGAAATATGGTCTATGAAGCACAGATATGTTCTAGAAACTTTTGTGTCGTGTCGGATATCCCGAGATGTGTCCGGCACGTTCGGACATACTCCGACACGCGGTCAACACATATAAGAAAACTTGACACGTGGTCAACTATTTTCGATAGGTTTTGACACGCGTGTCCAAAAATTGCAAGAGGCATGGTGATTTTTAGGGCGGGTCTACAAGTATGAAGGGAGAGAAAATAGTTAAAGAAGGCGACAGAAGGTGGAGGCAAGGGCGAGGGAGCAGAGGTGAGGCCGTGACTGCAAGAAGGAGGGCCACGATTGCAATGCCGTGATGGAGGATCAAAAGTGAGGCTGTGGCTGCGTAGGAGGGAAGGCCGCAAGCGAGACGGCAAGCAATTGTGATGAGATGATCGGGAGAGAGCAGAGATCAAGATGAAGAGAATCAGGTGAGGAGGAGGAAGAGGAGTCCATAGAGGAGGGTTTTAACAAGAAAAGTAGATAAAAAGAAAATTAAAATGGGGATTTTGATGTGGAGGGATGGTTGTGGAGGATGACTTCAGTTTTCAAGGGAAATGACAGCCTTGACAAGTGATGGAGGGAAAGAAATGGGGAAGAAATCGGGCGCGGAAAGGGGGGTGTTTGGTGGTGTGGTGGGGTTGCAAAGAGAGAAATGCGGGAGAAAAATAATTTTTGGGGGATGGTGGTTTTTGTGTGTGGGGAGGGAGTTTTGGGGGATGGCAGTTTTTGTGGGGTTTTTTTTTGTGTGTGGGGAGGGGGTTGGGGGTACTAAATATTAAATAATGATAAATTTTGATCATTATAGAATATCATAAATTTATATAAATAAGTTGATTCTAATCTTTGTTACGGATTAGTTTCATCAATAACTTTTATTAAAAGTTAGAAACATGTTCTCAAATATGAATACATATTAACTATGGATATATTTTTTTAATTTCCTATGAATATGTTTATTAATATTATTAGTGTAAATTCATTGTAAGCTCAATTTATTATTTATTTATTTGTGAATTCGAATCAAACTAATTAAAAATAAAAATATTCATTTAATATATAATGTATCCCAACATGTTGAAATTTTTTATTTTTGAAAAATGACGTGTTGACATGTCGGCGTATCGTGTTGTATCATGTCGCGTGTCCGTATCACATGTTGGTGTTACTTAAGATATAGTCCTACAAAGAGAATTGGTGGGGTAGATTTGATACGACCCATCATGATGACTTTTCAACCACCATTAAATGTGAACCGCAGTACGGGCTGTGCTATGAACTCCCAAACCTACCTGACTAAAATAGTTGGGTACTGGCCACTTGCTTGAAACTCAACGTAAAATTTATAGATAAGCAAATTATCTTAATGTGTATTAGGAATCGTGTCTTTTTTACTTACTTCTGTGTCAAAATTTTTCATTGGGTCATTTAAGTGTTAATTAAGTAAAAATAATAATCATTTTTGTGCTGTTGTTATTTTGAGAGGGCAAGAAATCTGACTTGACTTGCCGGGGAAGAGCGACGTTGGACTTGAATTTTTGTCCATGTTGGACATTAAATTTATGTTTTCAATTTGCAAAGGATTACAATGATATCAAGAATCATCCATGGTTCTCAAAGAACTCGCCGAGAGTGCTCACGGAAACAGCTCAAACCCCATATTACCAGTGACAACTAGAGCTATTCTCTTCGAAGCACGGAGGAAATGGTGAAAATGGTGGGAGAGGCAAGAAAACCACCTCCAATAGCCAAGCCCGCCATAGATTTAGGCTGGGGTGCTGATGAAAAATGAAAGACCTGGACGCAGAGGTTGACGAACAAGAAGAAGAAGAAGATGAGCTTGTAAGGGCTAAACTACGAAGTCTCGCATTTGTTTGCCGTGAATTACGAAGTGGGGATAAATTCATTAAATCCTTTTTTTCTTCAAACCCTAATTCCTCATCCTCTTTCTCTCTCATCCAATCTTTAGTGTTGCCATTGTTGTCAACTCGTGTCCTCGTGCAGTTGCCCTCAAGCGTCACCCATTGGCTGGCCACGATTTGCGTCCTTGTTTCTCTCCTCGATACTCGTGACTGCTTGCGACCGCGGCGATGCTGGTCATGGGCGACACTGGATCTAAGGTTGCCCATGGCCGACAAAGCTGGATCGGGGCTCGGCGACGTCGGATCCAACTTTTGGAGCCCAGATCCAATGCACAAGGAGAAGGGGTAAAGCTCGGTGGCTTTGGGATCAATGATCGGCGTTGCGCCTGGTGACTCAATGCCGAGCTTGCGATAACAAGGTAGCGGCAAAGAGGCGGGCGATCTGCTGTGGCAGTGGCATAGGATGGCGGAGCCAATCGATTCTTGTCCCTTAAAGTTGGGCGACTCTACTGGTTTTCCTCGTCTGAAGTAAATTTAGTCGCCACGTGGTCTTGTGTTTTGTCCTTGTTGGATTTCAATTTTTGAGCCATGTTGGATTTAAAATTTTCATTAAAAAAGCCACGTAAAGACTCTTTGTCAAAATATGCCGTCAGAGACATATTAGTGATCATTTTCTTCATCAATGTGGCACTTATGATGGCTCTAAAAGTTTTGATACTGAAGTGAATGCCGTACAAAAACTATAGTACTTGTAATTTTCTTTTCCCACGGTTTTATAAGTGACTTAATGGGTCAGGCAAATTAAAGAAAAGCAACCCTAATTTTTATTATTATTATTATTATAAATGAGAATACCAAACAGTTGCCTAACTCACTTAGGACCTACTATGGGTAGAATGGGTTGGGAACCTGATCAAGCTTGGATTCTCTTCCATCCCTGAAAACAGTAAGGACTGGGGGGTTACGTTATAGAACTCTAGAACTAAATATATTCTATGGGGTGATGGAGCGAAAGGCAGGTGGAGTGAACGGCTTGATAACCAAGACTAGTAAAAAATTTGGCCTAGTGAGTAAAAGAACCGATTGGAGACTGCAGTTTCTCTCGTACTCTGTTTTCGCCGACAGATTCTTTACCTTATCATTCAAAAATAACTTTTTCACACTTCTATGAAAAAGTGCCGCCGCTTTGCATGAGGAAAGAAGTTGAATTTGGCCTATCTAGGAAAGTTTTCACAAATACGACAAAAGAAAGGAATTTTTCCCACATAAACATTTGAAAATTTTGGTTCATTTAGAAACATGAACTTGGCGTGTGTTTGGTGGTCACACACTCCGATCAGATAAATCCAGCGAAAATGTCAGATATTCCATTATGAGCTTTGAGTTGGCATGAAATCATCTGAACTTAACCCACCGGTGGGTAGCAGCGTTGGTTGAGAACGCCTCCCTCATCGCTGAGGTCGAGAGTTCGAAACCCCGATTCTTAAATGGCAAGCAAGATGAATAGTCATCTTAAATGGTAGAAGAATGGGACCTATTCTGGGACATACAATGCATTACAGAGTGGGTATCCCATCAGCCTCCCCCGAGATACGCTTGGCCAAGAGTGCCGTTCGGCAGATCAGCTGTACGGCCGTGGGTTGCCGATTAGCGTAAGCGAAAGGCAGGCCCAGTGAATCCTCGGTTACAAAAAAAAAAAAAAAAATCATCTGAACTTAATTAGAAAAAAGTAAAAAAAGGATAGAGCATATACGAATAGTGGTTCGTATGTGCAAGTGCAGTGACCAGATGTCGTAACCCCATGCCTTTGCTCGGTGGTCTTGCTTCGGAGACCACTCGGCAGTAGTTGCACAATGGGGCGACAATGACCACCACATGTTATCGTCGGTCGTGAGGGGACCACTACTGTAGTGACTGCCAAAGTGTTTTGCATTTAATTTAGTTTTCAATTTGGATTGTATCCCTCCTTTAATATATTTCTTTTCATGGAATTCATTAACACTTATATGAGGTTAAAATCAGTTTCGGTTTGCTTCATTATAAGGGTCCAAAAATGAAAGATCTAGCTAATATGCAATCAAACAAGGGAGAATAATTAAGTATTTAGGTTAAACCTCGTCACCACTAAACCACAAAAGCTCCATAGGCACTATACGTTAGCTAAAGAAGGGTTTATTAATCCACCAGTATTTGACATTAGTGAAGGTCAATAATAATTGATGGAACTCATTGTGTTCATGCCCTTTGATGTCTACTGTTTACGAAAAGCAAGTTAGACTATGCAAAAAAGAAAGTCTCCTAAGGGGAAACATAGCTTATCCGTGCCAAACACCGAGGAATTTATTATAGTCATTTTTAATGATATTGAAATAACTGAGCTGTAAAATCTACCTTTATTATCCATTAGTTATTTTAAGTTGTTAACCCTTCGACAAGATAATAGAGTGCCATGTCTTTTAATTTAATTGCTAAATTTTCCTGCAGCAAATCTATCTTAGGGATATTTAGGGAAAAGGAGCAAAAAAATTCTAAATCTATTGCACTTGTTCTAATTCAGTCATAAACTTTTCAACCGTACCAATTAAGTTATAAACCTTTTGACCATATGTGGTCCATCAAGCAAATTTTGGTCGGAAATCATTAACACGAACACTAGCAGCCCTATGTGGCATGATCAGTACTGATGTAGACAAAAACTACAAATTTGTAATATTTTAATTTTTTTAGGTGACCCTCGCTAGTCACTACGCGAGAACTGTAACCCTCCAAGGGGCTAGGGAGGGTCATGGCCCTTGACTAGGCTATTGCTAGCCACAAGCAAGGGTCATTAAGACCTTGCAAAGTCTAGTGAGGGCTCATCTGGGCATGGGTCGCAATGAAAAAAAAAAAAAAAGAAAAGAAAAATTCAGAAAAAATATTAAAAATGTAAAATTTTTCTATGTTAGCGCCGGTCGTGCTACAAAGGACGACCATCGTCCAACAAGGGAGGGTAGTGGCCCTTAATTAAGCTATCGCCAGCTATGGGCAAGGGTCACAAAGACCTCGCAAAATCCAAAGAGGGTTGTCTCGGCGTGGGTCACAATGAAGAAAAGAAGAAAAAGGATTAATTTTTTTTTAAATGTAAAATTTTTCTACAGCAACATCGGTCATGCTACAAAGAATGAATATCATCCATGTTAGTGATTTTCAACCAAAATTAGCCGAATAAACTATATTGGTAAATTGTTAAACATTTAGGACTCAATTGGTACAATTGAAATGTTTAGGATTGAAATAGCACAAGTGTAATAGGTTTAGGAATTTTTTTATATTTTTTCATGATAAAGACAACATAGAAGATTAAGTATGTGGCTTCATAGATGAGGAAGATAAGTTGTGAGACCGAAACACATGATGACATGATGCACTCTTATACATCAACCGATAACAAGGATATGTGTCCGATGAATCAGGTAATACTTAAATTCCTCTTGGGTCCTACTAAGTTATTAAATATTGGATTTTGTTAACAAGGGGCATTTGTTAAACACCTCAATAAAATAATTTTGTCATTTCTAATGGACTGTTTTTCTCATGTTATGTATAATCAATGCTTTGAAAATGATAACATGTCCTCGCATTACTCCGTTAACTATTAATGGCCGGTAGTTTATTTATTTCTTTCTTACTTCATATGTTGCATCCATGAAGGTGCTTGCAAACACTGAAAAGTACTGATAAAAAAAAACACCGAAAAGTAATTTTTTTTTTCTAATGAAACTCCATATTCTTTCTCTGCATGACATTACATTCATCACATATTGAAGGCGCAAGCAACTATGACACGTGTTATAAAAAAATGAAGCAAGTGGTCAGATAAAATGGACTAAAGGAACGAAATAAATCAAACACCGGATTTATGCGATTTGGTCGGAGTAACCTACCTCTCATGGGGAGAGTAGCACACAATTTCATTATAGAACAAGTGACATAAGGGAGATTATAATCACTCGAGCACTCAAACTCTCTCTCAATGTTTTCTAACCCTCAATTACACCCAAATAACTCACGCGGTGTTTAGTCCTTTCAATTCCTAGTGAAATGTGACACTCTAGATTTTCTGATCCTAGAATTATGAATGGACAAGTATGGGCTTAGAATATTGGAAGTGGATTAGGTGGCAAGTCCGATGGGCCATAAGGGAGACATGAACTTAGGGCTTAATGGGCCGTGTGGAGGCCACGAGTGTGGGCTCGATGGGCCATGAGTTGAGCTTGACATAGAACGGGCCAAGTAAAGGGCCCGGTAGGCTACAGTTAGGGCCAATAGAATTAGGGATGTATACATGGGTCCCTCAACTTTTGGAGACATGCGGACCTTTGGAGTGCCATAACTTGGAATAAAGAGACATTTAAGTACCATAACTTATGAAAGGTATATTTAAGTGCCAAAATCGGAGCAAAATTAATCACTTGAGTGCCAATTCAGCCAAAATTCGGCCAAATGCTGATGTGTCAATTTTCGGCGAAGCGAGAAAAAACGACGTCATTTTAGTGCGACGTGGTAAAAAATTTAATATAAAAATTAATTAAATTAAATTTAAAACTAAATTTATTTCAAACATTTAAAAAAATAAAATTTAAAAATTTAAAAAATTTAAAAATTTTATTATTATGTTGTTTTAAATTTAATTTAATTAATTTTTATATTATATTAAAATTCAAATTATGCCAAAACGACGTCATTTTGGCCAATTTAAGAGCTCTATTTTGGCCAACACCTGAAACAACGTTGTTTTAGGTGAATTAGAGCTGACTCAGTTTTCCAGCGAGACACATCGATGAGAAATATTAATATTTAATTGCCACGTATGATTTCCGGTCGGCTTCGCCGGAAGTGGCACTCAGGTGTCCTACTTGTCTTAAAAAAATGTGGCACTTAAGTGTATCTTTCATAAGTTATGGCACTTAAGTGTCCATTTATGTCAAGTTATGGCACTTGAAGAGATCTTTTGCCACTTTTGGAAATTGCATTTTGGCCCCAACTTGCTATTTTAATTACAAACTAACCTCCTTGGCTTGCCTAGTCACATTCATATCATCAGCTCCAACTTTGTTTTCCTTTTTATCTTTTGATCATTTTTTTTTTATATATATTTTTAATTTTTTAAATGAAAAAAATATTCCATTTCAAACACTATATTAAATGCCTTGATAATCTATATGCAAGAATTTAACTTGAAATATTTTTGTGAAAAAACAAGTTTCCATTTTTTTGAGATGATTTTTGGCAAAAAATTTAGGTGTCAACAAGAACAACACAATTGATTCATGGATTTGAAGGATTTTGCTTTCCTCATCAATTTTTTATTCACCAATGGCATCTTTTTAATCACTTGACCATACATTCCATATGAGACAACAATCTCTAGTTCAGTTCATAGACTTGTTCGATATAACAATTTTCCCAAATAACAAGCGTACCTATTTAGAATGGAATAATTAACGATTCGATTACTTCTCTAATCACCTTATCAGAGCTCCCACCTCTCCCAACAGCTTTCCTAGCCTTTTCTCTCACCTTCTTGGCTCTCCCTCTCAACTTCTCATCTGTCATCAACTCTACAATCTTCTTCTCAATCTCTTCTCCTTTCACAATACCATTGGGACCCCAATCCCAATTCCTCTCCCACAGTCCCAATCTCGCTTCCTCCATGACTTGTGCATTCACCCTTTGATCACCATGTTGCGGCCAGGCAAGCATTGGGACTCCCCGCAGAGCTGCTTCCATCACCGAGTTCCACCCGCAGTGACTTAAGAACCCTCCGACGGCAGGATGCCCTAAAATCTCTTGCTGCTCCACCCACCCTTTTATGACCAACCCCTTATTCTTTGTTTTCTCCAAGAAGGCTTCGTTCAAAAAGTGTTCCGCGTCCTCTTTGTCATCCTTATCTACTGTACTAGTTTTTAGGACCCAGAAAAATCTCCACTCGGTCTTTTCCAGCCCTTTTTCCAACTCGTGCATCTGATCTCTGGACATCGCCGTTCTATTACCAAAGCTAATATACACCACAGATTCAACTGGCTGGTTCTCCAGCCATGACCTGTATTGATCCCCATTATCATCGTGGATCATGATATGGTTCTAATGGCCCTATAGGCAGAATTGGCGGCAAGCTTTTCGTCACCCTATCTTTGTTGAGAGCGACAAGTGTGGATGCTTGGAACCACTCAAAAGTGTTCATCAAGATTCCTTTGGCCTCTGGTAGAGCTTGAGAGTTTGTAATAACGGTTGACGTAAAAAGATGACTGGAATCAAGGAATATCGGTGGGAGGCTTGACATGGCCATGGGTGACAATCCCGGTATCTTGATTTCAGCGGAAGTTTTGTTGAACTCAGCTGGGTTTGATGCCAGCATCGGAAGGTATGCCGTGAGGGAGTCGAAAGCAACTGAGGTGATGGAAAGAATATAAATAGGGAGGTCGAGGGTTTTAGCAATTGGTGCAACCTTGGCAACTACAAGGAAGTCCACAAATATAACGGAAAAAGGTGGAGATGATGAAGATAACAGTGGAGGGAGAAGATTGATTGACCGATTGATGAGATGCATCTGGAGAAAGAAAGGGTCAACAGGAGGGGAATCAGCTTGCCAAAAGCTATGAGCAAGCTGGAGTTCAAGATGATTGATTTTGGGATTGTGGCAAAGGAATGAGGATATGTGCTCAGACTCCGCGAGGGACACTGTGGGTTGAGCTGTAATGACCGTGACGATGCTGTCTTGCTTCGCCAGCATTGCCGCGAGCCGGAGGAACGGCATCAAATGGCACATTCCAGCACTAGGAAACAAAGCTATGTGAGGAGGCTGTGACGTACTCATTGCTACAGGGCGCTCTTCCACGATGAAGAGACAATAGATGATTGCCAAGCATATCTTGAAAAGAGGTTTTATAGAAGCAATGAATGAATGTAGGCGGGTTCGCGTAGTCGTGTCCTGGATTTGGTGGGAAACTCAGACGATCATCCGCCGGTCAATGATTTATGAAATATTTTTATGAAATGATCTTTCTTTATTTTTTTACGAAGGTTGTTAGAGTAGATGTATTGAAGTCAGCTCCCAATTTTTTAAGTACTAGTTAAATCAATGTCGATCCAGGTGAATCATGAGAAAAATGTCTACAGAACCTTTCTTTAACATTTAATGTACCATGTGAAGTGGGAAAAGAGTTTGTTAATTGATATTTCCAAGAATCGCCATCGGAGCAATCATCTTCGAGGTTGGCAAGTATGGATTGACGAGTCCGTACAAATGTCTCGGAGCATTACATCAGCCAGGAATATAGCATAACACAACTTGTTCTGCCAAGAGAGAAGAAGCCTCTCATGCTGTGCCACATCAAGAGAAAAATCATCACGTAAAAGTTCGTATCATCGTCAAGGTATTCCTTTGGAGAAATGGTCCGCACAAAAAGCGATGGAATAGGGGTAGATTTGATAGGAGCCATCATGATGACTCTCCAATCTCCATTACATGCGGAACCTATTAAGGGTTGCCTTACAAATTCCCAAACCCAAATTACTAAAATAGTTGGGTACTTGCAACTTATTGGAAACTCCTCTTAATAATTATGAATGAGTAAATTATCTGAATGTGTATTGCGAATTGAAGAAAAAATGATTATATGTAATTGTGTATGTTTTTGTTTATGTAAAATGACATAGATGATGTTATTTTGTTTAGCTTACAAAGGAAACAAAACTTGCAAAAGACCAATGACAATTTTAGAGAAAATGACCCTACAAGTGTTGTAACTTTCATAAAGCGGTTACTTTAGTGTTAAAACATTTCAATCAATCACTTGAATGTTAATTTGGTAAAAAAATCAAACACTTCGATGCCATCATTGATTTGAAAAGCCAAAAAATCCAGTGTGGCTCACTGGCTACATCAGACTTAATTTTTTTTACAAGTTGGACATCTTTTTCTTATTTTTTTCCTACTTTTTCAATTTGCAAAGGATTAAAATTAAAGATATCTATAATCATCGATGGTTCTTAAAAGAACTTACCAAGAGAACAGGGCTATGTGAGGAGGTCGTGGTCTACTCATTGTTGAATGACGCTCTTGGATGATGAAGAGACTATAGACGATTGCCAAATAGATGCTGAAAATAGGGTTAATAGTAAATGAAAGGGTTATTTGCTGTTAGCAGATGTCGGACAATACATTTGTCAACTATTCGTTTGTGGTTTCTATTTCATAAGCGATAGAGAAACAAGGGATGAATGTTGGGTTTTCTTCGGCCAGAAGTGTAGGTTGGTTCGTGCAATCACGTGCTGGAATAGGTGAGAACTTAGATGTCATATACGACCTAAGTAGCACTGATACCGGCACACGGTACGCGACATAATACGGCATGACACGCCGACATATCGTTTTTCAAAAAATAGAAAATTTCGGTGGGTTCATGTTATCGCGTGCTGGATTAGGTGAGAACTCAAATGCCATATGTGACCTAAGTAGCATCAACACCGACACACGATATGCGTCACAATACGGCTCGATATGCCAATACGTCATTTCTAAAAAAATAGAAAATTTCGACACATTGGGATACATTATATATTGAATGTATATTTTTATATATACATGATAAATTATCATTTTTATTAGTAATTTGATTCAAATTCACAAATAAATATATAATTAAGAAAAGAGCCTAAAAGGAATTTACGCTAAAAATAATTTTGAGTAACACCCGCAAGAGGAGTGACGCTCGCCGAGAGAGGAGGGAATCATGTGTCTTTGGAAGTAAGAGTTAATAAAGGGGAAAACTAGCTTTTTTTTCCCCTTTTATTATTTTTATTATATTATATTTTTACATGTATGCATTTTGACCCTTCAGAATTTTGGACTGAGTGTATCGGGAGAGTTGACCACATGTCGAATTTTCTGACACGTGTTGATTGTGTGTCAAAGAGTATTGGAGCATGAATATCCAATGCGACAAGAAAGCGCCCCAAAAGTGTTGTTGCCTCCTAGTCTATGACTCAATGAATTTTTTCGAGTCTCTCAATCAATGATGACGAAATGAGATAGGTGTGAATTATGTAGTTCTGATTTTTTTTGGTAAAAGTCGCTTTAAAGGATGTACTATCCTTTGAATCTGGCACCGATGGGTATAATCCCCTATGAAATGATCTTGTTGGCAGTTCATGTAGTCATGTGCTGGATTAGGTGGGAAATTCAGATGCCATCTACCGATCAATGATTTATGGAATTTTTTTATAAAATGATCTGTCTTTATTTTTTTCCGAAGGTTGTTAGACTAGATATATCAAAGTTACCTCCTAGTTATTTGTGAACTATTTAAATTAATGTCGATTGAGGTGAATTATAAGAAAAAAAATTTACACAACTTTTCTTTAACCTTTAACGTTCCTGCGAAGTGGGAAAAGAGTTTGTTAATTGGTATTTCCAAGTCTCGCCATTGGACCTATCATCTCCGAGGTTGGCATGCATGGATTGCCCAAGTCCGTACAAATGGCGCAGGTCATTAATCAGCCGGGAATATAGCTTAGGACAAATTGTCCTACTAAGGGAGGAGCCTCTCATGCTATGCCACGTAAAGGGAAAAAATCAGCACGCAAAACTTCATATTATGGTCTGAATATTCCTTTTGGAGATATGGTCCACACAAAAAGCGATGGGATAGGGTTAGATTTGGTAAGGACCTACCATGATGGCTCTCCAATCTCCATTATATGCGGAACCCATTAGGGGTTGTGCTAAGAATTCCCAAACCCAACTTACTAAAAGAGTTGGGTACTTGTCACTTACTTGAAACTTGTCGTAACAATTATGAATAAGTAAATTATCTCAATGTGTATTGCGAATAGAAGAAAAAAAGATTATATGTTATCATGTATTTTTTGTTTATGTAAAATGACATGAATGACCTTATTTTTTTATAGTTTATAAAGGAAACGAAACTTGCAAAAGATTAATGACAGTTTTGGCGAAAAACGATACTATAAGTTTCATGACTTTTATATGGTGGCTACTTTAGTGTCAAAACTTTTCGAGCGATTACTTGAGTGTCCATTTGGTAAAAAATTAATCATTTCAGTGTATTCTCTAATTTGAAAAGCCAAGAAATCCAAAGTGGCTCACCGGCAAAGAGCCATGTTAGACTTATATTATTTTCCACATTGGACATCCTTTTTTTTTTTGTTACTTTTTCAATTTGCGGAGGATTACCATTAAAGATATCAATAATCATCCATGGTTCTTAAAGAACATACCAAGGGAACTAATGGAAAAGGAATTGTAGTGTCGTAACATTTGAATGACAATCAAAGTGTTATAACTTTTTATTGATCACTTTAGTGCTATAACTTTTTTCTTTTTTTCTTTTTATCAATTGAGTGCTATTGTCAAGAGTGCTCTGCGGATATTGAGAGATCGCTATCAATATATGAGGTGAATAGGGTATTGGGCTTAAGAAGTCTATAAACTAAAAGGATCATCGGATATGGTGAATATTTGGAAGAACCTTGATGAAGCGTGGACAAGTCAAGAAAAATGGGGATGTTTGTGATGACTTGGAAATATCAAGATCGAGTGAACAATTTCCAATGACATTCTATTGCTGGCAATGGTAGAACCAAAGGCTACTTGGGGATTTCAATTGGGAGTAGTCATCTGAACATGAATGTCTACATATTTAGTTAAAGAGAAGTAATTAGGTTGAGTGGAAGTGAACAAAACAAGTCACATACTTTTGTTTAAATCTAAATTTTGGCAATCTAGTTAGTTATTTATTAGATAGAAGTCTAGGGATTGATCTCAGCCCCTAAAAAATAATATTTAAATTGCATATAATATTAGGAACATGTTTCATTAATAAATGAGTTCGTAAATTGCATCAACATTGGACGAGCAGTGGATTAAAGTTGTGAACTTGAATGAATTGATTGTAAGCCGAAGAGAGAAGCAAATTTGGCCAAGCCCATTGAGTGCCTTGCATTCGACGACCAAGCTGTGGTACCCCGGCCATGAACAATTCCTGCGGCACCACCGCAAATCTAGAAAACGAACCAACGACGTTATGTGTTTCCTTGCTCCACTGGCCACACTTTCAGCCTTGCCAACGCCTGCATCACTGCTTCTTGACGACCAAGCTGCTGCCTCACAACGACTACGTTGCTAATCCCCTGCTCCGGCAACGTTGCTTGCTGCTCTCTACCCGCCACCGTTGCACCTGCTTTGACAACGCAACTGTTGACCTCCTGACGCTAAGCTGCTGTCCTGATCTACCTGCCACCGCGATCTACCCCTGCTTGGCACTGCGGCATCCCCTGCTCAGCACTGCAACACTCCCTGCTCAGAGAAGGTCTCTATTTTCTAAGGAGTTGTCTAGATTTCTAAATAGGATAGAACTAGTATGAAATCCTAGGATATTGCTATATTCTATCTACTGTTAGATGAATTACAATAATACAATCGGATATATTTATATCATATCTTATATATTTTTTTATATAAACGACATATCAGTATGAATGAACTAAAAGTTCACAAACGGAGATGATGAAAATCTCTCACGACACTATTCTCTAATTTATTTTTATTTTTATTTTTATTCTATTTTTCCTCTCTTTTTAAATTATTTTCTTTATTAATTTTTTTTTACCTTCCCTCATTCTCTAATAAAATTTTATGTAATAGTAAACTATATTAATATACCTAAATTACAAAAATACCTAAAATATTTAATAAATATAAATTTATATTTATATTTATAGATTGAATGTATATTATAAAATAGAATTAAAGTTGCATATATAAATAAAAATAAGATTAAATTAAAAAATTATTTTTGTTATTTTGAATTTCTTGTGTTAGACTTCAAATATTATTTGTATTGAAATTTAATTTTGTTTATGTGCATATTGAAATATAATTTCAATTGTACTAATTTAATAAATTTATTATTCTAGAAAAAATAAATTTCCTATTATAGATATTAGAAATCCTATTAACCTTTATCTCATCTCCCCAATGGAATAATTTTATACAATTTATATTCCTTTTGTATCAAACTTTATTTTATCATGAGATGGTACCAAACATAAGATATGACAAATCATATCTTATCTCGAATTTTATCTTGACTGTCAAACGCAACCTAAGTTTAAATTTCCTCTTACGGACTAAGTAGCCTCAACCTTCGCTGGCTCCTCCCGTGACAAATGGCAGCGACCACCGAGACACCAACCACGTGACATTACCAGCTGTTACAACCACAGTAGCTCATCAAGCTGAGAACCACTCCAGCCCTGGCCACGAGTTCCACCGGATTACCACCACCGCTGTGCACTGCCGCCTTGAGCTACCATCCATAGGTTTGAATTTGGAAGTCAAGTCTTCGAATTAGGTAAAAAGATCCTGTCCAATTCAATTGAATATTTGTTTATCTAATATGTGCTTATCGTGATTTAACGTGCATATTTTGAGCGAAAGATATATCCTAAATTAGGATAAATTCCTAATTAACAACATACATATAATCAATAATTCAATCTCTAAAGCTTGAGATAGGATTATGAATTCTGGGAGAATTTGATAACTTGATCTTTGAGGCCTAAGCTTAGGTTCGACTTTATTTGCTTCCAAATTTGAGTTGATTGGATATCTTTGGTGATTTTATGTTTATCTTTTGTGATATTGTGCATATCTTGTTTGATTGGGTGCTTATCTTGTCTATTTAATTTCTTTATCTAAATAATTAAAAAAAAAAAAGATCACGTGCTATATTAGGTTAGATTTTTAAAATAACATTGTATATTAGGTTTATTTTCTAGAATAGACTGCTTACTAGATAATATCTATCGAGTTAAGATAATTATCTAATAAAAATAGGATTTGATATATTAGTTCTTAATTGAAATTGGACAATGTTGTCTTAAGATAATTAATTTTTCATCATTTTAATTACGATATTTAATAGAAAATAAAAAATATATATCATGTGCATGTCATAAAGAAATTCTATATCGTCAATGCCATGCATGTTTAGGTCATTTTATTAGAATATGTTAGAATTAGGTCACCTTCATATGTCATTAGAATAATACATCATGTATATTCAGCCTAGGTTAGAATCACATATAATTAGTCTTCATTAAAATGAAAAACCGAAAAAGAAATAATTATGATTGTATGATAATTATAAACCATGTTTAGTGATTTATTAGCATTGTTGCAGATTGCTTTGCTTCGAGGTGAGTAAATTCATTCTTTATTTTAGCAATTTATTTATTTATTTGCTTTCATTGTTGAATGTTATTTTCATTGATTGCAAACCTATATGATCACTCTTTGCATGTTTGTGGATAATGTTAAAATCAATCCAAGATGCTTGATGTCGCAACCTACCCTCGAGTGGAGGGAATATGTTTAGGGGTATTGCTTAAAGGATGGGCTTAGGGCCCATGATTAGACGCGGGCTCTCCCAAGCCCATATCTTGCGTGACGTTGGAATATATTTTTAGGAATTTTGCACAAAAAGAGTCACCACTAGCCTATTGGGGTCGGCTAGAAACCAAGTGAGGCATGGGAGTGTACCTCACTTCCTATACAACCAGAGAATCTAGGGTCGAGGACTCGATTACACTAATTGACCAATTGAGTTCCCTTTAGGTACTTAATCTTATTCATTTTAACAAAATGATTTTTTTTAAAGAAGTTTGGATTGATTTTATACCTATTTACTAACATGTGAGGTGATTATGTGGGTGCGCAATTATTAAAGTAACAATCATAGCTACTAATTAAACACGTGCAATTAAACATAATTAGATATGTAAATTAAACATACAATATAATTCATATATGAGCAAATAAAGACCTAATTACACTAAAAATGCAATACATGACAATTCCTAACCAAAACCCCTTTTTTTTTAATTTTTCGAAATTTTTAATTTTTAATTTATATTTTTTAAAATATTTTTTCAATTAATTTCTAATTTTTAAAATTTTAATTTTTTAAAAATCATTTTTAATTTTAAAAATGGGCAAATCGGGTCGTTCGGTCCGGTTGGGGGCGGGTTGTTGCGGGCGGAGGTGGGCAGCGCTTAGGCACGGTGGCGAGTTGTTGCGGCATGGTGGAGACGAGCTACTATAGAGGGTCGCTCGAAGGTGTTGCAAGTGGCAGGCAGAGGCGGTGTCAAAGCTCCGGATAGAGGGGTAGGCGCGGAGGCATGCGGCTTGCTAGCGAAGCGACGGTGACGCGAGGTCGCAGGTGAAGCGGTGGCGCGAGCTCACGGGTGAGGAGGAACTCCGGCGGCTGGCGGGACGGCGGCCGACTCGGGTGGTGTGGCAATGGCATGAGGAGACCGGCGGCCCAAGGTATTGGCCACTATTGAGGCGCAGCGGATCTCGTCACTCTCCCCCTCGAACTATCTCTCTGTTTTTTTTTTTCCCTTCCTCGTTTTCCCCTTCTCTGTGTTGGTCCTCCCCTTTTCCTATCTCCCTCTCCTCCTCTTTTCTGCAGAGTCCTCAAAGGACAGAGAGAGAGCCCAAGAAGGCCAGGCTCATCTTGGGCCTAAATAGAAGAAAAATGGACTGGCCTAGGCGAGGAGAAAGAAAAAGGGAAAGAGAAAGGTTGGGCTGACTTGCCCCCTAGCCCAGTCTCATATTTCCATTTTCCTTTCTTTTTCTTTTCTTCTTTTTTTTTTTTTTTTGTTGTTTTGTTGCTTCTTCTCTTTCTTTTTTTTTTTCTTTTTCTCTTTTTCTCTTTGCTGTTTTGTGGGTTTTTTTTTTTTTTCTGTTTTTTAGTGACTAATTCCTAATTTTGTATGCGATTGAGTCATAAATAAAATGACAAAATTTGGGTGTCAATAGTTGATAAACATTTTTTTTAGCAAAGAGAGAAAAGATATCAAAACGGCGTCAAAGTAATATAGCGTAACCAAGTTCCCAAATTAATTTACTCTCTAACTCATAGAAGTAAAGTGCTCTTCTATACATTGCTTGGGTTTCTAATTGAACCACCAAAAATTGATTAGTGACGACTCTCAAATTAATTGATTTGCATGTTAAATTGATTAATTTGGGAAGGAGACGACAGCTTTGAGCCTTCTCCTTTGCTCTGTTTTTGTTAATATTTGTGTTCCTAATGTCAATGTTTGTAATCACCGACAAGAGCAAGAGTACAAGAGTTGTAGTATATGAGTCCTAATAATGTGATCTACATAAAATGTGATATTTGCTTATTGTAACTTGCCTTGAAGACTAGTAATAGATTCTATCCTTGTTTTGTCTATTAGTGTTGATAAACTTAGGATAAAACTGAATCACTATATATTTGCTCGCAATATCTACTCCCTTCACCATTAACATCAATTGTTCATTATCATCACCAGATGTTGAATAAAACTAAGCACACCTAATTTCTACAACTTGTTTATGCTGATGTTTAAAATTGAATTTGTTATATTCTACAAAAAGGTTTTTTTTTTAATAGTTCTTAAACAATCTATTCATCCTTCTAGGTTGTATTGTTGGCTCCTAATAAATGGTAAGAGAGGCAAGATACCCTCCTCTAATAGCTAAGCCCGCCAAAGATTTAGGCTGGGGTGTTGATGAAAGATGAGGAAGGCAATGAAGACCTGGGCTCAAAGGTTAATGAAGAAGAAAAAGAAAATGAAGAATAACTTTTAAGGGCTAAATTACGAAGTCACACATTTGTTTGTCCTAAATTGACGAACTGAGGGATAAATTTATTGAATTCGTTTTGTTTTTCAAACCTTAATCCCTAATTCATTCTCTATCTCCTTCGTCTTCAGGTCACCGTCGGCCTCTATCCCAGGCCTTATAGTGCTGCCATTGTCGTCAACTCACGTCTTCGTGCAGTTGCCCTTAGGTGTCGCCCATAAGCCTGCCACGATTTGTCTCCTTGTCTCTCTCCTCGGAGTTCGCGACTACTTGCGACCGCGGCAGATGGCATCACTGATCATGGATCTAAGGTTGCCAATGACCGACAAAGTCGGATCTGGGCTCGGCGACGTTCAATCCGACATCTTGGGCTCAGATCCAATGTGCAATGCACGAGGATAGAGGGTAAAGCTCGATGGCTTTCCCTGGTGGCTCGATACCGAGCTTGCCAGTCAAGGGAGCAGCGACCAAGAGGACAAGCTGCTATGGCAATGGCCCAAGATGCGGAGCTAATTGATTCTTGTGCCTTGGGTTGGTTGACTCTACCGTTTTACATCAGATGATTTTTTTTTTTTTGTCAGTTCTACTCTATTTCTACTCTAACTTTCACTCTCAGACTTTTGTCCTGCCTTCTTATAGGGCGTAAGAGTTGAAACCCACTCTTGAAACTAAATAGTCACCACCCCAACCCCCCTGAGAAGGTGGGGATTTGATCAGATGAAGTTCATTTAGCTAGAAATTCTACATCACCTTGTCTTTTATCCACGTTGAATTTCAATTATTTTGAAGAGCCATGTCGGATTTTTGAAAATTTCATCAAAAAAGCCACATGTGGATACTCTCTGTTGGAATATGACATTGGAGGCACCTAAGTAACCATTTTTTCATCGATATGCCACTCAAATGATCATTCGAAAAATTTTGGTATTAAAGTGAATACTGCATAAAAGTTATGTACTTATAGAAGTCTCTTTCCACATTTTTGTGACTTAATGGGGTTGGGGTCACCCATTAGGCAAATTTATAAGAACAACCCTAATTTTTTATAGATGAGAATACCAAACCATGGCATTACCCGAAATCCGAAATTCACTTCGGTCCTGTTATGGGTTGAATGGGTTGCTAAAACTATTCTGGCTGATTTATATGCAGGGACTTGTCATTCCTTGGGAGTGACATCTTCATCTCAATTTTGCCTAAAATGTACATAAGTTGCCTAGCAATTGACCCGCGCAATCAAATCAATGATGTATGAGGCCACATTTTCTTTATAGTAGGTATGGATAATATATGTGTTTGTCATATTCATATAACTTAATAGATGAAACCGTTCGATAGATGGAAATGAAAAGGCTCTTACAATATTTATCCAAACATACAGTGACCTTCCTTTTGAATATTTCTTGTGTAAAATGTGCCTACGAAGTGGCTGGAAAGTATGGTACGACTCCGAAGGGAGTGTAATTTGATTGAATTCCAGACAATTCTTTGCATTGCATACCATCCACAAGTTGGCAAGCATAATACGATTCTAAAGTACTAGGAGGACATGCCATGATTCTAGGCACGGCCAATGAGACCATGCTCGATTGGCCATTGATTCTATCTCATGTCGGGCACTACCCGCGTTTGATTTGCTGAATATGTGCTAATTGATCTTTGATTCCTTGAATCTGATCACGATCATTGTCAATTCGCCAACTCCTTTTATTTTCTTATTCTTCAATTGCTTGACAATCTCTTCCATATTGCAGTTTGTGAGCCAGCACTCGGTGCAGTAGTTTCTCAAGATAACGGGATAATTTGTATCAAAATGGAAGAGATAACGAGTCAATTACATCCCTAATCACCCTATCAGAGCTCCCACCGCTCTCAACAGCCTTCCTGGCCTCTTCTCTCACCTTCTTGGCTCCCTCTCTCAGCTTCTCATCTGTCATCAGCTCCACAATCTTCCTCTCAATCTCTTCCCCTTTCACAATCCCATCAACACCCCAATCCCAGTCCCTCTCCCACAGCCCAAATCCCGCATCCTCCACGACCTTCGCATTCAGCCTCTGGTCTCCGTGTTGTGGCCATGCGAGCACCGGCACACCCTGCCAGGCTGCTTCCGTCACCGAGTTCCACCCGCAGTGGCTCACAAACCCTCCGATGGCTGGATGCGCAAGAATCTCCTGCTGGTCTGCCCACCCTCTTATGATCACTCCCTTGTTTTTGGTTCTCTCCACAAAGAAATCGCTCAGGATGTCTTTCTCGCTCTCGTGGTCGTCCTTGTCTACTTTGCTGGTCTTCAGGTTCCAGCAGAATCTCCACCCGGCCTTCTCCAACCCCTTTTCCAGCTCCCGCACCTGATCCCGAGACATTGCCGTTCTGCTCCCGAAGCTTATGTACACTACGGATTCGGAGGGCTGGTTCTCTAGCCATGACCGGTAGTGATGGTCCCCGTCTGGCGGAACGTGATATGGTTCTAGTGGCCCGACGGGCAGAATTGGCGGTAAGCTTGCCACCGCCCTCTCTTTGTTGAGAGTGCCAAGTGTCGATGCCTGGAACCACTCGAAGGTATTCATCAAGATTCCTTCGGCCTCAGATAGAGCTTGAGAGTTCATAACGATGATCAAAGTAGAAAGATGACTGGGATCGAGGAGTGCTGGTGGGAGGCTTGACACGGCCATCGGTGGCAATCCCGAAATCTTGATTTCGGTGGAAGCATTGTTGAACTCGGTTGATTTTGTTAGAACTAGTATTAGCACCTAGAGGGGGGTGAATAGGTTACTAAAGCGATTTTATAAATTTTAATCCAAATGAGAGATTAATGAAAAAAAAAAATCGTTGCAAATGAAAGTAATGAAAGATAAAAGGATTAGGGATAGAGAATCAAGACTCCAGATTTATAGTGGTTCGGCTTAGATTAAGCCTATGTCCACTCTCCCGCACGGACAGCCCTTCTGGCTGGATTTCATTAAGAATCAAAAAGAGTGTTTACAATCTCATGCTCTTGAATCTACAGTGTAGAAAATCTACTACACTTCCTCAAGGTCTCACCACACTTTGGTCTCTCTTTTGATTACAAGTATTTCTCAAAAAATAAGATCACAAAATAACAAGGAGATTCAGATTTTGAAATTTTTCTATCTGGCACCCTTCAACAACTTGAGAGTTTTTCTTATATACTTCTCCATACCTTCATTACCATTGGCACCTTCCAAAGAAGTTCTTCCAATCAACCCGTTGAACAGAATCAATTGAGAGAAATCTCTAGCTCTTTAAGATAAGTGAAGATAGCCCATCAATCTTGCTCGCCCATACCATCAGGATCTCGGTTTCCATAAGTAGAAGTTTCCAAATATAAGTTGCGAATCTTAGAGAATCTATATTTATTCGGATATGAATATAAGATCTTGTAGTGCTGAATCCAGTCAAAAGATATTCCTTAGCCATTTGAGCCAAAACCATGTTAGATAGAATCATAATAGAAGTTTATAACTTGATGGTCTGGAAACTATCCATGAGAGTAGACTTTAAAACTTGAGTCTTGATATCATCAGACTTGGATCTTCAGACTTTGCCAGTAGAATCTGCAAGTCTTCAGACTGATGGAAATGTTTTGTCGACTTCAAAATATCTAAAGAGAATTTATCCAATAATCTTCCCCTTTTTGATGATGACAAAACTTTCCTACAGATTTGAATACTATTGCCCTGCAATATAACATTTAAGC
Source organism: Eucalyptus cloeziana (assembly GCA_014182715.1). NCBI lineage: Eukaryota > Viridiplantae > Streptophyta > Magnoliopsida > Myrtales > Myrtaceae > Eucalyptus > Eucalyptus cloeziana. The sequence goes on from CM024638.1 coordinate 31,878,038, forward strand.
TAGCAATGATATCTCATAAAAGATTAGAGTAAAGATAGTATAAGTTGTCATGTACAAAGACTTATCCTGTACACAGATCTGCATCCATAGAAAACATATTAGTTCTGTGCAGATATCAACTATCTTTATCTAATTTAACAGCTTAAAGTAATGCAGTAATAAGCAAGCATTTCAAAATCTCAAGATAAAGTCAAAATGTCAAACAAAATATTAAATCCAAAAAGGTGTTTTAAAAAGTAAGTGAAAAAGTGAAAATCTACAAAGTCTTCTCCCCCTTTTTGTCATCATTAAAAGGTGAGAAAATCAAGGAGCACGAGGAATGCGAATAAGTTGAAAGTCCTCCATAGACTTGACAGTTCATTCCAGATTCCTCAAATCCTCCTGTAGTTGAGTGAGAGCAGTGCCTTTTGCAGTGGCCTGAACCTGACGTTGAACATCTTTAATTTGATCATGCAAGGAGATGAACATAGCATGGTTCTCATTCTACAGAGTCTGAAATTCACACCCCATAGCATATATTTGGCATTTGAGCTCCAAAATGATTTCAAGCAATCTTCCGAAATCAGCTGAATTGTCAGTTTGTGTGCTTGCATCAACTCGGTCTAATGGTGGAGTTAAGCCAGTGGAGTGAATATCAACAGAAGATCATCATGTGGAGATGTTGCTTCTTCCTCGGAAAATGAGCAAAGCATGAACATCTTTCGCATCAGAGGTGATCTACTAACACTTGCACTGGTATATGTCAAGAGAAGATGAGTACTTTCTCTTTGTACATCTCCCCCTGTTTTAATGCCTTCTGAAGGGGAGAAATATTCTTCTTGCTGAGGAGTTTCCTCAGTGGCAAAATGTTATTGATCCTCATTTTCTGCTGGAGAATCTGCTCGATCTTCTTTGTCTTTTGAGCCTGTTGGTTGTTGCTGGGAGTCTGTCTTTGCAGTTTCTTCTTCTTCTTCTTCTTCTTCTTCTTCTTCTTCTTCTTCTTCTTCGCTTCTTCTTCCCGCAAGGATTCCTTTTCCTGGTTCCCTTTCTCGTTTCCTCTACAATTTCTTGTTGCAGTTCCGTTGACACGTATGCACATCGAGAAACAAAAGCAGAGATAGGCATATCATCCTCATCATCTTCATCCTCCAAGATGATTGCCCACTTCTTCTTGATAAGACCAATCATAGGTTCCTTTCCTTTCCTCTTAGCAGCAGAATAGTCTGGTCTAGTTTTAATAGGGGTTTTCTCCTTGAACTGCTCCAACTTCTTACTGAGATCTTTCAGACGCATTTTCGTAATCATCCTCAGACCAATGACCATTTGATCAATAGTCTTCACAGAGAGAATGTGGGGAGGCTGAATGTTGAAATGTCTGAAAAGATGAGTGATGAGAGCAGCATAAGGGAGTTTTCCCTTATCCTTCGCCATAGACATGTACATGTGAAACTTGATAGTATGGGGCAAAGAGAAGTTTAGACTGATCTTGATTGCATACATCAGTTTGGCTTCTGAGATGGATACATTCGTCTTCGATGTTGATTTCGGTCTGAGACAGTTGATCACTATTTTGTGAAGCAGAGTGTTCGTAGCATTCATCCTTGAGTAGGGGAGACGACCTTCTGCGATCTTGTCTTTTGCTAGTTCCAGAGTTGCATGACTCATAGACACAGAGATTGATTGGAAAGCTCCCCTTTCCACACCAATTACATCCGACAGAGTATCTGTGTCAACCACATACTCTCTATCTCTCACACTGAAAGAAAAACTATTGGCATCAATAAAACTGAGGTTGGAATAAAAATAGGCTGTCAATTTAGAATAAGCAACCTCGCTTTCAGTACAGAATTTATGAAGTTGAAGCTTCTCAAACTTCTCTCTCAAATTGATACCCAACAGATCCAGAAAATCAAAATCCACCATTCGTGGGTTCATCACCCCCACGCTTCAGCAATTTCCTATACACTTTCTTGTGTTCATCAGATCGGAACAATTCGTCCTTTTTTCCTCGAAGAGTTGTAGCTACACCCATCCAAGGCTTAAAATGTATAAACATCTTCTTATCATCATCTTTCCCTTCAGGCTGATTTACACTTCCAAAGCGAGGGTCACTCGGAAAGTTCGCAAAGGTCTTTGCTGCCGTTCCAACAGGAACAACACCCGATCTCTCCATCAAAGTGAGAAAATGTGTCTCATTTTTATAGCATTTCTCTTTCAAAAACTCATCAATGAAAGTCATTGCAAAACTCCCTTCCTTCAATACAGAATAAAGCCTATAAACAAACGCAAGCTTAAGAGACCTTACAGGTGCGATTTCTTCAATGATTTCCTCTGTATGTTGCGGATGACGAACATGGGATCTAGTTGAAGAGGAGCGTTGTTGAGAGTGTTGGTGCACTTGTTCACTAGGAAAGTCACCTTCATCAGTGAGATCAAAATGTGTAGGCCCCTCAGCCGAGCTCTGTGGTCCCCTGCTCGCTATTCTTGAAGATTTCCTCTGGTACGACATTGTCACTTTCTTGAAAGGAACTTTCACACTTGTGTCGTAAGAAAGTTAAAAAACTTGAGGAGAAGAACTTGAGAAGGAGAATCTCAGAGAATGAAAATTTGTGTTCTAGGGTTTTTGTGTAAAAGAAGAAAGAGGAGGAGAAGGAGTATAAAAAATAATCGAATCGTGGTATCTGAAGCGTCGCAATAAGGAAAAAATAAACAAAATTCTTTTTTAAAAAAAAAACTACCTTAAACAAATCGATAACCACATTTGTTTAAAAATAACTGGCTTTAATAAACTCAATTAGAGATAAATAGACAATCTTACCTTTTCGAGATATCAGCTTAAACGAGTAAATGTACTGTAATTTTAACAACTTACAGTCGTGACGATTGGCAATCCAAGTCTAAATCTTTGAGTCTGATACTTTGTCAGACTTAGATTCTGAGTCTGAGCTTCAACAGTCTTCAAGAGATAAAATGTTGAGTCTTGAACGAATAGACTCAAATGAACTTTTCTCAAGTGACTTTGTGAAGATGTCTGCCAGTTGATTCTTCGAGTCAATAAATTGTATCAAGACTTCTTTGTTTTGAACATGATCTCTTATAAAATGATGTCGAATCTCAATATATTTTGCTCTTGAGTGTAGAATAGGATTCTTTGTAAGATTGATTGCACTGGTATTGTCACATTTAATCTCTATGCAAGAGTCTTCAATACCAAAGTCTCGTAATTGTTGTTTTATCCATAATATTTGAGAACAGCAACTTCCAAGAGCTACGTATTCTGCTTTAGCTATTGAAAGAGCCACAGTACTTTGCTTTCTTAAAAACCAAAATACTGCCCTGTTTCCAAGTAATTGACAAGTACCGGAAGTGCTTTTTCTTTCAACTCTACAACCTGCAAGATCTGCGTCTAAATAACCAAGAAGAGTAAAGTCTCATTCTTTGGAATACCATAGACCAATCTTAGTAGTAGTTGCAACATATTTAATGATATGTTTAGCAGCAATTAAATGAGATTCTTTAGGATCTGATTGAAACCTAGCACATATGCAAATGCTAAATAATATGTCAGGTCTAGATGTAGTAAGATAGAGAAGTGAACCAATGATACTCTTGTATAACTTTTGGTCGATTTTCTTTCCTGCTTCATCTTTGTCTATCTTCAAAAAACTTGACATAGATATGTCAGTCTTTTTGCAATTCTCAAGACCGAACTTTTTAACAAGTTCTTTTGCATATTTTTCTTGATGAATAAAGATTCCTTCTTTCAGTTGTTTCACTTGTAGACCAAGGAAGAAGGATAGTTCACCCATCATGCTCATCTCAAATTCATCCTGCATAGTCTTAGAAAATTTCTTGCACAAAGTCTCATTAGATGATCCAAATATAATATCATCAACATAAATCTGAACAAGTAGAAAGTTTTTGCCTTCCTTTTTAATAAACAAAGTAGAGTCTACCTTTCCTTTAGAGAAACCATTTTGAATTAAAAAGTTACTTAGCCTTTCATACTAAGCTCGAGGAGCTTGTTTTAATCCATATAAAACTTTCTTCAGTCTGAACACTGAGTCTGGTTTCTTTGACTCTTCAAATCCAGGAGGTTGTTCCACATAGATTTCTTCTTGAATAAATCCATTCAGGAATGCGCTTTTGACGTCCATTTGAAATAACCTGAAATTCTTATAACATGCAAAAGCAAGTAGTAATCCGATTGCTTCTAACCTTGCTACTTTGGAGCGTAAGTCTCATCATAGTCTATCCCTTCTTCTTGTGTGTATCCTTTAGCCACGAGTCTTGCTTTGTTTCTTGTCACTTTGCCTTTTTAATCGACTTTATTCCTAAAAACTCATTTAGCTCCAATAACAGATTTACCTTTTGGTTTAGGAGTCAATTCCCAAACATCGTTAATACTGAATTGTCTGAGCTCTTCTTGCATTGCTTCAATCCAGCTTTCATCAGCTAAGGCTTCTTCAATGTTTTTGGGTTCTATTTCGAAATAAGTGCAACAAAGCACTAGACTCTTCTCACCTTTTGGATCTTGTCCGCATTCCCTCATTAATGTTTCCAATAATGAGTTCTTTAGGATGACTAGACTTGTATTTCCGATTCTTGGATAATCGATAGGTTGTTGATCTTTTTCCGAGTCGATTCTTCATCGCAACTTGTTGTACGCTTCTGAATTTTGAACTGCTTCATGAGAGGTAGATCTAGCAGAGTTTGGAATAGATTCTGAGTCTTCAGTCTGAATTTGCTGAACTTGTGGAGAGTCTTGAAATTTAACGTTCATTGATTCTTCCATAGTCTGAGTCTTCTTATTGAATACTCTATAGGCTTTGCTTGTAGTTGAGTAACTAAGAAGGATTCCTTCATCTGATTTTTCTTCAAACTTACCAACACGATCATTTGCATTATTCAGAATAAAGCATTTACAACCAAATACTTGAAAATAAGAAACAATTGGTTTCTTTCCTTTAAAAATTTCATAAGGGGTTTTCTCAAGAATTGGTCTTAAAAACACTCTATTTATAATATAGCAAGCAGTTGAAACAACTTTAGCCCAAAACCTTGAAAAAATATTACTTTCAATCAAAAGAGTCCTTGCCATTTCTTGTAAGGACCTATTCTTCCTTTCCACAACCCCATTCTGTTCTGGTGTATATGGAGAGGAGAATTTATGCTGAAAACCAGACTCATCACAAAATTTAACAAAGTCTTGATTTTCAAACTTACCTCCATGGTCTGTACGAATGCTTGAGATAGTGTAACATTTCTCATTCTGCACATTCTTAGCAAACTTTGAAAAGAGAGAGAAAGTCTCAGACTTACTTGAAATAAAGTAGACCCATGTAAATCGTGAATAATCATCCATTATTACTAGGTAGAACATTTTTCCACCAATGCTTTGCGTTCTAGTAGGTCCAAATAAGTCCATATGCAAAAGCTGCAATACACGATTAGTGGAAACTTTACTTATTGGATTGTAAGAGTTTCTAACCTGTTTACCCAGTATGCATGGTGTGCATAGATCAGAATTTAAGTAATTGAGAATAGGCAATCATCGAACAAGTTTCTTAGAAGAGATCTTGGTGATTTGCTTCATATTGGTATGGCCTAGCTTTCTGTGCCATAGATTAGCTTCATCTTGTACTGATATTAAGCATTGCGATCTTTCATGATTCACATCCAGAAGATAGATATTTCCATGTCTTCGTCCAGTAAAAGATTGAGTAAAGTCTTTGTTGATTCCAGAACACGTTCCTTCCTGGAAATTGATCTTGAAACCAGTATCACACAACTGGCTTATACTAAGCAAGTTGTAATTTAATCCTTCAACTAAGGAGACATTCTTGATTGACAGACTTCCAATCTTTCTCAGTTTGTTCCACGACCAGTAATTCTTCCTTTGTTGTTACCACCAAAAGAAACTTTTCCTCCATCTATCTAGACTAGTTTTATGAAGCAACTTGAGTCTCCCATCATATGTCTTGAGCAGCCACTATCTAGATACCATTTAATCTTTCTTTTGATAGTGACCTGCAATTAAAAAGAATTCAAGCTTTCTTTGGTACCCACATCATCTTGGGTCCAGAAGAGTTAGAGCAATAAACAGTCTTTGCCCAATTCCTCTTAACAGGTCTCCAAACCAAATGACATTCTTTCTCAAAATGTTCGAGCTTTGACACTTGGAACATTTTAAAGCATTTCGCCAACAGGTTTTACAAAGACTTTCTGGAAAGATTTTTATAAGCAATTCTGGTTGGTCTTTGTTTGATTCTTTCCTTCACCTTCAGAAAATCAATCAGAGGAATAGTTTCAGAAGTCATACCAAGACCTAACTTATCAAAGTAGGGTCTTTGTATCGAAAGAAACTTATCCAACTTTTCAGAACCATTTGAAAATCTTTTTGATATATTAGAAATATCATTTTTCAAAAGATTATTTTCTTTGGAAATAGAGTCTGAGTTTTCTTTCACGATAGTAAAGTTCTTTTCCAATTTTTCAAACTTTTCTTTCCAAAGTTTTTCCTGTTGCTTCAATGTAGAATTCTCCCTTTTTAATTCGGAGATCCTCTTAAGAGAAGTTTTTAGACTAAAACAAAGTTCATCAATATACTTACAAACTTTGACAGGAATTTTTAGATTACTAACCTGGAGTTCACTATCTGATTATGTATCTATATCAAGGTCTGAGTCTGAATTAGATTTTGCCATCAAACAGATATTGGCATAATCATCATCACTCTCTTCACATTCAGTATCACTCCAGGTCTCTGCTTTGAGTGTCTTCCTGTATTTCTTAGTCTTTCATTTTCTTTTCTTTAACAGAGGACAGTTGGGTCTGATGTGTCCCTTTTTCTTGCATTCAAAGCAAGTCACTTCTTTGTTAGAATCATCTTCCTCTGTTGATTTGTTTTGAAACATTTGTGAGCTTTGTTTCTTCCAATTGAATTTCCTTCCCTTTCGTTCAGCTTTCGAATCTCTTTATCATGAGTGCCAGTTCTTCATCATCTAGGTCTTCTTCAGAGTCTGTAACATCAGAATAATTATTAGACTTTAAGGCAATAGATTTTTTACCTTTTGAATCTTCCTCTTCGTTGGTGTGCTCTACTTCGTAAGACTAAAGAGTTCCAACCAGTTCGTCTACAGAGAGTGGAGCAATCCTCTGTGTCTCTCTTATTGAGGTTTTTATGTAATTCCAGTCTTTAGAGAGTCCACATAGGAGTTTGTTGACCTTCATATGTCCTGAGATTGGATGTCCCTGATATTCAAGACCATTCACAATTTCAGTAAAACGACTAAACATGTCAGTTATTGATTCTCTTGATCTCATCTTAAAAACTTCATATTGTCCCAAAAGAATATTGATCCTTGTTTCTTTCATATGATCAGTCCTTTCATAGGTAATGTGAAGCCTATCCCAGATTTCTTTTGTTGTATCATAAGAAGATATTATGTTATACTCAGTAGGGGATAAAGCACAATATAAGGAGTAAATGGCTTTAGCGCCAAGAGTCTGTCTCTTGGTTATTTCTTCTTGAGTCATCTGAATAGGATCAACAACTTCTTTTCCTCTCTCGATTCTCGATGCAGCAGCGGGAATGATTCCTTTATCTACCACTTCCCATTCCAAATGATCTTTCGATCTTAGGAATGCTTTCATCTTGTTTTTCCATATCTTTGTAGTCTTTTCCATCAAAGTATGGAGGTCTGGTATTGCTTTGACCTTCAACCAACCCTGCAGGCAACATACTAGCCATAGATCTTTTACTCAAAAGTAAAGACACTTCTTATAAACGAGTACACAAGCTCTTATACCAATTGTTAGAACTAGTATTAGCACCTAGAGGGGGTGAATAGGTGACTAAAGCGATTTTATAAATTTTAATCCGAATGAGAGATTAATGAAAAAAAAAAATCGTTGCAAATAAAAGTAATGAAAGATAAAAGGATTAGGGATAGAGAATCAAGACTCCAGATTTATAATGATTCGGCTTAGACCAAGCCTACGTCCACTCTCCCGCATGGACAGCCCTTCTGGCTGGATTTCATTAAGAATCAAAAAGAGTGTTTACAATCTCACACCCTTGAATCCACAGTGTAGAAAATCTACTACACTTCCTCAAGATCTCACCACACTTTGGTCTTTCTTTTGATTACAAGTATTGCTCGAAAAATAAGATCACAAAATAACAAGGAGATTCAGACTTTGAAATTTTCCTATCTGGCACCCTTCAACAACTTGAGAGTCTCTCTTATATACTTCTCCATGCCTTTATTACTGTTGGCACCTTCCAAAGAAGTTCTTCCAATCAACCCGTTGGACAGAATCAATTGAGAGAAATCTCTAGCTCTTTAAGGTAAGTGAAGATAGCCCATCAATCCTGCTCGCCCATACAATCAGGATCTCGGTTTCCATAAATAGAACTTTCCAAATATAAGTTACGAATCTTAGAGAATCTATATTTATTCGGATATGAATATAAGATCTTGTAGTGCTGAATCCAGTCAAAAGATATTCCTTAGCCATTTGAGCCAAAACCATATTAGATAGAATCAGAATAGAAGTTTATAACTTGATGGTCTGGAAACTGTCTATGAAAGTAGACTTTAAAACTTGAGTCTTGATATCATCAGACTTGGATCTTCAGACTTTGCTAGTAGAGTCTGCAAGTCTTCAGACTAAACTGATGGAAATGTTTTGTCGACTTCAAAATATCTGAAGAGAATTTATCCAATAGATTTTAGTTGGATAACTGGAGAGTATGCCATGAGAGAGACGAACTTGACTGAGGAAGTGGAAACAACATAAATAGGGAGGTGGAGATCCTTGGCAATTGGAACAGTCTTGGCTACTAGAAACATGTCCACAAACATAGCTGAAAAAGGTGGAGATGACGATGATAACAGAGGACGGAGGAGATGGATTGACTGATTGATGAGATGGAATTGGAGAAAGAAAGGGTCTGCAGCTGCAGAATCGGCGATCTGAAAGCCACGAGTGAGGTGGAGTTTGAGATGTTTAATTTCAGGATTGTGGCGAAGGAATGAGGCTATATGGTCCGATTCGGCGGTGGACACGGTGGGGTGAGCGGTGATGACCGTGACAATGCAGTTTCGCTTGGCCAGCATCGCGGCAAGCCGGAGGAGCGGCATCAAGTGGCCCATTCCGGCACTGGGGAAAAGAGCTACATGAGGAGATTGTGTCGTGCTCATTGCTTAATTGGCCTTCTCGGATGATCAAGAGAGTGGAGACTGCTGTGTTGCAGACACTGGAGACTGCACTTCTCTTCCATGTGTTTGTGTCCCTTCTAAAAGCAACCGCCAAGAACACAAAGGGTAAGTCCACGTGGGTTGATGGAGTGAATGGCCTAATTTTTCGGCCGACCTATTAGGCCGACCTATTCTGTACCTCTACCGGTTAAAAGGAATTATTTTTTTCTCTTTTATTTAAAGTCGCAAAAGTGACCCGCTGTGCATGTAGGAAAGCAGTTAAGTTTGGCCTACTTAGGAAAATTTTGGCAAATATTCAAAAGGGCAGAAGAACTTTTAATATAAATGTTGTGATATTTTGTTGATTTTGAAAATATGAACTTCCAGCGTGGCGTCACTATCAACCACCGCCCGATGGTGGCCGACCTCTAGCGACCATTACCTAGTGGTCACAACTCTCAGGTGACTGTCGAACGGTGGTTGCCTGAGATGGGCTTCATGCGACATTGTTTAGATAAACCAGCCACCTCAAAAGTCCACGTTCAACTCGCTTTTAATATAAAAAAGTCACATCAGATTAAACATTTTATTATAAAAGTCACATAATATTTTTGGCTGGAATTTATCGTTAGTGACAGTTAAATGATCGTTTTTCTCATATTTTGGCAGTTAACTAATTTAATGAAAACTTTTGACACTAAAATTAGTGTTATGTGGAAGTTTTGACATTTTTAGTGTCCCTTTCTCGGTGCTTTATACATGCTATTTGCTCTCTCTTTCACAAGCCCATCTAGCATTTTAATTAATAATCTTTCCATCATCAAAGAGTCGTTCCAAGCCAAATTAGCCGGAAGAGCGATTAGAAAAGCCCGCAATGACATGATCCTGGAAAACCAGTGATGACCAACACAATTGAAAAATGGAAAACAGAAAAAGAAGAAAGGAAGAAAGCACAACTTTATCTTCATTTTATTTCAATTGCCTGAGCATCACTCCCATATTGCAGATCGGTGCAATATTTTCTCAGGATTACAGGGGATAATTCTTATTAACATGGGACAACTACCGAGTTAATTACATTATTAATCACCCTGTCAGAGCTTCCACCACTCTCAACAGCCTTCCAGGCCTCTTCTCTCACCTTCCTGGCTCGCTCTCTCAGCTTCTCATCTGTCATCAACTCCACAATCTTCCTCTCAATCTCTTCCCCTTTCACAACCCTATCAAGACCCCAATCCCAGTCCCTCTCCCACAGCCCCAGTCCCGCCTCCTCCACGGCCTTCGCATTCAGCTTCTGGTCGCCGTGTTGCGGCCATGCGAGCACCGGCACACCTTGCCAGGCTGCTTCCATCATCGAGTTCCACCCACAGTGGCTCACAAACCCTCCGATGGCGGGATGCGCCAAAATGTCCTGCTGGTCCGCCCACCCTCTTATGATCAATCCCTTGTTCTTGGTTTTCTTTAAGAAGTTATCGCTAAGGATGTCTTCCACGTCGTCGTGGTCGTCCTTGTCTACTTTGGTGGTTTTCAGGTTCCAGCAGAATCTCCACCGGGCCTTCTCCAGCCCCTTTTCCAACTCTCGCACCTGATCCCGGGACATTGCCGTTCTGTTTCCGAAGCTTATGTACACTACGGATTCAGATGGTTGGTTCTCTAGCCATGACCGGTAGAAGTGGTCCCCGTCTTGCGGAATGTGATACGATTCTAGTGGCCCTATGGGAAGAATTGGCGGTAAGCTTGCGATCACCCTGTCTTTGTTGAGAGCACTGAGCATGGATTCGTGGAACCATTCGAAGGTGTTCAGAAAGATTCCTTCTGCCTCGGGTAGAGCTTGAGAGTTCGTTACGATTATTGAAGTAAAAATATGGCTAGGATCGAGGAGTGCTGGTGGGATGCTCGACATGGCCATTGGTGGCAATCCCGGAATCTTGATTTCGGTGGAAGCATTGTTGAACTCGGTCAGGTTCGAGGCAAGAACCGGAGCATACGCCATGAGAGAGAAGAACTGGACCGAGGTGGTGGAAACGGCATACATAGGGAGGTGGAGGTCCTTGGCAATTGGAGCAGTCTTGGCAAGTAGAGGGAAGTCCACAAACATAGCGGAAACAGGCAGGGACGATGAAGATAACAGAGGACCGAGGAGATGGATCGACTGACTGATGAGATCAAATTGGAGAAAGAAAGGGTCGACAGGGGCGGAATCAGCTTGCTGGGAGCTAGGAGTGAGCTGGAGTTCGAGGTGATTAATTTCGGGATTGTGGCGAAGGAACGAGGATATGTGGTCCGACTCAGCAGCGGACACAGTGGGTTGAGCAGTGATGAGCGTGACCACACAGTTTCGCTTGGCCAGCATCACGGCGAGCCGGAAGTATGGCATCAAGTGGCCCATTCCGGCACTAGGGAGAAGAGCTATATGAGGAGGTTTTGCTGTGCTCATTGCTGAATTGGCCTTCTTGGATGAGGAAGAGTATAGATGGCCAATTTAGAGACTGCTGTGTTGCAGACGCCGGAGACTGCAGTTTCTCTTCCGTTTGTTTGTGTCTATTATATAGGCAAATTGTCGAGAACACGAAGGATGAGTGCGAGGGGGTTTGGTAGAATGGGAGGTGGGCAGTTGAAGGGAATCCAATGAGCGACTCCGATGCCATCCTTCCCTCTTTTTTACGCCAACAGACTCATTACCTTATGGTTCAAAACTGATTTATTTTTCAATAGAACTAGCCAAAAAAAAAAAAAAAAAAAAAAATACGCACTTTACATTTGGAAAGAAGTTAACTTTGGGCTATTTAAAAAAAAAAAAAAATTGCCAACATTAAGAAAAATGATTAATATCACGAAAAATCCTAAATCGGTACATATGAGAAAAATTTACCTCGAATTAATTTTGTAACAATCAAAAATCCTAAACTAATATATATGTAATAAATTGAACCCAAACTAATTTTTTAACCGCCGAAAACCCCAAATCAGTACATTTGTGACAAATTTACCATCCATTAATTTTCATTAATTTGGATTAATACCACCAAAAAAAGCATAAACCAGTACACTTGTGACAAACGGAGGGTAAAACTCCAAACTAGTACAACCGTCAAATGTCATGTGTAATAAACTCAGTAATTTGATAATACAATTTTAAGGAAACTAACGGAGGAATAATTTATCACATGCGCATTGATTTGAAGTTTTTCATGGTATTAACCATATGAAAAAGGTAGGAAAAAATTCAGATAAATGTTTGGAAATTTGGTTGATTTTGGAAATATGAACTCAAGGCGTGTTTGGTAGCCGAATAGGATAAAGATTTGGGGAAGCAAATATGAACTCAAGCCGCATTTGGTAACAAAAAAATTATCAAATTACTCTAAAAAAAAAGAAACCCAACTCCCACCTGCACCTTGTCTCTAGGGAAATTACTAAAAAATTCATAAATCTATTGCACTTATACTAATTCAGTACTAAACATTTTAATTGTGCCAATTGAGTTTTAATTCTTTTTCACATTTTGTCAATTAAGTCCATCCTGCTAATTTTGACTAGAAATTATTGACGTAAATATTAGACATTTACGTGGCACAATCAAAGTTAACATGGATTTTTTTAAGATAATTTTTAAAATTTTTATTATGGTTTTTTTTTCTACTTTTTTTTTTTTTTTAATTGAAGGCCGACAATGGTCATATGGCCATAGGCGAGGGCCAGATGTGGGGAGGCTGTAGCAGCCTTCATCCATGCCCTCACCAACCCTCAATAAAGAGAATGTAATGAAAAGAAAAGAAAAGAACCAAAAAAATATTAAAATATTATTTACAATTTTCCACATCTATTGGTGTCCACATTAGTAATTTCCAGTTAAAATTGGCATGATGGACTTAATTGGCAAAATGAGAAAAGACTAAGGATTTAATTAGCGTAACTAAAATGTTTTATGAATGAATTAATACATATATTATATATTTAAGACTTTTTTGGTAATTATCCCATTTCTTCCCCACTCAAGAGGCTTGCTTAGTTCCACGCACCACCATCATGTCTTACCCTCTCCATTAAGCGGGTCAATGTTGCTCCTCCAGGAGGCGTCGCAAGCATGACATCTAAGGTTGGCGATGGTCGCTATGCCAACTTAAGGCCCCGTCAAGGTCCACCAGTGTGACTGCCATGGCCAATTTCTGCTAAAGAGCTTGCATGGCTCATGAGATTGTCATTGAGGCTCGTGGCTGAACGAGGCCCTTGCAAGCTCAAGGCCAACCCCGCACGGTCTCGGCGACTGTGAGCCAAATGCTCAAGTCGAACTAGTGTGATCTCGCCTTGGCAGCCGCCAACGATATTGCCACAGACAGAGACAATGGATAAAAGGGAGAGGAGTGCGGGCGGCAGGCAAGGACGAAGGGTGTCGTTATCGGTGTCTGTGTTAGGCTTGGGCATTGGGTAGCCGCGCTACGCAATAGGTGTGAGGAAAGTGAAATGGCGAGCGAAGAGAACAGAGAAGGGTTCTGGCGTGGATGTTGTTTGTGTATGAGAGCAAATGAGTTTTCTTAAATAGGAGAAATGCAAAAATTTAGGTTTAGGATACAATGAGACTATTTGACTTGGTAAATAAACTCGACGATGGTTTTCTTTATGCAATTCTTTCACCTGGCCAACTTTCATGGAAATGGGAGAGAGTGTGAATTGGTACTTTCGAAAGGTCATTTCCTCGGTACTCTTCTTGAATGTTGGCGTACGTGTTGTGGAATTGAATCACTAAAAGTGCTATGAAGGAGCTACGCTTAAAAAAAAAAAGATTAGGACAGCGCCCCATTAAGATTGACTTCTCTCATGGATTGAACCCGATAGTTACCTTACAGAACCTAAGGATAAAAAGGAAAAGTCCAGTTTGCGTGTCCGCGAGAGATTTAGAGTTTGGACTTGTTTGATAAGAATAAAAATTAAATGCTGAAAATTTAAGTACTTAATATTAAATGTTGATAATTTAAGTGTTGAAAATAAAATTCAATTTTTTTTTTTGATAATAACTAAAAATTGATAGCAGACTATTATGAATCTCTTATCAAACATAGAAAAAAAAAAAAACCATCATTAATTAGTTTTCTCAATATATTTAATAAGATTCTAATTACCATAAATTATTTTTCTATAAAACGAATTAAGTAGCCCCTGTTATACTTAAAGTGATTGGACAACTTTAATCTCATTAAACATTTATTTATTTTTTTGGCACTTTATTTAGTAATGAAACAGGTTTTAGTCAATGTGAGTAAATATTAAAAGTCGTAAAATCCATATCAACAAAATTCGTCATTGGTTTAGGCAAGCGACAAATGGTGGTCCATTTATGTTTTCCTTATTTTTTACGCAATACGGCGGAACCGTGGACCAAATTAAAATAATTAAGCTCTCAATAAACACTGAAAAAAAAATCGAGATAGATGATTAACGTGGTTTAGTTGGGCGTATCTACTCCATGAGAGAGATTGGCGAGATGTTTCATTAAATTAACAGAAGGAAATTACAATCACTCGAAATGCACAACCCTTTAGTATTTTTCAAATCCCAATTATATCCTAAAGGCCTCAAGAACTCAGATCAAAGTTAATTGATCGATTCTATTCATGCGAGTTGCTTGAATATAGTCCTACAAAACTTGATCTCAGCTGGAATTTAATACTTAGGGTTGCGCAGATTAACTCAGCTACTCTAATTAGGCTTCCAAGCTTATAGTTGATTGATTCTAGTCATGTCTTACCAATTTCATGTTTGGATCCATCTTTTTGGGTAAAAATTCAGCATTCCCTAATTTACCCATTTTAAGACTTTTTGCAATGCACTTAGGGCTGAAAATAATATATAAAAAATAACTTGGATCTTTCTTTTCTTGAGATTTATGCATATTCGCCAATTGAGTGTATACATCCTGCCAAGAGATCATTTTGTTGGTGTAAATTTGTCATTTGGAGACCAAAAAAGCTAGGGAAAAAGGACATCATAAGTGTCATAATTTTCGCACAGTGCTCACTTGAGTGTCAAATAATTTTTTTTCGATCACTTAAGTATCATAACTTATGTATGATGTTTAGTTGAGTGCCATAACTTTTTTTCTAATCACTTGAATCTCATGTAACTTTTCACTTGATCATTTGAGTACCAAGACTTTTAAAAAATGTTTACCACAAGTGTCATACTATGTCAAATTTTCAACACTTGAGTGTGAACATATTTACAAAATTACGACACTTAAGTTATCAATTAAAAGTTATGGTACTTAAATGAATGCTTTTTTAGAAGTTATGGCATACAAATGGTCGGAAAAAATGTTATATGACTCTCAGATGAGCGTCATACAAATGTTATGACGCTTGTGGCGTACTTATACCAAAAACTAGTATGGCTCAAAATCATCTTAAACTTGACTTAATTGAGCTTGCTCAGTTAGTCTCAAATCTGAAAAATCTATTCTATAGCTCAAGCTTTTCAACTTCAAATGATGCTAAATATTTCGTGTAGAATATTTTAGCAGGGTCAAACTCCACAATATAATGGGGTCAAACCAATAGAAATTAAGGATTTTATTTGTATGCTTTTTTTGTCAATTTTTTTTATTTGTATGGTTGAAAAATGGATATAGTTGTAGAATTTATTTGCCCTCTATAAAGCGCCCAAAATCAAACCTATGGTTAATTTCCTCCAAATTTCTCAAACTACTCGGTTTTCATTGCAAAACTAGTAGAGAATAGATTTATGGTTTTGTAATTTCTAGTAAGAAACCCCTACACAGGACTACCATTACCAAAAATACACACATCATCATAAAAAAAAAAAAAAAAAAAAAAAAAAACAGGATATGTACACTACAAGTTCTAAAACTTATCGTGAAAGTGCAATTGACTCTTAAAACTTTCAAAAATAATAGTCAAGTCCTAAAATATATCAAATTAATTCAATCGAATCCTTCCGTTAACACTGTCAATTTTTTTTTGACGGAAAATATTAATGTGGAATATTAAATTAATTTATTTTTCCCATGTGGCATATTTATTACTTTTTGCTTTAAATCTTATTTAAATAGTAGTAAAAAAAAAAAAAAAAAAAGCTAAAATAATTAAAAATACTGGAAAAAATAAAAAAAAAATGGTACAAATCGTGGTTGGGCACCGCCACCGCTACCATCGTTGGAGGGGCCCACGACCTCACCGGCCCTAGGCGGCGAAGTGGGCAAGGCTTGCCCAAATTTAGGCAACGCCGGCCCTCGCTCGGGCCTAGCGAGGGTCGTTGACCATTGCCTAGGGTTGGGAAGGCTCATTGGCCACGGCGAGGGCCAATGTCGCCAAGATTTTGGTGAGCGCGCTTGCCCTAGCCGAGGCATCGCCCAAATCTAGGCAAGCCTTGCCGGTCCAGCAAGGGCCATCCCCTCTCGCCACCTCGCTAGTCCCCTTGCATGATTGATCGGCAATGGTGGTGTGCCCAACCATGATCCCTGCCCTTTTTTTTTCTTTATTTCTATTTTTATTTTTAAAATTATTTTAGCTTTATAAAAGTTTTAACTATTATTTAAATAATATTTAAAGAAAAAAGTGATAAAAATGCCACATAAGATAAATTAATTAATTTTAAAATGCCGCATCAGTATTTCCACCAAACAAATTGACGGGCATGACTCAATTGCATTAATTTGCCAAATCTTAGAACTCAATTGCACTTTTTTAAAATTTCAACACTCAATTGCAATTTCACGACAAATTTTAAGAGATCCAGTGTATATATCCCAAATAAATAAATAAATAAAGGCACTCAGTCTTTGCTCTCATTTTCAAGGTAACATCGTGTCAATAGGGATGGCAAGTAGCTCATCTTAGATCTTCTTGTGCGGCTTGCATTATTGAGTTTTAGGGGCTGCAGCTTGCATAATCAGTTTTAGTCTGCACAAGACAATCTAAGGATGGAGAGAAGCTCTTCTTAGATCCGTCTTGTGGAGGTTGCATTATTGAGACTTATGGACTACAGCTTTGCCTAATTGGTTTTAGGCAGGAAAAGTGTCAATTTAGGAAAACTTTTTACCTAATATCAATTTAGTTATAATCCTTTTGACTTAATGACAATCTAGTCCTTCCAACTAATATTGGCCTTATATTGCTGATGTGAGCCAGCAGGACCGACATTGATGTGGATAAAATTTATTAATATTTTAATTTTTTTGAATTTTTTTTTTTATTTTGATTTGAAGATCTGGCAGCTAGAGGAAGAAGGAAGGGAAAAAAAAAAAGAAAAAGAAAAAATTCAAAAAATATTAAAATATTATTAAAAGTGGTTCCAGGTTGACACCAACTATGCCACGTAAGCTAACTAACGTCCACATTAGCAATATTCGGCCAAAATTATCCAAAAAAAACTAAATTGATATTAGGTTAAAAGGTTTGGAACTAAATTAGTACCGAAATGTTTATAACTAAATTGGCACAAACCTAGGTTTAGAACATTTCTAGAGACTTTTCCCGATTTTAGGCTACACATGGCAATATGAGATGGGCTACTCATCGTCCCTATTTACCTTACCTTGGAAATGAGAGCGAAGACAGCGTGCCGTTTTGGTTGACTAGGTGGTCGTGACGTGCAAAGGGAAGAGCCGTTGCTCAAAGCAACAATTCTGGATTTGCTTGACCTTAATCTAAGCAACATCTTCTTGTCATCCCAATTTTATATAAGGGACATCCGACAACTGTCTTTGTCCAGATGGTGGAATTGGGATTGGACCGTGACCCATTTCTATTGGTTTATCGATATATAATTATTAGTCTAGGTCCGATTCACCCTCGTCACTAATTACGGATGATTTGATTTTCGCTAGCACGATTATTTTTAATGACGTCTTAATGGATTCTTGACATTAGTAAAGTATTTCATAAACTCAGAGTCTATCTTAGTGACGTCGAATCCCGAGAAATAAGGTAGGGACTCTCTTGTGATTTAAGAGCAGAAGCTATTGTAACTTTACATTGGTTTTATTAAAGGGAAAGTACATTAGAAGTCGTGAAGCTATTGTATTAACTGCAGTTCAACCCTTTAACTTTTTTGACAAATCGCTTTAAGTTCCAAGACTTTTTAAAGATGGCTCGATAACGTACCTAAGACGAGTGTTGATGGGAGTGGCATCCTAAAATTTTCTCTTATTTTGCTCCATCACTCTCCCAAATGTAGAAATCCATCTGCAATGAACATATTCATGCACTTCGGCCCTATTTGGAACAATGGTGAATGGATTAAACTTTTTTTAATTTGTTTTTATGCTCCCACCAATTTAGTAACGATAAAGAGTGTCCACATAGGCAATATTTAATCTACTTCACACTCCGGCATCCTCCGATGGTGTCTTCAGCCGGATTTGGCTAGATTTTGCATTGGAATGACTTGGTTAGGCTTTTTGTCTAAGTAGTCGGACATGATTACAGAAAGCGAAAGTATAGAGATAGAATTAGGAAAGTAACGAAAATACAAGGATGAAAAAGCACTTCCATGAATATGTCCATGCGTATTACTGGAAATAGAGGTTACTCATGGACTGTCTGAAGCGTCTATCAGCCCACCCGCGGTTACGGGTGGCCCACCTCAAGCCCTTTGGGCTTTGCTATGTACCGTCAAGTAATGAAATAAATCTTTCTTTGACCCAAAAAAAAGGGTTAATGCAACCAAATAAAAATCAATTTGCATAGAACAAATTGCAAGAACAATATCTCCTAATACAATCAAGCAAATATATAACAAATTTTAATTATATGGCTAAGTGTCATAATTTATATATGGTGCTTATTTGAGTGTCATAACTTCTTTTCCGATCACTTGAGTGCCATATAATTTTTCAGTGGATTACTTGAGTACCGAAACTTTTAACAAATGTTCATTACAAGTGTCATGACACGTCAGGTTTCCGATGCTTGAGTGAATGTTTTTAAAAAGTTATGGCATTTAAGCTAGGGAAAATAATATTAGAGATGTCATAACTTTCGTAAGACGCTCACTTGAGGGCCATAACTTTTTTATTTTCGATCACTTGAGTATCATAACTTATGTGCGATGCTCACTTGAGCGCCATAACTTTTTTTTTCCGATCACTTGAGTGTTATATAACTTTTCAATTGATTACTTGAGTACCACAGCTCTTAAAAAAATGTTCACCATAATTGTCATGCCACATCAGATTCTCGATACCTGAGTGAATGTTTTTAAAAGATTTTGGCATTCAGGTTATCAATGTAAAATTACAATGTTCAAGCTAGGGAAAATGATATCATAGGTGTCATAACTTTTGTACGATGCTCACTTGAGTGCCATAATTTATTTATTTTTAATTACTTGAGTGTCATAACTTTTTTTCTCGATCACTTAAGTGCCATATATCTATTCAATTGATCAATTGAGTACCACAATTTTTAAAAAAATGTTCACCTTAAGTGCCATGCCACATCAAATTTCTGACACTTGAGTAAATGTTTTTAAAAAGTTATGACGTATAATAACTTTTCCAAATTTATCAATACAAAGTTATGGTGTTCAAGCTAGGGAAAAGGATATCACTTGTATAATAACTTTCCTTGCGAAGCTTAGCGCTTGCGGTACCACTAACTTGGAAGGTGCCATAACTTCTTCTTCTTTTTCAATATTTTAAGCGTCATAACTTATATATGACACTCGTTGGCCCAAGTTCAATTTCAACTTAATTGGTGACCAAGATATCATAAGGGTTCGGGCAAAATTTTTTTTTTTTTGCGATCACTTGGGAGTGCAACTTTTTTCTTTTTTTTGGTTTTTTTATTTTTTTTTTTTTTTTTATATAACTTTTCAATTGATCACACAAGTACCATAACTTCTAGAAAAGGCTAACCACAACTGCCATGTGACATTAGATTTTCGACACTAGAGTGAACGTTATTAAAAACTTTTGGCATTCGTGTTATCAATTCCAAGTTTTGGCATTAAAATAAATGTGTTTTTTTTTTTTTTTTTTTTAAAGTTATGGCATTTAAATGATTGAGACAAAAGTTATGGCCCTCAAATAAGCGTCATACTAAAGTTATGACATTTATGGTACACTTATCTCCAAAAACTAGCATCACTCACAGTCATCTCAAACTTGACTTCAATTGAGCTTTGCTTAGTTAGAATGCGTTTGGTAACCATTTTGTTCCTAAAAACAATCTTTGATCAGAAATGATTTTTCCTAATTCTATTCCCTAGATGAGTTTCTAAGCATTTGAAAACGTTTGATAATTATGCAAAACTTTTGCTCCTGAGATAAAAATGTGTTTAATATGACTTTTAAATTTTTTTGGTTCTTTTAATTTTTTATACTTTTATTATTTTTTTCTTATTTTTCTTTTATTTTTCTTTTATCCTTTTTCTTCTTCTTCCTTTTCTTTGTGGCCAGCCGCCGACAACAATGATGGTTGGCGATTGGTTGGACAAGGTCTGAAGAGTTCGCAAAAAGCTCACTTGGCCACCACAAGCCTCTAGTGAACTCATTAGACCTTGCCTTGGACCGGCAAGGCTTTAGCGAGCTTATCAGACCTCGCCTAGCCGATCATTGACCATCGCAAGTGGTAGCAACAGTGGCTAGCCGTGGCCGGTGACCAGCTAGGAGGAAAAGAAGAAAGAAAGAGAAAAGAAGAAAAGAACAGAGAAAAAAAAAAAATTGGGCTTGATTCTTGAAATTATTCTTAGGAACAAGAGGCAACTATTTTCTATTTCTTGATTCTATTCCAAATCTATTTATGGGAACAAAAAAAATGGATTTTTGTTCCAGAGAACAAAAAATTTACCAAACAAAAATCTGTTTTTTTCTTGTTCTAGAGAACAAAATATAGAATCAATCACTATTTAAAGTGTTACCAAATGCGCCCTTAGTCTTGAATTTGAAAAATCTATTATAAAGCTTAAGCTTTTCAAGTTCAAATAATATTAATTTGTCATGTAACTCCAAAAAATAATGGGTTCAAACCAACAAAAATTAGGAATTTTATTTGTTTGGTTTCTTTTGTCAATTTGTTTTTATACTTATGGTTGAAAAATGGATGTAGTTGCAGAATTTATTTGCCCTTAATATAGCGCCCCAAATCAATCCTATGGTTAATTTCCTCAAAGTTTTCTCAATTACTCGGTCTTCATCACAAACCTAGTAGAAAATAGACCTTTTGGTTTTGTAATTTCTGGTAAGTAATCCCTAGGTAGGACTACTATTAATTATGGTTAATTTCCTCAAAAAGTTTCTCAACTACTCAGTCTTCATTGCAAACCTAGTAGAAAAGAGACCTTGTGGTTTGTAATTTCTGGTAAGTAACCCCTACGCAGGACTACTAATACCCAAAACACATACATCATCATAAAAAAATAAAATATAAAAAAGAAGAGGCACTTTGTCATCGCTCTTATTTTTTAGGTAACGTTGAGTCAATAGGGATGGTGAGTAGCTCATCTAAGATCGTCTTGTGCGGCTTGCCTTATTGAGTTTTAGGGGCTGCAGCTTGCATCATTGAGTTTTAGTCTGCACAAGACAATCTAGGAACGGCGAGTAGCTCATCTTAGATCCTTCTTGTGCAGCTTACATTATTGAGGTTTAGGGATTTTAGCTTTGCATAATCAGGTTTAGGTAGGAAAAGTGTCAAATAAGTTCTAAACTTATTGTAATGATATCAATTTAGGTTTCAACCTTTTAATGGTATCAATTTAGTAATAAACTTTTTGACCTAGTGTCAATTCAGTCATTTTGGTTAATTTTGGTCGGATATCACTGACGTAAACATCAGTTAATCTATGCGGTATGGCCAGCACTAACATTCATAACTTTTAATAATATTTCAACATCTTAAATTTGAATTATTTTAATTTTTTTCTTTTCTTTCTATTTCATTTTATCTTTCCTTCCCTTTCTTCTTCCTCCAATTGGTGGCCAAACCTCAGTGAATGGCTAGAGGCAAGGGCCAACAAGGAAGAAAAGGAAGGAAAAAGAAAAAGGAAAGAGAAATAAAATAAAGGAAAAGAGCAAGAAATAAAAGTAAAATAAAATTCGAAGAAAATTAAAATATTATTAAAAGTGGTTCCATGTCAACGCCGGCCATACTACATAAGTTGACCAACATCCACATTAGCAATATCTAGTCAAAATTATCGGAATGACTGAATTTGCACTAACTCAAAAAATTAAAAATTAAATAGGCGTCAATAAAATGTTTAGAATTTTTTTTTTTTTGACAATTTTCTCGATTTTAGGCTACACAAGACAATATAAGATGAGGTACTTGTGACATCCTGAAATTCGACTCCATCTCAAATATATGAAATGGGCATTTCATCGACACGCTTATGGTCCTTTTTCTCTCGAACTGGCCCTTCACGAGTTAAGTAATCTATTAGGTGAAGCCATTAAGGGATATAAATGCGACAAACTCAAGAATTTGATCGGAAATTGACTGCTCGATCATAATAATCAGCAATGGTCAATACGACATTGTTATAATCGATTAACAAGCGAATATAGGTCAATTCAATGGAATCACATAACTGAATTGCGAGTAATTCTGCATGATTGTGAAATTCACGTCGAATGGCACTAACCTAATTTTCTATTGATTTTATACTCGGTACACGTAATTGAAACATTGCGATTTTTACGACAACCGAGAGTCGCCTACGAGTCGGAGATGCATAAACGTGGATCGAAAATTATTGACTACGGGTCAAACGCACTAAAATCCCTAAAAGCTACCAAATAGGTTAGGTTGTACTAAAATCGCGTTCGGTCGATTTTAACCATGAAATTGAATTCAGTTTCGGGAATTGCACGTTCAAGTGTGTCACAATTCATTTTTAGGACATCGTCTCATCTTTCAAAGAAATTTCGTCGAACCCGGAATTTTGCAGAAAAATCACTTTTCAACAAAAAGAAAATAAGGAAATTCGGAGAGGCAAAACATTGGATGGTCCCTTGATTATATGGCTGAAGCCTTGACCTTCTTGTTCTCTCTCTCTCTCTCTCTCTCTCTCTCTCTCTCTCTCTCTCTCTCTCTCTTCATGCGTGAACCGCCACCAACAGAGCAGTCTTCATTTCCTGTCGTTCTTCCTCATGCATCCTTCTCTTCTTCATGTTTTCTTCATCCCATCAACCCAAGCAGCCCCACAACCTCATGCCAACTTCAATCCCCTTCACACTAGCGACAGCCCTTTCTCCAGTTTCATTCCCTACTGAACCAACTCCTTCCACCAGCCAACCATCTTCATCCCAGCTCCACCAGCTACCAACACTAATAGACACCACACAACAGCCTGTTCCAGCCACCAACATCACCCAACCAACCCTTGCGCTAGCCACCGCTTCAATCTGTTCCAGCTCAGTCCAGCCACATCGTCCCTGCTGAGCTACCACCAACTTAGCCACCGTCCAAGTCGAGACCCTTAGCCACCGACAAGCAACCAAGCCAAGAAAAACTGTGCCCCTAGCCATGAGCTTGTTAGGCCATTTCCTTGCCGATCCAAGCTTCCGTTGAAGACACGATAGTCTCGGGTTGTCACCGCCTTCGCGTCGCCATCGCCGTGAACCTGTCGTCGCCCTGATCCGGTGAGTTTACTCCCTAATCCTTGATTAGGTTGTTAATTATGCTTAGGGGTTAGATTAGTGTTAATTAGCCTAGTTAGGTTAGTGTTAAGTGGATTAGCTTAATTTCATACTCAGTTTACTGAACACTTGACGTTTGCTATTTTTATGGGGAAACATGTGCTACGATTTTGAGATTGCTTCCTCATTGTAAAATGTTCTAGACATCTTCAGTTATGACATATATTTTACTCAAGATTTTTGGGATTTAAAAGAATGAGATTTTAGATTCGTTATTTGCAAAACAAAATCTCGGATTATGCTGGAAACAGTGACCTTTTAGTGTTCAATGGATTTTTATCAACTCTTAGGGTTCGATTTTAGAAAGGGTTTCTTCATAAAACTTGTTTATCACATCTTGTAGTTTAACATAGTTGAATTTTAGATCAAATGGAGAAGTTTTGGATCTTGAACCAAGTTGGTTTTGGCAAACAGACTTTCTGGAAACGGACATAGTTTTTTGTAACGGTTTGGACGATTTACTACTCTCAATCTAGAAAGATCTGGGTTAAGGTGTCTTCTTAAAAACTGTTCGTTTAAGTGTCATTTAGAACATATTCAAATTTGAGAATTTTCTGAGCTTGTTTGATTATGTTTCTGGAATTAAAATTGGAGGCGCGCAAGTGGCCCGGTTTCTGCTGGCTAGGACCGGTAGTGGTTTTGTGGTTGTTCTTGATGTTGTGCTTGTGGGATAATGTATATTTGGTGAAGTGGTTGACTTTTGGCATGCTTAGAACTTATGCGTGATGTTATACAATTGAGTGCTCTATGGTAGGTTCTGATTTTGATACAAAACTTGGTGCGATGGACTATTAAATAGAAAATAAATGAGGTGTCGGGTTCGGACAACAAAAATTATTTGTTCGATAAAACAATGAGGTTTTAAACTAGGTGCATGAAAATTTTGACGGATTAATTTTGAGTATGTGAGCACCTACGAATTTATTTATAAATGTTTTGAAAAAAAAAAAAAAAAAAAAAGGGGTTACTAAGGTTTGTTTTCAAAAGAGGGTGGTTGGAAAAGAAATTAGAAAAGAAATATGGTGTCAGGTTTGGACACCAAGTTTTATGTGCTCAATAAAACGAGGAGGTTTTATACTAGATGCGTGCAAAGTTTGGCGGGTTAATTTCAAATACAGGACCCCATATGAATTTATTTCGGAAAGTTTGAACAAAAAAAAAAAGGAGTTGCTAAGTTTATTTTAAAAAGGGGATTTTGATGTTTTCGCTATATGATGGAAGCTAAGAGTTGACTTGGTTGATGATGCACCGACAAGGTTAGGTTAATTAAGTTAGTTTAGTTTAATTAATCGCAATTTATTTAATTACTCACAATTTATTTAATTAATTTTAATTAGCGTAAATTATGACGGATCAGCCATTTATTAGAGTTTTACTCTAATCGTCGTGGTTGAATTTATATGTGAAATTGACTGTTTAATCATGCAATTGAGTGCTTGATGATCGTTGTGAATTATTATTGCAAAATTTGATTTTATGGTATTTAATTAGAAAGTTACCGGGTGTCGGTTTTTAATGCCAAAATTTTATGTAGTATAAAAAATCTTGGAATTTTGAAATGAGAGTGTACCACGCTTACTAGTTCGATTTAAATGCATGAGCACGCACGATTATTTTACTAGGATGATTTTTAATACGAAGGAAATTGGCCAAGTCCAATATTTGAAATTGAGGCATTTGGATGCAAAGCACAATATTCTTGGCCGAACATGGATGTGCGTGTGATCACTATCGGAACCCGTCCTAATGCGTTCACACGGGACGATGCCTGATTAAGTTCAAATGTCCCTTATCAATAGATGTCGATCGCAATAGAGGCTGGGCCGATACTCTTTTATGGAATGTCGTCTAGATGTAGACATTGTCGTGCCTGACGGAGTGGGACAACGTCCGATTATGCCGAATGACCGGTAACTATTGAGTTGGCCATGGCCGATGGGTTATAAATAACTAGGACACGCTTGAGTGATTGAGATAGCCGCGCCTGATTATGGGGCAAAATTGTGTGGGACGGAATGTGACGTGTTGTTGACACCTAATTTATATTTTCAAGCACATATAAAAAAAATAAAATAAAATAATCCGAAAATTATTTAAAATGGGCCGGGGGGTGGATCGGCTGAAGAGAAGAGAAACAACAACACAAAGAGAGAGAGGAGAGCTCGGGGAAGGACAAAGACCAAACAAAGAGAAGGAGAGATCGAGGAAGAATAGAGACCAAACAGAGAGAGAGAGAGAGAGAGAGCTCGAGAGAGAGGAGGCCTCGCTGCCTCGACCCAACACCGCCGCCGCCGCCGATGCGTCTCCTAGCTGTCGGCCCTTGCTTCCACCTCCAACACCTCTGGAACCCAGTCGCGAAGCAGGGGCCACAGCCGTCGGCCTCAACCAACGTCCTCGCCACATTCAGCGGCAACCCCTAAGCTCAGAGGTCGATGGTTGCCCCCACTCACCCGGTCGAGGTGGCGCCATCGCGGCCCTAGTCGGAAGGGCCGCTTATGCCGCCACCGGCCACACCCTAAGCCACCACCACCGTGCCATCACTTGCCGTCAAGCCCATCATCGCTGCCACCATCGCCAAGCTGTCGTCGTCGTCCGTCCACCGGCCGACGCCTTAGCCGCTAGCAAAGAGAGGGACGTCCATCGGGTCACAACCTGGTAGGGTTTTGGCCAAAAACTAGGTTGAGCGCGAGTCGTGAATCGGGTAAGGTTTTGATTTTCCGACAAGCCGCGTCTAGGCGGAAGCAAGGCCTTTAGGCTGGTTTAATAATAGTTTCTTCTCTTGTGTTGGGCTGGGCTTAGTTTACTTAGGTTTCTTTTTTAGGTGGGCTCATTTTTGAACTGGACTGGGCCCATCGTTCAGGCCCAATCCTATTGGGGCTTGCCAAATTTGGCCCGACCTCGACCTGTGCCGACTAGGCTGAACCCGAGTTAGGTCAAACTGAACCCAACCTAGTTCGGCCCCAAAAAGATATTATTTTATTATTATTTTATTTTATTTTTTAAATAAAAAATTTAAAAATTTAAAAAGAATTAAAAATATTTCGAAAATTTAAAAAAAAAAAAAATGTATGATTTGGTTAGGAATTGTCATATCTTGCATTTTTAGTGTAATTAGGCTTTATTTGCTCGTATATTGATTATATTACATGTTTAATTTACATGTTTAACTATGTTTGCAATTGTTTAGTTGCATGTGTTTAATTTTATGGCAATTAGGATCTTGGTAGCTATGATTGTTACTGTAATAATTGCGCACCTGCCTAATCAAGTCCCCAACCCTAGATTCTCTAGTTGCGTAGGAAGTGAGGCACGCTCTCATGCCTCACTTGGTTTATAGCTGACCCCAATAGGCTAGTGGCGACTCATTTTGTGCAAAATTCCTAAAAAAACATTACAATGTCTCGCAGGGTATGGGCTTAGGAGAGCCCGCACCTAATCATGGGCCTTAGGTCTGTCATTTAGGCAATATCCCTAAACCTGTTCCCTCCCCCCGAGGGTAGGTCACGACACGTGTCATAACGATTTTACCTTATAATCGGGACCCATGTGATTGATTGCAATAAGAAATGAGGTGTTCCAGTTATTAAATTGCGCTTGTTGCGTTGATATTGATATATGTGATGAGCTAATGTGCAAGAACGCACCAAGGCGAGGTAAGTCCTATGTGGTGCATGTTTAGGACGCCTCTAAATGAATTTGCATCATAATCGGGGTTTAGAGTTTTGATTCACTGAGATTTTATCTCACCCCGTCGTGGTTAAACTTTTTTAGGGCCGTAGCATGGAGATCTGCAGAGTGCGGATTTGGTGGGCGTGAGATGCAACGCCTTTTGACTGGCCTTGTCGATAGTGAAGTGTAGGTTACCTAGGGGTTTCTTTTTAGGCAAACTTGTATATAAATTCCTAGGTTTAACTTGGCAGGTATATAAAGTGTGGTTTGTGAAATAGGCGTTGACTGGTTTTTACTATCACATGTGTTTGATGGTTGTCAGGGTGTTTGCTTAATTCGCTTCCGCATGTGCTTAATTGAAAAAAAAAAGGGTCGGCAATGCGTCCTGGGAATGTCACATTTTTAATCGACCGCCGAGGGAAGTGCATGTACCCAGGATTCAGGGCGTGACAGTACTCGTCGTCCCTATTGACCTTACCTTGGACATGAGAGCAAAGACAGTGTGCTATTTTGGTTGATGAGGTGGTCGTGACGTGCAAAGGGAAGAGTCGTTGCTCTTAGCAACAATTCTAGATTTGCTTGACCTCAATCTAAGCAATGTCTTCCTGTCATCTCAATTTATATAATGGGCATCCAACGACTGTCTTTGTCCAAATGGTGGAATTGGAATTGGAGCGTGACTAGAGCTATCAATATGGGTTAGAAACCCACTTTGTGACTCACTTTTAGGGGGTCAAGTTACAAATGGTCACTTAAAATTTCACAAATGGGTGGAAATGGATTTAAGAAATCTAAGCCTAACTTTATATGGGTCTATATGGGCTTGCACATGACCCATACTCGACCCATTTAGTTTACTAGCCCAACCCATATTGATGTCTTCATTTTGCTCGCTTGACTCTCTTAGGTAAAAAAAAAAAAAAAAAAAACACTGCTTGACAATATTGCGTAACCAACACTCGCGCTCGGGGATCTACAGCTCTTGGGCAAGTTGCATTGGAGCAAGTCGGGATGCGTCGTCGTGAGCACTACAAGTCCGCTGCGACACCGACTTCTGGTTGCTCAACCTGACGAGCTGGCCGCCCTATGTTGTGAACCAGCACAGCGAAGTCAAGTGGTCAAGGGAGAAGCAAATGGAAAGAGAGTGTTGCGCAAGATAGTGAAGGTTGACGCACGTTGGGGAGGTAGATTTGTGTAAGAAGGAGGTGAAGGCGACGGCGGAGGCATAGGATGCAAAGGTGAAGGAGAAGGAGGGGGAGGTGAAGGAGGAGGAGGAGGGGGAGGCGAAGGAGGATGGCATTGCTGAAGCTACCGAAGGAGGAGAGGGAGCAAACCACCAGCCTAAGCTAAGTCCTTCTTTTGGTGGTCGCCGCCATTTTTCTATTGTAGTAGAGAGAGAAAGTGGATTTCTTTTTCAAAGAGAGATTCCTAAGAAACACCAACACTCTTCAAAAGCTTTTGTGTTATGTCTGATACTCCGACATATTTCCGACACGCGGTCAATGAGTATTAGAAAATTTGACACGTTGTCAACTCTCCCCGACACACTCTGACACATGAGATCGAAATTACGACGCATGATTCCGACATGTATGGGATCATTATTAAAAAATTTCAATACTTGAGGGTCAAAATGTAAATATATGAAAATATATATATATGGATTGTGGGGGCTGGGCACTGCTGCCGCTACCTCTGTCAGAAGGGGCCAATGACCTCACTGACCCTAGGTGGCGAAGGGGGGCAGCCCTTGTGGGCCAAGCAAGGGTCGAAGATGGCTCGCCCATAGCTGGGCGACGACGCGCCCTCGCTTGAGGCTAGTAAGGCCTCACCTAGGGCTAAGGAGGCTCACCAGCCACAAGCGATAGCAAGCGTCACGCAGATCTAGACAAGCCTCGCTCGGGCCTTGCTAGTGCCGATAAAGGCTACCCCACCTCCACCGCCTAAGGCCGGTGACCTCGTCGCCCCCTCTAATGGTGGCGGTGACGGTGACAATGGTGTGCCTAGCCACCCATGACCTTTTCTTTTCCCAATTTTTTTAAGAATTATTTTTGCTTTTTTTTTTAAAAAAATTACTATTATTTAAATAATATTTAAAGAAAAATATAAAAAATGCCACGTAGGATAAATAAATAAATTTAAAAATATTAATTTAGCATTTTCCATTAAACAAATTGATGGTATTAACAGAATGACTAGATTGCATTAATTTAATAAGTTTTAGAACTCAATTGCACTTTCATGATAGATTTGAGGACTTGTAGTGCACATAGTGGAATGTGGATTGTTTGTTTTTTTCCTTTTAAGTTTTATGGATTATTGTAATAGAATGTAGTTGAATTTGTCAAATTAAAATAATGAATGACATTAACAAATGTTGGATTAATATTTTTAGTGTGACTTAATTATAGGCTCTTTTATTATTATTTATTTATTTATGTATATATATTTAATATATAACGTATTGGAATTCTCTATTTTTGGAAAAATGATGTGTCGGCATATTGTGTCATATCGTATTGGGTCGCTTTTCCGTGTTGGTACGACATAGGTGGCTTACGTTCTAAATGGGGAAGAAGATGAAGTTTTTTAAATTTTGATTTCATTTGAAATTAGATTTTTAGTTTTTAATTTCTTTTTCATTTTTCATTTTTTTAATTTTACTTTTCATATTATTTTATTGGAAAAGTATGATATATCCCTACGTTCAAACAAACTTGAGTAGCAGTAATATCTAATCTCCATTATTTTTAAGCTCGATTTGTAAATTACCTAAACATTATTTTTGTTTATATATGAATCGATCATTTTCAAAGTCATTGATTGACGAAACCAAAAGCAAACCTTAAAAGTCATTCCCCAGAGTCTAAATAGTAAAAAAAAAATGGAAAAAATTTACAAAATAAGTTTTGAAATTTGTCGATTTCCTTCACTTTTTTTCTCAAGCCATTTATAACTCATCTAAAAAGCAAATGAGTCGAGATTGAGCTCATTGAATCTGAGTCACAAAATGGGTATAGAACCCATTTTTCCAGCCCTAAGTCTGTATAAGTATTTCAATTTATAAGTTTTTTGCATTTTTTGTTTTATTTTATTTTTCTTTAGACATGAAGTTTTTACCTAAGTAACATATACAAGTGAAGAGTTTGAAGTGGGTTAAATAAGTGGGTATAGGTTTTCATAGAATATTAATTTGTTTTGATAATATGAGTTGGGTCAGGTCGGGTATAAGTCATTAATTTACATTGCATGAAAATATGTCAATATGGATCGGACTATTTTCGATCTAACCACCCATTCTACAGCCCTAATCATGATCCATTTTCATCGGGTATCAATATATGTATTGAAAGTCTAAGTTCGATTCGCGCACGTCCCTAATTGCGGATGATTTCATATTCACTAGCCCAATCATTTTTTTATGACGTCTTAATGGATTCTTGACATTAGTAAAGGATTTCATAAACTCAGTTTTATTTTATTGATGCCGAATCCCGGGACATAAGTTAGGGAGTTTCTCGTGATTTACGAGCGGAAGCTATTGTAACTTTATATTGTAAGGGGAAATACATTAGGAGCCGCGAAGCTACTGTATTAACTGCAGTTCAATATTTTAACTTTTTGACAAATCACGTAAATTACAAAAATTTTTAAAGATTGCTTGATAAAGTATCTGAGACGAGTGTTAACAGAGAGGGTGTCCTAAAATTTTCTGTTATTTTGCTCCATTACTCTCCCAAATGTAGAAACTTGTTTGCAATAAACATATCCATGCAATTAGGTCCTATTTGGAACAATAGCGAAGTATTAAACCCTCTTTTAAGTTTTTGTTATTTTCCCATTAATTTAGTACCCATAAAGAGCGTCCACGTATGCAATATTTAATCTACTTTATACTCTGGTGTATCTAACGGTCTTGTTAGCCAAATTTGGCTGGATTTTGTTTGAAAGGATTTGATTAGATAATTTTGTTTAAGTAGTCAGACTTGATTAGAAAAATCGAAAGTATAGAGATAGCATTAGAAAAGTAACGAAAATACAGAGATGAAAAAGCAAAATCCTTGCTTAAACATATCCATGCGTATTATTGGGAAGAAAGAGATTACTAATCATGGACTGTGTTAAGCTTCTATTAGCCCACTTGCGGGTATAGTTAGCCCATCTCAAGCCCTTTGGGCTTTGTCATGTGCCATCAAGTAATGAAATAAATCTTTCTTTGACCAAAGAGGAAAAAAAAGGGTGGATGCAACCAAATAAAATGAATTTGCATAGAACAAATTGCAAGACTAATATCTCATGATACAATCATGCAGATACATAACAATTATTCATTGTACGGTTAAAGCGACTATTTTGATATTAGATTTCGATCCAATGAAGTTAGAGATAGAATGACTAGAATCCTATTTAATGAATTTTTCCTTGACAAATTCTATGATGACGTTGGAAAACTTAGGGTTAAATGGATTGGTTTTCCCCTCATTTTCCAAAAGGGTATCTTGGACGACGGCCCTCCCATACAACAAGCAACATCATTGACCTAGAATTCTGTCTCTCCCTTATCCAGAAGATTCTCCCCCTCTCTCTCTCTCTCTCTCTCTCTCTCTCTCTCTCTCTCTCTCTCTTAGAAAACAACGTATTTGCCGATGCCAAAAGCTTCCCATAGGAACGGAATTGAATGCTTTGTGCGCAAAATATCGTCATCGATCCATGTTCATCGCCAGAAACAGTTGGAACCAGAAATTACAGGCACCGTGCAAAACCCAGTTATGTGTCGGTCTCGGTTACTTGCAAGACATCACGAAACCCCACCCTTCCCCTCGCTTATCCTCCACTCATATTTTGCCCACATCAAATCCCACACAACCTATAAAAACAACCACATCCTCTCTTACCAGTCCCATCTACAAAGAATTCAATACCATCTACAGAGATAGAATTTAAGCAAATTCTTGCAGTTTCAAGACTTGGGTTTGGCGTTAGCGACAGAGGAGATGGAGATCAAAGTGCGGAACGAGAGCTCGACAGAGCATACCCTCCCGCTCCTGAAGGACGAGGATGCGGATAGGAGGAACTTGATACAAAAGGCCATGAGGCAAACGTTCGAGAGCACCGCCCACTTGGCCAAACTCTTGCCCACCGGGACGGTCCTCGCGTTCCAGCTCCTGTCCCCAATATTCTCGAACCAAGGCCACTGCGACCCAGCCAGCCGGGCCATGACGGCAGGCCTGGTGCTCCTCTGCGGCCTGTCCAGCTTCCTCCTCTCCTTCACCGACAGTTTCAGGGATGAGAAGGGGGATGTGTGCTACGGGTTCGCCACGCCGCACGGCCTGTGGGTGATCGACGGGTCGGACAAGCTCCCGCCTGAGCTCAATGATCAATACAGGCTGAGGTTCATAGACTTTGCGCACGCGATCATGTCGGTACTGGTGTTTGGGGCGGTCGCGCTTTTTGACGAGAACGTGGTGAACTGCTTCTACCCGGCGCCATCGGACGAGACTAGGGAGGTGCTGACGGCGTTGCCGGTGGGGATCGGAGCCATCTGCACTATGTTGTTCGTCGTGTTCCCGACCAAGCGGCACGGGATCGGTTTCCCACTTTCCAGTAATTAAACCACACCACATCTAGAATTCTTGTCTTTTGAGACGATGCACAGTTGCAAATTTGAATGTGTTCATTTCTTCCTAATTCATTTCGGCGTGGATCATGTCATCGATAATAATAAAAGAATGACTTTCATACCATAGTCATTTCCTTACTCAAGCATTTTTTAAATAAATTTTACAAGGAGATTTTGATTTTTATACAAGAACCTATAGAATTATCTTAACGGTTGGCTAAACTATGATAAAGAGCAGATATCAACATAAAGTACAATATGATTAAAAAAAAAAAAAAAAAAAAAAGAATTGGCTAATATCATTCCCTTAAACTCAAGGTTAAAAAAAAAAATTAGAAGAAAAATATATATATCAGCAAAACATTCTCATGGATAAACTTTAGTCCTGCATCAATATATTGACCAATCGAGATCATTGGAACCAAGCGTATGATCACATGCATAAGAATTTCTTTCTTTTCTTCTTCTGAAATAACCGAAATAAATTAATTTTTTACCATTACGACGGATTTTCTATTCTTTTTTTACTGGAATTTGTAAGAATGATGCTAGTCATTTTTATTTGGTATAAAATGACAATTTGATTTATATTTGCAAAAAAAAGAAATGGACAATTTATTTAGGGATATCATCCCTTGTAAAATAGAGCATTAGTAATTCCTTTATACAGATGCATATTTTGAGTCTTGATGGCCTTTGTACTAATAATACATGTAGCGCAGTGCACATATTGTATATTGTGTATACTCGGATCATGTGAGTCCAATCCTTATGGAGCTTCGGATGATGAGGACTCAACTCACATCAGACCTACATAATTTAATAATTCCTGTAAGCCAAGCTCACATGGCCTTTGACGTAGGCAAGATTTGATTCTCTAACATATGATGAAACGATGCTGCGTCGTACAAGCAAAAGGAACAAAATAAGAAGACGTCACCTAGGGAAACGTCCAAGCGAAGAAAAAAACTTAGTTTATCAAATTACCAAACTAGAGAAAAAGTACGGGTCGAGATGGCCTGAAAAGGATTATAGTTTGTGCTAGAACTAGATATGAAAGCCACATGGAAAAGTGATGCCGAGGTTTCCCCATTCGTCCTCTAAAGTTTAAGGACGTGTACGTGTATGTGTATACGTATCGTAGTTCTTGGAATGAGTATTTCACTGTTTCAAAATTGTAGGCTGTGTAAACCAGAATCGAGCTCGCCAAGTATAAGCGAAAAGTACGTGTGTCGGCGGTGGTGGGTGTGGCGGGGATTGAGCAACAAAGTCGATGGCGGTGGGCAGCAGCACGACGACGAGGCCGAGGATGCAGTCTACGTCGTGTTAGAGAGAGATGTAGCTATAGAATGGAAGAGAAAAAAAGATAAAAATCACTTGTGTTTTCTTGTCTTTCGTTATATGTTAATAACTAGGGTGTTTTTGAGAAGTAGGTCCATTCCCAGCCTAGACTCAATAATCAAATGGCCGGTTTTTCAGAGTCAAGATTGAACCGACCGGTTCCCATGTTGATCCAGCAAAAGACCAAGTTCTTTTTAGCATCTACTAAAATCTGAATCTTGGAACGCTCAACACGCGCACACACAGAGAATCACTGGATCGCTATTGATTTTCAGACAATTTCAAATTCTGTGGTAGCATTTTAGATTCAATGAAAGAAGAACAACTTGTGCAACTCCCACCATTTTACTTTGGAAACAGCCCAATTCCAACCAGTTCCTGAATTGATCGATTCGATTTTCAATTTCAATTTTTTTAGCGATTTATCTTTCTAATTGAAAACACCAATAGACTCACTCTGAATAACCGGTTATCTCTAATTAGAGTGCAAAGTAAAATTATACACGATTCAAGTTGCTTCTATACTAAACCAATTTGACTCTAGACATCCAATCATCGGATCCAATCATAGAACGGTTACAAATTCCCCGAATAGAGATTTTTTTTTTTGTCAGCTCCTCAAACAGAAACGACGAGGAAGGTTTTGATCATTTTCAAGTTGAACCAACTTAATTGCACAATCCTAGTAGATATAATACTATAACATTTCCATAAAAGATATAAGAGAATCATATGATGAAACCCTTATCAATCCCAACTCAGTCTAAGTTCCTAGAGATGAGCCAACGAGTCTAGTTCTGACCGTCTTCAGGTTGAATCGGCCTAGTAGCACATCCCTAGCAAATATACTACTACAAGTGCAATAAACGATATACAGAATTTCAATTAAAAAAAATTATTTGATGGAAAATGTCAAAAAGCATTTACGCTTGTTTTCCTATTGGTTAGCTAGTAATAATTTCGTACTACCTAGAAATAATTATTGACATTCGCTCCAATAAAAATCATCACAAGAACTCCCCTACGGCAAACCATTCGCTTTCTTCTCTTTCCGGGCTCCCTTCAAGCTCTCGTCACAACCGCATGACGGCGAAGCCGACCCCTCGCCGATAAGTTGGAAAGATCAGCAAGAGCAAAGCAGAGAAGACAACAACCGCGAGCCGCACCCACTGGAGCGACAAGCGGAGCCGACCCGATGCACGTGGGTAGAGGGCATCCATCACATTCCAATCCGAAAGCACTAGCGCTGCATAAACCGCCGTGGACATGGCGGCATGGACGAAATCCGATGGCCGGATCTGATAGCGAGGAAGACGATATGTGGTTCGGCTTTGTAGGCATGTGATGAACCTGAACATGAAAATTCTATTAAATGCAGATCCGCGGATCGTAAATAGTTATAAATTCGTTTATTTTGCCAATACAAAGTGTCACGAATTGCGAACGAGCATAAGCGGACATAAACGCGCCTGAAATAGACTCCGCCGTGGACGTTGGAGCTGTCAGTGAAGCAAGAGGCGAAGCAAATGATGCCGAGGACCGACACGAGCACGGCGGTCACGCTCTTGTTCGAGAAGCTGGAGATCCCTGAGAGCACCTGGAAGGCGAAGAACGACCTGATCGGCAAGCGATTCGCCAGGTACTGAACCAAATGGCACGCCATTTGAACGGGGTTTTCCTCCGGACGCGGGGGCAGAGGACATTCCCGTGAATGCCGTGGATTCTCCGGAAGCGACTCCTCTTGCTGTTCCGGCAGATGACTCGCCATCTTATGCTGCGACTTCCCCGACGATGATGGATTTGTCGTCGCCAGTGACGTGCTCGATGTCGTATCCTCAGAATTCTCAGAGAAGCGGGGCGACGAGGACGGTGCCGACTGTTGTGACAGAGAACTCGGCGCCGCAGGAGATCTGGGAGTCCCGGCTGGCGATGGCTCGGACAGATCTCGGCCGGGGTACAGCGGATGATCCGCGAACTCCGCTGTGTAATCGCCGCCGTACAGCACGTAGTCCAGCCATTCCTCGAGCGCCTATGGCCAATCGCCCATTGGAAGTTTGGATTTCGTAGCTTTTGGGGAAGCTAATTGAGTACATGAGGCAGGGTGGCGTGTAAAAGTAGAAGAAAACATTCTAGGAATAATGAATATTTTTTTGAAGTACGTAATTTGTCATTTGTTATTATCTTGACGCAATCCATATAAGTAATTTCATTTTTAAAATTAATTAATTATCCGAATCGTTAGCAAATGATATAAGTAAAGTAATATAACGTGTGTACCGTATATACGTCCGATTTTTTATGAAGGGAATGTGAAGGTATATAAAATGCTTTGAAATTTGTTATTTGAAGGGAAGATGTTGAAAAGCAAGAATCTATTATAAAAGATTTTTTTCTTTTTTTTCTTTTTTGAAAAAGAAGACGTTTGACTTCCATTGAAACCTTAAAATGGCCACATGACAATAAAGTCTTAAAACTTATCGTAAAAGTGCAATTGAGTTTCTAAAGCTTTCAAAAAATATAATCAAATATCAAAATTTGTCAAATTTGTCCAATTAAGTCATTATGTTTTTTTTTTTTTTTTGTCAGTCCTACTCTATTCTTATTCTACACTCTCTCTCGGACTTTTGCCTTGCCTCTTGCGGGCGTGGGAGTCGAAACCCACTCTTGAAACTTACGCGTCCCCACCCCATCCCCCCGAGAAAGTGGGGATTTGAACCTCACCTCCCCCTTCCATGTTGGAAGGGTGGCCCTGGGGCGAACCCCCGGTGGTTTTAAGTCATTATGTTAATTGCACGTTTTTAAAAGTTTTAGGACTTAATTATATTTTCTTAACAAGTTTTAAAATTTAATTGAACTTTTTTAAAAAGTTGAAAAATTTCATTACATTTTCATGGTAAGTTTAAAAACTTCCAAACATCTTATCCATTTCCCGCAATATCTTCGAAATCAGCAAAAGTGGAGGGTTTATGGTGATGGGGGAGTGGACAGTGGTCATCACGATCAACTGAAGAACACCATAAGGTGGCCGGTCACTGGTTGAGAATGACCGGATTGGTGTCAGAATTGGCTAGCAACGGCGAGGAAAGTCCAGTGAAGGAAAGGCGCCCGCAGAGAGAGAGAGAGAGACTTGTTCTTTTTCTAGAGAGCTTCTTTTTTTTTTTCCTGGAATTTTTCGATAACAATGGCTGAATTATTATAGAAAATACAGACCTATTAATTAGGAGGGAAATTTTGAAGGGAAAAATCAAATTTGGGACTAACTCTAACCCTAACCCTACAACTTTCCTTATAATCATATGGTTGAAGTTCTTTGCTTAATAAATAAGGAAATAGATTATTGGTCTTGTTATGTCACATGAATAGGTGACTTGGCATATCCAAAGGTCTAGATTAGAGGAGAAATGAATAGTTAAGATTGGTGCTCTTTAGCACTGATGACATTATATTTAATTTTGATAACTGAGAGAAAATGTTGTTTTTGTAATTATAAAGAGAGGGGGCCAGAAGTGGCCTTGTGGGCTTAATGGGCCAACTTTTTTTTTTTTTGGTACCCATTAATGGGCCAACTTTTGTGGTTGCCTTGGGTCAACCTTGTCAAATCAGGTTGACCGAATCAAGCCGGGTTGGCTAGGTTGACCCGAGGCTTGCTAATTATCTTATTCCTCTTCAAGTCACCCCATGATCAATTGGTTCGACCCTCGGTCCTCATTTGTCATTTTATGCTCACTTCCTCGAATTTTTCTAATTGTTCCCAAATTGATATTGAAATTAAATTCATTTCGCCTAATGGAATTTTAAATGCGCACATTGACTTTATTTAGAAAAGTCAACCATAGCCTCAAGCTGGAGCTCTAAATTTGAAATTGGGCTTGAAATCTTGAATTTCCATGATCTCTAGATCAAACATCTAAAAAGGAAATCAAGTATATGAATTTTGGAATTTTTTTAATTGAAAGTGAAAACTTGACGTAACCGAAAAGTCAACCCATAATCATTTTTATGAAAAACTGAATATTAAAAGCTTAACTGTACTTGCAAAGATCAAGTTCATGTCTATTTATGATTTTGACAATTATATGGAATATTGATCGAGAGTTGACTTTTTAGGTTTGATTAAAAAGTCAACTTAAAAGTTAACCTTTGTTTTATTTGGAAAATGATACCTAAATGCAAATGAAATGAGATGCTCTTAGTACCTATACACAAACGGAACTCTAATGATGTTTAAATGACTCTTTTTGCCGTGAAATAGGTCCTATCACAATTAGGAATCTCAATTCTCAAGTTTTAACCTAGTTTGACTTGTTGGCGAAAATTTAAGTGCCAACAATAGTTGACCGCATCAAAGGATGACTACGTTGCATCCTTGTCAACGGATTCTTCAACCCTTACCAAGCAGGTCCTTGAATTGACCCTCTGGCTCGGCGATTCTCGCCTCTTCAGGTCCCGGCAAGCCAACCCCCTCATCTTGACGGCCAAGGACTTGCCTTCATTCATCCCCGCTTCCTCTTGGCCGCCACCGTCGGCATCATCTCCATCTTCTACCTCGTGACTTATGGTTCAAGCAAATGGATGGCGGGGACATTTTCTTGTGCTGGTCGTCAAATGAGGTAAGCCCTCTGTGAGGAAGGAAGGAATGAACCAACAAAGGGATCTATTAGAAAAAGAAAAGAAAACCCGAAAACCTGAATCAAACCATATGATTTGGTTCACAATAAACTAGCATTTTTTATGTTCGGTTCATTTAAGCTGAGGTCGCATGATGGCAGGATTTGTTTCTCTAACTGTTGGGATCGGTCGGATCCCGAAAAACCGGATTCGGCACCTAAACCGAACCCCTAAATCATGTGCGGAAGATAAGCCCGGGAATCTAACGTATCACCGATCAAAAGCACACTACGGATTCGAGCGTACCTTGTTGGCCACAGATTAGACACCAACGCCACAAAGAGGAAGAGAATTGAGGTCCGGTTCGATCCGATGTCGAAGAATCGTCGGGAGAGGGATGACGGAGTCGCTTCTTCGTCTTGGAGAGAGAGAGCTTCTTGGGAGAGAAATCTGAACGTATTAATGCGAAAAGGTGCGTTCATTCACTTTCTCATCCCTTTTATAGCTTCCCATTTCCACGAGCCTAATTCCCGTGGGCCGGGCCTTTTAGGCCCACCTAAAAAGGCCCATTTATTAAATCCATCATCTCCCACTCGCACATGGTGGACCAAAACCAACATGGGCGGATAGGCCCAACGGCGAGGCCCATCAACTGAAAATCCTCTTTTCCTCTTTCAACATTCATACCGGTGAATAATCCGTGCGACCAAGCATACTTTGAGAGCTCGTTGCTATACATCTGTTAGGAATATATAGCAGCTCATAATGGGCATCATTTTCCGAGTAAAAAATAGTATGCAGTACCCTAGATCGATCGATCACATTTATATCTCTCTTAATCTCATTTAAACAATGATATATTTATTGTATTCACAATTATGATTATCCCAAAGACAGTCATAATTGGTCGACCTGTGAATACAAAATCACAATGTGATTCTACAAATCCGATCTTCCTCTTTCCTTCAAACTCTCAATTTCAGTTCAACTTGCTTTTCTAGAAATGTCCCATTAGATCGAATCAACTCATGACCATTGGCAACATTCTAAGATAGCAAACACTAAATAGAAATCTTGAGAATAAGTAAGAGTCATGAGGGCACTAAAATTGAGGAACTCTATTCCTCAAGAGTCTCACACGTCATAAAAGTTGAGATCAAACTTTTGCCACTCTTATAGGTCGTCTAATGCATACGTAGTATGAAATACGTATTACGGTATTAACTCCTTTCCCATGGAGCGTATGTCTTCACCATCAATACCGTACGGATGATAGTTCAGACATACCCAATGTCTAACTTGAGTTCATGTATTGACTCATTCATAAAAATTCATCGAACTCGCATCGGCATCTTAGACGAGATAAAGTAAAATGTGTTGGTTATTTTACTTTCGGACATCGTGTGTACTATGTCCTCATCTTAACACTCGATTAAGGCGACATACGTATTTTAAGCTTGAGTTCTCGATTATCACTTAGATAATAAGCTTAAAAACAGTCTCATCTCTATCTATCACATAGTAAATAGAGGCGATTACCCGTGTGAGTGGGCTAATCTCTTATCTGTCCGACATACTTTCTCAACATAATATAATGCACTAAGCATTAAGATGTATAAAGATCAAACAAAGATACATAGGCATTAATAATGAAACAACACTAGTTCATACATGTGAACAACTCAGGGAAATTACAATCCAGTACATCAAACTCTACGCAATCCTAGAGATTTCACATGACCACAAAACACATCTCTAGGTATTGGTTTTGTCATAGGATCTGCTACCATTCTATGCGTAGATATGTACTGCAAGTTCACATCCTTTCGTGCAACCATATCTTTTACAAAGTTATACTTGGTATCTATATGTTTGGTCTTGCCATGATATTTTGGATCTTTAGTGTACGCTATAGCTGCTTGGCTATCACAGGTTAACCAATAACGGATGTGCAGCTTTTTCAATAACACCTAAATGATCCAAAAATCTCTTAAGCCAAACTCCTTCTTGCACCGCTGCCGATAATGCCACGAACTCAGCTTCCATCGTGGATAAGGCTATACACGTTTGCTTCTTCTTTGCTCCATGATATGGCGCCATTGTTCAAGAAGAAAGCAAAACCAGAGGTAGATTTCCTTTCATCTAAATCTCCTCCCCAATCAGCATCGAATAGCCTTCAAGTCGCAGATCCTTTCCTTGATAATTCAACTTGAAATCAGCGGTTCCCTTCGGATACCTCGGTATTCTCTTCACGGCTTTCCAATGTCTTTGGACCTGGATTGGATTGGTATCTACTCACCATTCCAACTGCAAAACATATGTCGGGTCTTGTACACATCATAGCGTACATCAAGCTCCCAACTGCACTTGCATAAGGAACATGTTTCATCTGTTCCTTTTCTTGTGGAGTCCTCGGACACGATCTATGGCTCAATCCTTCACCTTTCGCAATAGGAGTGTCTATGGGTTTACTATCTTGCATACGAAATCGTTCAAGAACTTTATTTATATATGTTTCTTGCGAAAGAGACAACGATCTCTTCGAACGATCCCTTGAAATCTTAACTCCAAGAATGTATGCAGCCTCACCCATATCCTTCATTTCAAAGTTGGAAGACAACCAACTCTTGACAGTATGAACAAACTCCATATTGCTTCCGGCAATCGTATATCATCAACATATAATGATATGATCACAAATTGATCCTTGGATCTTTTGATATATACACAATGATCCTCATCAATCATTGTAAAATCATATGCCATTATGGCATTATGAAAACGTATATACCATTGTCTCGATGATCGCTTAAGGCCGTATATCGATCTCAAAAGTCGACATACCTTTTCTTCTTGACCTTTCACTATGAAACCAGTAGGTTGTTCCATGTATATTTCTTCCTCTAATTTTCCATTGAGAAAAGCAGTCTTTACATCCATCGATGTAACTCAAGATCCATACTAGATACTATTGCCGAATAATGCGAATCGAGGTAAATCTTACTACGGGAGAAAACGTATCTTCATAATCAATCCCTTCCCGTTGATTATACCCCTTCGCTACAAGGCGAGCCTTATGCCTTTCTATCGAGCCATCAGCCTTTCGCTTTACTTTGAGAACCCATTTGTTCCCAATAGCTCTGCGTCCTTTTGGAAGATCAACCAGTTCCCAGACTTGGTTTGATTTCATTGACTCCATTTCCTCTTCCATTGCATGAATCCAATTTTCCTTATTGGGGCAATTTAGAGCCTCATTAATATTTCTAGGCTCATCCTCATCTTGTGGAGCAACCAT
This sequence comes from Eucalyptus cloeziana, assembly GCA_014182715.1. NCBI lineage: Eukaryota > Viridiplantae > Streptophyta > Magnoliopsida > Myrtales > Myrtaceae > Eucalyptus > Eucalyptus cloeziana. The sequence goes on from CM024638.1 coordinate 31,920,412, forward strand.
AAAAGTTTCCCCTTCAATGTCAAAACGTCGACGGGGAATACTTTGGCGACTTGTTCGCCGTATGGGAGTTTGTGCTCTTTGCACATCATTCCCCATTATGCTCTCACTGAGATTAGATAATGATGTCGTCTCATCATGTGGTTGCAATTGAGAATGAGTCGAATTCAATTCATCACTTCTCATATTACTCCCACTTGGACGAACTCCACTAAGATCATTATCTTGATCCGAGGTTTCAAATAGGGTGTTGTCTTCCCCTATTTCGCCCTTCTTAGGAAATTCATCCTCTAAGAATGTGACATCTCGTGATTCAAATTCAGTTATACTCCCACTTTCCTGCTCACCTATGAACACATACCCTTTTGAGTGTTCGAGTATCTTATGAAAATACTCTTTTTGCCCTCGGGACCTAATTTCCCAAACTTGTGAGAGGATTCAAGTGTATAGGCAGCACAACCCCATGGCTTAAGAAAACTTAAGTCTGGTTTTCTACCTATCCATAACTCATATGGAGTGGAAGCAACTGATTTGGAAGGCACACGGTTAAGTATATAGGCAGCAGATAACAACGCATCACTCCAAAAAGTGATAGGTAAGTTAGCATGTGCCATCATGGACCTAACCATTTCCAGTAGGGTTCTGTTTCTTCTCTCCGCAACACCATTTTGTTGAGGAGTATATGGAATAGATAACTATCTTTCTATTCCTTTTTCATCACACAATTTTCTGAACTCATCAGATAAATATTCTCGACCTCGATCGGATCTCAATGCTTTTATTTTCTTGTCTAATTGATTCTCTACCAGGTTCATAAACCTTTTGAAACAACTTATTGCTTCAGATTTGTGAGAAATTAAATAGACATATCCGAATCGAGTATAATCATCTATAAAAGTGATGAAATAAACAGCCCCATGCCTTCCTCTCACATTCATTAGACCACGAGATATCGAATGGATTAAATGCAGAGGAAATTCAGCTCTTTTACCTTTTCCAAATGGTTTCCTTGTCGTTTTCCCTTCTAGACAATGCTTACGAGATAGGCAAATCGACTTTTTCAATTTTGCCCAACAAGCCCTCTTTGGCTAGTCTATTCATACGCTGTTGGCCAATGTGACCAAGTCTAGCATGCCATACATTCACATCATTATCATATGTATTGTGAGACGTGAGAAGGGAATAACAAACATTTGCATTAACATAATCAATATCTAATACAATGAAACCATCCAGAAAATAACCATGACCATAGTAGTTTGTATCCAAATACAAATCTACACCTCTATTATGGAAGTTCAACTTAAAACCTAATTTAACCAACACTAAAACAGACACTAAATTCGACGAATCTCCGGAGCATACAACACATCATGAAGGAACAAGGTGCGTCCACCACGCATATTCAGTTGGCATGTGCCAATTCCTTTCACTTCAGCTCTGGAGTTGTTTCCCACATAGATCCACTTAGTTCCAGTTGGTACTCGTCGGAATTCCACGAAGGATCCTCTATCCTTCGCTACATGGTCTGTCGCTCCCGAATCCACAGTCCACGAGGATTAGATTCAGTCAAGAATACAGAACTTGACACATATGCAAAGTTCCCAATTGTACCAAGGGTGTGTACCTTCTTTGGCTCGCTACAATTGCGGGCATAGTGACCCTTTCGGTCACGGTTGTAACACTTCACCCTTGAGATATTCTTCACATAGAACGTTTTCCTCTCTTTTGTTGGTTAATTCTTGGTTTCTTGCAAGAAGGACTTGATCCCTTGCATTTCCACATATTGAACGAATCAATGCGCTTGCGCTTAGAGCATGAAGCCCCTTCTGAGCTAACAGCAACACAGAAAATATCTGTTTCCTGCTCTAATGCCTTGAGGCGATGATTAGCTAGCTCAAGGTGGCGCATAGCATCCTCTAGATCTTCCATAACATGGTCAAGAGCTATTAGTGCTTTTTGCTTTTCTAGCACATATTGAATTTTCATTTGCCAAAATTCATAGTTGTCACCATTGAGCTTTTCACCTTTGTTCAGCTCGGCAACTATGCTCTTTGTGGCTGAAGCCATTGATCTGAACACATCAGACATATATGCACGAGTTATTAATGCCTATCACTTATGCATCTATTTTGCACAAACCCATCACGTTAATTAATAATTTTAAGTAAGGTTTCAGAATCAAAAGGTCACTATGTTTCCAATCATCATCCAAAAATCCTAACTTAAAACTATCATTAATATGATTGTCATATGCAAAATCAATTCTATGAAGCTACAAAAACTTCTATTACTACCCACACTAACTACCCACAACCAGCAATTAAAGTGACAGATAATTGACATACAATAATATGATAATACTTTCAGTTAATACAACAAACATATAGGTCGTTACAATAACAACAATCAGGTAGATAACATTACATAGGATATTCACATAGCACACTCAACAAAAATAGCTAATACATTTTACAAATAACCTTCACACGAACCGGGAAAGATCCTCTTCGGTCAATTTCTTGACCTTTTCCCTTGCAACAATGCAGTAATATTCGTTTACAAAATCTATCACAATCTTCTTATATGAAGCAGCACCGTTGACATCCCATATGCGATTCAACACATCTTGCCATTCTGATGGAAGAGTGTTAATGAAAAATCGCACCATCTCGATTGCGACATGGGATGACCATTCCATATGACCTGTTGAATCTTCCCGTTGACTTCAAGAACATGATCAATTAAGTCACCTTTCTCCCATCGATAATCACCAACTCGCCTATCAACTTAGAAAGCTTTGCCTTTTGTTTATCGGTAATCACGCAAATAGGCGTACGTGAATCGAAGGGAGGCATTGTTCCTGCAACAAATGCAGAACAATATTGGATTACATATAATCCACATAGACATAACTGAAAAAAGAAACAAATTCCTTTCTTTTTTTTTTTTTTTTTTTTTTTTTTTTTTTTTTTTTTTCCGGGTCAACGGTCAACGGTCGGTCAACAGTCAACGGTCAAGTCAACGGTCAACGGTCGCGGTCAAACGGTCAACGGTCGGGCCGGTCGTCCGGTCGGACCGGTCTACCGGTTGGACGAACCGACCGACACGTGCGTGGCACACGCCGGGGGGCCGAACGACGCGCCGCCGTTTGCGCGCGCGTGCATCGCACGCGTCAGGCAACGGCGCGCCGTTTCGCTCGCGCGTGCGTCGCACGCGCCCGAGCCGAAACGGTGCGTTCGACGCACCGTTTCGCGCGCGCGTGCGTTGCACGCGCCTGGGCGAAACGGTGCGTTTCGCGCGGGGGGAGCCGAGTCGGCGCGTGCAACGCACGCGCCGATGACCCCGCGCGTTCCGGCCGCGCGTGGCGCGCGTCCGGCGGCCTCCGGCGGCACGCAACACGTCGCCGGACTCGTCTCGACGTCGCCTTCCTCCCTATGCCATTATATTTTGATTTTGACTTACGAAAAGTAGGAAAAAAAAGGCGAAGTATGCTCGGGTGTCGGGATTTAAGGCCACGATCCGTACGGCCGAAAAAGGATTATGCGAAAATCAATCATTAAAACATCATACAACATCATAAAACATCATACAAGTCGGGAAAACGCTAACACGGGCTCTGATACCAATGTTGGGATCGGTCGGATCCCGAAAAACCGGATTCGGCACCTAAACCGAACCCCTAAATCATATGCGGAAGATAAGCCCGGGAATCTAACGTATCACCGATCAAAAGCACACTACGGATTCGAGCGTACCTTGTTGGCCACAGATTAGACACCAACGCCACAAAGAGGAAGAGAATTGAGGTCCGATTCGATCCGATGTCGAAGAATCGTCGGGAGAGGGATGACGGAGTCGCTTCTTCGTCTTGGGAGAGAGAGAGCTTCTTGGGAGAGAAATCTGAACGTATTAATGCGAAAAGGTGCGTTCGTTCATTCACTTCTCATCCCTTTTATACTTCCCCATTTCCACGAGCCTAATTCCCGTGGGCCGGGCCTTTAGGCCCACCTAAAGGCCCATTTATTAAATCCATCACTAACGTATGATGAAATGATGGCGCGTCGTACAAGCATAAGGAACAAAATTAGAACGGAGCGCCTGGGGAAACTTCCAAGCATATATAGCTTATGCTAGTAGATTATGGGCACGCGAGCAATTGCCGATATTAGAAAGGTGGAAGACATGTTAAGTCCTCATTCTAGCCTTAATCTGGTGCATATCTTTTTCACAAGCCCATCTACCACTTTAAGCAATAATCTTTCCATCATCAAAGAGTCGTTCCAAGCCAAATTAGCCGGAAGAGCGAATTGAAAGGCCCGCAATGACATGATCCTGGAAAACCAGTGACGACCAACACAATTGAAACACGGAAAACAGAAAAAGGAAGAAAGAAAAAAAGCACAACTTTATCTTCATTTTATTTCAATTGCCTGACCATCACTCCCATATTGCAGGTCGGTGCATAATTTTCTCAGGATTACAGGGGATAATTCTTATTAACATGGGACAACTACCGAGTTAATTACATTATTAATCACCCTGTCAGAGCTCCCACCACTCTCAACAGCCTTCCAGGCCTCTTCTCTCACCTTCCTGGCTCGCTCTCTCAGCTTCTCATCTGTCATCAACTCCACAATCTTCCTCTCAATCTCTTCCCCTTTCACAACCCTATCAGGACCCCAATCCCAGTCCCTCTCCCACAGCCCCAGTCCCACCTCCTCCACGGCCTTCGCATTCAGCTTCTGGTCGCCGTGTTGCGGCCATGCGAGCACCGGCACACCCTGCCAGGCTGCTTCCATCATCGAGTTCCACCCACAGTGGCTCACAAACCCTCCGATGGCGGGATGCGCCAAAATCTCCTGCTGGTCCGCCCACCCTCTTATGATCAATCCCTTGTTCTTGGTTTTCTTTAAGAAGATATCGCTAAGGATGTCTTCCACGTCGTCGTTGTCATCCTTGTCTACTTTGGTGGTTTTCAGGTTCCAGCAGAATCTCCACCGGGCCTTCTCCAACCCCTTTTCCATCTCTCGCACCTGATCCCGGGACATTGCCGTTCTGTTTCCGAAGCTTATGTACACTACGGATTCAGATGGTTGGTTCTCTAGCCATGACCAGTAGAAGTGGTCCCCGTCTCGCGGAATGTGATACGATTCTAGTGGCCCTATGGGAAGAATTGGCGGTAAGCTCGCCATCACCCTGTCTTTGTTGAGAGCACTGAGCATGGATTCGTGGAACCATTCGAAGGTGTTCAGAAAGATTCCTTCTGCCTTGGGTAGAGCTTGAGAGTTCGTTACGATTATTGAAGTAAAAATATGGCTAGGATCGAGGAGTGCTGGTGGGATGCTCGACGTGGGCATTGGCGGCAATCCCGGAATCTTGATTTCGGTGGAAGCATTGTTGAACTCGGTCAGGTTCGATGCAAGAACCGGAGCATACGCCATGAGAGAGAAGAACTGGACTGAGGTGGTGGAAACGGCATACATAGGGAAGTGGAGGTCCTTGGCAATTGGAGCAGTCTTGGCAAGATGAAGGAAGTCCACAAACATAGCGGAAACAGGCAGGGACGATGAAGATAACAGAGGACCGAGGAGATGGATCGACTGACTGATGAGATCAAATTGGAGAAAGAAAGGGTCGACAGGGGCGGAATCGGCTTGCTGGGAGCTAGGAGTGAGCTGGAGTTCGAGGTGATTAATTTCGGGATTGTGGCGAAGGAACGAGGATATGTGGTCCGACTCAGCGGCGGACACAGTGGGTTGAGCAGTGATGAGCGTGACCACACAGTTTCGCTTGGCCAGCATCACGGCGAGCCGGAAGTATGGCATCAAGTGGCCCATTCCGGCACTAGGGAGAAGAGCTATATGAGGAGGTTTTGCTGTGCTCATTGCTGAATTGGCCTTCTTGGATGAGGAAGAGTATAGATGGCCAATTTAGAGACTGCTGTGTTGCAGACGCCGGAGACTGCACTTTCTCTTCCGTTTGTTTGTGTCTATTATATAGGCAAATTGTCGAGAACACGAAGGATGAGTGCGAGGGGGTTTGGTGGAATGGGAGGTGGGCAGTTGAAGGGAATCGAATGAGCAACTCCGATGCTATACTTGCTCTTTTTTTGCCGACAGACTCTTTACCTTATGGTTCAAAACTCATGTATTTTTTCAATAGAACTAGCCAAAAAAAATACGCACTTTGCATTTGGAAAGAAGTTGACTTTGGGCTATTTAAAAAAAAAAAAAAAAATTGGCAACATTAAAAAAAATGATTAATATCACAAAAAAAACCCTAAATCGGTACATATGTGACAAATTTATCCCGAATTAATTTTGTAACAACCAAAAATCCTAAACTAATATATATGTAATAAATTGAACCCAAACTAATTTTTTAACCGCTGAAAATCCCAAACTAGTACATTTGTGACAAATTTACCTTCCGTTAATTTTCATTAATTTGGATTAATACCACAAAAAAAGCATAAACTAGTACACTTGTAACAAACGGAAGGTAAAACTCCAAACTAGTACAACCGTCAAATGTCATGTATAATAAAACTTAGTAATTTGATAATACAATTTTAAAGAAACTAACTGAGGGATAATTTATCACAGGTATACCAATTTGCGGTAAATTGATCACATGTGCACTGATTTGAAGTTTTTTATAGTATTGACCATATGAAAAAGGTAGGAAAAAATTCAGATGAATGTTTGGAAATTTGGTTGATTTTGGAAATATGAACTCAAGGCGTGTTTGGTAGCTGAATAGGATAAAGATTTGGGGAAGCAAATATGAACTCAAGCCACATTTGGTAACAAAAAAATTATCAAATTACTCTAAAAAAAAAAAAAAACCCAACTCCCACCTGTACCTTGTCTCTAGGGAAATTACTAAAAAAGTCATAAATCTATTGCACTTATGCTAATTCAGTACTAAACATTTTAATTGTGCCAATTGAATTATAATTCTTTTTCACATTTTGTCAATTAAGTTCATCATGTTAATTTTGACTAGAAATTACTGATGTAAATATTAGACATTTTACGTGGCACAATCAAAGTTAACGTGGATTTTTTTAAGATAATTTTTAAAATTTTTATTATGGTTTTTTTCTACTTTATTTTTTTTTAATTGAAGACCGACAATGGTCATTGGCCATAGGCGAGGGCCAGATGTGGGGAGGCTGTAGCGGCCCTCATCCATGCCCTCACCAACCCTCAATAAAAAATAACGTAATGAAAAGAAAAGAAAAGAACCAAAAAATATTAAAATATTATTTAAAATTATTCACATCGGTCGATGTCCACATTAGTAATTTCCAGCTAAAATTGACGTGATGGACTTAATTGGCAAAATGAGAAAATGCTTAGGATTTAATTAGAGTAACTAAAATGTTTTATGAATGAATTGATATAGATAATATATATTTCAGACTTTTTGGTAATCATCCCATTTCTTCCCCAACTCAAGAGGCTTGCTTAGTTCGACGCACCACCATCATGTCTTACCCTCTCCATTAAGCAGGTCGATGTTGCTCCTCCAGGAGGCGTCACAAGCATGACATCTAAGGTTGGCGATGGTCGCTATGCCAACTTAAGGCCCCGTCAAGGTCCACCAGTGTGACTGCCATGGCCAATTTCTGCTAAAGAGCTTGCATGGCTCATGAGATTGTCATTGAGGCTCGTGGCTGAACGAGGTCCTTGCAAGCTCAAGGCCAACCCCGCACGGTCTCGGCGACTGTGAGCCAAATGCTCAAGTCGAACTAGTGTGATCACGCCTTGGCAGACCGCCAACGATATTGCCACAGACAGAGACAATGGATACAGGGAGAGGAGTGCGGACGGCAGGCATGGACGAAGGGTGTCGTTATCGGTGTCTGTGTTAGGCTTTCGCATTGGGTAGCCGTGCTACGCAGTAGGTGTGAGGAAAGTGAAACGGCGTGCGAAGAGAACAGAGAAGAGTTCTGGCGTGGATGTTGTTTGTGTATGAGAGCAAATGAGTTTTCTTAAATAGGAGAAATGAAAAATTTTAGGTTTAGGATACAATGAGACTATTTGACTTGGTAAATGGGAGAGAGTGTGACTTGGCACTTTCGAAAGGTCATTTCCTCGTACTCTTCTTAAAAGTGCTAATCAAGGAGCTACGCTTAAAAAAAAACAATAGGATTAGGACAGCGCCCTATTAAGATAGACTTCTCTCATGGATTGAACCCGATGGTTACCTTACAAAACCTAAGGATAAAAAGGAAAAGTCCAGTTCAAGTGTCGGCAAGAGATTTAGAGTTAGGATTTGTTTGATAAGAATAAAAAATAAATGCTGAAAATTTAAGTACTTAATATTAAATGTTGATAATTTAAGTGTTGAAAATAAAATTCAATTTTTTTTTTTTTTGATAAGGACTAATAATTGATAGCAGAATATTATGAATCTATTATCAAACATGGAAAAAAAAAAAAAAGCCATCATTAATTAGTTTTCTCAATATATTTAATAAGATTCTAATTACCATAAATTATTTTTCTATAAAACGAATTAAGTAGCCCCTGTTATACTTAAAGTGATTGGACAACTTTAATCTCATTAAACGTTAATTTTTTTTTTCGGCACTTTATTTAGTTATCAAACAGGTTTTAGTCAATGTGAGTAAATATTAAATGTCGTAAAATCCATATCAACAAAATTCGTCATTGGTTTAGGCAAGCGACAAATGGTGGTCCATTTATGTTTTCCTTATTTTTTACGCAATATGGCGGAACCGTGGACCAAATTAAAATAATTAAGCTCTCAATAAACACTGAAAATAAAATCGAGATAGATGATTAACGTGGTTTAGTTGGGTGTATCTACTCCATGAGAGAGATTGGCAAGATGTTTCATTAAATTAACAGAAGAAAATTACAATCACTCGAAATGCACAACCCTTTAGTATTTTTCAAATCCCAATTATATCCGAAAAGCCTCAAGAACTCAGATCAAAGTTAATTGATCGATTCTATTCATGCGAGTTGCTTGAATATAGTCCTACCAAACTTGATCTCAGCTGGAATTTAATACTTTTTGGGTTGCGCAGATTAACTCAGCTACTCTAATTAGGCTTCCAAGCTTATAGTTGATTGATTCTAGTCATGTCTTACCAATTTCATGTTTGATCCATCTTTTTGGGTAAAAATTCAGCATTCCCTAATTTACCCATTTTAAGACTTTTTGCAATGCACTTAGGGCTGAAAATAATATATATAAAATAACTTGGATCTTTCTTTTCTTGAGATTTATGCATATTCGCCAATTGAGTGTATACATCCTGCCAAGAGATCGTTTTGTTGGTGTAAATTTGTCATTTGGAAACCAAAAAAGCTAGGGAAAAAGGACATCATAAGTATCATAATTTTCGCACAGTGCTCACTTGAGTGTCAAATAATTTTTTTCGATCACTTAAGCATCATAACTTATGTATGATGTTCAGTTGAGTGCCATAACTTTTTTTCTGATCACTTGAATCTCATGTAACTTTTCATTTGATCATTTGAGTGCCAAGACTTTTAAAAAATGTTTACCACAAGTGTCATACTATGTCAAATTTTCAACACTTGAGTGAACGTATTTACAAAATTATGACACTTAAGTTATCAATTAAAAGTTATGGTACTCAAATGAATGTTTTTTTAGAAGTTATGGCATTCAAATGGTCGGAAAAAATGTTATGACTCTCAGATGAGCGTCATACAAATGTTATGACGCTTGTGGCGTCCTTATCCCAAAAGCTAGTATCGCTCAAAATCATCTTAAACTTGACTTAATTGAGCTTGCTCAGTTAGTCTCAAATCTAAAAAATCTATTCTATAGCTCAAGCTTTTCAAGTTCAAATGATGCTAGATATTCGTGTAGAATATTTTAGCAGGGTCAAACTCCACAATATAATGGTGTCAAACCAATAGAAATTAAGAATTTTATTTGTATGCTTTTTTTGTCAATTTTTTTTTTTTTTTGTATGGTTGAAAATTGAATATAGTTGTAGAATTTATTTGCCCTCTAAAAAGCGCCCAAAATCAAACCTATGGTTAATTTCCTCCAAATTTCTCAAACTACTCGGTTTTCATTGCAAAACTAGTAGAGAATAGATTTTATGGTTTTGTAATTTCTGGTAAGAAACCCCTACACAGGACTACCATTACCAAAAATTCACACATCATCAAAAAAAATAAAAAAAAAAAAAAAGGGATATGTACACTACAAGTTCTAAAACTTATCGTGAAAGTGCAATTGACTCTTAAAACTTTCAAAAATAATAGTCAAGTCCTAAAATTTATCAAATTAATTCAATCGAGTCCTTCCGTTAATACCGTCAAATTTTTTTGACAGAAAATACTAATGTGGAATATTAAATTAATTTATTTTTCCTATGTGGCATATTTATTACTTTTTGCTTTAAATCTTATTTAAATAGTAGTAAAAATAAAAAAGCTAAAATAATTAAAAATATTGGAAAAAAAAAATGGTACAAATCGTGGTTGGGCACCGCCACCGCTACCATCGTCGAAGGGGCCCACAACCTCACTGGCCCTAGGCGGCAGAGTGGGCAAGGCTCACCCAAATTTAGGCAACGCCGGCCCTCGCTCGAGCCTAGCAAGGGTCGCTGACCGTTGCCTAGGGCTGGGGAGGCTCATTGGCCACAGGCGAGGGCCAATGTCGCCAAGATTTTGGTGAGCTACGCTTGCCCTAGCTAAGGCATCACCCAAATCTAGGCAAGCCTTGCCTAGGCCAGCAAGGGCCATCCCCCTCCGCCACCTCGTTGGCCCCCTTGCTTGATCAGCAATGGTGGCGTGCCCAACCATGATCTCTGCCCTTTTTTTTTTCTTTATTTCTAATTTTATTTTTAAAATTATTTTAGCTTTTTAAAAGTTTTTAACTATTATTTAAATAAGATTTAAATTAAAAAGTGATAAAAATGCCACATAAGATAAATAAATTAATTTTAAAATGCCACATCAGTATTTTCCATTAAACAAATTGACGACTCAATTGCATTAATTTGCCAAATTTTAGAACTCAATTGCACTTTTTTAAAATTTCAGCACTTAATTACAATTTCACGACAAATTTTAAGACATGCGGTGTATATATCCCAAATAAAATAAAAATAAAAAAGGCACTCTGTCTTCGCTCTCATTTTCAAGGTAACATCGAGTCAATAGGGATGGCAAGTAGCTCATCTTAGATCTTCTTGTGCAGCTTGCATTATTGAGTTTTAGGGGCTCTAGCTTGCATAATTGGTTTTAGTTTGCACAAGACAATCTAAGAAAGGAGAGTAGCTCTTCTTAGATCTGTCTTGTGGAGCTTGCATTATTGAGACTTAGGGACTATAGCTTTGCATAATTGGTTTTAGGCAGGAAAAGTGTCAGAAAGTCCTAAACATATTGTCAATTTAGTCATAAATTTTTTTACCTAATATCAATTTAGTTATAATCCTTTTGACTTAATGACAATCCAGTGCTTCTAACTAATATTGGCCTTATATTGCTTAATGTGAGTCGGCGGGACCGACATTGATGTGGATAAAATTTATTAATATTTTAATTTCTTTTGAATTTTTTATTTTGAGGTCTGGCGATCGGCTAGAGGAAGAAGGAAGGGAAAGAAAAAAAAATGAAAGAAAAAGAAAATAAAAAATTTGAAAAATATTAAAATATTATTAAAAGTGATTCCAGGTTGACGCCGATTATGCCACGTAAGCTAATCAACGTCCACGTTAACAATATTCGGCCAGAATTAGCTGAAAAAACTGAATTGATATTAGGTGAAAAGGTTTAGAACTAAATTGGTACCGAAAAGTTTATAACTAAATTGGCACAAACCTAGATTCAGGACATTTCTAGAGACTTTTCCTGATTTTAGGCTGCACAAGGCAATATGAGATGGGCTACTCGTCGTCCCTATTTACCTTGTCTTGGAAATGAGAGCGAAGACAGCGTACCATCTTGGTTGACAAGGTGGTCGTGATGTGCAAAGGGAAGAGCCGTTGCTCAAAGCAACAATTCTGGATTTGCTTGACCTTAATCTAAGCAACATCCAATTTTATATAAGGGACATCCGACAACTGTCTTTGTCCAGATGGTGGAATTGGGATTGGACCGTGACCCATTTCTATCGGTTTATCAATATATAATGATTAGTCTAGGTCCGATTCACCCTCGTCACTAATTACGGTTGATTTGATTTTCGCCAGCACGATTATTTTTAATGACATCTTAATGGATTCTTGACATTAGTAAAGTATTTCATAAACTCAGAGTTTTTTTTTTTTTGGAGATTTAAAGTATTTCATAAACTCAGAGTCTATCTTAGGGGGTGACGTGGCCACCACATGGGGTGGTAACTCCCGAGTGAAATCCCAAGAAATAAGGTAGGGACTCTCTTGTGATTTAAGAGCAGAAGCTATTGTAACTTTACATTGGTTTTATTAGAGGGAAAGTACATTAGAAGTCGTGAAGCTATTGTATTAACTGCAGTTCAACCCTTTAACTTTTTTGACAAATCGCTTTAAGTTCCAAGACTTTTTAAAGATGGCTCGATGACGTACCTAAGACGAGTGTTGATGGGAGTGGCATCCTAAAATTTTCTCTTATTTTGCTCCATCACTCTCCCAAATGTAGAAATCCGTGTGCAATGAACATATTCATGCAATTCGGCCCTGTTTGGAACAATAGTGAATGGATTAAACTTTTTTTAATTTGTTTTTATGCTCCCACCAATTTAGTAACGATAAAGAGTGTCCACGTAGGCAATATTTAATCTACTTCACACTCCGGCATCCTCCGATGGTGTCGTCAGCTGGATTTGGCTGGATTTTGTGTTGGAATGACTTGGTTAGGCTTTTTTTCTAAGTAGTCGGACATGATTAGAGAAATCGAAAGTATAGAGATAGAATTAGAAAAGTAACGAAAATACAGGGATGAAAAGGCACTTCCATGAATATGTCCATGCATATTACTGGAAATAGAGGTTACTGATGGATTGTCTGAAGCATCTATCAACCCACCCGCAATTACAGGTGGCCCACCTCAAGCCCTTTGGGCTTTGCTATGTACTGTCAAGTAATGAAATAAATCTTTCTTTGACAAAAAAAAAAGGGTCAATGCAACCAGATAAAAATCAATTTGCATAGAACAGATTTTAATTATATGGCTAAGTGTCATAATTTATATATGGCGCTTATTTGAGTGTCATAACTTCTTTTCCGACCACTTGTGGATTACTTGAGTACCGAAACTTTTAACAAATGTTCACCACAAGTGTCATGACACGTCAAGTTTCCGATGCTTTAGTGAATGATTTTAAAAAGTTATGGCGTTTAAGCTAGGGAAAATAATATTAGAGATGTCATAACTTTCGTAAGACGCTCACTTGAGGACCATAACTTTTTTATTTTCGATCACTTGAGTATCATAACTTATGCACGATGCTCACTTGAGCGCCATAACTTCTTTTTTTATCACTTGAGTGTCGTATAACTTTTCAATTGATTACTTGAGTACAACAGCTCTTTAAAAAATGCTCACCATACGTGTCATGCCACATCAGATTCTTGATACTTGAGTGAATATTTTTAAAAGATTTTGGCATTCAAGTTATCAATGTAAAGTTACAGTGTTCAAGCTAGGGAAAAAGATATCATAGGTGTCATAACTTTCGTACGATGCTCACTTGAGTGCCATAATTTTTTTTTTTTTAATTACTTGAGTGTCATGAATTTTTTTTCTTGATCACTTGAGTGCCATATATCTATTCAATTGATCAATTGAGTACCACAATTTAAAAAAAAAAAAAAAATGTTCACCTTAAGTGCCATGCCACATCAAATTTCTGACACTTGAGTAAATGTTTTTAAAAAGATATGATACCCAATTTATCAATACAAAGTTATGGTGTTCAAGCTAGGGAAAAGGATATCACTTGTATAATAACTTTTCTTGCAAAGCTTGCTTAAGTGCCGTAACTTCTTCTTCTTTTTTCAATATTTTAAGCGTCATAACTAATATATGACACTAGCTTGAATATCATAACTTTTTTTTGCGATCACTTGAGTGCCATATAACTTTTCAATTGATCACTCGAGTACCATAACTTCAAAAAAAGGCTAACCACAACTACCATGCGACATTAGATTTTCGACACTAGAGTGAACGTTATTAAAAAATTTTGGCATTCGTGTTATCAATTCCAAGTTTTGGCATTAAAAGAAATGTATTTTCTTTTTTGAAGTTATGGCATTTAAATGATTGAGACAAAAGTTATGGCCCTCAAATAAGCGTCATACTAAAGTTATGACATTTATTGTACACTTATCTCCAAAAACTAGCATCACTCAAAGTCATATCAAACTTGACTTGAATTGAGCTCTCTTAGTTAGAACGCGTCTGGTAACCATTTTGTTCCTAAAAACAATCTTTGATCAGAAATGGTTTTTCCTAATTCTATTCCCTAGATGAGTTTCTAAGCATTTGAAAATGTTTGATAATTATCCAAAACTTCTGCTCCTAAGATAAAAGTGTGTTTGATATGACTTTTAAATTTTTTGGTTCTTTTAAATTTTTTAATACTTTTATTATATTTTTCTTATTTTTCTTTTATTTTTCTTTTTTCCTTTTCTCTTCTTCTTCCTTGTTCTTTGTGGCCAGCCGCCGACAATGACAATGGTTGGCGATCGGTGATCAGTTCGCCAAAAGCTCACCTAGCCACCACGAGCCTCCAATGAGCTCATTAGACCTTGCCTTGGCCTGGCAAGGATTTAGCGAGCTTGTCAAACCTTGCCCAGCCGATCGCTGACCATCGCAAGTGGTACCAGCAGTGGCTAGCCGTGGCCAGTGACCAGCTAGGAGGAAGAAGGAGAAAGAAAGAGAAAAGAAGAAAAGAACAGAGAAAAAAGAAAAAGTTGGGCTTGATTCTTGAAATTATTCTTAGGAACAAGAAGCAACTTTTTTTCTATTACTTGATTCTGTTCCAAATCTATTTATGGGAACAAAACAAAATGAATTTTTGTTCCAGAGAACAAAAAATTTACCAAACAAAAATTTGTTTTTTTCTTGTTCTGGATAACAAAATATAGAATCAGACACTATTTAAAGTGTTACCAAACGCGCCCTTAGTCTTGGATTTGAAAAATCTATTCTAAAGCTCAGGCTTTTCAAGTTCAAATAATGCTAATTTGTTGTGTAACTCCACAAAATAATGGGTTCAAACCAACAGAAATTAGGAATTTTATTTGTTTGGTTTCTTTTGTCAATTTGTTTTTATATTTATGGTTGAAAAATGGATGTAGTTGCAGAATTTATTTGCCCTTAATATAGCACCCCAAATCAATCCTGTGGTTAATTTCCTCAAAGTTTTCTCAATTACTCGGTCTTCATCACGAACTAGTAGAAAATAGACCTTTGGGTTTTGTAATTTCTGGTAAGTAACCCCTATGCAGGACTACTATTAATTATGGTTAATTTCCTCAAAAGGTTTCTCAACTACTTAGTCTTCATTGCGAACCTAGTAGAAAAGAGACCTTGTGGTTTTGTAATTTTTGGTAAGTAACCCCTACGCAGGACTACTAATACCCAAAACACATACATCATCATACAAAATAAAATATAAAAAAGAAAAGGCACTTCGTCGTCGCTCTCATTTTTTAGGTAACGTTGAGTCAATAAAGATGGCGAGCAACTCATCTAAGATCGTCTTGTGTGGCTTGCATTATTGAGTTTTAGGGGCTGCAGCTTGCATCATTGAGTTTTAGTCTGCACAAGACAATCTAGGAATGGCGAGTAGCTCATCTTAGATCCTTCTTGTGCAGTTTACATTATTGAGGTTTAGGGATTTCAGCTTTACATAATCAGTTTTAGGTAGGAAAAGTGTCAAATAAGTTCTAAACCTATTGTAATGATATCAATTTAGGTTTAAACCTTTTAATGGTATCAATTTAGTAATAAACTTTTTGGCCTAGTGTCAATTCAGTCATTCTTGTTAATTTTGGTCGGATATCACTAACGTAGACATCAGGTAATCTATGCGGTATGGCCAGCACTAACATTCATAACTTTTAATAATATTTTAACATCTTAAATTTGAATTATTTTGATTTTTTCTTTTCTTTCTCTTTCCTTTTTTCTTTCCTTCCCTTTCTTCTTCCTCCAATCGGTGGCCAAACCTCAGTGAATGGCTAGAGGCAAGGGCCAACGAGGAAGAAAGGGAAGTAAAAAGAAAAAGGAAAGAGAAATAAAATAAAGGAAAAAGAAAAGGAAATAAAAGTAAAATAAAATTCGAAGAAAATTAAAATATTATTAAAAGTGGTTCCATGTCAACACTGGCCATACTACATAAGCTTACCAACATCCACATTAGCAATATCTAGTCAAAATTTAATGGAAAGACTGAATTAACACTAAATCAAAAAAATTAAAATTAAATAGGTGTCAATAAAATGTTTAGATTTTTTTTTTTTTTTGACAATTTTCTCGATTTTAGGCTGCACAAGACAATATGAGATGAGGTACTTGTAACATCTTGAAATTCGACCCCATCTCGAACATATGAAATGGGCATTTCGTCGACACGCTTATGGTCTTTTTTCTCTGAGCTGGCCCCTCACGAGTTAACTAATTTATTGGGTAAAGCCGTTAAGGGATATAAACACGACAAACTTGAGAATTTGATCAGAAATCGACTGCTCGACCATAATAATCAGCAAGGGTCAATACGACACTGTTATAATCGATTAGCAATCGAATATAGATCGATTTGATGGAATCACGTAATTGAATTGTGGGTGATTCCGCATGATTACGAAATTCGCGTCAAATAGCACTAACCCGATTTTCTATTGATTTTATACTTGGTACACGTAATTGAAACCTTATGATTTTTATGACAACCGAGAGTTGCCTACGAGTCGAAAATGCACAAATGTGGATCGAAAATTATCGACCACGGGTCAAGCATGCTAAAATTCCTAAAAGCTACCAAATAGGTTATGTTATACTAAAATTGCGTTCAGTCGATTTTAACCAAGAAATTGAATTCGGTTTCGAGAATCAGACATTCGAGCGTGTCACAATTCATTTTTAGGACATCGTCTCATCTTTAGAGAAATTTTGTCGAGCCCAGAATTTTGCAGAAAAATCGGTTTTCGGCAAAAAGAAAATAAGGAAATTCGAAGGGGCTGAATTAATGGAATTTTTGGGCTACTAAAAGGATTTGTTTGGGGAATTTGAAGCTAAATTCCCATTGGATGGTCCCTTGACTATATGATTGAAGACTTTTGTGGCATTTTGATCATTATTTTGATATTTTTCTTGACCTTCTTGTTCTCTCTCTCTCTCTCTCTCTCTCTCTCTCTCATTTCTCTTTCTTTTCTTCATGCGTGAACCCCCACCAGCAGAGGAGTCTTCATTTCCTTTCGTTCTTCCTCATGCATCCTCCTCTTCTTCATGTTTTCTTCATCCCATCAACCCAAGCAACCCCACAACCTCACGCCAACTTCAGTCCCCTGCACACCAACGACAGCCCCTTCTCTAGTTTCATTCCCTGCTAAACCAACTCCTTCCACCAGCCAGCCATCTTCATCCCAAGCTCCACCAGCTGCCAACGCCAACAACCACCACATAGCAGCCCATTCCAGCCACCAACATCTCCCGACTAGCCCTCGTGCCAGCTACCGCTTCAATCCATTCCAGCTCAGTCCATCTACACCGTCCCTGCCGAGCTACCACCAACTCAGCCACCATCCAAGCCGAGACCTCAGCCACCGACCAGTAACCAAGCCAAGCTTGTTGGAGACACAGTAATTTCAGGTTGTCACCGCCTTCACGTCGCCATCGCCATGAACCCACCATCACCCTAATCCGGTGAGTTTACTCAATAATCCTTGATTAAGTTGTTAATTATGCTTATGGGTTAGATTAGTATCAATTAGCTTAATTAGATTAGTGTTGATTAGCCTAGTTAGGTTAGTGTTAAGTTGATTAGCTTAATTTCATACTCGGTTTATTGGACACTCGCTGTTTGCAATTTTTGTGGGGAAAAATTTGCTACAATTTTGAGATTACTTCCTCATTGAAAAATGTTCTAGACATCTTCAGTTATGACATATATTTTACTCAAGATTTTTGGGATTTAAAAGAATGAGATTTTAGATTCGTTATTTGCAAAACAAAATCTCGGATTATGATGGAAACAGTGACCTTTTAGGGCGCGCATAATAAAATTTCTGTTTCTCGATTTCTCTATTTCTCTATTCCCCGAAACAAGTTTGAACAGAAATTCATTTGGTAATGCAATTTGATTTCTCTATTTTTGAAACAGATTTCTATTCCAAAAATAGAGAAATCGAAGAAATCATAAGCTGAAATTTTTAACTTCTCAATTTCTGAAATAGAAATAGAAATTTTTTTTCTCAACTTTTCAATTTAGTTAATTTAGTCTAAAATATTTTAATGATTTTTTAATATAATCATTTCAATTAATATTGATTGAAAATCTTAACCATTAGGCCAAATGGTGGGAATTGAATGAAAAATGCTTCATTTGTTGCATGCAAGAGATTTCACGCATGGTAATAGTCAACTTGCCATATTCATATCTAACGAGTCTTTCTTCACCTACTCTTCCGTAGTACGCCATACAACAGCTCTATCTGGCTAACTATATTTTTAATCATAAACTTCATATTGGGGCAGTAAAAAGAGGTCAAATCATTAGGGTTTCATCTGATTTTTCTTTTATATAGCATCCTCACTTATCAAGACGCGGGTAAAAAGAGGTCTAATAAGGAATCTGTTGTTCTTGTAAGAGTATTGATGAAAATACAGATTTTGATAATAAATTTTTAAATAATCCGAGTGTTGATAATTTTGAAAAAAACCGGTGACGATTTTTGAACATGGTGAGGATGTTTTTAACAAAATTTGGAAAGAAATTGGAATTAGACTTGAAGTTAGGATTTTTTTTTAGGAGATTAGACTATTATAATCATGGCTATCATTAGACTTATTTGATTAATGTGAAATCAATTTCGGCAAAAACATAACGACATATTCACTACAATTGAATTTCAATTGATTTTTTTTTTTTGCCATGTTGTTTATTTTTCGAAAGAAAATATTATGTAATAGGAAACGTAAGCACATGTAATAGGAAATTCCATGAAATTGTATTTTCAACTTTTGTAATGTATTAGTATTATTTCGACTATTATTTTGTATATGAGGATTTCCTACGTTGTTTTAGTATTATTTCAACTATTATTTTGTATTTGAGGATTTCATATGTTGTTATCTAATCAATTTTTATTCCTAGAAATATAAATTTTATGCTGTTATCAAACAGATTTCTATTCCAGAAATAGAAATTTTGAGTCGTTATCAAATGGGTTTCTTTACTCAGAAACTTGTCTGGGGAATAGAAATTGAGAAATTAATTTCTAGCCAGAAATCAATTTCTGGAACAGAAATTTTGTCATGCGCACCCTTAGTGTTCAATGGATTTTTATTAACTCTTAGGGTTCAATTTTTTTAAAGGTTTCTTCACAAAAGTATTTTTTATCACATCTTGTAGTTTAACATAGTCAAATTTCAAAACAAACGGACAAGTTTTTGATCTCGAACCAAATTGGTTTTGGAAAATAGACTTTTTGGAAACGATTACAGATTTTGTAACGGTTTGGACTATTTACTACTCTCAATCTAGAAAGATCTGAGTTAAGGTGTCTTCATGAAAAATGTTCGTTTAAGTGTCCTTTAGCACATATTCAAATTTGGGTATTTCTGAGCTCGTTTGATTATGTTTCTGGAATTAAAATTGGAGGGGCGCAAGTGGCCCGGTTTCTGCCGGCTAGGACCGGTAGTGGTTTTGTGGTTGTTCTTGATGTTGTGCTTGCGGGATAATGTCTATTTGGTGATATGGTTAACTTTTGGCATGCTTAGAACTTCTATGTGATGTTATACAATTGAGTGCTCTATGGTAGGTTCTGATTTTGATACAAAACTTGGTGCGATGGACTATTAAATAGAAAATGAATGAGGTGTCGGGTCCGGACACCAAAACTTATTTGTTCGATAAAACAATGAGGTTTTAAACTAGGTGCGTGCAAAGTTTAACGGATTAATTTTGAGTACGTGAGCACCTATGAATTTATTTCTAAACGTTTTGAAAAAAAAAAAAAAGGTTACTAAGGTTTGTTTTCAAAAGAGGGTGGTTGGAAAAGAAATTAGAAAAGAAATATGGTGTCAAGTTTGGACGCCAATTTTTATGTGCTCAATAAAATGAGAAGGTTTTATACAAGATACATGCAAAGTTTGGCAGGTTAATTTCAAATACGGGACCCCGTATGAATTTATTTCGGAAAGTTTGAACAAAAAAAAAAAGAGTTGCTAAGTTTATTTCAAATAGGGGATTTTGGTGTTTTGGCTATATGATGGAAGCTAAGAGTTGACTTGGTTGATGATGCACCTACAGGGTTAGGTTAATTAAGTTAGTTTAGTTTAATTAATCTCAATTTATTTAATTACTCGCAATTTATTTATTTAATTTTAATTAGCATAAATTATGATGGATCAGCCGTTTATTAGAATTTTACTCTGATCATTGTGGTTGAATTTATATGTGAAATTGACTGTTTAATTATGCAATTGAGTGCTTGATGATCGTTGTGAATTATATTATTGCAAAATATGATTTTATGGTATTTAATTAGAAAAAAACTGAGTGTCGATTTTTTATGCCAAAATTTTATGTAGTATAAAAAATCGTGGAATTTTGAAATGAGAGTGTACCACGCTTACTGGTTCGATTTAAATGCATGACCACGCACGATTATTTTACTGGGATGATTTTTAATATGAATGAAATTGGCCAAGTCCATTATTTGAAATTTAGGCATTTGAATGCAAAGCACAATATTCTTGGCCGAACATGGATGTGCGTGTGATCACTATCGGAACCCGTCCTAATGCGTTCACGCGAGACAATGCCTGATTAAGTTCAAATACCCATTGTTAACAAATGCCGGTCGCAATGGAGGCTGGACCGATGCTCTTTTACAAAATGCCGTCTAGATGTAAACGTTGCCATGCCCGACGGAGCGGGACGACGCCCAGTTATGCCGGATGACCGCCGATTGTTGAGTTGGTCGTGGCCAAGAGGTCGTAAATAACTAGGACACGCTTGAGTGATTAAGATAGTCGCGCCTAATTATGGGACAAAATTGTGTGGCACGGAATGGGACGTGTCATAACGGTTTTACTTTATAATCAGGACCCATATGATTTATTGCAATAAGAAATGATATGTTCTAGTTATTAAATTGCGCTTGTTGCATTAATATTGATATATGTGATGAGCTAATGTGCAAGAATGCGCCAAGGTGAGGTAAGTCCTATGTGGTGCATGTTTATGACGCCTATGAGTGAATTTGTGTCCTCATCGGGGTTTAGGGTTTTAACTCACTGAGATTTTATCTCACCCCGTCATAGTTAAACTTTTTCATGGCCGTAGCGTGGAGATCTACAGAGTGCGCATTTGGTGGGCGTGGGATGTGACACCTTTTGGCTGGCCTTGTCGCTAGTGAAGTGTAGGGGTTTCTTTTGAGGCAGATTTGTATATAAATTCCTAGGTTTAACTTGGCAAGTATATAAAGTGTGGTTTGTGAAATAGGCGTTGGCTGGTTTTTACTATCACATGTGTTTGATGATTGTCAAGGTGTTTGTTTAATTCGCTTCCGCAAGTGCTTAATTGAAAGGAAAAAAAAAAAAACGTCGGCGACGTGTCCTGGGAATGTCGCATTTTTAATCGACCACCGAGAGATGTGCATGTACCCGGAGTTCGGGCGTGACAGTACTCGTCATCCCTATTGACCTTCCCTTGGACATGAAAGTGAAGATAGTGTGCTATTTTGGTTGAAAAGGTGGTCGTGGCATGCAAAGGGAAGAGTCGTTGCTCTGAGCAACAATTCTGGATTTGCTTGACCTCAATCTAAGTAATGTCTTCCTGTCATCTCAATTTATATAACGGGCATCCAACAACTGTCTTTGTCCAAATGGTGGAATTGGAATTGGAGCGTGACTAGAGCTGTCAATATGGGTTAGAAACCCACTTTGTGACTCACTTTTAGAGGGTCAAGTTACAAATGGTCACTTAAAATTTCACAAATGGGTGGAAATGGGTTTAAGAAATCTAAGCCTAACTTTATATGGGTCTATATGGGCTTGCACATGACTCATACTCAACCCATTTAGTTTACCAACCCAACCCATATTGATGTCTTCATTTTGTTCGCTTGACTATCTTAGGTAAAAAAAAACACTACTTGACAATAGCGCGTAACCAACACTTGCACTCGGGGATCTGCAGCTCTTGGGCAAGTTGCATTGGAACCGAGTTGGGATGCGTCGTCGTGAGCACTACAAGTCTGCTGCGATGCCGACTTCTAACCGCTCGACCTGACGAGCTAGTCGCCCTATGTTGTGAACCAGCACAGCAAAGTCGAGTGGTCAAGGGAGAAGTGAATGGAAGGAGAGTGCTACGCAAGATAGTGAAGGTTGACGCACGTTAGGGAGGCGAATTTGTGTAAGAAAGAGGTGAAGGCAACGGCGAAGGCATAGGATGCAAAGGTGAAGGAGAAGGAGGGGGAGGCAAAGGAGGACGGCAGTGCTGAAGCTACCGAAGGAGGAGAGGGAGCAAACCACCAGCCTAATCGGCCCGAGCTAAGTCCTTCCGGTGGTCGCCGCCATTTTTCTATTGTAGTAGAGAGAGAAAATGGATTTCTTTTTCAAAGAGAGATTCCTAAGAAGCACCAAGACTCTTCAGAAGCTTTCATGTCGTGTCCGACACTCCGACATATTTCCGACATGTGATCAACGAGTGTTAGAAAATTTGACACATTGTCAACTCTCCCCGACACACTCTGACACGTGAGTTCGGAATTATGACACACGATTCCGACACATATGGGATCATTATTAAAAAATTTCAATACTTAAGGGTCAAAATGTAAATATATGCAAAAAAAAAAAAAAAAAAAACGATAGGGATTGTGGGGCTGGGCACTGCTGCCGCTGCCCTTGTCAAAAGGGGCTGACGACCTCATTGACCTTAGGTGGCAGTGGGGGGCAGCCCTTGTGGGCCAAGCAAGGGTCGACGATGGCTCGCCCATATCTGGGTGACGCCGCGCCCTTGTTTGGGACCAGCAAGGCCTCGCCTAGGGCTAAGGAGGCTCACCGGCCACAAGCGACAACAAGCATCACGCAGATCTAGGCGAGCCTCGCCCGGGTAGATAAAGGCTACCCCATCTCCGCTACCTAGGGCTAGTGACCTCATTGGCCCCCTCTGACGGTGGCAGCGACAATGACGATGGCATGCCTAGCCACCCATGCCCTTTTTTTTTCCCAATTTTTTAAAGAATTTTTTTAGCTTTTTTTTTTTAAATTACTATTCTTTAAATAATATTTAAAGAAAATTAAAAAAAAATGCCACGTAGGATAAATAAATAAATTTAAAAATATTAATTCAACATTTTCCATTAAACAAATTGATGGTATTAACAAAAGAACTAGATTGCATTAATTTAATAAGTTTTAGAACTCAATTACACTTTCATGATAGATTTGAGGACTTGTAGTGCACATAGTGGAATGTGGATTGTTTGTTTTTTTCCTTTTAAGTTCTATGGACTATTGTAATAGAATGTAGTTGAATTTGTCAAATTAAAACAATGAATGACATTAACAAATGTTGGATTAATATTTTTAGTGTGAATTAATTATAGGCTCTTTTTATTATTATTTATTTATTTGTGCATATATATTTAATATATAAAGTATCGGAATTCTCTATTTTTGGAAAAATGATGTGTCAGCATGTTGTGTCATTTCGTGTTGTGTCGTTTATCCGTGTTGGTACTACATAGGTGGCTTACGTTCTAAATGGGGAAGAAGATGAAGTTTTTTAAGTTTTGATTTCATTTGAAATTAGATTTTTAGTTTTTAATTTCTTTTTCATTTTTTGTTTTATTTAATTTTTCTGTTCATATTATTTTATTGGAAAAGTATGATATATCCCTACGTTCAAACAAACTTGACTAGCAGTAATATCTAATCTCCATTATTTTTAAGCTCGATTTGTAAATTATCTAAACATTATTTTTGTTTATATATGAATCGATCGATTTCAAAGTCATTGATTGACAAAACCAAAAGAAAACCTTTAAAGTCATTCCCCCATAGTCTAAATAGTAAAAAAATGGAAAAAAAAATTACAAAATAAGTTTTGAAATTTGTCGATTTCCTTCACTTTTTTTTCTCAAGCCATTTATAACTCATCTAAAAAGCAAATGAGTTGAGATTGAGCTCATTGAATTTGAGTCACAAAATGGGTATAGAACCCATTTTTCCAACCTAAGTCTGTACGAGTATTTCAATTTATAAGTTTTTTGCATTTTTTTTTATTTTTTTCTTTCGACATCAAGTTTTTATCTAAGTAACATATACAAGTGAAGAGCTTGAAGTGGGTTAAATAAGTGGGTATATGTTTTCCTAGAATATTAATTTGTTTTGATAATATGGGTTGGATCAGGTCGGGTATAAGTCATTAATTTACATTGCATGAAAATATGTCAATATGGATCGGAATATTTTCGATCTGACCACCCATCCGACGGCCCTAACGTGATCCATTTTCATCGGGTATCAATATATGTATTGACAGTCTAAGTTCGATTCGCGCACGTCCCTAATTGCGGATGATTTCATATTCACTAGCCCAATCATTTTTTTATGACGTCTTAATGGATTCTTGACATTAGTAAAGGATTTCATAAACTCAGTTTTATTTTATTGATGCCGAATCCCGGGACATAAGTTAGGGAGTTTCTCGTGATTTACGAGCGGAAGCTATTGTAACTTTATATTGTAAGGGGAAATACATTAGGAGCCGCGAAGCTACTGTATTAACTGCAGTTCAATCTTTTAACTTTTTGACAAATCACGTAAATTACAAAACTTTTTAAAGATTGCTTGATAAAGTACCTGAGACGAGTGTTAACAGAGAGGGTGTCCTAAAATTTTCTGTTATTTTGCTCCATTACTCTCCCAAATGTAGAAACTTGTTTGCAATAAACATATCCATGCAATTAGGTCCTATTTGGAACAATAGCGAAGTATTAAACCCTCTTTTAAATTTTTGTTATGTTCCCATTAATTTAGTACCCATAAAGAGTGTCCACGTATGCAATATTTAATCTACTTTATACTCTGGTGTATCTAACGGTCTTGTTAGCCAAATTTGGCTGGATTTTGTTTGAAAGGATTTGATTAGATAATTTTGTTTAAGTAGTCAGACTTGATTAGAAAAATCGAAAGTATAGAGATAGCATTAGAAAAGTAACAAAAATACAGAGATGAGAAAGCAAAATCATTGCTTAAACATATCCATGCGCATTATTGGGAAGAAAGAGATTACTAATCATGGACTGTGTTAAGCTTCTATCAGCCCACTCGCGGATACTGTTAGCCCATCTCAAGCCCTTTGGGCTTTGCCATGTACCATCAAGTAATGAAATAAATCTTTCTTTGACCAAAGAGGAAAAAAAAAAAGGTGGATGCAACCAAATAAAATGAATTTGCATAGAACAAATTGCAAGAATAATATCTCGTGATACAATCATGCAGATACATAACAATTATTCATTGTACGGTTAAACCGACTATTTTGATATTAGATTTCGATCCAATGAAGTTAGAGATAGAATGACTAGAATCCTATTTATTGAATTTGTCCTTGACAAATTCTATGATGACGTTGGAAAACTTAGGGGTTAAATGGATTGGTTTTCCCCTCATTTTCCAAAAGGGTATCTTGGACGACGGCCCTCCCATACAAGAAGCAACATCATTGACCTAGAATTCTGTCTCTCCCTTATCCAGAAGATTCTCTCTCTCTCTCTCTCTTAGAAAACAACGTATTTGCCGATGCCAAAAGCTTCCCATAGGAACGGAATTGAATGCTTTGTGCGCAAAATATCGTCATCGATCCATGTTCATCGCCAGAAACAGTTGGAACCAGAAATTACAGGCACCGGGCAAAACCCAGTTATGTGTCGGTCTCGGTTACTTGCAAGACATCACGAAACCCCACCCTTCCCCTCGCTTATCCTCCACTCATATTTTGCCCACATCAAATCCCACACAACCTATAAAAACAACCACATCCTCTCTTACCAGTCCCATCTACAAAGAATTCAATACCATCTACAGAGATAGAATTTAAGCAAATTCTTGCAGTTTCAAGACTTGGGTTTGGCGTTAGCGACAGAGGAGATGGAGATCAAAGTGCGGGACGAGAGCTCGACAGAGCATACCCTCCCGCTCCTGAAGGACGAGGATGCGGATAGGAGGAACTTGATACAAAAGGCCATGAGGCAAACGTTCGAGAGCACCGCCCACTTGGCCAAACTCTTGCCCACCGGGACGGTCCTCGCGTTCCAGCTCCTGTCCCCAATATTCTCGAACCAAGGCCACTGCGACCCGGCCAGCCGGGCCATGACGGCAGGCCTGGTGCTCCTCTGCGGCCTGTCCAGCTTCCTCCTCTCCTTCACCGACAGTTTCAGGGATGAGAAGGGGGATGTGTGCTACGGGTTCGCCACGCGGCACGGCCTGTGGGTGATCGACGGGTCGGACAAGCTCCCGCCTGAGCTCAAGGATCAATACAGGCTGAGGTTCATAGACTTTGCGCACGCGATCATGTCGGTACTGGTGTTTGGGGCGGTCGCGCTTTTTGACGAGAACGTGGTGAACTGCTTCTACCCGGCACCATCGGACGAGACTAGGGAGGTGCTGACGGCGTTGCCGGTGGGGATCGGAGCCATCTGCACTATGTTGTTCGTCGTGTTCCCGACCAAGCGGCACGGGATCGGTTTCCCACTTACCAGTAATTGAACCACACCACATCTAGAATTCTTGTCTTTTGAGACGATGCACAGTTGCAAATTTGAATGTGTTCATTTCTTCCTAATTCATTTCGGCGTGGATCATGTCATCGATAATAATAAAAGAATGACTTTCATACCATAGTCATTTCCTTACTCAAGCATTTTTTAAATAAATTTTACAAGGAGATTTTGATTTTTATACAAGAACCTATATAATTATCTTAATGGTTGGCTAAACTATGATAAAGAGCAGATATCAACATAAAGTACAATATGATTACAAAAAAAAAAAAAAAAAGAATTGGCTAATATCATTCCCTTAAACTCAAGGTTAAATAAAAAAATTAGAAGAAAAATATATATATCAGCAAAACATTCTCATGGATAAACTTTAGTCCTGCATCAATATATTGACCAATCGAGATCATTGGAACCAAGCGTATGATCACATGGATAAGAATTTCTTTCTTTTCTTCTTCTGAAATAACCGAAATAAATTAATTTTTTACCATTACGACGGATTTTCTATTCTTTTTTTACTGGAATTTGTAAGAATGATGCTAGTCATTTTTATTTGGTATAAAATGACAATTTGATTTATATTTGCAAAAAAAGAAATGGACAATTTATTTAGGGATATCATCCCTTGTAAAATAGAACATTAGTAATTCCTTTATACATATGCATATTTTGAGTCTTGATGGCCTTTGTACTAATAATACATGTAGCGCAGTGCACATATTGTATATTGTCTATACTCGGATCATGTGAGTCCAATCCTTATGGAGCTTCGGATGATGAGGACTCAACTCACATCAGACCTACATAATTTAATAATTCCTGTAAGCCAAGCTCACATGGCCTTTGACGTAGGCAAGATTTGATTCTCTAACATATGATGAAACGATGCTGCGTCGTACAAGCAAAAGGAACAAAATAAGAAGACGTCACCTAGGGAAACGTCCAAGCGAAGAAAAAAAACTTAGTTTATCAAATTACCAAACTAGAGAAAAAGTACGGGTCGAGATGGCCTGAAAAGGATTATAGTTTGTGCTAGAACTCGATATGAAAGCCACATGGAAAAGTGATGCCGAGGTTTCCCCATTCGTCCTCTAAAGTTTAAGGACGTGTACGTGTATGTGTATACGTATCGTAGTTCTTGGAATGAGTATTTCACTGTTTCAAAATTGTAGGCTGTGTAAACCAGAATCGAGCTCGCCAAGTGTAAGCGAAAAGTACGTGTGTCGGCGGTGGTGGGCGTGGCGGGGATTGAGCAACAAAGTCGATGGCGGTGGGCAGCAGCACGACGACGAGGCCGAGGATGCAGTCTACGTCGTGTTAGAGAGAGATGTAGCTATAGAATGGAAGAGAAAAAAAGATAAAAATCACTTGTGTTTTCTTGTCTTTCTTTATGTGTTAATAAGTAGGGTGTTTTTGAGTAGTAGGTCCATTCCCAGCCTAGACTCAATAATCAAATGGCCGGTTTTTCAGAGTCAAGATTGAACCGACCGGTTCCCATGTTGATCCAGCAAAAGACCAAGTTCTTTTTAGCATCTACTAAAATCTGAATCTTGGAACGCTCAACACGCGCACACACAGAGAATCACTGGATCGCTATTGATTTTCAGACAATTTCAAATTCTGTGGTAGCATTTTAGATTCAATGAAAGAAGAACAACTTGTGCAACTCCCACCATTTTACTTTGGAAACAGCCCAATTCCAACCAGTTCCTGAATTGATTGATTCGATTTTCAATTTCAATTTTTTGAGCGATTCATCTCTCTAATTGAAAACACCAGTGGACTCACTCTGAATAACCAGTTATCTCTAATTAGAGTGCAAAGTAAAATTATACACGATTCAAGTTACTTCTATACTGAACCAATTGGACTCTAGACATCCAATCATCAGATCCAATCATAGATCGGTTACAAATTCCTCGAATAGAGATTTTTTTTTGTCAGCTCCTCAAACAGAAACAACGAGGAAGGTTTTGATCATTTTCAAGTTGAACCAACTTAATTGCACGATCCTAGTAGATATAATACTATAACATTTCCATTAAAGATATAAGAGAATCATATGATGAAACCCTTATCAATCCCAACTCAGTCTAAGTTCCTAGAGATGAGCCAACGAGTCTAGTTCTGACCGTCTTCAGGTTGAATCGGCCTAGTAGCACATCCCTAGCAAATATACTACTACGAGTGCAATAAACGATATACAGAATTTCGATTAAAAAAAATTATTTGATGGAAAATGTCAAAAAGCATTTACGCTTGTTTTCCTATTGGTTAGCTAGAAATAATTTCGTACTACCTAGAAATAATTATTGACATTCGCTCCATTAAAAATCATCACAAGAACTCCCCTACGGCAAACCATTCGCTTTCTTCTCTTCCCGGGCTCCCTTTAAGCTCTCGTCACAACCGCATGAAGTGCCCACACCGATGACGGCGAAGCCGACCCCTCGCCGATAAGTTGGAAAGATCAGCAAGAGCAAAGCAGAGAAGACAACAACCGCGAGCCGCACCCACTGGAGCGACAAGCGGAGCCGACCCGATGCACGTGGGTAGAGGGCATCCATCACATTCCAATCCGAAAGCACTAGCGCTGCATAAACCGCCGTGGACATGGCAGCATGGACGAAATCCGACGGCCGGATCTGATAGCGAGGAAGACGATATGTGGTTCGGCTTTGTAGGCATGTGATGAACCTGAACATGAAAATTCTATTAAATGCAGATCCCCGGATCGTAAATAGTTATAAATTCGTTTATTTTGCCAATACAAAGTGTCACGAATTGCGAACGAGCATAAGCGGACATAAACACGCCTGAAATAGACTCCGCCGTGGACGTTGGAGCTGTCAGTGAAGCAAGAGGCGAAGCAAATGATGCCGAGGACCGACACGAGCGCGGCGGTCACGCTCTTGTTCGAGAAGCTGGAGATCCCTGAGAGCACCTGGAAGGCGAAGAACGACCTGATCGGCAAGCGATTTGCCAGGTACTGAACCAAATGGCACGCCATTTGAACGGGGTTTTCCTCCGGACGCGGGTGCAGAGGACGTTCCCGTGAATGCCGTGGATTCTCCGGAAGCGACTCCTCTTGCTGTTCCGGCAGATGACTCGCCATCTTATGCTGCGACTTCCCCGACGATGATGGATTTGTCGTCGCCAGTGACGTGCTCGATGTCGTATGCTCAGAATTCTCAGAGAAGCGGGGCGACGAGGACGGTGCCGACTGTTGTGACAGAGAACTCGGCGCCGCAGGAGATCTGGGAGTCCCGGCTGGCGATGGCTCGGACAGATCTCGGCCGGGGTACAGCGGATGATCCGCGAACTCCGCCGTATAATCGCCGCCGTACAGCACGTAGTCCAGCCATTCCTCGAGCGCCGATGGCCAGTCGCCCATTGGAAGTTTGGATTTCGTAGCTTTTGCGGAAGCTAATTGAGTACATGAGGCAAGAGGGCGGCGTGTAAAATTAGAAGAAAACATTCTAGGAATAATGAGTACTTTTTTGAAGTACGTAATTTGTCATTTGTTGTTATCTTGACGCAATCCATATAAGTAATTTCATTTTTAAAATTAATTAATTATCCTAATCGTTAGCGAATGATATAAGTAAAGTAATATAACGTGTGTACCGTATATAGGTCCAATTTTTTATGAAGGGAATGTGAAGGTATATAAAGTGCTTTGAAATTTGATATTTGAAGGGAAGATGTTGAAAGCAAGAATCAATATAAAAGATTTTTTTTTTTTTTTGGAAAAGAAGACGTTTGACTTCTGTTGAAACCTTAAAATGGCCACATGACAATAAAGTCCTAAAACTTATCATAAAAGCGCAATTGAATTTCTAAAATTTTAAAAAGTGCAATTAAATCTTAAAATTTATCAAATTTGTCCAATTAAATCATTATGTTAATTGCACATTGGCTAAGTTGACCCAAGGCTTCCTAATTATCTTATTTCTCTTCAAATCACCCCATGATCAATTGGGTTGACCTCGGTCTTGTTTTGTCATTTTATGCTCACTTCCTCGAATTTTTATAATTGTTCCCAAATTGATATTAAAACTAAATTCATTTTGCCTAATGAAATTTAAATGTGCTTATTGACTTTATTCGAAAAAGTCAACAATAACCTTAAACTTGTGCTCGAACGTTGGCTGACCAGCCGGAGCTCTAAATTTGAAATTGGGCTTGAAATCTTGAGTTTCCATGATCTCTAGATCAAACATCTAAAAAGGAAATCAACTACATGAATTTTGGAATTTTTTTAATTGAAAATTAAAACTCGATGTGACTAAAAAGTCAACCCACAATCATTTTTATGAAAAACTGAATATTAAAAACTTGACTATAGATAAGTTGATGCTTGTTTATGATTTTACGTTGACCAAGAGTTGACTTTTTAGGTTTGATTAAAAAATAGAGCTGGCAAAATGGGTCATAAACCCATATTGTGATCCATTTTTAGTTAAATGGGTTATATATGGGTCAAGTGAAAGTTAAATACGGGTCAGAAATGGGTCAAGTGAAAGTTAAATATGGGTCAAAAATAGGTCAAGTGAAAGTTAAATATGGGTTTGAGAAAGTAAAACACAAAAAGAAATGAGTCTAAATGGGTTATTAGAAAACCCACTTTAAAGTTTAAACCCATGGCCTTTTTTAACTTTATAAAAATATTTTTTTATAAAAACTCGAAATTATAATTATTTTTCATATTTCCATTTCTTTTTTCTTTTTCTTTTTCTTTTTTCTTTCTTTTTCTTTCTTCCTTAGCCAGTGGCCGGCGATAGGCTAGGCGAGGCTTGAGCTCGCCCATAGGTTGCCGACGACTGGCGAGGCTCGAGCCTCACCGGATCTGCGGAGACTCTAGGTTGCCGACATCGGGTGAGGCTCGATCTTGCCAGATTCGACGAGGCTCGGCCTCGCCAACGATTGGCGAGGCTTGAGCTCACCAACGTCGAGTGGGGCCTCGACCTCGCCGGATCGGCGAGATCGAGCCTCACCAAATCCAATGAGGCTTGAGCTTGCCAACGTCGGGTGGGGCCTCGACCTCGCCGAATCGGCGAGATCGAGCCCCGCCCGACGCGCGGCAAGCTCGATCTTGCCTATGACCGGTTCGCCGGCCATATCGTGGCTAGCGGCCGACCAAAGAAGAAGAAAAAGAGAAAAGAGTAAAAGAAAAATAATTATTAAAAATTATATTTTAAAATATAAAAATAATTAAAATTTATATTTAAAAATTAAAAAAATCTATTTTTAAAAATATTTTAGAAAGAATTATCAAAATTTTCCATTAAATTTTTATTGCATAAAAATTGTTAAAAAATTTTATTGCATAAAAATGTTTTATTAATACTTTTTAAAAAAATCATAAAAATGAGTTTTTTAGATTTAGTTAAAAAAATTGTCATGTTACAGTTTTTAGTTATTCAATGGTATGTTCACTTCAAATAAGAGAAGCATGTGCATAGTCTAATTTTTTATAAATATTTCAATTTATAGGTTTTTTTAACTTTTTATTTTATTTACTATTTTTAATTTAATTTGAAGTTTTAATCCAATTAGCATATAGTAGAAGTGAGTATTCCTAGAATATTAATAGGTTTTAGCAATACAAATCGGGTCGGGTATGGATCACTAGATTTACACTACAAGAATATGGGTCAAAATAGGTTAAATGGGTCAAATATGGGTAACCCATTTTCAACCCGACCCACCCATTTGCCACCCCTATTAAAAAATCAACTTAAAAGTTAACCTTTTTTTTTTAGTATTTGGAAAACGATACCTTAATGCAAATGAAATGAGATGCTCTCAGTACCTATACACAAATGGAACTCCAATTATGTTTAAATGACTCTTTTTGCCGTGAAACGAGTCCTATCGCAATCGGGAATCTCAAGTCTCAAGTTCTAACCTAATTTGACTTGTTGGCGAAAATTTAAATGCCAACAACAGTTGACCACATCAAAGGATGACTCCGTTGCATCCTCGTCAAAGGATTCTTTGACCCTAACGAAGCAGCCCCTCGAATTGACCCTCTGGCTCGGCGATTCTCGCCTCTTCAGGTCCCGGCAAGCCAACCCCCTCATCTTGACGGCCAAGGACTTGCCTTCAGTCATCCCCGCTTCCTCTTGGCCGCCACCGTCGGCATCATCTCCATCTTCTACCTCGTGACTTATGGTTCAAGCAAATGGATGGTGGGGACATTTTCTTGTGCTGGTCGTCAAATGAGGTAAGCCCTCTGTGAGGAAGGAAGGAATGAACCAACAAAGGGATCTATTAGAAAAAGAAAAGAAAACCCGAAAACCTGAATCAAACCATATGATTTGGTTCACAATAAACTAGCATTTTTTATGTTCGGTTCATTTAAGCTGAGGTCGCATTATCTTGACGTAGGCAGGATTTGTTTCTCTAACGTATGATGAAATGATGGCGCGTCGTACAAGCATAAGGAACAAAATTAGAACGGGTCGCCTGGGGAAACTTCCAAGCATAAATAGCTTATGCTAGAAGTAAAGCTATTTGGAAAAGTGAAGTTCAAGGTTTCCCCATTTGTACTCTAAAGTTTCAATGATATACACATGTATTTATATACGTTTGGCAATTTTTGAATTGAGTATTCACATTGAATTTCAGCACGGGAAACCAAGCGCAATCATCTTTCCACAAATTACAAAATGAGAGGGAGGCTGGGAAGAAAGACAGAGGCTTTCTATTTTTCTTCTTGTACTGGAAGAATGATAGTTGACGTTAATGGAAGCTTTTTCTTTCAAAGATACATTTTACTTATCCCTCTTATCTATCATAAATTTCAATGCCCCTTTTTTTTATTCAAAATGAAAAGAAGTACCGTCTCTTTTTAGAAGGAATGCATCATATGATCGAGTTTTGCAATAACCAAATTAGTTCTTAACAATCGATCGATAGCGTATTGGGGTGGTCTGAACCTGCCGAAAGACATTCGCCTGTTGTCTAGAGATAGGACTGGTTTCTCACCTTCGATTTTTCTATAAAGGTAGACAGCTGAATAGAGTGATATTCAAGGGATACGGCAGATGTCTAAGCTTCATTTGGCCCGGGTCTCACGTGTGACAGCTCCTCGCACCGACCAATTGTACGCTTGTTAGAGTACAATGGTTGAAACGTTTTTCTTTTCCCCCAGACAACGTATAAGGAAAGGAAAATTTATCAAAGTTGTCGCCACGTAGAAATTTCTCCATAATCATTTTAGCTTTGGCCGAAAAAACACCTACGACCACTTTGGCCAAAAACCATCCATTACTTTGTAAATAGATTGTCCAGGACAGTAAATTAATCAAAGTACATGAAAGCTGATCCGGGCGTCACCCAATCATTAAAGTAAGGAAAAAAAAAAATCCTTACTAACACGTCGTTAATGACAAAGTGACAACAAACGCAAGCAGGTGCATCTTACCATTAAACCATGTATCCATTTTCAATATAGAAGATAGTAACAGTCAATGAAAAATTGGATTGATTGGCAATAGTAACTTACTGCCTTGAGAGAATTATTGATGTTATCATCACGAGAACTCCTCCATGGCAAATCATTCGTTTTCTTCTGTTCCCGCGATCTCTTCATCGGCGAGGCGAAGCTGATCCCTGCGGACGCCAGTGCAGAAGATGTTTCCACGAACGCTGAGGATTCTCCGGAAGCGGCTCCTCTTGCTTTTCCGGCATATGACCCACTGTCTTATGCTGTGACTTTTCCAAAAGCGGTTCCTCTTGCTGTTCCGGTGGATGACTCGCTGTCTTATGCTACGACTTCTCCGATGACAATGGACCTGTTGTCGTTGGTAGATGTGCTTGACGTCGGATGGTGAGATTCTCAGGGAGGCAGGGTGACAATGACTGCGCCAGCGGTTGCGACCGAGAACTCGGCACAGGAGATCGAGGAGTCTCCACCAGCAAAGGCGGTGTGGACTGATCTTGGTCCAGATACAGTGGGTGATCTGGAATTCTACGGCGAATTCTTGATCCGTAGCACTTATAAAAATGAATGATTTCATTTACCCCTTTCAGTTTTGACATAATTTATATGGATCATTTCATCTTTAAAATTTAATTAACTATCCAAATTATCACAAAATGGTAAAAGTCAAGTTATCAAACTTGTGTACCATGTATACGTCCAATATTCTACGAGTCTGCGATACTGTATTGTCATACCAACACATACGCATGCCATACATAACATATGTGGTTGATCATAACTATTCGTATTCTGACATTTGAAATATGAAGGTACATAAATTGTTCTGAAATTTGAAATGCGAAGGGAAGGTATAAAAGAAAACAAGAATATACAGACGAGATTTTCTAGGGAAAAAGAAAATCTGATTCTTGTTGGCACTTTTATTCGGCCGAAACAAGTGTCAGCCATTTTGAGAAAGACATTGTCTTTACGAGGGATCGGCCCTATTAAGCAAGATATCGCATTTATACTTATCAAATACTATGAAAACTATGCCAATCAGATAGTGATAGAATATTTTTGTCCAGTTGGAGGTTTGAAATATGTGAAACAGGTATTAGCCAATACCAACATGGAGAAAGAGAAGTAGAGGCAGTTAAGCCATGACCTAGAATCTCAAGGTGTCGGATCATTACCAAAAGCATGGCAAAAGTGGTTGGCATACATGAAGTTGCGGTGGCATGACAACATTTCTATTCCTAAAAATTTCTGTTCTTTTGTTTCCCAGAACAAAAAAAGAACAGAAACCCGTTTCGTAACGCCAAGTTGATTTCTATCTCCCAGAATAGAAAAGTTAGCCCCGGAATAGAAACGAGAAACAAAAAAAAATTGCTTCTTGTCTCGGGAACAATTTCAAAAAATAAGCAAATTTTCTTTTTTTATTGTTGTTTTATTTCTCTCTTGCTGTGGCCACCTCCAACCATCCGAAGCCACCGCCGACCGCCGCCCGCCGCCGCCGCCGCTGCCACTAGTCGCCGACCGCCGCCCGCCACCGCCGACCGTGAGCAAGAATAAAAAAAAAAAAACAAATAAATACAAAACAAATATATACAAAAAAACAAAAAATACAAAAAAAAATAAATACAAGAAAACAAATAAAAAACAAATAAATACAAATAAATAAAAAACGCAAGAAAATAAAACAAACAAAAAAAACAAATAAATACAAATAAATACAAAAAAACAAATAAAAACAAAAATAAAAAACAAATAAATACAAAAACAAATAAAAATACAAAAAAATAAAAAACAAATCAATACAAAAAAAAGAATAAAAAACAAATAAAAAATAAAAAACAAATAAATACAAAAAAGAATCGTTGCGTTACCAAACACATTTCTATTCTTTTTCTATTCCAAGAGTAGAAATTTTGTGCAGTTATCAAACGGGTTCTTTTGCTTAGAAACTGTTCTCCGGAATAGAAATAGAAAAGAACTATTTCTAGAAAAAAAAAAAAATTATTTCCCAGCCAAGAAATTTTACCATACGCACCCTTAAAGTCCGAGAAAAATGCAAAAAAAGGTTATTTCTATATCGAACTTTATCCCTATAAGATAGGAGTGATGGAGATCATGATCAGACATATTGTGGAAAACAAACGATCAAACAATAAATTAAAAAGAATAAGGAAATAAATCAGCCACCAGGTTTACATAACTTAGTTGGTGGTACCTACTCTACAAGGAGAGCAGTACACAATTTTACTATAAATTAAGTAATATAATGGAGATTATAACCACACTTAAATGATTCTAACACTTAGAGTAATTCTCAACTCCAATTACACCCAATAATTCAATATAGTGTTTAGCTTGTATAATTTCTCGCAATATAATCACTTGATCTAATGAAATTTTTACAGGTCTAAACACTCATTCATGAGGATGATGCATAAATGATTGTCATGGATATCGGCCACCGGATTTACATAGCTTAGTTGGTGGTACCTACTCTACAAGGAGTAGTACACAATTCTACTATAAATTAAGTAATATAATGGAGATTATAACCACACTTAAATGATTCTAACATTCAAAGTAATTCTCAGCTCCAATTACACCCAAAAATTCAATATAGTGTTTAGCCTGTATAATTTCTCGCAATATAATCACTTGATCTAATGAAATTTTTACAAGTCTAAACACTCATTCATGAGGATGATGCATAAATGATTGTCATGGCCATCCTCTTCGATTGCTTTGGGGTATTAATGTACAAAAAAAAACAAAAACAAAAACAAAACAAAACAAAACAAAAGCCTCTTGCATGCAACTCTAGAAGAACATTCACTTCTTATATTAATATAAGGTTGGATCCAAATACAAACCTTCTCAAACTAATAATCTAACTTCAACTGTAAAACCTACAAGTTTTCTTTTAGATCTCAAACTCAAGATATATTTTCAACAATCTCCACCTTCACTTGGTGTTTGAGCCAAGCCACAACTGCTTAGTTGGAATCTAAACTTCATCTCCATTATCCCACGGCTCCTCATGAGCTCAACGGCCACATACATCTTCTAAGTCTAGATGGCATTGTAGACCTCATCAGAATGCCAACTACACCTGCTCCTTTAGTTATTTCATAAGAATTTGTAGACATAACCTCCTTTATCACAAATAATACAAAAAATAACATTGTGTCAAGAGATCAAACACACACCTTATCAAACTTTGCTGCTACAAAAACCATTCGCTTGATAGGCTCCACCTCGCTACAATCAACATTTGGTTCAATTACCAAGCAAATAACTGCCATCACAAGAGTTTCTAGTTGCAACTTGACTTTGAGCAAAACTTCGTACAAATCCATATAAAATTGCCGCAATTACTCCACCAAGTATTAGACTCATCAAATGTAACTTCTCTACTGACAATAGGTAAATTTAATTCCAAACACCTTTATCGATAAACTCACTCACCTAACATATAGCATAGGAATGTCAATTTCTTATCCTCCTATTAAGCTTAACATCACTCGCTTGAACATAACATATACAACCAAATATTCTAAGAATAAAATAATTAGTAATGTTACCTAATCATGGAATCGATGGGATTTGTATACCATATAACTTGTCATAATAACTATATCCGCCAAGAATTCCGTAGCCATTATGATACAAGAAATCATTACAAGTTGTCTTTAATAATGTTATGCTCATCAACTTGCAACTTATTGTGATTCACTTCATGAGCATTGGTGCGGTGTCTCTCTATGCCTTCTTTCATATAGAATAACTCGAGCAAAATTCCATACTTGATTGTGAATTTTTGGCTATTTCTATTCTTTTATTTTTTTGGTCTTTTCAATTTAAGAGTTCTTATATGGTGATGCAAACCGTAGGATTTAAAAATTGTAGAATGCAAATTATTCTTGCTTAAAAAGGTAGGTCGATCTTTGTTAAAAAGGTTCTATTTATGTGACTCCAATTAGGAGTAAAGAAAAATTCGAATCTTTTTGATCTAGTATAAATCGACAATAAATAGTGTAGAGTGTGGGGGAGGTAGCGAGTGTCAATGCCCCCACCCGAGGTTGCTCCAACCATGACCATCCCAAATTGCTTTGCAACTTTTCATAGGAAAATTATTATAAAAAAAAAAATTTAACCTATTATAATTGTTTCTATTATAATAATAAAGGAAAATTGACTCTTTTGATCTAGTATAGATTGACAATAAATAGTGTAGTGTGAGGGTGGTAGCAAGTGCCAATGGCCCCCACCTAAGCCTACATTAGCCATGGCAATTATGTGACTTATTATGGGAAAATTATTTAAAGAAGGTTTTAACCTATTGCAATTACGTCAATTCAATTGTAAACTTTTTTTCTTTTCTTTTCTTTTGCCAATTGAGTATTTGTGCCAATTCAATTCATCCAATTAACCACTGGGATTCGCCCTAGTGGCCACTCTTCCAACATAGAAGGGGGAGGTGAGGGGTTCAAATCCCCATCTTCTCAAGGGGGGATGGGGTGGGGACGCGTAAGTTTCAAGAGTGGGTTTCGACTCCCACGCCTGCAAGAGGCGGGGCAAAGTACGAGTGAGTGTAGAATATGAATAGAGTAGGACTGACAAAAAAAAAATTCATCCAATTAATTTCGATCGAAAATCGCTGGCATAGATGCCAACCATCCTACATAACGTTGCCAGCATTAATGTGGACAAATTTTAATAGTATTTTAATATTTTTTATAATGTTATTTATTTTTGCTTCTCTTTCTTTTTCTCTTTGTTTTTTTTTTTTTCTTTTTTGTCCTTCCTTCTTCCTTAGGCCAATTGTTGAAACTTAGCGACCAGCCTGAGGCGAAGGCCAACGAGGTCGATCTCACCAAACTTTAGCAAAGCTCACCCCCCACAAGCCACTAACGATGCAACCTCGCTAGCTCCTAGCAAGGTGAGACCTCGTCAAATCTAGTGAGGTCTAGCCTCACTTAGCCACTAGCAAGGTCGAGCCCTCACCATTGCTGGGCAAGGCCGACCTCACTAAGGCTGCGGGAGGTCGGCCTTGCTAGGGGCGAGTGAGGCTTGCCCTTGCTAGTGGCTAATGGGGCAAGCTTCGTTAGATGCTCTCTAGCCCTTGCATCTGGTTGGTCAATGCTGGCCACATCACACAGGATGGCCAACGCTCATATTAGCGGTTTCGGTCTTAGCAGTTTTAGTCAAATGGATTAAATCGGCACAAATGCAAAAGCTTTTAGACTCAATTGGCAAAAAAAAATTAGGGTTGAATTGATACAATCATAATAGATTTATGACATTTTTTTGTAATTTTCCCGAACTTATTATTGTATTTGTGAATGAAGTGAACTCCTCGAGAATACAAGTTGACTTTTAAAAGAATGAGAACTAGATCTCTTGAATGATGACTTCGTCATGTCCGTCCTTACTAGAAAAATAAAAATAATCATCACCATCCTATTAATTTTGAAAGATTTCAATCGTGATCTCTCTTCCCCGTCTTCCAACCATATCATCCCTTCTGCCGGGCTACAAGTTGCATGATGTTTCAATCGATGAAATAAGCAGTTTACTTTGCCGATGAATACTCCCTTCAACAATCTTTGGCTTGAATAGTTGAAACTAAAATCCATACACAAACTGATATATCAATTATCAAATTCTCGAG